>JALAZF010000374.1:3460000-4155000 GCA_022829125.1 Lathyrus tuberosus
TGTTATCGACTTGACCTATTTCTACCCCTAGTTATGGAGTACGCTGGCAAGTTCGTGAAACTTGTGAAGTTCTATCCTCATTATAGTGTGTCAAGTTTGTCAAGTTTGAGAATGGTTTGCATCCTGCAATTAAGCAGGCGATTGGGTATCAACAAATCCAAAGATTCCGGAGTTGGTGAACAACTATAGGATTTATGAGGATGACAGTAAGGCTTAGTCAACTCACTATAAGAGTATGAGCGAGAAGAGAGGGAAGCAACATCTGAACCGTGGGAAGCCTTATAGTGCTCCAGCTGAGAAAGGTAAACGGAAGGTTGTTGATGGTAAGAGGCCAAGTGGTGGAGGTGCTTCTGCTCCTCTTAAATGCTTTAGGTGTGGTGAACTGGGTCATCGTGTTAGTGAATGCAAGAGTGATGTGGATAAGGGCTTCCGGTGTGGGAAAATAGGACATCTAGTTGCTGATTGCAAGGATAATGTGGTGAATTGCTACAACTATGGAGAACCGGGAAATATCAGTACTCATTGTCAGAAGCCAAAGCAAGATTCAACTGGAGGGAAGGTGTTTGCTCTGTCAGGGACTCAGACTTCCAGTGATGTCAGGTTGATTAGAGGTATATGTTACATTAATATTACACCATTGATTGTTATTATAACAAGTCAATACGGTTTCTTACTCCTGATGACAAGGAGGAAGTTGGTTTCGTATCTTCTAGATAGTTGGAAGAGCTTTTGTAGGATGAAGCTCAGGTGCTTGCGTTGTTTGCGTCGTCATCTATTTGAAAGTCAAGCTACAATTTATGAATTGCTGGTGGTGCATGATTTTCCATATGTGTTTTCGGATAATATTTCAGATGTACCACTAGAGAGAGAGGTGGAGTTTTCTATTGATCTTGTCCCTGGTACCAGACCTGTTTCTATGGCACCATACAAGATGTCAACCTTGGAGTTAGCAGAACTGAAGAAGCAGCTGGAAGATTTGCTCGAGAAGAAATTTGTGAGACCAAGTATGTCACCTTGGGGAGCTTTGATGTTGCTAGTGAAGAAGAAAGATGGTAGTATGAGGTTGTGTGTGGATTACTGACAATTGAATAAAGTAACGATCAAGAACAAGTATCCACTTCCGAGAATAGATGATTTGATGGACCAACTGGTAGGTTCATGTGTTTTCAGCAAGATTGACTTGAGGTCAGGTTGCCATCAGATTTGGGTGAAGGGTGAGAATGTTCAGAAGACGACTTTCAGAACTCGGTATAGGCACTATGAATATTTGGTGATGTCGGTCGGCGTTTCAATCCACCTTAAGTGTTTGTGGAATATATGAATTGTATATTCCATAATTATTTGAATCAGTTTGTGGTGGTTTTCATTGATGATATTTTGATTTATTCTAAGTCGGAAGAAGAGCATGCTAAGCATTTGAGGATTGTGTTGCAAGTGTTGAAAGAGAAGAAGTTATATGCAAAATTGTTAAAGTGTGAATTCTGGTTGCAAAAGGTTATTTTTCTTGGACATGTTATTTCAGGTGATGGTATAGATGTGGATACGTCCAAAGTAGATGCAGTAATACAATGGGATGCTTCTAAGTCGGTTACTAAGATTAGAAGCTTTTTGGCTTAGGTGTGTAATACCCTAATTTTTACCCCTAAGATTTTCTGCTTGTCATGTGCATTCATACATACAAACAAGATCACACATTGGTTCCCTCTTCTATAGGATTGTGCCTCGCAGGGATCTTTGGGTTTGTGTGTGTTTGTTATTGTTTTATTGCTTAATTGTTTATGTTTACTAACCTTTAATCAAAATCCAAAAATATTTTGTTTTCTTTCACTAACATTTTCAGGGGAAGAACAGGTTAAAAATACCAAAACAACAGTCCCGCAGCTCGAATGAATTTTATCTGAACAAAGTCAAAGTTGATCTGTAAACAATTCAAAATCATCCGATCAAGAGTTTCCAAGATTTAATTGATTTTTATTCAAGAGACTCCAAGGTTCATGTGTTTATTTCCATGCCTTCTTTGACAAACAAGAGAATTGAGCCAAGATCCAGCACAATATAGCAAGAATGGCATTTTTGAAGATTTTCAACTGTGCAATCGATTGCACTAATGGTCCAATCGATTGCACCCTGCATTTTTTGCCTAGATTTTGAAATTTTCAGTAGTGCAGTCTATTCGCACTACAGTGCTATCGACTGAACGAAGACAGAATTGGCTAAAATAAGCATTTTTCAAGTTTTGAAGCATTTGGCACCAATCTTGACCATTGATCACATGTGGAATATTCTAGATCACCTTATTTTAATTCCCCTACATCATTTTGATCATTCCCCATCATGTACCTCCACTAATCACCACTCTTTTGTGATTTCCCTCCAAATTTGAATTCCAATCCTAATTTTGATCTTCCAATCCTAATTCCAAACCACCAAATTTTCCAAGCCTAAATTCTATAAATAGAGGCTTCATTTCATTCATTTCACAAGCTTTTGTTAGCCAACAAACCTCTTGCAATTTCTCTCCTCAACCACAAAATTCACCAAAGCTCACATTTCTTCCTTTGAAAGTTAACAAGAATTCACATTGAATCTTGTTCAACTTTGAGCTAAACCTTCATCCATTCTTGTTTTTGTTCATCAATTATAGTAGATCAAGGCTTTAGAGTTTGGATCTTGGAGTAATTTGAAGCAAGTTTCAGATTTGGAGTGGTAATCTCATTTTCCACCATTGTTGTTCTTGATTCATCTTCCACAATGTGATCCTTTAATAATTCTTGTTGCTTGATCTTTGGATCTTGCAATTTGTGATACATTGGTGTTATTTGCTGTTGTTTTACTTGAATTTTTGTGCTAATTTTCATCCATGGCCATGAGGTGTTTGAAGAAATGATTGGATCATGGATGCTGAATTTTTCAAAAAAATTTAGGGCTGACTGTCAGTGTGCAATCAATTTGCATTTATGTGCAATCGATTGCACAGTGTATTTTTTGCCTAAGAATTGCTGATTTTTCTGCTGTGCAATAAATTCGCACACTGGTGCAATCGATTGCACAGAGACAGAGTGATGTTTTTCACCTATTTTTAGGACTGTTTTGGTTGTTTCTTCATTCCTAACCCCTTCCCTTTGTTCTTAGCCTTAGATCACATAATTGTGTGGTTTAATTTGGCTTTCTCTTCATCTATTTCTCTTTTCTTTTGATCGATGAAAGTCTTATGGATCATGGAATTTCTTTGTTGAATTCTTGATCAAGACTAGATCGTTACCTATTTTCTTTTCGTGCGGTATTGCTTTCGGATGACGATCTACATATCGTTGATCTAGCATGCATTAGCACAAAGATCTATTGACCGATATCATTGTAGGGTAATTACTCCGTAAATTACTCGGTGATTACTTAACATAGCGCAACATTTGTCCCTCTTTATCCAATTCGGAATTTGAACTTTCGTGGTCCGGACCTTGATTGGTCGCGTCAACCCAATGTTGATTAATTTTTTTGCATTAGGTCCATAACCTTTGAAACTTGGCATTGTAGAGGCTTTGGTTCTACCAATCTTCTGTCAAGTTCATTAACTTTGGCCTAAGTGCATTGGTTAATCACTATAGTTCAAAACGCGAAACGGAATAATCGGTGAAGGCTTATGGCACTAGAGCCTTGTGCTACTAATTACTAATTTCTAACTTTTTTTTATATTTACTTCTCGCTCCCTATCTCTCTTTTACTTTTATCAATTTTTTCCTTTGTCCTTTGGACACATGTTTATGCTTCCGCAATTTTTCCTTTGTCCATTGGACACATGTTTATGCTTATGCCTTTTTCTCTTTGTCCACTTGGACTCAAAAACATTAATATAGAATTAAACCACTAAAAGACTTGTGCTCTTAATTGTTGGACTATGGCCACTATCCTTTGCATTGGAGGACCTATACTCTTAATTATGGACTTATGGACTTAGAATTAGGATCCTAACCTATGCTTGGGAGATTGTGATGGAAACCATTGGATTTTGGATACTTGGAGTCCTCTTTTGAAGACTTATTTTGAATTAAGACCAAATCAAAAAGGGAAAAATGCTTATGCCATGGAGCTTGTCCATGTGGTTAGATCTTTCTTATCCTTAGCTCTTATTTTATGCACTAGGATAGTCTCTTCTTCTCCACCCCTTCTTCAATTTTCAAAATCTTCTCTCGTTTTCAAAACCTTCTTGTTTTCAAACTTAAAACCGCTTTCATAATAAAACCTTGACAACTTTGCTTTTCTTTAATAAGTGTCAATCAATATTAATCATATTTTAACCATTTCATGAAAACATAAAAAATATAAAAACTCATCAATCTATTTTTGTGCTTTGTGCACTTTTTCTTTTAAACTTTTTTTTCATAAGTTTAGACATGATTCATTTCTTTAAGCGAAATTATTCGCTTGGAAATGACGACTTCTCTTTACACTTAAAATCAACCAAAAAAAACAATTTTTTGTTCTTTGTACCACAAACTACGAGGTTTTGATCCTACATTGCACATCGTGGGTACGTAGGCGAGGCGATAAGTCTCTCCAAACACAAAAATCTTAAAAAATATTTCTCTTCTCATCCCTCCCAATCTCTTTCAAGCAAACCTTCTCAGACCTAAAAGCGGTAGATATTTCAAAGGGCTCCTATAGAGTACTATAGACGTTTTGGGTGCTAACACCTTCCCATTGCGTAACCAACCCCCTTACCCATTTCTCTTTGTCTTTTTTAGATTTTACTTTTTTAGACTTCTTAGGATTTATTCGCTCTTTTTTCCTTTTCCTTTATGGAATAAATAAAAGCACCGTGGCGACTCTTGCTTTATGAGTTAAGTTAATAAATAGCTTACACTCACACATTTTACCGCTACAGAAAAGTGGCGACTCTGCTGGGGATCTTCCCTTGAGGGGTTTAGCCTACTTTGATTTATTTACTGCTTTTTGTCTGATTTGTTTGTTACTTGTTTGTTCTGTTTGGGAGTTCCTCTGTGTGTGAGATATGTCCTATACCCGGACCAGAGTGCACTTTGAGATAGTAGGATAGTATAGTCAAGGGAACTTTGAGGGAGTCGAATCCTAAAAAAGCAGAACTTGAGAATCTATCCACTCGGCAGTTACCTCTTTGGAATTACTGATGTCAATCGAGCGACCGTTGAAGGCATTACTTTTTCCATAGAAGCCTATAACACTAAGGACCGTAGTAACCCTTAACCCATCTTAGCCCTTTTAGGATCGTGGCGCGGAAGCTATGAGGATGCAAATCTGACTTAGCTGTCACGCGATGCCACACTCAGGTTAGATTCTCTTGAGTATAACTACCAACCTCCGAGCAAATCGGTGCGCTGGTGTGTCTGATAGTGGATTGTGGACCCTGGGCACTCTGTTAGAACTGTTGTTTTTTGTAGGTACAATGAAGACAAAACCTTAGTACATAACTTTATGCGATTGGTTCTTACCCTTGGCTTTATGCTCGTGACTTGAACCTTGACCCGTGTGCTTTGTGTGATCTTGTTTGTGGTTGCTGCATACATGCACTCATACATTCATGGACATTCTGTTTCAGTCGAGTTTCAAGGATTTTAGAGATTTTCCTTTTGAAAACATCACAGAAAATATTCAATAAAATAAGATGTTTATTAGTATTTCAAAAAAGTGTTATTTCTTTGTGAAGTTTGTAATTGCTTTATATTTTAAAGATCCTTAAAAGTTGAAATGAAACATTTGCATTTTCCATTAGCATTCACATCATTCTGCATTGTTTCTTGCCTTTATCCAGGTGTCTTATTGTTTCCCTTTGGTCTTCATTCAGCCAAGCTATCGCACAAGTATAATACTTGGGCTAATCAGAGAAAGAAGAGGGTTTAGCTGATTTTCCGGCATTCGTACCAAGTTTTAGGTAGTTACTGAAGGAACATGAAGAGAACAAAAGATGATGATCTCATGTCAAGCTTTACAGTGATGACCAATCCGATGTATGATTCTCCTCTGGACGACGATGTTCCACAAGTGGATGTTCCTACTCGATCCCGACCTGTACAAAGTGATCTGGTTGGTCAAGTTGTTGAAAAAGATTCTCGATTTTCGAGGTATATGCCCATAATGTCCACCCTGTGACAGAGATGATTGATCTTAAAGTTGTGGAAATGAAAGAAGGACTTCGAGATCTCAGTGAGGAATTGAAAATGTTGACAAGACCCAATGCGTCTAGTTTTAAGGCTCATGACTTGTGCCTGGTTCCGGATGTGGTTATTCCTCCAAAGTTCAAAATTCCAGTCTTTGAAATATACAAGGGAGTTAGCTATCCAAGGAACCATTTGACGATGTTCTGTCGAAAGATGACCACTCATATCAACGATGATCTACTAATGATTTAATGCTTTCAAGAAAGTTTATATGGAGGATCTTTGATGTGGTATACGAAACTGAAAAGGGACCATATTCAGTCTTGGGATGACCTAGCTGATGCTTTTGTAAAATGATATAACTACAATTTGGACATGGCTCCAGATAGTGATGAATTGATGAGTATGAGTCAGAAGGACGGCGAATCCTTCAGAGAGTATGCACAAAGGTGGAAAGAATTAGTGGCTCAAGTTCATCCACCACTCTTAGAGAAGGAATTGTCCAAAATGTTTCTAAGAATGCTGTCAGACTCTTATTATGTCAGGATGGTAGGCATTGTGCCTTTAGAGTTCTCCAAAATTGTTGAAGTCGGGATAAACCTCGAGAATGCATTTAAATGTGGAAGGATCCGAGATGTTCCAGATGACCATGCAAGTGAAGAGAAATCTGTATGTGATTCCCAAGAGGAAGAAAATGTTGAAGTTGATGCAATTCATGATTCTCCTCAGATTCTGCAAGCTCCAGTTCTGGTTCCTTATCACCAACATTAGAATTAGTGCCAGAAGCAGCAGAGACCTCTGAATAATTTAGAAAGAGAGACTCGTCAGTTTGATTCAATTCCAATGACTTACAGTCAACTGTGGTCTTATTTTTCCCAAAACTCACTGATGACACCCAGAAGGACTAGAGCTATGAAGTCTCGCCCTCCTTGGTACAATCCAAATACCAGTTATGAATTTCATGATGGAGTAATGGGGCATACAATTGAGGAGTGCAAGCTTTTCCAGGAAAAGGTTCAAGAGATGATTGATGATGAGGTGTTGACCTTCAAGGAAGGAAGCGCATTTGTGAATGGAACGCCTTTATGCTGATATTAGTAGAGTGACCTGCAGTGGTTGTATGTTTGCTTCTGTGTCTCCTGTCGCACCCTAATTTTTGACCCTAAGATCCCCGCTTTTCTTTTTCATAGCATATTAGGTCATCATCCGTGTATAACTAACCGCTTTATCTAGCTTTGTCTGTTTGTTCCTCTTTTAAAGACAGGTGCTACTACAGAAGATTCAAGGTCCTGAAGGTTGTGTTGTGTGTGTGTTTGTGGAGGTTTCCTGGTCCTTGCAAGATGTGTGTGGATTCCTGTAAGATTGTGCCCTCGCCCCTTCCTGATCCCTAAACTACCACCAAGCCTTTCTTCCTTTAGACTCCTCAGTTTGTCCCCCCACTAAGACTAAATCCTTATGCCCTATGATATGGAATTTGGTCCATGAAGACTAGTCTTTGGTTGTGTGATGACATCTCCCCCTTTTTTAAACTCCCCAAGGTTGAAAGATACGTGTGCTCTACGTTCTTAAATGTCGGTTCATCAAGGAATGTTCTAAGCATACAAGGTTTTAATTGAGTTCAATTCTATTATGAATTTCTAAGTACATAGTCATATCCAACATAAGAGTTCAAGGTCACAAATGAATCCATGAGCTTGGATGTGCAAGTCAATTTCAAGTTTATTCAAGATGAGTCCCATATTTGAATCCAAGAGTTATTTACAAGACACCTCTCATTTTGGTCCAAGGTTTTTAACTTAGACTAAGCGTGCAAGCATTGATTAGTCTCTTTTCAAGTTATAAGTCGTTATAGTGTTGGCGAAGTTCGGACCCATTTATTTTTAAATTCTAGTTAACAAAACTAGCTTCAAGACAAATCCAAATCATTATTCTTGGAAGGTTACTTTCAAAACATACAAGAAGACCTCTCCAATACAATTAACAGTTCTATCATTTGCTACTTTCATTTTGAGACCCAAAGTTTGTTCCCTCCAAACATACAGATATTTAGGAAATTAATGAAGCAGGAACACCATTTCATTCAACTACAAGACCAAATGGTTGACCATGCTGCACTAATTAGACTTCTCTTCCTTTTACTAACGTTTAAAAGGAACCCGTTAATAGGGCTACAGTGCTAAAGGCTTTCATACAACTTTACAAATTTTGGAATTCATTATTTGTTAAGCTACAGGCCTAGGATGTGCATAAACATTGCAAAAAAAAAAACTTGACAGAGAAAATAATAATAAACAGTTCAATTGCAAACACCACTCCTTCATCACTTGGTTCCAAAACGAAAGCGTTCACAACTTTGAAGGACGTAGCTGCTACAGTGCTCTATTCACTTTACCCATTTTTCAACAAGGGATTGGTTTCTCGCCAAAGTGATGAGTCTACCCGTAGTCGGGACAGTCGACAAAAGAATCCATTAATAATATCACACAACATCAAGTGTCATATAAATATTGATCATCTGGTAAAGCTATATTGATCGCGCCAAAATTGTGAAAAGCTACAAAAAAGTGCCAGCAACCTGTGAATTTTCAGACGTGGGTGTTGAAGAACGGTTGGCTTCGACGCAAGACTTGGAAAGTTAAGATCCATAACCTTCGATATCGATTCCCTGAAGTTTGTTTGCATCTACAATAGTGGTTCATACGACCGAAGGTCCTCTTCTGTTTAATCAAGAAGCTAAGCCGCGACACATCTTATGACCTGCAAATTGAATTCAAATACCAATATCCATCAGTTTAAAGACTCAACAAGTTAATAATTTTCAAGAAAAGAAATTTCAATGCCTATGAACTCGACGACTTGCAAACGACAGCCTCGACCTTAGATACATCTGATCTTTCGAATTTGGGAAGCATGGCCTGAATGGATTCATGATGTCGTTAAGCCGGTTATTTAGTTCCACTATGGAGATATGTCTAACTAGCTTAGAAACTCTACCGAGACTTGGTGTGAATGTGTTACCTGAACAAAAAAATAAATGGTTAGCATTGAGGACAGGACACAGCAACAAAATCTTACGTTTACGGCAACATCAATCAAATCACATACAAACACAGCAGGAGAAAAATTAAACTTCAAACAGTTCCGAATTCATCTCAGTAAGCAGTCGGTTGCCAGCGACATTGACTTATGCAGAAAATCAACCAGTAAGGTTCATTAACATCCTAAGATCCAATGTGAGTAAATTGTGACGAAAAGCAAAATCAAACGTCACTCATTCAATGTTGCTTCCTAAACTACACCTTCGCCACTATAATTTGCTGCTAATAATTTGGAGTTCACTTTGAGTCTAAACTTCAGCGTGCTTTGGGCCAGTGGAACGTCCCTTAGGTGTCCTTCTTCGAAGTACACCGTCCAACTACATCATTGGGAGAAACTTCACTGTCTTTTTCACCGAGACATCTATCAAAGCTGCCATTACGTCATGAGACATTTTGAACCATGAGATGCATTTTCGATTCTCGCAACAAGAGCCATAAGTGAGGGCACTTTTCTGTTATCAGGCAGCCATCAAGTTAGACTTGGCAAGGATGATACCGCCACCATATCCGTAACCTGCTCAAAACAAAATCAAAAGGGCAGAATTCTCAGCAAAGAAACAAACGACATTATGAAGATACGAATAATCCATCACCACCACACATATCAATCTTAGAGTGAATTTACTAATCGTGTCGGTGCGGAGAGATACTTTAGGCATTTAATGGTACCATTGTATCCAAGGGAAGAACAAAACTCTAAAATGAGTTGAACAACTTTTAAGTCTGACGAGGAGCAGTGTAATGATTCCCTGGATTATACCATACTTCTTAAAGACTTCTTGGAACAAAGAGCGCATGTTCTGAGTATGAGGTCCCCGTGCTGAAATGCTTGCGGAAGGTCAAAGCTGGAACTCTATTTTCTGTAAACATAAGAGAATGTCAATTTGCTAAGTCCTGCATCATAGCTGCACCAAAGACGCAAGAATTCCTCGAAGGCTTAGTTTAATTTATTTGTTTTACAAGTCTTAAGTTTGAATATTTTAACCCAAGATTCAAGTACTAGAACCTCTTAAATTTATTTTCAAAAACCATACAACCATCGGGTTACATCTTACTTCACTGTCACTAAATGCAATTACAAGAGGATCAACTTTTCCTCACGCAGCTTGTCACCAATTGGGTTATTCAAGAGTATAATATGACTTTTGATCCCTTCTTCAAAGAGAAAACAACTACACATTTGTTCTTATTTGGGTTATGAGCATCCATTTTGGTATCTATACACTTTTAGAGCAAGAGTTTTATTAAGTAATGAACAGCCACTACCATGTTATCGTCGGCTTAGATGCGTGGTCGTAAGTCACAAGCCATGTGAGTTTCTCTTCGCCCCTCCATCAAGCTTAATTCATGTACAGTACTTCAACCATCTTTAGTCTCCACCAATCTATCCAATTCTCACCGCGACAGAAATGGCGACTTCACTAGGGACATCTCATAAGAGGGTTCCCCCTAACTTGATTAATTATGTTTTTTGTTATATATTTGTATTTGTTATGTTTGCTTGGGTTGTCACTTTGAGTGGTGAGAAAAAGTCCTACACCCGGACTAGAGTGAGAATTATGATAGGGACGGTGAGAATTCAAGGATACTTTGAGGGAGTCGATTCCTGAAGAAGTTGAATTGAGACTTCACCACTCAGTCTAGGCCATCTCGAATTTAATTTTGTTCAACGAGTCCATTCGTGAAGACGATATTATTTCGAACTAAAGGCCATCGAGACTGGGGACCGTAGTTACCTTTAACCTAACTTGGCCTATTAAGATGTAGTGCGGGGACTATGCGGGAGTCTATTTCTGCAATAGTCGCTACGCGATACTACACTCAGGCGAGATTCTCTTGAGAATATTATTGACCGCCAAGTGATTTGGAAAATCGATAATATCTGAAAGATGGATTGTATACTCTGGGAACTTTGTAGAACCCGCTCGGCAGGTACATTTGAAACTATAGTGCACTCCTATTGGGATGGGTAGACCTTGGCTCCATGCTGTGACCTTTCTAACCTAGGACCTTTTGTCTGTTTGATTGCTTGTGTGTGCTTTGTGCTTTGTGCTTTGTGTGTTTGCATCCCTGCATTCATGAGCATCATATCATAAAGATTCAAGGAACTTAGTCTTGTTTATAAATATCATAAGGATATTATGAACTCTAAAAAAAATAAAAATAAACGCTAAAGTACCTTTACAAGAGTCATAACCTGGACGATCTAAGGAGACTGGAGACCTTGCTGACAAATGAAGAAAGGTTCAAAACTAAATTGGGAAGCTATCATCTCCGTTCTACTATAGCCTATCATTATTCCTGAGGACTAGTTGGTGACAACTCATGAAGAATATTCTTAGCTGACGGAGTTACTATTTCAGGACAGTTCATTTCCTATCTTTGACTCATATTCAAGCTAAGATAATTACAAAAAGAGGATATATTGGAAAGAAGCTATTGCTTGCAAGAAAGGAAAGGTCTAAGACGTCTTTTCCCATTCTAATCTTCAGTCAACATTTCTAGAAGAAGCTCAATTGGAGGAAGTCAAAGGACTAAAAAAAAGACCGTTGGAAGAGTCTCCTTAGATCCATCGTCATTAGCTTTTATTTAGCTTTACATTATGACTGTTGTAAGGCGTACATACGCGTTTTTGTATTAAATCAATCATTTAGTATTCCAGTACTAATGACTGTGACCGTTTTTTTATGATTATTAAGACGAGCCTTTTGATATTCCTTGATGATTATAAATAACCGAGTTCCATGAATCTTGTTGCATCATACGCATCATTTGCATTCGCATTTGCATTCCAAGTTCTCATTCGTGTCTCTCTTCTCAGACTCTGAATCATCGATACGATACTCTAGTCGGTCGCAAGAAAAGGATGGATCATTTGGAACAGGAAAACCAAGCACTCCGAGCGGAGATTGCCACTCTAAAGGCCAACATGGAAACTTTTTCTACTACTATGAAGAATCTGATAGACATTCAAGAGCATGAAAAGCAAGAACTTCGTGACGAGGTTGCAGACTTAAAGATTACCAAGAGGAGCCTGATGGATTTGGTCAAAGAGCTGGCCATATCCCAACGCCAGGATGGATTTTCTGCCTCCTCAGCCAACCAGCCAGTTGAACGAAGTCGTAAATTTTTGGATATACCTGTGCTCTACGCTAATCTGTTCCCTACCCTCTTACAATATGGTTTAATCAAGAAGGAAACTCCACTATCCATCTCGGTGACCCATGGGAGTTATTTCAAAGCTGATACCTTCTGTGCCTTCCATCAAGGGGCACCCGGCCATGACATCGAGGAATGTCACGTTTTGAAGAAGGAAGTGAAAGAGATGGTTCAGAAGGGACTCTTGTCTTTAGAATTGTGCGAACCCCAAGTTGAGATCCATCTCTTACTTGAACAAGAAGAAATCCCCCCTTGCACATGGTGGATTGATACAGAGGACGGTTTTCTCTAGGCTATGTCTCGTCATATTTTAAGCTTATTTGCTGTTTCATATGTAATTTTCTACGTTCGTTTATGCACTTGTTTTGCGTGTGAGAACTCGTTAATTTTGAATAATTGATGCAATGAATAATGTTTGTCTTGAAGAAATCCATTCGTTTCACTCATTTTAAAACACTTTTTCTATTTTATAATGCCAATGCTGCCCAATCTCTTGCCTCGGCAAAGAATTGAATGGAGGATGATGAAATCAAACGCAAGATCTCTCGTGGTATGCTTTTGAATAAAACTCTGCTAGTGATATAAAGCATTGTTTCAAAATCCTAAACACCGAAGATATAAGGAGATAAACCCTCATTAACCCTTTTGAGCCTTTGAAGTAGGAGTTTTCTTCTCTACAAAAAAACCTCATTCTTAACCTGGGGTAGGGTAATTTTCAAAAATGGAGTTAAATATCACGAAGATTGGGTGGGCACAAACAAACTTTGAGCCTTATATCCTTTGTTTCTTAAACCGTGAACCAATCCATAATACAACCCTTAAAAGTCCTAATTGAAGCAAGGTTTATTTCAAAAGCATACTCATTGAGATATCGTTTCCTGACTTCTATGAGCTATGCTCAAAAACTTGCGTTGGCATTATAAAATCGGTAATTCAACCACCAAAATATTTTTAAATAAAAACTTCAAGACAGACATATGATGCATTAGCAGTTTCAGAATTAACATTTTTCTGCTTGCTAACATTGCTTGACATCATAGAAGCTAGCATACGAGCATCAGCGATGAACTTAATCTTTTGAGATTTGAAACTCTAATGAGTAAATGGCGAATCATTTCAAAAGAAGGACCATATCCAGTGGCATATTACCTGAGGATTTTGCTGAGCAGGGGCAAGTTGTTTCCAAGTTGTTTCCCTCACAGTCTGACCCCAAGGGGCAAGTTTGAAGACTCAGAATACAGTTAATCTGGGGCAGTTACGTCGAGATTTGATAAATCTCTCCAAATTTGAAGACTCGGTTATACAGAACACCGTCAATCAGGGGCAGTTACGTCGAGATTCGACAATCTCTCCAAGAGTTTGAAAACATTGGGATAGTTGGACGCCAAGTTTTCTGTAAAATCCTCTTGGGATGACTTCTTCTTATAAACCAAGTGATCTGGGGCATTTGAGAATCGAATATTTTCATCCATTCACAACAACTATTGTTATTCAAAATGGCGACTACCATGTAGTTCATCAATACAGAGTTACGCCAGTCTTGCAACAGTCTCCGTAATCCATGTCTCAAAGAGTTTCTATCCCAAGTGATGTGACGACTCCCCAGTAAGTTTCTACTTCAGGTAGTCACGACCATTCTCTGGTGAATCTCTACTTCGAGAAGTGATGGCACTGTTTGATGCAAGACTTCTCCAATCAGCAACCTAAGAATCATCAGTGATTCTTCTTACAACTTCAACCTTCCCCAGCGAAGCGAGTATTTATTTCACTCCTCATTGGATTTTATCACTATTGCAATCTTCTCAACACTACAACTCAACAACTTGGCTGGGCAGACCGACAAGTTCTGATACCACTAATGTAACACCCCAAATATACCCCGCTTAATTTAAATATAAATCATAGTAAGTTTTAAGTAATCATAACAATCAACTGCTCATATACATGATATGTAACATATGCAACTTAAAAAAAATATTTTTATATCAACAACAACAACCAAACATGTCTGAAACATAACTTTTATTGAAACAACAGAAGCATCGAAATCAAATAGGCATTCATGACATAACTATGTTTTCAAAATAAATATAAGCAACTATAAATCTAGAGATATCCAAAAACCTCTGTCAAACACAAAAGACACAACGTTCTAAAACCCCAATGTTACACATCAGAGCAGACGCTGACACTAAAGGTAAAATGGAAGACTTTATCTTTCACTCGCTTCAAGTCCTCTACTGCGAGTTATCTGCACGATGCCCATATAAAGGCAACATTCAAACATACGGGGTGAGATATCATAATTATATAAAGGAAAGCATGATAATAAGCAAGCATTAGATTATTACATGCACAATCACCCATTCTATAACATACACCATACAAATAACACAATTAATATCCAAACACAACAACAAATACAATCAAGAATGTAATGCATTAAGACTCACGACTTGACTCAATGCATGTGGTACCATTCAGTTATTATTTTAGAACCTGATCCCTATTTCAGAATCACAATTTTTGTCAGAATTTTCATTACGTCACTCACACCCCACACGGATACACGACTTCCATGATCGCTCACATCCCTCATGGGCACACAATCACCTCAACAACAATAACACGATTCTATAACTAGAATTTGGATAAGAGGCTCACAACCCACATGGGAACATGACTTATCTCATAACTCATGCAATCATGAAATGCATGACAATAACAACAACAACAACAACAACAACAACAACAACAAAAACGGCGACCTTTATCTAATCAATGCATCATGCCACTAGAGGCCATAACACAACATGTCATATAATCCAGCAACATCGAGATACATCATGACAAGCAACTACAGAGACATTTACAATCATGTCACACCACAACATAACGATAATAACGCGTTTAACACCAACAAACCGAAAAATTATTCCACTTCTGCTACATAAACTATTTTTAGATTATAGTGAAGTAAAGAAAAACACAAGAAAGGGGGTTTGAATTGGGTTTTTATTTTTAAAAATTAATTCAAAAGGACACGTTTGGTTATCCTGGTTCGTTTGAACTCAAACTACTACAGTCCACCCGCCAAGGTGATTTTGCCTCTCTCAAGCGAGGTCTTAATCCACTAATAAAAAATGATTACAAGATCACAGTGACAACCATCAATGTCTTCTTGATATTTGAACCACAACTTGGTTTCTCAAGGAATAAAGAGTTTACAGAGAAAAGGTGTATGAAAAATTGCTTCTAGAAAGCAGTATCACCACTGTGATATTTTACAAGATTTAAAGCAATAAAAAGATTGAGGATGAATTGTATGATCGCAAGTTGTATCTTCATCATTCCACGATCCCCTTTATATAGATGAGGATATTGATCCATTGGAGTTTATTTTTGGATGTTGATAAAAGCCTTTTATTGTACTTTCCAAAAATACAGATCTCGTCTTTACTCCATGATTCTTGAATTGTAACGTATCAGAACATGCGTTGAGATTCTGGATCATCAGAGTTTAATCAAGCAGCTTTGGTGCTGAGAGCTTTATACTAGAGTTTCGTTGGATCAAATCTTTCAATCAGATATATGTTTGCCAACGTCCTTTGCTTCAGAACTTCTTAGCTCATATTCGTTCGCTGTCGTTCTTCAGAACTTCTTCAAATCTTCTTGGTGCAGATATTTTCCAAGATATATGCTTTGTAGTCAGAACTTCTCTACAAATCAAAAGAGATAATTTAGGGAGCATATTTGTTCTATATAAAATAATATGTTTGTTATCATCAAAACAATTAGAGGATGTAGAATCAAACTCTTGTTCTAACAATCTCCCCCTTTTTGATGATGACAAAAACTTATATATTTTGATGAAAAAAAGAGAGTATAGAGTATAAGAAACTCCCCCTGAGTTGAAGACTTCCCTGAAGATGTTTGGTTGGAGCTTTAGAAGGAAGTTCTGATGGTCATTTTCCTGCTTGCTTGACAATATGTGAAAACAGAAATTGTTAAAATGTTTGAGACATAGTCCCGGTGCACTGTTATATTTCAAAATATTTTACGTTCTCCCCCTTTTTGTCATTAATCAAAAAGCAACTCAAAAACACATAAAAAGATCAAAATAGATTTATTGAATATAAGCAGATAACAGCAGAAACAACAGAAGCATAAAAAAACTAAGGTTGAGGTGCAGGTGGAAGTCGTGTGAATAATGCTTCCAGAAGACTTTTGATCTGATTGGATGATTCTTCTTGCTTGCCAAGCATCCCTTTAATTTCTGCATTTGTTTCATCCTGTTTATCCAAATGTTTCTTGACAGCCTCATTTTCTTTCTTCAACTCATCCAGAGTTTTCAGCACTAGAGAGGATGGAGTTGAATAAGAAGATACCAAATCCTCAGAGCTTTTTGTAGAATCTTTCTTTGGAGAAACTTCAGCTGACTTTCCTTCGACTTCAGCCATTACCAGAGTTTGATGTTCAGGTTTCTACCTGAAGTTCTGAAACCATATGAGTTTTCCAGCCTAGATGAAGAATGGGTTTCTTTTCCCAGAACTTTAGAACTTGCTCCTTGAAGATCTTCAGCTGATCGCAGAAGTTCTGTTGAGCTATTTCATAGCTGAGTTCCTCCATCTTCTGGGATTCAGTATTAAACCATTTTTTGAATTTAGTCCATAGATAGTCAGAAGCAGCTAGATTCAGATTCTCCATACATCCCTGCTTCAGAAAATTGACCCATTCCTGCATTTCTGCCTAGAATGCCAATAGAGAGTTACCAACATCTATTTTGGATGTTTTTGGTTTTGGTTTGGGAATGGCTATATTTATGAGAAGTTGAGGCAAGTTTGTCTAGAGCTTCTAAGTCAACTATGGTTCTGAGGGGGTCTTCTGAGAGGTTTGTTGAAGAAGGAGAGTCAAAAATGAGAATGGGAGAGGTAGGTGATGTATTTTCTGGAGTGGTGACATCTTGTGTGGGACTGTTGAGGATATGTGATGGTTGAAGGGTGTTGAGAGGATGGTTGATACCAGGGATAGAGGTGTTTGGGAATTGTTCAGGGTTTTGATTTGAATTTTGTGGTTGAGGAGCTTCAAGATTTTGTTTTGGATTTTCTGGTTAGGTAGCAGTAAAGAGAGGTTGAAAATGATCAATGTCAGACAAAACTTGTGCAAGTTCTGGTTGTGTGTCAACAAAAACGGTAGGAGTGGGGTCAATTTCGATGTCAAAATCGTCAAGAGTTTATGGTGATGGTGGTGGATTTTTAGATGGTTTGGGAGGAGATGAGGTTTCATATGTGGATACCAATATGGACTCGACAACAGAAATGAAAGATGAGTTACCTTTCTTTTTAGTAGCTTTGGAAGTTTTCTAAGAAGTTCCTTCAGAAGCTTTCCTTTTTCTTGATATTCTTGTGGCAACTTCTAGAGGTAGTTGCCTGAGATCTCGCAAGGAAACCTCTGGAATGGTTCCATCACTTTTACACGCATCCAGATATCTGAGAACAATATCTGGATGAGTATCTGCTGAGAAGAGAGGAAAATCTTTCAGAGGTATTTTCCTAGTGGTGATGACTTCCTTTGTGTGTTGAGTTGGATCCTTCTTGATGGTCTCAATGATCTTCATCTTCTTGAGGTTCTTGGCATTGAGAGGTTTTCCAACACTAGTCTCCAGATCAGAAATTTTCTGAGCTTCAATCAGATGTTCTATCAGCTTATTCTCTGTTAGAATATCTGAGATTAGTCTACCCAGAAGGATCCAATCTCTCTTGGTTCTTTCGTCTTCTCTTGTTTCTTTAACGTTGTTCTTCAGATGATTGAATAGACTGTGAGGAAGATTTACTCTTGTATTGGTGGAGATGAAGTACAGCAGGTACTGTTGATCGACGTTGATGTAGTCAGAAGAGCTTGTAGGTTTCCTATGATTGATGCAACCTAGAATGATTCTAGCCCAAATTCTGTGACACTCTTTTAGATCTTTGATTTTGTTGGAGTGTTGTCCGGAAGTGAAGATTTCCTTTGATACAGTTTTTAGGTCAGAACTCTTTTCCATCTCACTGCATCTGATTCCTGATCCATCATGATCAATCAGTTTACCAATGAGTTCTTCAGTGATGACAATCTTCTTTCCCATTACATAAGACGTTACTTGATGATTTGAGGCAGATGCAAAAATCTAGAATTCTTTAACCAGTTGTGGGAAAACCGGACCCATTAAACGATCGAAATACTTGGTCCATCCTTGAAACTCAACTTCAGGGGTAAGATCATACCCATTTTCTTTCATACTTTCAAAATTTATGGTGAGTTCACAGAGAACTTCCAGAGAAACAATGGGAGTGAGAAGAGTTCTTGAAGGTTCAACGTACCTTTCTTCGTTGGTTTGAACAGCGGATTCTTGAGATTGCATTTGTTGAGAGGCGAAAGCCATTGTTCACAGACTAGGGTTTTAGAGAGCAAAAAAAAAAATAGGAAATGCAAACGAGAAGGACAAAGCGAGAGAGCAAAGTGAGTGAAGGTGAAAGTGTGAGAGTGTTAGGAGTGACAAATATATATAGTAGTGAACATGGAAAGTAATTAAAGAGCAATTAAAAATGATAGACAAAATGATTAAAAGCTTTAATGATTTCTGACAAGGGAGATGGCGTGAAAATTTCAGAACAGTTACCGAGGTGACTGGCGCCTCAACTTGTTAACTCAAACGTTTCAGTTCCCTAGAGTTTGAACACGTGTTCAACTTCTGATGGAACCTTAGGGTTTAGGTTGACATATGTTGATATAGTGAACTATATGATCTATCCTTGAAATGAACGGAGTCCAGATCTTCTGAATAGATTCTGAACCAAGATTAGTAGTACCTTTCAGATATCTGAAAATTCGCTTAACTGCTGTTAAGTGGGATTCTCTAGGATCTGATTAGAATCTAGCACAAAAACAGATGTTATAGAGAATATCAGGTCTTGAAGCAGTTAAATAAAGGAGAGAACCAATCATACCTCTGTGGAGCTTCTGTTCTACTTTCTTACTTACCTCTTCCTTTTCCAGAATGCATGTGGGATGCATAAGAGTTTTGGAAGGCTTACTTTCTGACATGTCAAATTTCTTCAGAAGATCTCTGACATACTTGCTTTGATGTATGTAAGTTCCTTCTGGAGTTTGATTGATTTGAATTCCCGGAAAGAACTTGAGTTCTCCCATTAGGCTCATTTCAAATTCTGCCTGCATAGTCTTAGAAAATTCTTTGCCCAGAGAGCTTTTAGTAGATTCAAAAATTATATCATCTACGTATATTTGACAGATCAGAATGTGATTTTTAAATGACTTACAGAATAGAGTTGTGTCCACCTTCCCTCTGGTAAAATCATTTTCTAAGAGAAAGTTACTTAGTCTCTCATACCAAGCTCTGGGAGCTTGCTTTAGACCATATAACGATTTCTTAAGTTTATAAACATATTCTGGATGTTTTGTGTTTTCAAAACCATGGGGTTGACTTCTTCATCAATGTAACCATTTAAAAATGCACTTTTGACATCCATCTAATAAAGAGGGATGTCATTATTTACTAATTGAAGTGGGTTCAATCAGAGATACTAATCCCATGAGAGATTCTTCAGTTTTCTTGAATGAGGATCTTGTTCTGATTGGATCATCTTTCTTTCCCAGAATTTTGTCTTCGGGATGTGCTAGTGTACTTCTGGATTGTCTTTTCTGGATGGGTTCTTCAGAAATTATTGTGACATTTGAATTTCCTTCTTCTGTGTTTGACTGTTTTTCTGATGATCTAGTTTCAGTGCCTGTAATTTGAACTTCTATTTCTGCAAGAGATTCATCATGCTTTGGCTTTTGAAGGCCAAGCTTATCATCAAATATGACACAAATGGATTCTACCACATTTTGTGTTTCTGTGTTATATACTCTGTATCCTTTTGAACGTTCAGAGTATCCTAACATGAAACATTTTTGTGCCTAGGAATCAAACTTGTTCAGAGGATCATTAGTGTTTAAAATAAAGCAAGTACATCCAAATGGATGAAAGTATGAAATGTTGGGCTTTCTGTTCTTCCACAATTCATATGGAGTCTTTTCCATAATAGGTCTTATAGAGATTCTATTCTGAATGTAACACGCTGTATTAACTGCTTCTGCCCAAAAGTGTTCAGCCATGTTAGTCTCATTGATCATGGTTCTGGCAATTTCTTGTAGAGTTCTATTCGTGCGTTCTATAACTCTATTTTGTTGTGGAGTTCTAGGACAAGAGAAATCATGAGAAATGCCATTTTCATTAAAAAATATTTCCATTTTCTTGTTTTCAAATTCCCCACCATGATCACTTATGACTTTTACAATTCTAAACTCTTTTTCATTTTGAACTTGGTTACAGAAAGTAGAGAATACAGAGAGTGACTCGTCCTTGTGTTTTAAGAACTTTACCCATGTCCATCTGCTATAGTCATCTACGATCACTAACCCATACTTCTTACCACTGATGGATGCAGTTTTCACTGGTCCAAACAGATCTATATGTAGAATTTCTAATGGTCTGGAGGTAGAAACAACATTTTTTGATTTAAAAGAGGGTTTAGAAAACTTACCTTTTTGACATGCTTCACACAGAACATCTGAGCTGAACTTCAGGTTAGGAAGTCCTCTGACTAGATTGAGTTTGTTAATCTGAGATATTCTTCTCATACTAACATGCCCCAATCTTCTGTGCCAGACCCATTGCTCGTCGTCAACAGACAAAAGGCATTTTACATTCTGACTTTTTAGTTCAGAAAGTTTTATTTTATAAATGTTGTTCTTTCTCTTTCCATTAAAGAGGATTGTTCCATCTTTCTGACTAACTGCCTTGCAGGACTTTTGATTGAAGATTATATCATAACCGTTATCACTTAATTGACTTATGGATAACAAGTTATGCATTAATCCATCTACTAATAAAACATTAGATATTGAAGGTAGAGTAATGTTACCTATGGTTCCCAAGCCAATGATCTTCCCTTTCTGATTGCCTCCGAAACCTACATACCCTTCAGCTTTAAGTTCCAGACTTTGGAATATATGCTTTCTTCCCGTCATGTGTCGCTAGCATCCAGAGTTCAGGTACCATGATTGGTGTTTCAATCTTGCTGTTAAAGACATCTGCAACATATAGGATTTTATCCTTAGGTACCCATATCTTTTTGGATCCTTGTTTGTTAGTGTTCATAGAATTCTGATTGAGTTTTGGTTTCTCAATAGAATTTTAAGAGTAAGATTCACTTGTATATTTTATATCATGTTTGTGTCCATATGTGAAGTGAGAGTTTAAAGGTGTGTATTTTATGATCATATCATCAACTTGTTTTGGTTTATATGGTGCTTCTCCTCTAGGATTCACATATCCTATGCCTTTCCTCCCGTTTCTGCTAACTCCATAGATCATTAAGCCATTTTGCTTCTGTCTATGTTTTTAGCTAAAAATTTTTGAAAATCATAGTCATAATTTTTTAAAATGTTATCAGAACTAGTAGAAACTTATGAGTCAGATTCTTTCTGAGATTTTTGAGATTCAAAAGAATTTTTGAGTTTTGAAATGGTTTCTTTTAACTCAGAATTTTATGCTTTCAGTTTTCTGTTCTCTTCAGACTCATATATCTGACCATGTTTCAGGTTCTTGTATTTGAGTTGAAGTTTATGATATTTTTCAAGGATTTCAGATAAACTATCTTCTAATTGAGATCTAGAAAATTTAGAGAATACCTCTTTAGTTTCTGAGTCAGATTCTGATTCTGATGAGTTGGAGTCATCTGATATGTTAGCCATTAAGGCAATGTTGGCGTGTTCATTTTCTGATTCGGATTCTGCTTCAGAAGATTCCGAGTCATCCCAGGTAGCCATAAGACTTTTCTTTATTTCTTTGTTAAACCTCTTCTTTGGCTTTTCTTTCTGCAACTTGGGACAATCACTTTTGTAGTGTCCAGGTTCCTTGCATTCGTAACAGACCACCTCTTTGCTTCTTGGCTTTTTGTAGCCAGAGGATGGTTCAGAATAACTGCTTGATCTTCTAGAGTTTCTGAATTTCTTTTGTCTATTCTTCCAGAGTTGTTGGACCCTTCTGGAGAGGAGTGATAGTTCATCTTCTTCTGAGGAGCCACCAGAGCTTTCTTCTTCTGCCTGAAAAGCTTTAGTTTCATATTTATTATTAGATTTAAGAGCAACAGACTTACCTTTCTTCTGGGGTTCATCTTCTTCTAGTTCTATCTAGTGACTTCTTAGAGAGCTGGTCAGTTCTTCAAGAGATATTTCGTTGAGGTTCTTGGAAAGCTTTAATGCTGTGACCATGGGTCTCCACGCCTTTGGTAAGCTTCTGATGATCTTCTTGACATGATATGATGTTGAGTACCCTTTGTTCAGAACTTTTAATCCAGCAACCAGAATTTGAAACCTTGAGAACATTTTCTCAATTGTTTCATCTTCTTCCATTTTGAAAGCTTCATACTTCTGGACGAGTGCCAGAGCTTTAGTCTCTTTGACTTGAGTGTTGCCTTCATGCGTCATTCTCAGAGAATCAAACATGTGTTTGGCTGATTCTCTGTTTGTGATCTTCTCATATTCTGTGTGTGAGATCGCGCTTAGGAGAATCGTTTTGGCCTTGTGATGATTTCTGAACTCTTTCTTTTGTTGATCTGACATATTTCTTCTTTCAATCTTCTGACCGTCTTTTCTAATAGGATGAGTGTAGCCATCAGTCGCCATATCCCAGAGATCACCATCATGAGCCAAAAAAAACTTTCGATTACATCTTTCCAGTAATCAAAGTTTTCACCATTGAACACTGGGGGCCTGCCATTGATTTTGTCATTCTGGTTGTCATTGTTGTTCTGAACTGGATCCGCCATAGTGTTTTTCTTGTAGGATCTTTTTTTGACACAGTTAAGTGTTTGCACCCAGAACCAGGCGCTTTGATGCCAATTGAAGTAAAGAAAAACACAAGAAAGGGGGTTTAAATTGGGTTTTTATTTTTAAAAATTATTGCAAAAGGACACGTTTGGTTATCCTGGTTCGTTTGAACTCAAACTACTTCAGTCCACTCGCCAAGGTGATTTTGCCTCTATCAAGCGAGGTCTTAATCCACTAATAAAAAATGGTTACAAGATCATAGTGACAATCGTCAATGTCTTCTTGAGATTTGAACCACAACTTGGTTTCTCAAGGAATAAAGAGTTTACAGAGAAAAGGTGTATGAAAAATTGCTTCTAGAAAGCAGTATCACCACTGTGATATTTTACAAGATTTAAAGCAATAAAAAGATTGAGGATGAATTGTATGATAGCAAGTTGTATCTTCATCATTCCACGATCCCCTTTATATAGATGAGGATATTGATCCGTTGGAGTTTATTTTTGGATGTTGATAAAAGCCTTTTAATGTACTTTCCAAAAATACAGATCTCGTCTTTACTCCATGATTCTTGAATTATAACGTATCAGAACATGCGTTGAGATTCTGGATCATCAGAGTTTAATCAAGCAGCTTTGGTGCTGAGAGCGTGATACTAGAGTTTCGTTGGATCAGATCTTTAAATCAGATATATGTTTGCCAACGTCCTTTGCTTCAGAACTTCTTAGCTCATATTCGTTCGCTGTCGTTCTTCAGAACTTCTTCAAATCTTCTTGGTGCAGATATTTTCCAAGATATATGCTTTGTAGTCAGAACTTCTCTACAAATCAAAAGAGATAATTTAGGGAGCATATTTGTTCTATATAAAATAATATGTTTGTTATCATCAAAACAATTAGATGATGTAGAATCAAACTCTTGTTCTAACATATAGTTCGTCACGTCGACTTCTCGACGCTTCGAATGGAACTCAAATCGAACTCCCGGAACAAAAGTTATGAATTTTTTAATATTTTTCAAATTTGGTCTCAGTGTAACCGGTGAGGTAACCGGTTACACCCCTTGTAACCAGCCACCCTTCGTCACTGACTTGTGGTGTAATCGGTTACCATAATCTGAGTAACCGGTTACACCCTCACAAAAATGCCCAAAAGCCACGTTTTTAACACAGTGTAACCGGTTACTCCCACAGTGGTAACCAATTACACTGTATACATAATTACTTTTTCTGCAACGTTTTACACGAAAATCACTTTTAACCCGTTTCAAAACTCCATTTTTCTCATGAATCAATTATGCAACATTTTAACACGAAAAAAGCATTTTTCTACAGTTTAAAAATCCAAATCATTTTCACTAAAACTACTCATAACTTTGTTCTGACTCTGACTCGCAATTACACATAACAACAACATCAACATCATGCAACTATCGATTATACGATTTCAACAATAGCAACAATTACAACAATTCATCATACTAACATCAGTCACAACATCAACATACCACACACAACATTCATCAAGAAATTCATCAAATCCAACAATTACCAATTCATCAAAATTATGAATAAGAGAAGAAAAACACAAATCCTACATGGCATAATCTACCCACCATCATCATGTTAACCCTTAGATAATTAGAAACCCCTTACCTTATAGTTCTTGCACAAAGCTTCACAACAATAGAGTCTTCTCTCTTGCCCTAGCCTTTCTTCCTTCTCTCTCCCACTTTGTCTCCCAAAACATGTTCAACAACTTTCCTCTCAAGAATCCTCTTTTCTAATATATTATTATTATTAATATTATTCCTTTATAAATAATAATAATAATAATCACTAATTATTTATTTTAAATAATATTCAACTAATATAATAATTAACTAAATATTACTAACATTATTTTAAATAGTTATTCTCACCGCACCACCAAGTTCTACTCAAATGTTCATACACCCCTCAACCCTTAGAGTCTATTTCTTAAGGCCACTACTCTGCACCAAAGTAGCTCAACACTTCAATATCAGAGCACAATCACAACTATCACATAAATAATGTACGGAAAATAAATAAAATATGTTGGGGCATTACAGGAACTCCCTCAAACATGGCACAACTCCTATCAATTATGGAGAACCTACGTTAGCAGAATAAATCTCTACACGAAAGTGTCTACACATTGTAGCAGTCACAAAATACTACGGAAAAGGAAGAGGAGGAAGAACTCCTTGGTCCTCAACGTCTATCAGAAACGATTTGGGGCGATCAAGTCCTAGAAAAATTAAAACCACCACCTTTGCCATCCTTCGATGGCAAAGTGTTCCTCAGGAGCACATTATATCAATCAACAATCAGATGGAAATAGTCAGGGCTTCTGACTCCCTGAAATGCAAACTCATGGCAGAAACGTTCAAGGATGTGGCACTACAATGGTACATGAATCTGCCTAGACTATCAATTACTAGTTTTACCGAGGTTTTTCTAGTGGGAGAGAAACAAGCTCGGCCAGAAAAAGATACGCCCGATTAGTAATGCACGTGTCACAAAATTCGTTATCTTAAAAGGAAGGAAAACCCACTTGAATTGGTTTTTCAAGACAAGACTCAGAAGGGGAACTAGCGCACAAGAATGACCCTATGGTCATAAAAGTACAAATTCATGACTGTAGTGTCAAGAGGTAGTTGATCGATCTGAGCAGTTTAGCTGAAATACTATACTAGGATGCCTTCAAAGACATGAACATGGATATGTCTGAGTTGTTACCCTTCAAGGGCATCCTAGTCGGTTTCTCTGGTGAACAAGTTCAGATACTGTGGCACCTACCTATCATGACCATCTTTGGAAATAGAAGCAACACAAAAGAAATCAGGGTGAGGTACCTGATAATGAATGCATCATCACCCTACAACATCATAATCGGAAGGCCGACGTTCAATGCTCTGAAAGTTATACTATCCACCCTTCATCTAACCATGATGTATCCCTTAGAATGCGGATAGGTCGAAACAATTAAAGGTGGTCAAGGATTAGCTAGGAAATGCTATAAAGATAGTTTAAAGTTAAAAAAGAAGACTCAACATAAACGTCTTATGATAGAGAGCACTTTGAAGGTGAACTTGGTGGACCTTGATCCTCGAGAAGATCCTCACTTTGAAGGTGAATTTGGTGGAGATTGATCCTAGAGGAGATCCCACATGCGATACCTTTACTCCAATTGGGGAATTAAAAAAGGTACAAATCGATACTAAAGAGTTCTAGGTAACACTGATAGGATCGGGGTTGTCCTAGGAAGAGGAGACACATATCATCTAGATAATGAGGGACAACGTCAACCTCTTTGCTTGGAAACCGTCAGACATGCCCGAATCAAGCAGGAAGAATGGTAGCATGGGCAGTAGAATTATCTGAATAAGATATCACAGGCGTGCCCATGAATAGTATCAAGTTATAAGTATTAGTAGATTTCTTAATAGAATTGAGCTTGCCCACCCCTGAAGAAATGCCCGAGCAATGGATCCTATCAGTGGATGGCTCATCTAACCTCAAGGGTAGCGGAACAAAGATAGTGCTAGAGGGACCAGGGGAAAATAAAGCAGAATACGAAAAAGTGATTGCCGATTTGAAGCTAGCCATAGAAGTCTGAGTTTCTCATTTGTTGGTTCGAACTGACTCACAATTAGTCACTAGTCAAAATAGGGGAGACTATCAGACAAATGATCTATTATTGTTCAAGTATCCACAAAGAGATTCGCAATTATTCAAAGGCTTCACAAAGTTTGAGGTAAAACATATCCACCAAGAGGAAAATGCCAGAGCCGATCTATTAGCCCGATTAGCCAGCACCAAGGGCCCGAGGCTAAATAGAAATGTAATCCAAGAAACTTTAGATCCACCAAGAACGAAAGTGGAAGAGATGATGGTACTGGAAAATGCAAAGGGTTAGATGACACCCATAATTCAATACTTGACATAAGAAAAGTTGCTTGAAGAGGAGCATGAAGCATGACGCATCAAAAGGATATCTTCCTGATACCTCATGATAGCCTATCAGCTATGCAAGATGGGAAAATCTTCCACCATGGGGCCTCGGTAAAAATTTCTCATGCCACACAAAAATCATCATTAGAATCATTAATAGTCCAGCGGTGTGATATCATGGTCGTCTCCCAGTCGAAGTGATCCATCTTCACCACCGTGTCATACCCTATTTTTTTTACCCCTAAGATGCCACTTCATTCACATTATTCATCATAACATATGTGTGTGTCTTTATGCATCACTAACCATTACAAATACAAGATGTGTGTGTTTGTTGGCTTTACAAGTTAGATGGTCCCCCGAGGGCTCAAGCAGATGAATTATTAGAGGATAGTCATCATATTCAAACATCTCAAGTCCCTTTATCATCCATGAAGATCAAGAGCTTTCACTCGTCAATAATCAAGTGCAAGATAACATCATGACAAGATCATCAAGCCCCAAGATCCTCAGTATATCCAAATTAGGGTCTTGACCTAATTCAGTCCCTGGTCTGACTTTTGAAGCAAGGCATGATCCAACACCTCAAGAGATGTTTCAAAGACCTCAAATAAATCATAAATATCCATTCATATAATTGGATTAATCTAAGGAGCTTGATTTATAAGCAATGCAAGAACTCAAATTCATCTAGTCCACATACTAGGTTTTTTGATAAAAAAAGTCAACTTCACCTTTGACTATTGACCAATACATGATCTCAAATATTATGACTTGACTTAAGACACTCAAAAACACCTTTGGAGTCCATCCATAGTGTTCAAATAACCCAAAGGTTTGATTTCATTAAAGATCACAAAGTTCAAAGTTCATCTGATACAAAAGTCAACTGTGGTCAAAATCAAGTTTGGCTTTTGAGATTTTTGGTCAAAAATGGCTTCCTCAGGTCAAGAATGATGTTAATATGTCATTTGGATCATGATCAATCAAGAAAAATCAAGAAATATGAGGTTACTTGTAAAAAGGGCAACCATGAAGAAATTGAATTCTTTCTAAGTCATGAAGAACAATGATTTTTGCCCTACTTTCCAAGGCCATAACTTCCAAACCAAGTAACCATTTTCTTTGATCCAAAGACCAAATTGAAGAGCTTGTTACATACTACAACTTTGTCATTGAGGGTGGAATCTTAAAAAATGCTTAGATTTCAAGTTATAAGGCCATGAAGTTGGTGTTTCATTCAAGTATGAATTCCAACACTTAAAATAAATGTAAGACATAATCTGTCTTATATTGAAGCCAACTTTGAGGTCATCTTTCTCCACGATCCACATTGATTCAAGAAAAACTTTGAACATCAAAGTTAAAGTATGATATCTCAGCTTTCCAAAATGACCAAGAACACACATTTACCGAATTTGAGCAAGGAGATATGAATTTCACAACATGCCATGCTACAACTGATTTTTAAAGTTAGATTTGCCACGCCTACTTGTGCCACACGACTTGGATAACCTTGCAAGCTCAATGTCTTCACAAGATCAACACCAAAATGATCATGAACAATGTGCTCTGCAAAGCACAACTGAATTTTCAAGATTCCATCTTTGGCATGTATTAAAAATCATTTTAAAACAAATGAAGTGAGGTTTTGTCCTCTAGCATTAAAGTGGAATAGTGATTTTGAGCAAAAAACTTCCAAACTGTTAGAACTTGATCAGAACATCAAGGGATGAGATGATGCCTTGTGGAACAAAGCGCAAAGGATCAGAATTCATAGCCATGTGAGAATGTAAGCTATGTACCTTGGCATTCAAGTAAGAGCTACATGACATCACTTAGTGGATAATAACATGCATTGTGATCCTCTCAAATTCAAAATATCTGATGTATTTCTCCTATAAATAGAGCTCATTTCTAACATTCAAATCACACCAAAACATTGCAAGAAGCTTGTTTTCTAAGAAACCTTTCTCTTCTCCAAAATTCAAAGTTCAAAGAAGTGATAAATTGAAACTTCATCTCTAAACAATTTCCACTCAAACCAAGCATCCAAACACTTCATATACATCATATTGAAGTGATACAAACACCCAAACACCAACTGTAACATCAGAATCATCAAGTTCATATCCCACTTGCACCAAGCTACAGATGGATTCGGGCTAAGAGTTTCAGAAGGTTTCAAATCAGTTTGAGAATTGTAACACACTTCTTGGAGGTCACAGAAGTTGTTGGCATCAAGAGATTGCATCTGTAACACCTCCAAGCCAGAATTTGATTTCCCCTTGAGCAAGGTAAGTTTTCAAAATTTGAACTCTATGATTCATGCATCATACATGATTATTTGAGTTACCAACTTGTTTCTGGAAATGTTAGAATCATTTTCCCTCAATCAATTATTATGTATCATCAACACATATGATTTCATATCAAATTGTTCAATTAGGGTTCATACGGTTTTCAGATCATTTTCTTTTTTATAGACTCAAAGTAAATGAAATTGGTTAATGTCATTCAATTCCTCATCAAATTTCCATCAACTTTCATTTTTACATTGTGCCAATTGGTTGAGTATCTTGAGAGATGGCATGTGAAGATGATAAAGATGATGATGTTAAAGAAGATGCTGGCCACGACTCCCATTTTCAAAATAAAAATTGATTTTACTATATTATTATTTCATTTCTTTTTAATCAACAGATGTGTCGCGGCCGGCTAAAATTTTTTCAGTCGCCATCATATTTTTTAAGGAAAATAATGATAAACCTAAAAATCCTTAATCCCAAGGGCAGAGATTCCTACGGTCCGGGAGTCGGTTAAGTGAGGGGAAGGTGTTAGGCACCCCTCACCTCCATTGTACTCAATGGGATCCTCCTTAAGTTCTAGGGTTTGTTTGTTAGTCGTCTAATTTTTATTTATTTTGCAAAAAGAATCCTAAGTTTTTTATTAATCTACTCGCTAGGGTTTACAACCCTATGCCTACGTACCTTCAATTTTGAAGGATCAGAGTAACCGTAGTTCACCTCCCCTATTCCTACCCCCTAATCCTATTCTCATTTCTAATCCTAAACCCAATCCACTATTTATACTCTTGGATAAAGAGTTTATCCCTTAATCTGTTGTTTATACTCCTAGATAAGGAGTTATATCCCTTAATCTATTATTTATACTCCTAGATAAGGATTTTTATCCCTTAATCTATTATTTATACTCCTAGCCAAGGAGTTCTATCCCTTAAATCCCGATCTATTTATTTATACTCTCGGAGGAAGAGTTTTATCCCTTATCCATTATTTATACTCTCGGACAGAGAGTTCTATCCCTTATCCATTGTTTATACTCTCGGATGGAGAGTTCTATCCCTTAATATCCCTTATCCATTGTTTATACTCTGGGATGGAGAGTTTTATCCCTTAATATCCCTTATCCATTGTTTATACTCTCGGATGGAGAGTTTTATCCCTTAAATCCTGATCCCTTGGCCTATGTTTATACTCTTGGAACCTAAGAGTTTTATCCCAAAAATCCTAATCCCTTGGCCTATGTTTATAATCTTGGAACCTAAGAGTTTTATCCCCATTTTTTAATTCCTTAAAAATCCTTTTTAATTCCTTATAATATCCCTTAATGTTTAAATTATAATTATTATAATTTTATTATAAATCCCTTATCCCAAAAAACTCCTTTAATTATTCATAAGAAAAACATCCAAAAGAAATATCTTTAATCCAATTATTTCTTAAATAAAATTATAACAATAACTTTTCCCAAATAAATCCCCATTTTAAAATCCAAGATTAAAATTAAAACCCAATACCAAAATAATGAACCCTTATTTCCAATATAATAAACCCATATTTTTAAATCCCAAAAAATTGTATATATATTATAAATCCACATTTTTAAATCCCAAAGTAAATGTATCCATATCTTAAAGAAAACAAACCCAGGAACAAACCCATATTTACAAAATTTCATGACAATCCCAAAATTAAACCCAAAATTATTTTATAAATCCCAAGTTTAGAAATAACTCGAAATTATTATAGAAAATAAAATCTCAAAATAAAGAATATCAATTAAATCGTATTAATCCTCAAAATTAAAAATATAATAGATCCCTAAATATTAACTATCCTAAAAATTATTCCTAAAAGTATCCCAAAATTATCCCAAAGAATTAACCCTATTTTCCAATTTAATTAATATCACAAAATTATCCCTAAAATTATCCCAAAAAAATTAACTCCAATCTCCCAAATTGATTATTATTTCCTAATTAAAATTTAAAACCTAATAAAATAATTAAGTTAAGTAATTAACTTAATTATAACAAAAACCTAAATTAAAAAATTAAAACCTAATTAGATAATTAAGTTAAGGAATTAACTTAATTATAACAAAAACCTAAATTAAAAATTTAAAACCTAATTAAATAATTAAGTTAAGGAATTAACTTAATTATAACAAAAACATAAATTAAAAATTTAAAACCTGATTAAAAAAATAAGTTAAGTAATTAACTTAATTATAACAAACCTAAATTAAAAATTTAAAACCTAAATAAATAATTAAGTTAAGGAATTAACTTAATTATAACAAAAACCTAAATTAATAATTTAAAACCTAATTAAAAAATTAAGTTAAGTAATTAACTTAATTATAACAAACCTAAATTAAAAATTACATAATTAAACTGAGTCATCAATTTAATTATTAAAAAAACCTAAATAAAGTATCTAGAAAATAATATAACAATTTTAAAGTCCCTAATTATATTCTTCCATAATAATAAACCATAATCCCCTAATTAATCCCTTAATCCCCAATTAATAATTAAATTAAGGATTTAATTTAATTAAATTAATTAAAATCCCAATGGTTCAATACGAACCCTAACCCTATTCCCCCAAGAACCCTAAACCTATAGCACGAACTAAGAACCCTAACCCTAACTTTTCCAGAAATATCTCTAAAACCCAATCAATCAATAGCAACACACAACAATAAAAATAAGCTAAGTGTTCGAGTTACCTCCCCTTGCCGTGACCAATTTAAGCTGCTTTCCCTTCCCATGTGCCTTTTCCCCTTCTTTTGCCTTTTCCCCTTCTTTTGCCTTTTCCCCTTCTTTTGCCTTTTCCTTTTTCTCTTGGTGGTGACTTCTTTGTATCCTGTTTCTCTTTTGGTGTGAGATCTCCTTTTCCTTTCCTTTTCCCTTTTGACTCGGAGGGATATTGAAGGTTTGCCTTCGAGGGATGTTGAAGGTTTAGGGTTTTATTGGTGTTGTCTTAGATATGTTGAAGGTTTAGGGTTTTATTGGTGTCGAGGGTTTAGGGTTTTATTGTTGTTCTTCGATATGTGAAGAACAACAACTTTTTATAGTATGGTTTGTAAAATTGCCCCCCTCAAAAAGTGTGTAAATGTGTCCTATTTATAGATGACAATTATGGTTTAAAAAAAAAATCAAGTTGATCTATCAACATAATCAAAAGCCCAAAAATAGATTTTTATTTTGTGATTTATTTTTATCAATCATATTGATTCTAAAACATAAAAAATATTATCCAAAAAGTAAAAAGAACAAAATCTTTTCTAATATTTTATATTTTATGAATTTTTGGATATTTTTATGAATAAGATGGAAAAAAGTGAAAATTTGATATTTTTAAAAAATGCCTATTTAAAAATACGAAAATTAATAATAAAAAATGAAAAAAACAATTTTTTGTGAATTTTTAAGATTTGAAAATAAGTAGAATAGTTAAAAACAAATAACAGAGAAAAAACACAAAAAGTAAAAAATGTGGGATTCGAACTCATGATCTTCCTCCCTTGTAACCCCTAATTTACCTTTTTCTACCACCTATGTCATTCCATTTATTTGAAATAGAATAGTATTAGCAAATATCTAATAATAATAATAATAATAATAATAATAATAATAATAATAATAATAATAATTAACTCTAAAAATAATATCTTATTATCATCTAAAAAGCCCAAAAAAAAAATCCTAATTAATTCTACAATAATAAAAAACTAAAATAATAAATTCTAAAATGAAATCCCTAATAAATTTAAAAGAAAACTTTACTTCCTAATATTTTAAAATAATTGAACAAAATTCTAGATCTTATCTAATAAAATTAAACTTAAAACTTTTTAAATCCTAACTAAATATAAAAAGTCCCTTAGATAGACCCAAACCCCAACATAGGCCTAAAACCCCCAAAGCCCATTGACATTTAAATGACACCCCCTAATATAAAAAAAAATAAAATAATAAAAAAAACACTGGTCAAAATTTAGGGTACTACAGCTGCCCCTATTTAATCGTCTTCGAATCAGAAAGAGGATGTTGAAGAGTCTTCCTCTTTTGTTGAGGAGACGATTAAATATAAGAAAGACCCTAATTTTGACCGAAGAGTCCGGTAGGTACTACGCTGATTATCCTAAGATCCCTAGTAATAAACCCTTGACGAAATACACGATTGAACCCCTTGATAAATACCTTTTCGAGAAATCCCTTGTCATTAAACCTATTGACACAACAGTGACACCCCTAGATGGAATCCTTTGATGACAAACCCAATAAACCATCCCTTTTTTTTTTAATTCTAAACAAAAACCCTTTTTGGATGAAAATCCCTAGATGGAACCCCTTGAACAAAATCCAGTAGAACCCCTGATACAACTCCTCGACGAAATCCCTTGGACGAAAATCCCTTAATAGAAATTTTTGTAGAACCCCTTGATGAGATTTTGGAAAAAACCCTTTTGATGAAATCCCTTGATAGAAAACCCCTTGATAAGACCCCAATGAAACCTTTTAATAAATCCATTTGATAAAACCCTGATGGAACCCCATGGTAAGACATTAGTGAAACCTTTTAATAACCTTCTGGTAGAACCCCTACAAAAATCTGGTAGAACCATTTTTGGTAAATTCCAGTGTAAGATTTTCCGATGTAAACCCTTTGATAGAACCCCCTTGATAAAAATCCCTTGGATGCAACCCCTTAAATACAAATATGGTTGAACCCCTGATAAAACTCCTTGACAAAACCCCTAGATGTATCCTTGAAGAAACCCTTAGATATTTGATGAAACCTATCCCTTATGAAGGCCATGTTGCCAAGTTAGGGATGTGAGAGATGAAGACCTACTCATAGCTGGATGATAATCCTGTAAAATCCCTTATCGAATCAACGTCTTAATGATATAGCTGAGGATTAAACCCCTAAGAGTAATTATGAACCCTATGCATGTATATATGAGTGCATGTATGTATGTTCATGTATGTATGTGCATGTTATGTTATATTATGTATGCATGATTAGATGCCAGAGCATAGCGACATGATTAATGCATGACGATGATTTGAATGTTTCCATAAGTGCCCCAGTGTTGGATGTCTCCATGATATTTGTTGACTGATATGGTAGGGTGCATTGAGCTATCCTGATATCCCGATACTTGTTTTGAACTTTGACGATTGTTGATGTAGGACAGAGGTTGCATGCGCCTCTTGGATGTATGAAGAGGGTTTGCCCTTGATTGATTGAGTCTCGAAGGATTATGCCTGAAAAGGAACTCAGATCCCTCCATGATTTGATACGACCCTGAGATGAACTGCCCCAATATTTTAACCTTGAAAAATATGACCCAGATTTTGAATCTTCAAAAGGTATGCCCCTTAATTAATTGGGTATGGAGGAGTGGCTTGAAAAGGAACTTGGATCCTACCACGCTATGATATGACCCTAATATGAACTGCCCCATTATCATGTCTTTGCCCCAGATTAGATGACTTCTAGAGTGATTGGCCTCAATGCACCCTTGAGTTGGTATGCCTCAGCGTGAACCTCTTGAAAGGTCCACCCCTTATCATTAGAGTCATGGAGGTGATTCAGCATCGGTGTGTCAAATCTTGGGATGCTTTGCCCCTAGCTAGTAGGATCTTCAGATGATGTACTCCTATGATCATTAGGTTTTGCCTCATGGTTGGAAAGATTCCTTGGTAATTCGCCCCCTTATCATAAATCTCTTGAATCCTTGTGCCCCTAATCAGTCCTTTGTTTGAATTTTCCTTAACGCTAAGTATCGATTTATGAAAAAAAAAATGTTCCCTTTGAAAAGTAATTATAACGCCATGTTCATGCAAGTTTTGAAATCCAAGATTTATATGAGGCGTATGGTAGATGGTATTCGTCCATGAGTTTGGCGCGAATGAGAATGGAAAAATGATGATTTAACCAACATTCAGACTCGGAGTCAGTTTAACAATGACTTTGCCGAGTATGCTTTATAGTGCCCCTAGCTTCAATTAGGACTTTTATATGTTGTAGCGTGGCCTGGTTCACGGTTTTAAAAACAAAGATACAAGGCTCAAAGTTTGAAATTTAACCCACCCCATTCTCCTTGATGTTCTCCATTCCTAAATCCAATTAACCTAACAAATGCGTTCATCCTGCAAGAGAAACTTTTCAGTCATGGTGATTAAAAGGTATACTAGTTTAAGCACTTTATGAGATTTTTTTTAGGTGCAGTCACCCTCTCCCTTTTATAAGATTGTTCCATTTTTTCCTTTTTTTTCTTTTAATCCCTTATTTTTGCATGGACCAATTCTTTTGAATTTAGTGGTCCATCGGGATACCTTTATTTTTGCCTAAGTCAAAATCGAATTTTTTTTTTTGACTTAGCGGGTTTTTCCTTTTTCCCTTTTTTGGAACAATTCCTGAGTGATCTCGCTTTTGACTTAGAGGGGGCGTGACTGCCATATTAGATATCATGAGCTATTATCCCTTTTGTTTCCTCAATGTCAAATGGTGCGAGGAAGAAGATGTGCTTTAAACCTTTATCCTTGCGATTAGGTGTGCTGATTCCCTTGCATTAGGATGCAATGTTAACTTAATTGAAATCTACCATGCCCCTGGTTAAGATTAAGGTTTTTTTTTTAAATAGAAAGAACACCAACTTCTAGCTCGAGGGGGTTGACTACGGTTTAACTCCTTATTCCTCCAGTGTTTGGGGAGTGAAACAATGGCTTACATCTTCAACCAGGGCATACCATTAAAGCATACATCAGCAATATTCGTTTGTTTATTTACATCCTTCTCCTCCTAAGTTTTTTGAAGAGGTGAGGTGAAATGGAAAAGCGTTGATTCCTTTTTTTGTTTTTTATTTTATTTTTTATAAGAAAGAGTGAAAACGAATGGATGAATTCCAAAAATATGCATGTTTATTTCATTAAAATTATATCCCAAAAGGTACAATCTTTAATATAAACAACACTTAGCAAAAAGAAATTACAACTAGAAATGATAAAGGCCTACTGATCCTAGAAGTGAGCTTCCTTGTTAATCCACCAGTCTTGAGATATTGGTGTAGGATCTAGTTCCCTTGAGCTTCCTTGTTAATCCACCAGTCTTGAGATATTGGTGTAGGATCTAGTTCCCTTCCAAACTTCCTTTGCTGTATGGGCATCATCCAAGATTATTGTATTTGAGGCTCTAAGCACTCCTCTGGCAGACATGATGAAGGATTATCTTCTTTCCCCAATGGTACTTGTCCCTCTTGAATTCCTCCGCAGCTTCTTGAGGTATCCTTTAAGTTCGTTCATGAGTATCGGGAAACCTCTTAGCTCAAGGGCGAAAGCGGAAAGGATATGCAAATGTATGTGTACGTATGCAAATGCATGAAAATGCATGGGGTATGCAAAAATAATTTTAAAAATTAATTTGGGGGAATTCCAAAATCCATTGTAGTTAGAGATGAATAAAAAATTAGGAAAGTAAAAATAATTCTTTAGGACTAACCCAAAACAATAATCCCAAAATGGAAACTCCCGAACCCTAGAAGGTGTAAACTAAATAGATGCCCCCAATGCCTTCTCCAAATGAGCTTTAAATTCCTCCAAGTACCCTTGCATTTCCCTATCCTCCTTGTGGTGAGATAATAGGCCTTGAACAGGTACAACTAAGTCTTTAGGCTTGACCTTTTTCTTTTTTCTTTTTTTTTTCCCCCATGCCCCTTGTAAGGTTTTTCCCTCTCCTTGTAGGTTTTTCCCTCTCCTTGTAAATTCAAGTATAGTCCAAATTGTTTCAGCGTAGGAGCTGGTTGAAGAATCCTTGAAGAGAAAGTCACATAGAGGAGGATCATAAAATTGTGCAAAAGCAATTATGGCCTCTACCCTCATAGGGATCCCTAAGAGATCGAGGATCCTTCCATACTTGGGTGTAAACCTCCTTTGAGCAAATTTGACATCAAGTCTCAAAGGTCTTTGAGACTTTGTAAATCAACACTTAGCACTCTAATGCATAGGGTAACCCTTTCGCTTGAATCCCTCTTTCCACTATTCCTACAACACATCTTGAAATTCCCCACACAAATGAATATATGCAAAAAAAAAATGTTTTTAAATGCATGATGACATGAACACTTTGTTTTTTTGTTTTTTACTTGGTTATGGTAAGGTGAAAATGCAAGCATGACCCTAACTAGGTAGGCTCCCTATAATAGGTTTAGATCTAAAGCTCATCTACCCAATCCCCTCACATGTAGGATATAAATTTTGGACAGCATAACGACCCTACAATGTACGGACTATACCCTTGTTTTACCATGAGAAGGAGCAAGCCTTCCTATGGTAATCCTTCGGGATAAGTCTCATCTGGGTAGGACCCTAGTAACAGCCCTTGAGGGTTGAATACGTAGGGTCTCCATGAGTTGGTAAGGGGTAGGCTAAAAGTTCTCAGAGTCTCGGACCACATCCAAATCATCCTCTACGTTAGGAGCTAGCCCTTTCATGAGGACACCTTTGGAAGGATCTATTCTGAGTGTGGCATCAATGAATTGTCGGGGATGTCGCATCCCCCCCAAAAACATTTCCGTTCCACGTCCTAATCTAGGGTTATACTCCAAGCTTGGGCTTTAGCTTCACACCTTATTTGCCCCAATACAATGCATGATGACAAAAAATAAAAAATATTATAGACAAATATAATAAATAAAAACCAATTAAAACATAAAATAAATTATAATACAAAATTAAAAAACAATAAACTCCCAAAACAAACAAGGACCCTAAAACCTAAGGTTAGGAGGAACTCTCTTTAGGTTACCCCGTCCCCAGCAGAGTCGCCAGCTGTCGCGGCCGGCTAAAAATTTTCGAGTCGCCATCATATTTTTTAAGGAAAATAATGATAAACCTAAAAATCCTTAATCCCAAGGGCAGAGATTCCTACGGTCCGGGAGTCGGTTAAGTGAGGGGAAGGTGTTAGGCACTCCTTACCTCCATTGTACTCAATGGGATCCACCTTAAGTTCTAGGGTTTGTTTGTTTGTCGTCTAATTTTTATTTATTTTACAAAAAGAATCCTAAGTTTTTTATTAATCTACTTGCTAGGGTTTACAACCCTATGCCTACGTACCTTCAATTTTGAAGGATCAGAGTAACCGTAGTTCACCTCCCCTATTCCTACCCCCTAATCCTATTCCCATTTCTAATCCTAAACCCAATCCACTATTTATACTCTTGGATAAAGAGTTTTATCCCTTAATCTGTTGTTTATACTCCTAGATAAGGAGTTATATCCCTTAATCTATTATTTATACTCCTAGATAAGGAGTTTTATTCCTTAATCTATTATTTATACTCTTAGACAAGGAGTTCTATCCCTTAAATCCCGATCCATTTATTTATACTCTCGGAGGAAGAGTTTTATCCCTTATCCATTATTTATACTCTCGGACGGAGAGTACTATCCCTTATCCATTGTTTATACTCTTGGATGGAGAGTTCTATCCCTTAATATCCCTTATCCATTGTTTATACTCTCGGATGGAGAGTTTTATCCCATAATATCCCTTATCCATTGTTTAAACTCTCGGATGGAGAGTTTTATCCCTTAAATACTGATCCCTTGGCCTATGTTTATACTCTTGGAACCTAAGAGTTTTATCCCAAAAATCCTAATCCCCTGGCCTATGTTTATAATCTTGGAACCTAAGAGTTTTATCCCCATTTTTTAATTCCTTAAAAATACTTTTTAATTCCTTAAAATATCCCTTAATGTTTAAATTATAATTATTATAATTTTATTATAAATCCCTTATCCCAAAAAACTCCTTTAATTATTCATAAGAAAAACATCCAAAAGAAATATCTTTAATCCAATTATTTCTTAAATAAAATTATAACAATAACTTTTCCCAAATAAATCCCCATTTTAAAATCCAAGATTAAAATTAAAACCCAATACCAAAATAATGAACCCTTATTTCCAATATAATAAACCCATATTTTTAAATCCCAAAAAATTGTATATACATTATAAATCCACATTTTTAAATCCCAAAGTAAATGAATCCATATCTTAAAAAAAATAAACCCAGGAACAAACTCATATTTACAAAATTTCATGACAATCCCAAAATTAAACCCAATATTATTTTATAAATTCCAAGTTTAGAAATAACTCGAAATTATTATAGAAAATAAAATCTCAAAATAAAGAATATCAATTAAATCGTATTAATCCTCAAAATTAAAAATATAATAGATCCCTAAATATTACGTATCCTAAAAATTATCCCTAAAAGTATCCCAAAATTATCCCAAAGAATTAACCCTATTTTCCAATTTAATTAATATCACAAAATTATCCCAAAAAAATTAACTCCAATCTCCCAAATTGATTATTATTTCCTAATTAAAATTTAAAACCTAATAAAATAATTAAGTTAAGTAATTAACTTAATTATAACAAAAACCTAAATTAAAAAATTAAAACCTAATTAGATAATTAAGTTAAAAAATTAACTTAATTATAACAAAAACCTAAATTAAAAATTTAAAACCTAATTAAATAATTAAGTTAAGGAATTAACTTAATTATAACAAAAACATAAATTAAAAATTTAAAACCTGATTAAAAAATTAAGATAAGTAATTAACTTAATTATAACAAACCTAAATTAAAAATTTAAAACCTAAATAAATAATTAAGTTAAGGAATTAACTTAATTATAACAAAAACCTAAATTAATAATTTAAAACCTAATTAAAAAATTAAGTTAAGTAATTAACTTAATTATAACAAACCTAAATTAAAAATTACATAATTAAACTGAGTCATCAATTTAATTATTAAAAAAACCTAAATAAAGTATCTAGAAAATAATATAACAATTTTAAAGTCCCTAATTATATTCTTCCATAATAATAAACCATAATCCCCTAATTAATCCCTTAATCCCCAATTAATAATTAAATTAAGGATTTAATTTAATTAAATTAATTAAAATCCCAATGGTTCAATACGAACCCTAACCCTCTAGCACGAACTAAGAACCCTAACCCTAACTTTTCCAAAAATATCCCTAAAAACCCAATCAATCAATAGCAACACATAACAATAAAAATAAGCTAAGTGTTCGAGTTACCTCCCCTTGCCGTGACCAATTTAAGTTGCTTTCCCTTCCCCTGTGTCTTTTCCCCTTCTTTTGCCTTTTCCCCTTCTTTTGGCAGTGACTTCTTTTTATCCTGTTTCTCTTTTGGTGTGAGATCTCCTTTTCTTTTCCTTTTCCCTTTTGACTCGGAGGGATATTGAAGGTTTAGGGTTTTCCTTTTTTGCCTTCGAGGGATGTTGAAGGTTTAGGGTTTTATTGGTGTTGTCTTAGATATGTTGAAGGTTTAGGGTTTTATTGGTGTCGAGGGTTTAGGGTTTTATTGTTGTTGTTCTTCGATATGTGAAGAACAATAACTTTTTATCGTATGGTTTGTAAAATTGCCCCCCTCAAAAAGTGTGTAAATGTGTCCTATTTATAGATGACAATTATGGTTAAAAAAAAATCAAGTTAATCTATCAACATAATCAAAAGCCCAAAAATAGATTTTTATTTTGTGATTTATTTTTATCAATCATATTGATTCTAAAACATAAAAAATATTATCCAAAAAGTAAAAATAACAAAATCGTTTCTAATATTTTATATTTTATGAATTTTTGGATATTTTTATGAATAAGATGGAAAAAAGTGAAAAAATGATATTTTAAAAAAATGCCTATTTAAGAATACGAAAATTAATAATAAAAAATGAAAAAAAACAATTTTTTGTGATTTTTTAAGATTTGAAAATAAGTAGAATAGTTAAAAACAAATAACAGAGAAAAAACACAAAACGTAAAAAATTTGGGATTCGAACTCATGATCTTCCTCCCTTGTAACTCCTAATTTACCTTTTTCTACCACCTATGTCATTCCATTTATTTGAAATAGAATAGTATTAGCAAATATCTAATAATAATAATAATAATAATAATAATAATAATAATAATTAACTCTAAAAATAATATCTTATTATCATCTAAAAAGCCCAAAAAAAATAAAATCCTAATTAATTCTACAATAATAAAAAACTAAAATAATAAATTCTAAAATGAAATCCCTAATAAATTTAAAAGAAAACTTTACTTCCTAATATTTTAAAATAATTGAACAAAATTCTAGATCTTATCTAATAAAATTAAACTTAAAACTTTTTAAATCCTAACTAAACATAAAAAGTCCCTTAGATAGACCCAAACCCCAACATAGGCCTAAAACCCCCAAAGCCCATTGACATTTAAATGACACCCTCTAATAGAAAAAAAATAAAATAATAAAAAAAAACACTGGTCAAAATTTAGGGTACTACAGGATGTATCACCACCCCAGTGGTTAAAGCGTGTGTTTGAAAGGTTTGAGTGTGTCCAAGGTCTGGGGTTCGAATCCCCTTCGCCCCAGACCTTTTGATTTTATTTTTTAAAAACATTTTCAAAAAGAAACTTTCTATATTATTTTCACGAACCATTCTTTGTCAACCACACGCTTATGGCTCAGATGGTTATCTTTTAAACCCATCGCCCCAAGGGCGCAGGTTCAACACCCATGGGGGCTATTCCTAATTTTTTAACACTATTTTTCCCATTTTTATTCACAACTTCACCTATTTATTCCACCAAGTAAAAATAATCTTTTTGAGGTAATTGTTTGTACACTTCTCTTTTACCTTGCATATTTTGAGAATCCATTTAAAAATCCCAAAAATAATATTTATTTTTGACATTTTTATTAGGTTGAAAACTAGTACTTTTAAAGTATTTTTCACACCTTTCCGTGATTTCTTTTTATTCTTTTATTAACCTAATTACATCCACGTGTCTTTATGGTCATGGTACACATTGCTTAAAGTCTTGTTGATATACATAACATGTAGTCTTGGCTTATACACACCATGTATAAGTATTATTTCCTTTGAAAAATACTTTGATTAAATGTTTAATTAGGAAGAACTTTAGGGTTTTATCTTAGTCAATCTTTTCAAGAACATCTTGAGGCATGACTTGGGCTTCCACTTGAGTTTGGATTTCCCAAAGCCTTTAATTCAACCATGTTTGAATGCTTTGTTCCCATACTTATCTTCATAATCTCCCATTAGGTGTTTGTTTACCCTTTGCCATATTCATCTGATCCTCGATTCAATCTTGAATATATGGCTTACTTGAACTTCTTTGTGATTGCTTCCATGGATTAAACCTTTGCTCACATATTCAAGTATTTCCTTCATAAACTCTTACCATGATGAATATACCTCTTTGTCTAATGCACATTCACATGTTGATACATCTTGCTTAAACATACCATATTCATGTCATCCTCGATAACTTCATTTATTTAAAAGCTTAATCAAATTTTGTTTTGTTAAATTTCTCTTGAAATTTACATTGATAAACACTTTCATTCATATAATTGTTGCATTTCAATACTCATCCATAGTCTAGAATTAGTTCTAACTATAGGATTTATACTACAACCTCAATAAAACCTTAGGATTCCCCTTGAAGTTTTCAACTTCATTCAAGTCAAAACCATAACCCCTTTGTGGCTTCAAACCTCAAGATATTAATGTCATCGGGATGATATTAATGTCATCAGAATGATCCTCCATGGTTAGATCATTAGTTAGAGAAGTCTCAGTTTCTTCCATATCCACAAGATGGTCATCCATCACAACTTTGAAAAAGGCAATCTTGGACAAGTCTAGTTCGGGATGAAGACACAAAACTTGAGCTTTTGCCCTGTCAAAAGCATCACCACCGACATCAAGAACATCAACTCTTGAGATTGATCATTCAACTCCTGAGCTGACATGATCTCCACAAATTGCTTGGAGGCATTGGATTGTAGTTCTGGGTTATCGGTCTCTAATTTCTCCCTTTTTGATTTCTCATCCATCAATTGCTTCTCTAGGTCGGATATTTATCCGTCTGCATCTTCTGCTTTTCCTTATTTTGATTAAGTTTTATTTCATTTTGGTTATAATTATCCCTAAATTTAAATAATCCTCTTGTCAGGATAGCGCATCTCATCAGATAGGAACTGATGTTTTTTGTCAACATCTGTCGACCTATTATCTTCACCTTGTTTACATCCTCTGTGGCATTCAGATGGTCATAGAGGAATCTCAATTCGTCAAATTTTTTAGTCCATAATTTAAACTCATTAGATGGTTTGGCTTAATCACTACCCCCAGCCTCTCGCATCAAAGAGGAAATTTCCCAATCGGCTCTGCAAACCTCATCACTCATTAAAGTTTTCATTTTTTGGGGGAATTTGGACAGGAGTCTTCTGGTGGCGAAATGGTGGAGACACGGTGCTTAGAAATACTCTGAGATATTTTTCTTGGGGCTATCTTTCTCTTCTTCAGTATCCGGATTTCTAAACCGAACAAGTCCGACTTAGCAGCAATGTGGCCGACCACTTTTCTCGCCGTTCGGGCTTCAAACATCAACTTTTTATGCTTCTTCATGGAAAATTCAATCATTTTTTCTACAAAAAGAAAGATGGAAAAGGGATTAGGAGAATAAGGCTTAGTGCAACAAATAATGCAAAAAATAAATAAATGAGTAATACACTGAAAGGGAAGAACTTGTTCTTCGATTAATGTCAATAGATCACAGACCTTCATCATACAAAAGGATTCTAATATGGCCAAATATTTGATTTCTTGGTCATTTAGCTTATGAAAATCAAACCCAGATACCGGAAGTGGGCTTCCAGCCTAATAGATTGGAAAACAGTGAGATTCATATAACACATACACTACCTAAGGACATCTCGGTCCACACCTAACTCGAAGAAACCGGTCCTTGAAACCCTTGTAATTGGTAGTAGAGATATGAAGAAAACTCTTGATGGGAAAGCCACTAATTGTAACCCAGCCACCTTTCTTAACACCCTTGATTTCAAAAAAGGAGAAAAATAAGCCTATGGTGGGCTCTATGTTTACAGCCTCACCGACTTTCTCAAAAGCATTGATAAACCCCCAGCTATTGGGACAGAGTTGGGAAGTGGCAGTTTTTAGGGTTCTTAACATATCAGATTCGAAATCGATAAAGGGAAGATAGATTTTAAAATCCTCTAGTACCCCCAACGAAGAAATGGAAATACTCATATTTGAGTCCCCTAGGACGAACTATACAAACATGTTCCCTTAGGATACAGGGCTCCAAAATGACATCATCCTCGTTTCTAGTAGAGGAAATATTCTTCAAAGATTGGAGTTTAGTGTTCTTTACTTCATCAATGGAACTATGATCATAACTCATCACTTATTGATCAAAGGAGTCAACAATCTCCATCAACACCTCTACCAACAAACCTAATGAGGAAGATTCAGAATCAGAATCACTAAAAGAAGTGGAAATATTGTCGTAAACCTCCTTTATAATACAATCAAAGTCAGCTTGGCTTAAAGTATCCCAACATCCTCTCACACAAAAGTCCCAAAGATTTTTCCTTTCTTGAATACTTAGGTTTCTTAATACATTTTCATTATCGTCACATTCACGAACAACAATCATTTATTAAAAGAAAAGAATACAGACAGAGAGATAAAAAACAAATATACCTGATTTTGAAGAACAGATGGAAGCTCTGAGAATGCCTTAAAAGAGGGAATAAGTTATTTCAGTTGATGATTAGCAAGAATAGGAAGATTTGACTTTAATTAGGAAAGAAGTCCTTTTTAAAATGACTCTAAAATATGAAGCATTTTAGATCACTTAAGAGGATCAATTTCTCATAAAAGTTATCATTATTAAAGAAGGAGTGAATCTATAAAAGATACGCTCTCATGTCTGCCATGATTGACCACGTCACTAAAAACAGGTATAGCAGTATGATAGGGTCGGGGAATACCTTGACCCTGATCCTCAATGAAAATAAAATTAATGGGCTTCTTTTGTCCAAACATTTTAATCTTTTAGATTTCATACTCAAGGGCCTTATGTACGTCCCGAAAATTAGTTTGACCAGTTGATGTATTAAATCGGAAGAAGCCTATGATGAAATAGGGATGGCTCAGGTGAAATTTGGGCAATAGACAGAGATAGAAGTTGTCATGTTGTTTGGTTGTGAATCCAGATAGACCGGGGTCATCGTAGATTATGAACTCGGATGAAGAGGCAAGTAAGTCGGAATTCAGTTTAGAGCACTAATACCAAAACATCGAGGCCAACTTCATACATACAAGTCAGATTTGATGTCAATGCTAGGATACCATTTGAAGAGTCGCAAGGCACGGTTACAAAATGCTCCATGACTGCATTGGAGTTACAATCATTGATAGGAGAGATGTTACCTGGTAATTATGGGGGCGGCGGACGTTATCTGAGGCTGCCTTTATGAAGAATATGAAAGGGAAAACATTAATGAAGGAGGTGTGAGTTAAGCCATATAAATAGGAGACTTCTTGGATAAAGAATGGGGAAGAAATCATCTGAGAAACATGTAAGCAGACACTTAAACCAATCATTTTAGGCTCTCCCTGACTGATAAAAGGAAAGTCAACCTTTTGGTGTTTTTTAGCAAGAACAACAGGGGTTATTAAGCCTACCAAAGATCTGAAGAAATTTATAATAATTGAGTTGGTAATCAAAAGGTTTAAATTATCAACAAAGTAAAATTGTTCAAACTATTGAGGGAAAAGAACTAGCACAGGACAAAGCCAGGTTATGAAGCATGCGAACAATCGGGTTGAAAATAAATAAAAAAATAGATAGTACCATGTCCAAAAATAAACTCTCAAATGGGCTTAAACCTGATGACAAAAAAGAAAGAAATATCATCCCAAAATATTACGAAAGGCACGTCATCATTGATGACTAACAACAAACATACACAAAGTTAAACATCATGATGCTCATCTTCTTGAGCCTCGAGGGTCGAGTTGTTGATCGTCACATCCTTAAAAACCTCAGCTTTATGTGAAGCTTCCTCCATATACACAAGTTGTCCATCCACCACAATCTTAAAAAAATCCATCTTTGACACGTCAAAGTCGGGCATGATGCATAATGCTTGGGCTTTGGCTCTCTCAAAAGCTTCATCACCGGCTAAAAGCAGGTCTACCTGGGCATCTTGCAAGGACTTGTTCAATGTCTCATTAAGAGCCTGGCCTTGCTCCACCACTTAGACTAGACCAGCAGTGATCGTGTTAAGCTCCAAGCACTTGGAATTTGCGGTCTCCTTCTGCATCATCATCTTTGACAGTTGTTTGTTCAGCTCCTACGCCTTGTCAATCTGGACTTCAAGACAATCCTTTAGATGGGAAACCTCCTTAGTTAGACGGATCTCATTCTATGCATAAGTATCACCGACTTTAAACAAACCCTAGGTTATAACTGCACATCTCATCAAGTAGGCCCCGGAGTTTTGGGTCAATTGTTGAGCACCTATGGTCTTTACCTACTCGACATCTTCTGTCGCATTCAGTTGATCACAAAGATATTCCAACCCGTCAAAACTGTTGGACCAAAACTTGAATTTGGTTGATGGTTTAGATTGATGGCTATTACCCGAATCCTGCATTAGGGTAGTAATTGCCAAGTCGGTCTGACTAACATGATCACTCATCAGGGTATTCATCCTCTTTGGAGAGCCCGGTTTAAATTCCCAAGAGGGTGGAATAGAGGCAGTCTGGGGCTCTAATACAACAAGGGCTACTTTGATAGCATCCATTTTCTTCCTTTTAAGAGTTCGAGTCTGAATACTGATAGGTCACTCTTAGAGGCGGACTGCTCCCTTGCTCTCACCTCAACCATCAGTTTCTTCCGTTCAGATAGTTTGAGATTTGTCATGTCGGCGGGAAAGAAAAAAAAAGTAATGTTCAGAAAAAATAAAATAATAAAACCATGGAAGAATAATAAAGGGCATATATAAGCATTACCCAGGAATTTAGAAATTTGTTCCAGGTCGTCGGCCATATGTAGCAAGTCCTTTACTTTTTCTAATCAAAAAGCATCCAGGACGGCTAAAGCTCAGATTTCCAAAGTGTTCAATTTGTCACAATCAAAACTGGACATCGACAGTGGGCTATCTAACCAATAAATTGGGAAACGATAGCTCTCATCCAGTGCATACATAACTTGGGGACACCTTCCCCCACTCTTCAGTTGAAGGAACTTATCCTTTAAGCCTTTATAGTTGGTAGTATAAGAGCTTGCAAAAAGAATGATTGACAGAGGAATCGAAGGGAAGTTCGTCAACAAAAGATTGAAAGAGAGGTCGCTAGTTAGGTGAAAAAACAAATGAAGAAGGAGTATTTTTATGATAATAATTTTACAATGGTCTGTAGCGTGCGATTTTTGTCGGTGACGCGACCACCTTATCGCCATGGATTTTTCCTCACCGCAATGGTTTCTTATTTATCCTATGAAGCTGGAAAGGAAAGGGGAAACTATCTAAAACTAACCTTGCACGCAAATGTTTAACTGAACAGATGCTTAAAGAGATTCAGGGTGTTCGGGGTCAGGTTATACAATGGGGAGTTGTCAATTACCCATCCTATATGTGGTTATCCATAGGTTATTAGCAATTATACTTACTGTTTTCTACTTACTGGTGTTTGTCTGTTGTGGGTTGGGAAAGTTTTCTTTGGGAGCTTTTGAGAGAGAGAGAGAGAGAGAGAGAGTTTTTGATGATTTTGATAAGGTACTGGACCTATGTTTTGATTGGTGAGTGAAGGTATTGGACCTAAAGGTTTTGTTTGGTGTGCTAGCTAAGATTTTGCAATCTTATGCCTACGTATTCCCGTTAAAGAAAACAGGGAAATCAGAGCAATCGTAGTTCCTCCTATTCTATGGGAGGAAAAGCCCAAGATTGAAGCTAAAGGTTATTTGTGTCTTGTTCAAAGCCAAAGATTGAAGCTAAAATGTTTGACTGAGAGAGAATTTGTCATCTCTAAAGGGAGACATCTTGTCTGTTTATCACAGTTGTTGGGTGTCATACCCCAATTTTTTACCACTAAGATTTCCCATCATTGTGCAATTCATCATCACAATATGGATGAACCATCATACCTCATTAGTCTCCCCAAAGATGGGTGAGCATCCACTACAATCAAACTTTGGGTTTCAAGCCCCCTCCGAGCTCTTAGACAAAGGATCAATCAAGGAATGACATGATCTTCAACTTGTCTAAACCTCTCAAACATCCACAATGGATCAAGAGGACTCCCACATCAAGAATCAAGCACAAGGTTGCAACATTCCAAGTGGATCAAGCCTCAAGATCGCCAGTGTCACCAAATTAGGGTTTTGGTCGACCAGGGCCTCCAGATGGAAATTTTCCTCTGAGCATGAGCCAATGCTTTAAATCATAAACCAAAATACTCTAAGGGACCTCATAAACCCAATCTTCAAGTCAATTTAGCCTCAGGTGATGCATTCATAAAAAATCAGGAATTAGGGTTTCTTGACCGAATTCACCCCTACGTTGAATTTTGAGACAAAACATGAGCCAAGAACTCAAGACATGATTTGAGGGACCCTAACACACTACATTGATCCATTTGCAACAATGGATTGATCCAAGAAGCTTGATTCACAAGTTTCAAGTTCATCAGAACCACAGTTAGGGTTTCACGGAAAAAGTCAACTGTGCCTTTGACTTTTGACCAGGACATGCTCCTAAACCTTGGGACATGATTCAATACACCCTATAATACCTATGAAATCAATCATCAAGTTTGATTTAGGTCAAGGATTTGATTTCATAGAGGATCGTACAGTTAGGAATTCATCTGATAAAAAGTCAACTGTGCCCAAAAGTCAAAGTTTAACTTTTTGATTTTTTAATCAATTATGGTTCTCTAACCCTAAAATGATGATAATGTGTGATTGGAATCATCATTCATCAAGAAAAATCAAGAAAAGTGGGATAACTTGTAAAAGGGGTAACCATAAAAAGCTTAGAAATTTTCTAAGTTATATAACAAAGTGGCTAGGGTACCAAGTTCCAAGGATCATAACTTGAGATCCAAGCAACCATTTTGGCTGATCCAAATATGGATTTGAAGCTCTCATGGCATATTTTAAAAGTGTCAACTACACCTCACTCCAATTCTTCATGGATTTTTAGTTACAGAGTGACCAAAATGACAAAAACATGAAAATGCCACTTTTTCCAACACTTAGTGAAATTTTCACTAAGTCAGAATCTGTTTCACTTTTTTCAAAATGTAAGGCCATTTTTCACTTAGATCCAAAAAGTTTTAAGACAAACTATGATCACACATATATTGTATCATATGAGAGCTTTCCAAAATGGACAAGAACTCCATCAAATTCCATTTGAGCTAAGAATTATGACAATGGCAATATGCCTTGCTGCAACTGTCATGGCAAGACAAATTTGTGCATTTAGCTCGATTTGAGCAATTTGTATAAATGACAAATAAGTTTATCCATCTGAATACCTACGGGGGGACTAAGGAGGAACAAACACTGATCCATAAGCCTCCCAACTCTTTCCAACCAAAAGTAGCATGTCAAACCTAGAAATGCCTAAAAAGGGGACAAGACTCCAATTTTGTTTTGGAGCATTCAGTGGATACACCAAGGTGGCTTGAACTGAGCCTTTTCCAACTGAATGAGTCAAGGATGATCTCTGAACTAGGGAACCAAAGGCCTGTGCTCTAACCTCTAGTCAATGGCTAGAGGAGACTTAAGATTCCAAAGTGATGCAATTGGACAATGATCTGCTGCAGTTGCCATTCAATATTGCTTGCAAAAAAAACTGGCTCTACTATAAATAGAGCTCATTTGTTCTCAATTTAAGTACACCAAAGCCATCAAACTGATGCTTTCCTCAAAATCTCTTCTTTCACTCCAAAATTGCCTTCCAAAGCAAGTCACTATCGGGTTTTGAGTTTGAGAGCCATTCCAACCAAACCAATCACACACACACACACACACACCTCATAAACATCATATAGAAGTGATCCAAACATTTAAACCACATCTAGAAAACCAATTTCACAAAATCACCAGCCAATTGCTCAAGGTTTTAACCAAGTTGCAGCTGAGGTGCCATACTTTGTTCCAGTCCATTTCAGATCACTCCAAGCATTCAAACACACTCCATATGGTGTAGGGAAGCTATTCAGATCATCACAACTCATCTATAACACCTCCAACTCAAAAATTACTTTGCTCTTGCTGTCACGACCTTCAAGTAAGCCTAAACTTGGTCATCTCTTAATCTATGCATATTTCCTCCCACAATACTTTTGCCAAATATTCATAATCATGCATAGAATGTTTCCCCTTAATTAATTGCTTTGTTTGAATCGTGTATCAAAATTCTCAGCCTTCATGCAAATTTTAGGGTTCTTGAGGTTTTGTCTTGATTTCTTATTCCATGCTTAAAATAAATGAAATTAAAAACCATAGACATGATCGTGAGGTGAAAACGAGTAGATTGATATGTGGATTGTGTGATTTCATCAAGTATTTAGTGAGATTGGTGAGAAAATGAAAATCTGCAGAAACAGAGGGGTGGCGCGTGTTCTTGGTGTGTTCTTGGCGCCATTTTTTGAATATTTGAATATTTGAATTTTGTGATTTTATTTAATTGATTCAAAAATTAATTTCTCTCTGAGTTTTAATGATTTTGAGTTGATTCTTTTTTTAATAATTCACAAAATTGTTAAAATATTTTATTTTGCAAAAAATTCCCAAAAATATTATTTATTTCATATAATTGATATTTTTGCAAAGAATTAATCTTTTATTTGTTTTTTAACATTTAAAATATTTTTCCTCCTCAATTTTCCAAATTTAATTGGTTTCCAATCATTTTGTGGATATAAACATGATTTTTCAAACATTAATCCAAGATCACAACTTGTTTTTCATGCATGTTTGATAATTTTGATCATTTTAATTAAATTTTTATTTTATTAAAATACATTTTGAAATTAATTTAGGGTTTTGATCTTAATCACCCTAAACAAATCATTTTCAAACACTCATGGGCCTCTAATAGAGTGTAAGACCCAACCCCTCTTGAAAACCAAAATATTTTGGGCTTCAGTGTATTGTATAAGTCTAGATACCGTCAAAAAGTTCGGCACAATCGTCGCCTTTTTAACAAAAATCATCTGGGCTTCTCCTTGAGCTATAAGACCCATCTTTATTCATTGGGCCTCTAATAGAGTGTAAGAACCAATCCCCTTTTAACCAAAACAATTTTGGGCCTCAGATATTGTATAAGTCCCTCTGCTTTAAAATAAAAATCTCAGCGCAATCGCCAATTCAAAAATCAAATCATCTGGGCCTACCCTTGTGTTATAAGCCCCATTTTTTTTCTTTAAATCTCTTTAGGCCTCTAATAGAGTGTAAGACCCAACCCTTTTTTGAAACCAAAATGATTTGGGCCTCATATATTGTATAAGACCCACTGTGTTTCCAAAAACCTCGGTGCCATCGCCGTTTTCAAAACAAATAACCCTGGGCCTCTCCTTGAGTTGTAAGTCCCATCCTTTGTACAAAAATAAATCTTTGGGCCTCTAATAGAGTGTAAGACCCAACCCCCTTGTACCTAAAAACTTTTTGGGCCTCACATATTGTATAATTCCCTCTGTACAGTTTCCAGACAACTGTGTGATCATCGTTAAAACTTGGGCCTCTCCTTGAGCTGTAAGCCCCAACAATCTTTTCAAAACACTTTTCCCTTTGATTTTGAATTCAAATATATGTTGTTATCAAAACTTTCTTTAATTTCTTTGTTGAACAACTAACAAAACAACATCGAAGCTCTACAACGGGTAAGTGTTTATCCGCTTTCATTTACCGCTTTCATATGTATATAACTGTATTGTGGGGCTGTTTCACTGTAAGTCTTCTTTCACATCCTTTTATATACTTGTCACATATCCACCTTGTAATACTAGTATAGTTATTTAGAGTTTTCCCCGACAACTACGTCTAGAACTAGGTAAAGCCTTGTTGGTCACTCTTTAAATACAAACAAAACTAGACCCCCATAGGATTTCCAGATATAGTCTTCCCTTCTCTTAGGGGTTAAACAATATGGAACAAAGAGAAATGCAGTATTCTCGGTGAACCTTTTCTCAGACTGTCACCCTTAGAAATTGTCAAAGAAACTCTAACTCCCCAAAGATGATCTTTTCTCCGTGAATGGCATCTCTTGAGTTTCTTCCAAATTCTAGAACTTTCCTGGAATGATCTCTTCTCTGTGAATTGCATTTCTTGAACTTCTCTTGGTTTGGGGACCCACAGGCTTCCTAAAAGCATCCCCACCTCCTCTTGGGCGTTGTACAAGGACCCTTCAGCTTCTTAGAAGTTATCATGTCTTCTCTTGGGCTTAATACAAGGACCCGGACGACCTCTTAAAGGTATAAGACAGAACTTAGTCATCCTTTGCTAGAGCAGTCTTTCCCGCGTCAAACCTCCGGCCATTTTAGGGTTGATACTCATCCCTTAATGCCCGTGCCTCCTCTTGGGCATTGTACAAAAGATAAAACTCTAGACTTGGGCAGTCTAAACTCTTGAGTCTCAAAGACATTCTCAAGTTCCTTTCAAACATAGGAAAAAACACCGGTCACCCTGGATCAATCTCCAGCAAAAACCTGGCCTCTATCAAGAGAGTTCCCCACACTTGGACCTACTCCAGGATCTCAATAATTATTAGCAGTAAGTCAGCCTTCTCTCGGGCTTTGTACAAATGATTCTCCCCAGCAGAGCTAACCTTTTTAGACTCTTTTGTTGAGTCAGTCACTTTTAGCCTCCGTCTTGGGCTTTGTACAAAACATGTAAAAAACACTCTCTTGTTGAGTATAAAAGACTCTCTTGTTGAGTCAATCTCCTTTTAGCCTCAATCTCGGGCTTTGTACGAGACAGCCAATCACTCTCTTGTTGAGTATAAAAGACTCTCTAGTTGAGTCAATCAACCTTCAGACTCTCTTGTTGAGTCAACCTTTTCTAGCCTTCGTCTTGGGCTTTATACAGGATAGATAAAGGTACTCTCTTATTGAGTCAAATCCTCTCAGCCTCCATCTTGGGCTTTATACAAGATACATTCTCCCCAACGGAGTTAAAATCCATTTTAGCCTTAATCTTGGGCTTTGTACAAGACAGAAAGAACATTTTCCCGTAAAAGTCAAACTTCCCGCCTCCTCTTAGGCTTTGTATAAAGAAACCCCCGGTTGAGTCAAATCAACCTCTTAGAATCAAACTTGTGCTTTGATCAGGGCACACAAAAATCAACAATTCCCTCAGAAGAAGTCCAATCCTTCTTTAGAGATGACAAGTTCTCTCTCAGTCAAACCTTTTAGCTTCAATCTTGGGCTTTGAACAAGATACAAAATACCCATTTAGCTTCATATCTTGGGCTTTGAACAAGATACAAATAATCTTTAGCTTCATGTCTTGGGCTTTGAACAAGACACCAAAACATCTCTTTCCTCCCATAGAATAGGAGGAACTACGACCGCTCTGATTTCCCTGTTCCGTTAAACGGAAATACGTAGGCATAAGATTGCAAAATCTTAGCGAGCATACTAATCAAAAACTCAAAATCCAGTACCTTCACACATCCATCAAAAACATCAGACCTAGTACCTTACCAAAATCCTCTTGTACAGTCCCGACACTCCGTTCTTAAATGAAATAACCTAAAGACAGACCCCCCTTTTGATAGTATCTGTAAACCAACAGTTTTGACTATTTAACCCCAGTATGCAAGCAGGGTTAATTGGATACATCTATTTCCCTTCCTTAATCAGCTCAACAGGATAAAAACTGAATCGAACTGTAGTACCAAAGCGATAGTGATTCGAAACCACAAAAATCGCGCTACATTGGGTGACTGATTATAAAGGAGAATTACTTTAACTGGGATATGTGAATCCAGCAATGCCATAATTTCCTTTATAGTGGATTTGTCCTGAAGGAGAAAACTTTAACTCAGTGTAGAGCAATGCCATTTTTCCTTAGGAATCTTTCATGCTAAGAGAGGGACGTTGGTGTGGATGTAAATAATTCAGAGGCTTGTCACTTACCGCAATTAGCTGAAAGAGGATTTTTAACAGGATAAGAGATGGACTACAAGTTAGACTTTTGAATCAACAAGTGTGCCACTTATAACAGTTATCTGGAATTAGGGTTTGTTTTGAATATCTCTTTTGATATGTGATGTACAGAGAAATGTCTTCCTACAGAGAGTTTTTTATTTCCTCTGAGGGGATGTTGATTTTTGTGTGGCTTGATCAAAGCCCAAGGTTGAAGCTAAAAGGTTGATTGACTCCCTGGGGAGTTTATTATATGTCTTGTACAAAGCCCAAGATTGAGGCTAAAAAGAGACTAACTCTTTGGAGGATATCATTATACAAAGCCTAAGAGGAGGCTGAAAGTTGACATTTTCGGGGAAAATATTTTGTCTGTCTTGTACAAAGCCCAAGATTGAGGCTAAAAAAATATTTTTTGACTCCACTGGGGAATATTTGTAGGTGTCTTGTACAAAGCCCAAGATTGAGGCTAAAAGGGGAAACTAACTCTACTGGTGAGAGGTTTTATCTGTCTTGTACAAAGCCCAAGATTATGGCTAAAGGAGAATTGACTTCTTTGGAGAGTATGATTTGTCTTGTACAAAGACCAAGATTGGAGGCTGGAAAGAGGATTGACTCTGCTTAGGGAGATTTATATGGTGTCTTGTACAAAGCCCAAGATTGAGGCTGAAAAGGGTTGACTCAATAAGAGAGTACTTTTATGGTGTCTTGTACAAAGCCCAAGATTGAGGCTGACTTTTGCTGAGGAAAAGAAGGATCATTACACAAAGCCTAAGAGGAGGCTAAAAGGATGATTTACTCAATAAGAGAGTGGTTAAAAAGGTGATTGACTGCACAAGAGAGTGCTTTAAAAGATGATTGACTCAACAAGAGAGTGCTTTTGAGGTTAACTCTGTTGAGGGAAATCATTATATAAAGCCTAAGAGGAGGTTGTCTTCTGCTGAGGATTATTGAGATCCAGAGGCAGGTCCAATATGGGGAATTAACTCTTGCTGAGGGTTACAGAAGAGTTGAGGTATCAGATGCCTTGAGGTTCTGATGATAAGCTGACCCTAGCTGGGGAAATTTAGGATGAAAGACTGAGTTTTAGATCCTGTGAGGGTTTTAACTCTACTGGAAATTGGTTAAATGACCAGGGTTTTTTCCTGTGTTTGTAGGGAACTTGAGAATGTCTTTGAGATCCAAGAGGAGATTAGACTGTCCAAGTCTACTGGTATGGAAGAGTTTATCTTTGTATGATGCCCAAGAGGAGGGTGGTGTTTTAAGGGTTGAGTGTCAACCCTAAAATTGGTCTGAGATTTTTGACTCTTCTGAAAGACTGCTCTAGCAAAGGATGACTAAGTTCTGTCCTATACCTTTAAGAGGTCTTCAGGGTCTTGTATTAAGCCCAAGAGAAGGCATGAGAACTTCTAAGAAGCCGGAGGGTCCTTGTACAAAGCCCAAGAGGAGACTAGAACGCTTTTAGGAAGCCTGTGGGTCCAAACTCAATAAAAGTTCAAGAAAAGTTTCACCGAGAATAATCTTTTCTTTAGTGAACAGTTCAAGGGTTTGAAGAAATTCAAGAGAGGTTTCACCGGGAATTAAACCTCTCTGGGGAAAACGAATTTCTTTGACAATTTTGTAATAGTGATAGTCTGAGAAAAGTTTCACCGGGAATAATGTCTTTCTCTTTGTTCCATATTGTATAAGCTGAAGAGGAGGCAAAATTGTATCTAGAATTCCTATGGGGAACTAGTTTTGACTGTGTTGAAAGAGTGACCACTGGCTTTATCTAATCCTAGACCTAATTACCGAGGAAAACTCTAAGCAGCTAATATACAGGCATATATATATATATATATATATATATAGATGAAATATATATTGTATGTAAAAAAGGGTATGAGGACTTACAGGTGAGCAAGCTTCCAGCACACAAAATCGTATGTTTCAATGGGGTTTAAAACAAGCAATCTGCATAACGTGATGATTTTTTTTGAAGAGATGGAGAGAAATGCAAGAGTGTGTGCAGTGTATTTTCTGAAAAATGATTGTTATTGTTATTTTGAGTTGTTTTTAGGATTACCATTTTCTGAAAAAATGAAAAATGAAAACAGCAATAAATGCGAAAATTACATAACGACGTTTATTTATTTATGATTTGTCGATTCTTGAAACTACAGCCCTATAAAACAAAACTCTGTCGCTTTGGGCGAAGCAAAGAGGGATATTTACAGAAAGTGAGCCCTATAAAAACATCCGTTTCACCTGGGCAGGGTGAAAGGTTAAAACAAAGATGGCAATTACTTAGACTTATGGAGGACTTTCGGGACATCGACAGCAACCCATTGGCGGCGAACTTCTCGGTGAATCACAAAGTCTGGAACCTTCATTTTTGGTTTGTCCTCAGAAATGATGCTGATTATGGCGGAGCATGATCGTTGGAGTCTTCCTCCTAGGCAGAGTTGTCATAAACGAACTCTTCTGTTGTATTTTGTACAGTGTTTTCACTCTCAAGCAGATCTCCCCATCCAGTTGGCTGGATGTCTTCGAGCCTGATACGAGAGCTTTCAGGATCGGTGTACTTGACCAAGAAGTCGTACTTGCCACTCGGCTATCCTAAGGTGTCCCATACTTCTGCGGGACTGGAGGAGTCATCTCTCTCAATGATGTTGACCTTGGGAAAAGCATAGTTGATGAAATCTTGTCCTACAATCTTTGCAGATTCGTCGTTGTGTTGGATATCTTCGGAATGTCCCGAGTAATGATCCCATGATTTGGTGGGGACACATGTATTCTTTTCAATGATGCTCAACTGATATACATCGTTGGGCTGACTCTTTTGTCCCAAGTCTTCTGGGTATGGTTGTGAGATAGGCAAGTCATCCAGGGGATCAAAATAGTCATAGTCGAAGTTGTCTTTCATTAGAGTGTCCTCCTCTAATGAGTTTGGTGGAGCACGACATCCTTCCGGATCACAATCTCCGTACATCATCTTGACATCTGATCTTGGTATATATCTCAGACTCTGCGTGGGATAGCAAAATGGCGTATGCATTTCTCCCTGAGACATATAACCATCCTCGTTGAGATAGGACTTCCATTCCTCGCCCGTATCGGAGGAGTCACCTTCGTTGATGGTGTGTACTTCTTGAGACACTGGGTGAAGGAAACCTCCATTGTGGAAGAATTCCTGAATGGGATGAAAACTTTCATCTTTAGTAGTCTGGGTACAGGTTGAAAAGAAACCAAGAACTTTCTTTGTCTTGTTATCAGTAGGAATGACAAGTTGTCCCTATCCTTTTGTGTTGTTACTCTTGATCACTTCGAGAGCATCTTTGTATGAGGAAATCGACATTCCTTTTTCTGATCGATTCTTATTGCTCACTGAGAGTGCTTAAAACTGGGTTCCAACGACCTCTTCTAGTTTCACACAGGAAAATGATGATAAGTTGCTCACTATTAAGGCTTGCTCTCCGCAGACTGTGACTAGCTTGTCATTCTTGACGAACTTCAGCTTCTGGTGAAATGTCGAAGTGACTACGCCAGCCTCGTGTATCCAAGGTCTTCCTAATAAACAGTTGTATGTTGTCCGGATGTCTATGACTTGGAAAGTGTGAGGACTGATGGTTATGGGAAGGTCAACTTTGCTGATAACTATTTTTTTGGATCCGTCAAAGGCTTTGACGATGACCTCGCTGCCTCTCATCAGAGATCCTTGAAATGATAGTCGCATCAGAGTAGATTTTGGCATAACATTCAGAGCTGATCCTGTATCTACCAGTACGCTGGCTAGAGCATCGTCCTGGAAATTGACTATAATATTGAGCACCATATTGTGATTTTTGCCTTCTTCTGGCAGTTCTTCATCACTGAATCCTAAGTTGTTGTAGGAAGTGATGTTGGAGATGATGCTTTCAAATTATCTTATCGTTACATCTTGTTCTATGAAAGCTTGCTCTAAGACTTTCCGCAGAGCTTCCTTGTGAGCTTCGGAACTGAGCAAGAGAGATAGCACAAAGATTCTCGAAGGAGTTTACAACCGTTGGTCTACAATGTTGCACTCGCTTTTTTGGATCAACATCTCATCGTGGTTCTTTACCAGTTTTGGATTACTGGATTGAACGACTGGTTGATTGGGAACTTCTGTTTGAGGTTCCTTTTCCTTGGTGGGTTCTCCAACTCCTCGGTTGAAGATCTGACCGCTCTGTGTCACTCGACTGATGTTAACAATGTTTATAACGGAGGGTAATGGAGTTTCCTTTCCATTTTTTATTGTTGTTGCACCGTACTTGTAAGGAATAGATTTATCAAATTTGTACGGTATTGGTCCTGGTAGATAGATAACCACAGGAGCCTTTTAATTTTTCTGACCATCGTAGATAGCCTCAATTGGTTCGAGGTTGAGAATCTTTCTACTATCAAGAGGAACTTTTGATTCATCGAGTAGAGGGATTATGGCGCAAACGTCTTTGGTCATTTCATGATTAGAGACTAACACAACGTCTTTGCTCTGATCAGGGAGATAGCCTGGTATCCCATTGGTCGACCCAGAACTTGAACATGGTCAGATCTCTTTGTAGTCCAACTGATTTTGAAGAGCTGACCGTAAAAGATAACATCCTTGGTTGTTTTCTGAGCAAACTCTACAACGCTCATAATTATGTGGTGGCACCCGGCCAAATCCGCTTTGTATGTAGTTCAACTTCACTAGGTCAGTTTCCATCGAGCGGACATCCTGACTTTGATACCTATCAGGATTCTCATAGTCATACTGATCTGTTGTGTAGCTTCATCCAAGTATATTGGAAGCCACCAGTGGTCCAACAAGTGTTGAAGTGTTCTTTGGACAAATGTACATCCTTGTCGTCTTCACGACACACTTTACAGTCTTGATAATCATGTGAAGCTAGAAATCCGAGCCTGACCTGCTTAGCATGTAGTTCTACCAGACTGGTATTCATCAAGCGAATATCAATGATCTGAATCATATTGACTTGATGGTTATTTCTGTCATGGTAATCCTGAATCCACCCGAGATCGATCTGACGTTGGAGGGCCTCTTGTACAAAAGAGCATCCCTGATTGCTTATTGAGCAGAACGGACATGAATTATAATCGTGTTGTGGCAGATCATGGTATTGACTTTACCTTGAGTGCATTTCCACCAAGTTGATGTTCATCACATTAATGTTGTAGTTCTGAACAATGTTGGGATATGCATGGGCCATGTTGACCTCCCGGATTCTGTGATCTTGAATCCAGCCTAGATTCATTTGTTCTTGTAGAGCTAATTGCACTACGGAACACCCCTGGTTATTCTTTGAGCAGATGTCACACTGGTGATAATTTTGAGGCGGTACATGACCGTACCCGCTCTGTCTACAATGCATCCTGATCAGATTAGTTCCTAATAGGAGTACATTGTAAATTTGATAACTGTGGCTAAATTCTTCCTCTATTAAATTTACTGCTGTCTTCTCATGTTGAGGCAACGGGTTCGTCTGAACATTCGGATTAGTATCTTTGAAAGATAGGACCCCGTTCCTGACAAGCTTCTGCACATCAGACTTGAAGCTGAGACATTTCTCAATGTTGTGCCCCGGTCCTCCTTAATGGTAAGGGCAAGTTTAATCTTCTTTAAACCAAAAGGGTGGGTTCTCCGGTACCGTAAGAGGAGACCTGGTTTGGACGTGCCCCTTGACCAGTAGAAGTGGAAATAGTTTTACGTATGACATCAGTATAGGGTCAAACCCTGATGGTCGTGTCGTATGATTGTTGCTGTTGTACTGTGGACGAGCATGCTGAAAAGGCTGTTGCATCCTTTGCTGATACTATTGTTGATTTGGTTGGCTCTGAGCAACCTGAGGTTGATACGTTGGAGCCTGCGCAGGGTTGATAGCGGGAGTTACCGCTTCTACTGGTTGATACCTTCGCCTTTGCTTTCCGAGAGAGATATTACCAATATCTTGCTCCTTTTTCTTTGGGAAAGCAATACCGTATCTTTTGGTACTACTAGATGGCTCTGCATCTTTGACCAATCGTCCTTCTCAGACTACTTCTTCAAGGCGTACCCCCATGTTCACCATTTCAGTGAAGTCACTGGGCGCACTGGCGACCATTCGGTCGTAATAGAATGAGCTCAAGGTTTTCAAAAAGATCTTGGTCATCTCTTTTTCCTCAAGAGGGGTGACAGATCTGGGCAGCAATTTCACACCATCTCTGAGCATATTCCTTGAAAGTTTCTTTGTCCTTCTGCGACATTGCTCTAAGCTGATCCCTATCTGGTGCCATGTCTAGGTTATACTTATACTGCTGAACGAAAGTTGCACCGAGATCTCTAAAAGTATTAATCTTGGTGCGGTTTAAACCCATGTACCATTTGAGTGCGGCACCAGTTAAACTATCTTGGAAGTAATGGATCAGTAGCTGTTGATTTTCTGTCTGTGTTGACATCTTTCAAGCATACATCACCAAATGACTTTGAGGGCAAGAGTTGCCCTTGTATTTTTCAAAGTCAGGCACCTTGAATTTGTGTGGTATATTCACGTTAGGGACCAGACAAAGGTCTGCGGCGTCCTTTCCGAATAAATCCTGACCGCGAATGGTATGCAATTCCTTCTGCATTTCCAGGAATTGTTCCTGGAACTCATTCATTCTTTCGTACATATCTTCGTTTTTACCAGAAATTACTTGTGGAATCTGTCCTTTTGGGATAGTGTGTACCACTGGTTGTGGTATGGTCATTGCGGTGACTCTTGGTGCTTCCATGCCCCAAAGTTTGTAACTTTCAAGAATTGCTGTCATAACTCTTGCGTCTTCGCTTTCCCGAAGTTTGTAAGCTTCAGGCCCAGCGGTTCCTGCTGCTGTTTCTGGGTCTTCAGTGACCGGCGGGATGTATCCTTTAGGGACAAAGTTGATAGGCATACCCCAGGGACGACCTTTAGGCATGTTGTAACGAGGATCATATGTCTCTACTACGGGCGTAGATGTGATCTCCGAGATCACAGTCCTTTGTTGTTATCTCTGAGCTGCTGCCAAGGATTGCATGTCATTGTGAAGTGTTTCCAAACTTTCCTTCAGAGCGTCGACTTCTTCTCTCAGCTCTCTGTTCTCTTCCTCGAGATCGTCCATTTTCTTTTGTCGATTGGCCTGAGTATTATATGAGTGAGACAATTTGACTCTAGATTCGTGACACATACGTGAGACTCGAAGATAAGAAGAACGCGTTATGTGAGAATGATGAATGATATGCAATGATATATATATATATATATATATATATATATATATATATATATATATATATATATATATATATATATTGTTTTTTAGTCAAAAAGAAACTTCAACGAATAGATTGCAAATATCATACAGTGGGGAGACCCCTTTTATTGAATTTGAAAGATTGAAAAAAGGGAAAATACAGTATTTTACAAAGTGTTGTAAGGAGAATGTCTAAGCTTAGGGATCCTGGGTCCTTTTTGAGGAGATCTCAGATGTTGGTTATGGTATTTTCCTTTTCTTTGATCGGGGTTCTTCAGCCGTTATCGGGTTGTCAGTCCTTTGCCAAGTGAAAGGAGTGAGCAAGTTCCTTTGATCTTCCATAGCATGTTGTTCTAGAATCTCAATCAGAGCATCCTTTTCTTTTAACAGATCCTGAATTTTGGTACACTCCACATTGAGGATTCGGTACTTGTTTTTCCAAGAGCTTTTCTCCCGTTGAACTTTGTTGAGAGCGACCTGGAGTTTTTCCGTATCAGACATAAAATAAAGGACAGATTCCTTTAACGGAAGAACTTCTTGATGAGGGTAAGGCTTCCTCAGCTTGAGGGCTCTAGTTTGTACCTAGTGGAGATAAGGTTCCATGGAGGTACAGTCTAGTCTTCCTAGAGACTCTCTTCCTTTCTTGTTAATATGTTTCCAGGCATGCACTAATTCCTTCTTGTAGCGCTCTGTCATTTTCTCCTTCCTTGAAGAAAAGACCTTCCAGATGAACATTATGCGGGATATGCTTCATCGGGTATCCGAGTTGACGACGAACTAAAATTGGATGATAGTTGATTCCTCCTTTAGTTCCTATGAGGGGTACAATAGGGAAATTTCTGCATCTGTCGATGATCTTTATCCCCTCATAAATCCTATTGTACCAATCTATGTCAGAGTTGGTAAGAGACATGATTCTCTGTGACCAACGTAGAGTACTGTTACGGTTCTAAAATGCAGCAGACTTGGGTAAATAGGAGGTGAACCATTTGTAAAGCAGGGGTACACAGCATGTGATCATTCCTCCGCTGTACAAATTCCTTAAGTGTACAGAATAATAAACATCTGCGAGCAGGGTTAGTATGGGGTTCCTAATCAGAAATATCTTAATAGTGTTGGTATCGATGAAGTTATCGATGTTAGGGAAAAGGAATAACCCATACGTGAGCAGAACAAAGATATCTTTGAAAGCAATTATGTTTCCCACACTGGCAAAGTATAGGGCTTTCTCCGTCAAGAATTTAGCTGGTAAACCCTGGATTCCTTCCTTAGTGGTCATGTGAGTCCTGACTTCTAAATTGTCTAAATAGATTGCTCTTGCAATATTTTGTTCCTTTGGAATTTCTTCCAGTCTAGAAAAGGGAGCTTGGTCAGTGATGGATAAATCAGTCAGGTGAGAGTACTCCTCCAGTGTTGGTGCAAGTTGATAATCTGGGAATGTGAAGCAGTGATAAACCGGATCGTAAAACTGAATCAGCGTAGATAGTATTCCTTCAACTAAGTGGATCCTTAACAGAGACAACAACCCTCCGTGCTTAGCTCTGAAAGCATCAGGGTTGGTAATCATCCTTACCAACCTTCTTAAATCCTCTAGTTTCAGAGCCCTGAAGGTGTACTTGTGCGTCTTTCTTCTACCGAAATCCATAACGCAATCTTTCTCTCTGATATTTGCAATTATTGTTTTAGTTTATTTTGAAAAGAGAAGATTTTTCTTTTTTTAAGAGGTTTTTAATGAATGAATGAATGCAACATACAAAAACATTGAAAAAACATGGGTTCAAGGGTTCAACGTCATGAGCATGGAGTCATGCTCTACCCATCCCCAAAGGTTGTATTCTGGTAAATTTTTGTACCTGTAGAACGGGTTAAAGGTTCCCAAAATCATTGACCCCCTAATGATAACAACAGCAAGCTGGTTCACCCGAGCGAGCTGTAGCATCTTAGGGTAATCTCAATTTGGTAATGTCTACTAAATCCTCAGGGTCACGGGTGCCGCACTGGGATAACGTCTATTTTCACGACGTTATTCATTCAACATAGTATCCACACGGGCCCTCACCTGATTTGATGGTCTACTAGGATCGCTTATTCGGGAATGACTCCCTGTAAGTCCACCGGTCTATGCCATCACTTATCTTAGGGTTCTCTCAAACTTTCCACATGTGTATCAATCGCATTCCCATTGACAAAAAAATAAACACGGATATCAAGTAGGAAAAGCAGTAAATATAGTATATAGTATATAAAATGCTAAACACCCTAGACCTCTTAGGTATTCTAATCCTAGTTTGTATCCCCTATATGTGGTTATCCATAGGTTATTAGCAATTATACTTACTGCTTTCTACTTACTAGTGTTTGTCTGTTGTGGGTTGGGAAAGTTTCCTTTGGGAGCATTTGAGAGAGAGAGAGAGAAAGAGAGAGAGTTTGACGATTTTGATAAGGTACTGGACCTATGTTTTGATTGGTGAGTGAAGGTATTGGACCTAAAGTTTTTGTTTGGTGTGCTTGCTAAGATTTCGAAATCTTATGCCTACGTATTCCCTTTAAAGAAAACAGGGAAATCAGAGTAATCGTAGTTCCTCCTATTCTATGGGAGGAAAATATGTTTTGGTGTCTTGTTCAAAGCCCAAGATTGAAGCTAAATGTTATTTGTGTCTTATTCAAAGCCCAAGATTGAAGCTAAAAGATTTGACTGAGAGAGAATTTGTCATCTCTAAAGGGAGACATCTTGTATGTTTATCACAGTTGTTGGGTGACTGATTATAAAGGAGAATTACTTTAACTAGGATATGTGAATCCAGCAATGCCATAATTTCCTTTATAGGGAATTTGTCCTGAAGGAGAAAACTTTAACTCAGTGTAGAGCAATGCCATTTTTCCTTAGGAATCTTTCATGCTAAGGGAGGGATGTTAGCGTGGATGTAAATAATCTAGAGGCTTGCCACTTACAAAAATTAGATGAAAGAGGATTTTACCAGGATAAGAGTTGGACTACAGCTTAGATTTTTGAATCAACAAGTGCACCACTTATAGCAGTTATCTGGAATTAGGGTTTGTTTTGAATATCTGTTTTGATATGTGATGTATAGAGAAATGTCTTCCTACAGAGAGTTTTTAATTTCCTCTGAGGGGATGTTGATTTTTGTGTGGCTTGATCAAAGCCCAAGGTTGAAGCTAAAAGTTTGATTGCATGGGGAGTTTATTATATGTCTTGTACAAAGCCCAAAGATTGAGGCTAAAAAGAGACTGACTCTTTGGGTGACATCATTATACAAAGCCTAAGAGGGGGCTTAAAGTTGACTTTTCTAGGGAGAATATTTTGTCTATCTTGTACAAAGCCCAAGATTGAGGCTAAAAAAGGATTTTTTTTGACTCCACTGGGGAATATTTGTAGGTGTCTTGTACAAAGCCCAAGATTAAGGCTAAAAGGGGAAACTGACTCTACTGGTGAGAGGTTTTATCTGTCTTATACAAAGCACAAGATTGTGGCTAAAGGAGAATTGACTCCTTTGGAGAGTATGATTTGTCTTGTACAAAGCCCAAGATTGGAGGCTGGAAAGAGGATTGACTCTACTTAGGGAGATTTATATGGTGTCTTGTACAAAGCCCAAGATTGAAGCTGAAAAGGGATGACTTAACAAGAGAGTGCTTTTATGGTGTCTTGTACAAAGCCCAAGATTGAGGCTGACTTTTGCTGAGGAAAAGAAGGATCATTATACAAAGCCTAAGAGGAGGCTGAAAGGATGATTGACTCAACAAGAGAGTGCTTTAAGAGATGATTGACTCAACAAGAGAGTGATTTTGAGGTTAACTCTATTGAAGGAAATCATTATACAAAGTCTAAGAGGAGGTTGTCTTTTGCTGAGGATTATTGAGATCCAGAGGCAGGTCCAAGATTGGGAATCAACTCTTGCTAAGGGTTACAAAAGAGTCGAGGTATCAGATGCCTTGAGGTTCTGATGATAAGCTGACCCTAGCTGAGGAAATTTAGGATGAAATACTGATTTTTAGATCCTGTGAGGGTTTTAACTCTACTGGAAATTGGTTAAATGACCAGGGTTTTTTCCTGTGTTTGTAGGGAACTTGAGAATCTCTTTGAGATCCAAGAGGAGATTAGACTGTCCAAGTCTACTGGTATGGAAGAGTTATCTTTGTATGATGCCCAAGAGGAGGCTGGTGTTTTAAGGGATGAGTGTCAACCCTAAAATTGGTCTAAGATTTTTGACTCTTCGGAAAGACTGCTCTAGTAAAGGATGACTAAGTTCAGTCCTATACCTTTAAGAGGTCTTCAGGGTCCTTGAATTATGCCCAAGAGAAGGCATGAGAACTTCTATGAAGCCGGAGGATCCTTGTACTAAGCCCAAGAGGAGCCTGAGACGCTTTTAGGAAGCCTGTGGGTCCAAACTCAAGAAAAGTTCAAGAAAAGTTTCACCGAGAATAATCTTTTCTTTAGTGAACAGTTCTAGGGTTTGAAGAAATTCAAGAGAGGTTTCACCGGGAATTAATTCTCTCTGGGGAAAATGAATTTCTTTGACAATTTTCTAATAGTGACAGTCTGAGAAAAGTTTCACTGGGAATAATGCCTTTCTGTTTGTTCCATATTCTATAAGCCCAATAGGAGGTAAGACTGTATCTGCAATTCCTATGGGGAACTAGTTTTGACTGTGTTGAAAGAGTGACCACTGGCTTTATCTAATCCAAGACCTAATTGCTGAGGAAAACTCTAAGCAGATAATATACAGCCATATATATACAGATGAAATATATAATGCAAGTAAAAGAGGGTAGAAGGACTGACAGGTGAGCAAGCTTCCAGCACAAAATATATATATATATATATATATATATGTATATATATATATATATATATATATCTGTGTATGTGTGTGTGTGCAAGTATGTAAAAGAAATCTGATAAAACTTACTGGTGAGCAAGCTTCCATTGTAACAGCTGTATGGTTAGTTGTTCAAGAAATTAAATAAAGTTTTGATAACAACTATGAGTTTGAACCTAAATCAAAAGTGAAAGTTGTTTTTGAAAAGAAAATTGGGGCTTACACTCAAGGAGAGGCCCAGATGAAAAACAGTAATCATACCGTTGATCTGAAAATTATACTGGGACTTATACAATGACTGAGGCCCAAATTATTGTATTTACAAATTGGTTGGGTCTTACACTTTATTAGAGGCCCAAAGTTTATTACTGTACAACAATGATGGGACTTACAACTCAGGGAGAGACCCAGATGAAAATGTTTGAAAACGACGATCGCTCCGAGATTTTTGAAATCGCAGTGGGACTTATACAATGACTGAGGCCCAAAAATGGTTTTGTATGTACAAGGAATGGGTCTTACACTCTATTAGAGGCCCAAAGTGTTATTTATACAAAAGATGGGGCTTACAACTCAAGGAGAGGCCTAGATGAAAAAACAACGACCGCACCGTTATTTTAAAAAATCGTATCGGGACTTATACAATGACTGAGGCCCAAAATGGTTTTTTGTACAAAGAGATGGGTCTTACACTCTATTAAGAGGCCCAAAAGTGTTTTTAAAAATATTTGTGAGGGTGAAAATAATCAAAAGGGTTAATAGCCATTTTTCCCCCGGCCATATAGGTGATTTTCGAAAAACCCCCTGTAAAAAAAACTTGCAAAAAAAACCCTAACATTTGAAGATTCTCTCAATTTTGACCTTCATCACATCCAGTCACCAAAAACCTGCCATTTTGACCCCTGCCATTTTGCCAGCATTTTTATTTTGACCCCTGCCATTTTGGCAGCGTTTTTATTTTGACCCCTAATTTGATTTTTAAATGTATTTTAATTGAATAAAAATTCAATTAAAATGATCAAAATTGTCAAACATGTGTGAAAAACAAGTTTTGATCTTGGATTAATGTTTGAAAAATCATGTTTCATTCATAGAATGATTTGAAAATTACTTGAGTTTTGCAAAATCAAGAGAAAGAATTATTTTTAAATGTTTAAAAACAAATAAAAATATAATCCTTTACAAAAATACTAAATATATGAAATAAATATTATTTTTGTGAAATTTTTGTAGAATGAAATATTTTAACATTTTTGGGAATTTTCAAAAAAAGAACCAATAAAAAATAAATAAAATTGAGAGAGAAATTAATTTTGGAATTAATTAATAAAAACCATAAAATATATGAAAAATAGCAAAATATGGCAAAAATGGAAAAATGGTCTGGGTGGGTGTTGAACCCACGACCTCTTAACCAAACACACATGCGCGCTACCACTGGGGTGGTGATACACCCGTGTATCAAAACTACCCCATGAACATATATGGGGTGCTTTGTTTTAGGCCTGGCCAAGGCGCCATGCCTGGCCCTTGCCCAAGGCAAGGCCTGATTTTAGGCCTCTTGCGTGAAAGCTCTAACTTCCTCATTTCTTCATGGATTGGGACAAAATTTAGGTGTATCCTGCCTAGAATTTCATGAGGAATCCAATGGTGCCTTTGGAATTTTCAGAAAATGATTCCATTTTAAAATCCGACAGTGATTTCAAAATAGGCCTAGATTTGCATGTTCTATGCTATCACATCATACAAGCAACAATAACATGGTAAATTAGTTCAAACACAACATATATGACATGTATGAGGGGTCCATGATCAATGGACCTCAAAGCAATGCATGATTTAAAGAGTTCAAGTTGTGATGCACTTACCTCTTGGAGCTCCTTATGCTATCTGCCAAGTTCCTTGTGCTAGAAGTAATTGAATGCTTTGAACACTCTTGATTGATCCCTTAGAAGCTTTTAGGATGATCAAAACCAGCTGGAATCCTCAGAAACAAGTATAGGCTCTTTCTTGCAAAAGTGGCAAAAGTGACCAAAATAGTAACTCTCTCAAATGGTGTTCCAGATAAGGTAAACCAATTGGGACAGTTTGAGGATAATATTTGGAGTGTGTTTGAGGCCTGGTTTGGTTTTGGAAGTGACTGAATCAAGACATGGCATGAAAAATGCAGAAAAGTCAATTTTTGGAGGTTTTGGAGGTTGGTTTTCTGATTTTGGTGTTTCAGTTCACAAGTGAGTATTTCAACAGCTTAGATATGAAATATTTTATGTGTTTGGATCATGAGCTGTGGTGGAATTGCTCTCTAACTCAAAAACTCAGAGATGACTTGCAAAAGAAGGCATTTTGGCCTAAAGAGAGAGAGATTTTGAGGAAAGCATCAGTTGTAGTGCTTTGGTGTACTCAAACTGAGCACAAACGAGCTCTATTTATAGTGCAACAAGTTTGTTTTGCAAGCAATAGTGATTGGCAGCTGGTACAGGCTTTTGGCCAATGTTGATCCAAGGAAATCTTTTGTCACCTCTACCCATTGACTTGAGGTTAGGGCACAGGCCTATGGTACTTTGATTCAGAGCTGAATCTTGACTCATTCAGTTAGGAATGTCTCAGTCCCTGCCACCTTGATGCATCCATTGAATGCTTGGAAACAAAATTGGAGTCTTTTGCACTTTTTAGCCTTTTTTCGGTTTGTTATGGTTATATGTAGATTCTTGGACTAGGGAGGCTTGTGGATCAGATCTTTTCACTTAGATGTTATCTCTGATGTGTTGAAATGGATGACTAGGCTTGGAGTTGTCCAAATTAGTCAACTCGAGCAAAATGCACAAAATCTGCCTTGTGAAAATCAGTCCATGATGCCATGTTCCAAGGGTTGTATCTCCCTACTCAAATTGAATTTGGAGATGATCTAGTACTTGTTGGAAAGCTCTCATGGCATACTTCAACTTTGATGTTCACCAATGGACCTGGTTTAACTTGTATCAAGGTGAAAATGTCCCTACATTTTGGAAAAAGTAAGGCAGATTCTGACTTTTTTTGAAAATTTTACTAAGTGTTGGAAAAAGTGTAATTTTCATGTTTTTGTGATTTTGATCACTCCGTAACTCAAAATCCATGAGGATTTGGAATCTCTTGTAGTTGACAATTTTAAATTATGTCAGATGGACTTTAATTTGAGCTTTGAATAGGAGAAAAAGGCCTTGTGGTTTAGGAGTTATGACCTTGCAAAGTTGGTACAAAATCACTTTTGTTCCATAATTTAGAAAAATTTTGGTTTCTCGTGGTTGCCCCTTTTGCAAGAAACCTCACTTTTCTTGATTTTTCTTGATGAATGATGATCAATACCATACATTAACATTATTTGTGACTTAGGCAAACCATATTTGTGAAAAATTCCAAAAAGTCAAACTTGATTTTGTGCACAGTTGACTTTTTATCGGATGAAATCCAAACTGTGCAATCCTTTGTGAAATCAAGTCCTTGACCTAATTCAAACCTAATGGATGGATTCCATAGGTGTTATAGGGTGTATTGAATCATGTCCCAAAGTTTGGGAGCATGTCTTGGTCAAAAGTCAAAGGTACAGTTGACTTTTTTCTTCAAAACCCTATATGTGGTCCAGATGAAATTGAAACTTGTGAACCAAGCTTCTTGGGTCAATCCATTGTTGCAAATGGATCAATTTAGTGTATTTGAGGCCCTCAAATCATGTCTTGAGGTCTTGGCTCATGTATTGCTCCAAAAGTCAACTTAGGGGTGAATTAGGTCAAGAAACCCTAATTCCTGATTTTTTTATGAATGCATCCCCTAAGGCTAAATTGACTTAATGATTGGGTCCCTGAGGTCCCTTAGAGTATCTTGGGTTATGATTTGAAGCAATGGCTCATGCCCAGAGGAAAAATTCCATCTGGAGGCCTTGGTCGACCAAAACCCTAATTTGGTGACACTAGCGATCTTGAGGCTTGATCCACTTAGAATGTTGCAACTTTGTGCCGGATTCTTGATGTGGGAGTCCTATTGATCCTTCATGGATTTTTGAGAGGTTAGACAAGTTGAAGATCATGTCAATTATTGATTGATCCTTTGTCTAAGTGCTCTGAGAGGGTTCAAAACCCTAATTCTTAATTATAGTGAATGCTCAACAATCCTTGAGGACCTTGATGAGGCATGATGGCACATCCATATTATGGTGATGATTTGCACAATGATGGGAAATCTTGGTGGTCAAAATTTAGGGTATGACATGGTCAAGAAGTTGTATCAAACTAAAAACCATGATGACAAGTTATAGTTCCCATAAAAGTCATCATGACAAGGAGAGACAAAAATTGTCATTATGGATATTTTAATCACAAGGTAACTTGCTGAAAAGGCGATCGACTCAAGGATGAAGCAATCCAAACACTTCAATTCAATTAGACCTCGTGATCCGGGGGCTTATGTACATCCTAAAATTCCCAAAGATGGGACTTTTTTAGGCAGAGTACAAAGAGGCAAAGATAACATAAACCCTAATTAAGTAGGTAGGATCCCGGTCAAAGATAACATTGTTACAAGGCATGAGCAAGTCGAATCTGGTCACATAATGACTCTGGTAGACAAGCAAGTCAGATCTGGTCTCTGGAAAAGATGCCAGGAGGTGACATGAATAGCCACAAATGAAGGTTACAAAACATCTCTATGATTGCATGAGAGTTAAATAAATTAAGGGAATATGTGTTACTTAGGGAAGACGGTGGATATTATTAGAGGTCACTTTAACATGGGATATGAAAGGGCATCCCTTTAAGGGCCATTGATGAGTGAACGAGTATAAAAGGATACTTCCCAATGAGGAAGAGGGGACAACTAATACCTCCTAACAAATAGGACGATTGTGATCTCATCTGGATAGCTTCAGGGAGATTTATCCAAATAGTGTTTATTCTGAACAATGAGAAAGTAGAAAGGAGGCGCCTTAAAGGCGTACGTACAGATAAAGATAAGCCTTGAGAACTCAAGCCTCATACCAAAACATGCATAGGAATATTGCCTTGTAAACAAAAACCAATAGAAGTTTAAGGATAAGAAGTGCCTATTTCAAGAGAGGGAGAGGAGAAAACTACTAGCACCTGATCCAGAATAGAATCTGAGCTCATGTATGGCGTCTAACTTTCACAAGGGAGAACTATAGAAGTAGGGTCCAACAACTTAGGATCTACTAATAACTATAATCCAGCAGACACAAGCTCTAGTGACACTTGGACTTCACGAGAAGGGAGTAAAGTATCAGGGTCTAAAACTTCAAGATAAGGTTATCCCACTTCCAAGACAAAAGAGCTATAGTAAATCCCAAATGTTGAGGAAGGGGTTCCAAACTTCTACCATGAGCTGAATAGATGTGAGCATGTTAACCATCCTCATTTACAACCTCATCTAAAGTATCAGAATTGTAACTAAGAAATTCAGAGAACCAAGGGAAGATCCTAAAAATGGAGAGAAAAACTTGTTATCTAAGGGGATGCCTGTTAGAACAAGATTGTTCATGACATATATCCTTTGGGTTTTGATGATAACAAAGTATTGAAAGAACAATGGTGTTATCTAATGTGTGTTATAAGTATGCAGGTTCCAAAGCTTAAGGAGAATCTATTCAGAATCTGATAAAAGAACGCATTTGAGAGAAGCTGAGTTATTGGCTTCTAATGGTTCAGAAATGAAGCACGTTCTTAAGTGAATTCTGATGATATAGGTTTGTATAGACTCTGAAGCTGAATGTACTAGAATCAGAAGAGAAATATATTATCTCTACACTTATTAAATGTATTAGCTTCTGGTAATCATTCAGAACCATAGACTAAGCTAACTTATCTGTACTGCATAAAGCAAGCTACAATATCAAATTAGTTTTTCAGTGTTAAGTTCAAAATATGACCTATTTTGAACTATCTTTCTTGGCATTTTTCAACTAATTTCTCATGTTTTAATGGATTTATTCCATGTTCTTGTGTGATTCTTCAACATATTGCAAATACCTTTGGATTCCTTGATTTGTGTGTTATTGTGAAGGATTTAGGCATAAACATCAATGATTAAGACACAAAGGAGTGGACAAGGAAGCCAAATAAATGAAGAAGAATCAAATTTCTTGCCTGATGTGATGCTAGGAGCCTTTGGATGATGGAAGAGGGCCTTGAAGATTAATTTCGCGACAATTTGACGGCAACTCGCGCTTAACGCATTTTCTAGCGCAGTTTCAGCGCGCTTTTGAGATGAAGGCAATAGTTGAGGGTTTCAGACCCCGTTTAGCGCGCTCTGACCGTGCTTCGTGTGCTTTCTGAGAATTTTCCACCTTTGAACTGATCGGGCTAAGCGCTCTCTGACAGCGCTTAGCGCAATCCCACTTATAGGCACTTTTTGTAACTTGTATATAAGACAACTTGCTAGATATTAAAAAAAAAACTCTCATAACTTAAAAAATTAGATATTTTTGGAGATCATAATTTTATCTCTCTTTATTCCAAGCATATTTTAGAGAGAGAAACACAAACCCTAAGGGGGAGAAGGTAAGATCTTCAATTTCTTGTTGGGTTTGGATGTAATCTTTTGATACCTTATGTATTTCATCTAATCTATGTATTGTGAACTATTTTTAATTTGATATTGATGTTGCCTTTGATTTCTTATTTGTGGGTCTTGACAAAACTCTTTTCAAATATTAGATCTAAGACATTCATCTATCAATGAGCAAACTTTTGAGATAGTCTTGTAAGTTGATATTCACTTGTATCTTCTATTTTATTGTGTTGATTAGTAGCATGAGTGGCATGAGTAGGATCAATATGGTATTGTGAGGATGCGTGACAATAGAGATGAATAACTATGTTCACATACATTTGGAAAATTAGTTGAATACATGTAAAAAGGGTTAAGCGTATGTATTTATTCTGATAATGGCATTTAATATGAAGCAGCCATTTATCTGATATGGGTGTCATCTTTGTTTACCTGTTTATCTTTGATTTGAACCGCTATAGACGTATACTCTTCAGATCTGGATCTAGGATGAATATCTGTTAAGTTCTAAACTCTAGTCATAAATTTAGGCTTAACATTTTCTTGAGTATCATTTCTTAATGCTCTGTGTTATTGAGTTGCGTGAGACATCACCAATGAGACAATACAGTTGTTCTCTCGATGTTGCGTTAGACATAACCTTTGTTGTGGTGATACGTGAGGATATTAGACGAATGATTGATTTGTGTTTAACTTGGTTAGAAGAATGCATGTGTTATCAATTGATGAGATCCAATCCCAACAAGGCTCCATTTATTTGAAGTCTTTATTTTATATTTTTCATCTTTATGTTTTCTGCTTTTATTTATAGTACCTTGAATCTTTTAAACCATAATTTTCACCACAAGCTTAAAAACGTAGAGACCATTGAACGACAATTCTTTCCCTCGCACCAATCCCTGTGGATACGATAAAACCCATAATACTTCCAAACTTAACTTTTACTTGCCGCTTTACCGCTTCATCAAAATGGCACCGTTATCGAGGATTGGTGTTTAGATATTGAATCACATTGCAATAGTTTCTATATTTTTGAGCTTTGTATAATTGTTTATCTTGTATATATACTTGTTTAATTTAACGTTTTATTAAGTTTTGAGTTTGGATGAATGATTTTAACTTCTTCTAGATTGGTTGTTATTTGTACAAAAGTATCCAATGAAGATTCTCCGAAGTTGGATGGTGATGGTAGGATTTTGAGTGTGGTGAATGCAAGCAAGGTAAATTGTACCACTTTATAGAATGTTAGAATGATTTAAGAATTTTGTGCTTTGTGCAAATGTGTATTCTTGTTTCATGTTGCAACTAGTTTGAATGCTTGTTTCACTTAGGTTCCAATAGCCACAAATTGTGAGAAACCTCCATTTTTTACTATATGCTAGGATGACTGATAACTTTGTTTAATTCGATTGATTCATGCTTAATATTTTGATTATTGTGATTTTGTGGAAGCATTAGAAATGATCAAGGCAATTATTTATACTAAGCACAACCATATCCAAAAGTAACTTACTCGTGAGTAGTGAGAGTTTGTTAACCCCTTTGAGCCTAAACAATTTAGATCTCATTTTAGTGATGAATTTGATGTTTGTACATAATTTGAAGGTTTAATTCATCATTGAATTTTGTGAGATTCTAAAATAATTTCTTGAACCTTTGAACATTGTTTAAATTGATTTCCTTGCCATAAAAAGCAAGGAGTATTCACTTAAGGTTTGGTTGAATTCAAGTTGGGGAGAATGAAAAAGAAAAAGTGGTAGGTTACTCAAAATTTTGAAAAATTTCAAACAAGCATGAAAAGAAAAAGTGTGAAGATGAATGTGAAAAACAAAAGAAAAATAATGCTTGTTAGGGAAAGAAAAATAGAGAATGAAATATTTGTGCAAAAGGAAGTTTGAGAAGGTTTGCAATAGAGGAAATAAAGTGGTGAATGAAGTTATGATGTGTAAATACCATGTATAGTGAATGTTTCTTTTGCATTGGCATCGATTCAATGGCCATTAGAAATGACCCTTTATTGTGGACGTGACCAATCTATAACCTTTAAATCCCTTTGTGATCTTTTTGCTTCCATGATTTTATTTTTGATTGATTGGATGAATGTATGAATTGGATTGTTATTTGCATTGTTTGTTAGGTGAGTGAAATTGCCCCGCTGTTGCAAACGCGTTAATTTCTTCATTCTTATTTTGAAGAGGGGTGTTAGAGTGATTCAAGTATGAAAATTTAGGGTTTATTTGAAACATTGCATGATATTTGTTTAAGAACTAAATTCTTTATCATTGTTCGATTCTATCAAGTGGTGAACATTGCTTGTGCGCATTCTCATATTTGAGCAAATCCTCTTATTTGAGAAAATTTCTCTTGTTTGAATTTGAACCGTTAATCTTTCTTAGTTGAATCTTATGCTTGGGAAAATCCTCTTGTCTTCATGAGGGGTATACTTTGCTTGAGGACAAGCAAAAATCTAGTTATGGAGAGTTGTTAAGTGCAAAATATGACCTATTTTGAACTATATTTCTTGGCATCTTTCAACTAATTTCTCATGTTTTAATGGATTTATTCCATGTTCTTGTGTGATTCTTCAACATATTGCAAATACCTTTGGATTTCTTGATTTGTGTGTTATTGTGAAGGATTTAGGCATAAACATCAATGACTAAGACACAAAGGAGTGGACAAGGAAGCCAAAGAAATGAAGAAGAATCGGTTTTTTTGCTTGATGTAATGCTAGGAGCCTTTGGATGATGGAAGAGGGCCTTGAAGATCAATTTCGCGACAATTTGACGGCAACTCGCACTTAGCGTGTTTTCCAGCGCGCTTTTTAGATGAAGGCAGTAGCTGAGGGTTTCAAATCGCAATTAGCACGCTCTGACCGCGCTTAGCGCGCTTTTTGGGAATGTTTCGATTTTAAACTGATTGCGTTAAGCGCGCTCTGATGTTTCTTAGCGCGGTGCCACTTATAGGAACTTTTTGTAACTTGTATATAAGGCAACTTGCTAGATATTTTCAAAAAACTCTCATAACTTAAAAAATTAGATATTTTTGGAGATCAGAATTTTATCTCTCTTCATTCCAAGCATATTTTAGAGAGAGAAAAACAAACCCTAAGCGGGAAAAGGTAAGACCTTCAATTTCTTGTTGGGTTTGGATTTAATCTTTTGATACCTTATATCATTCATCTAATATATGTATTGTGAACTAGCTTTGATTCGATATTGATGTTGTCTTTGATTTCTTATTTGTGGGTCTTGATAAAACTCTTTTCAAATCTTAGATCTAAGATATTCATCTATCAATGAGCAAACTTTTGATATAGTCTTGTAAGTTGATATTCACTTGTATCTTCTATTTTATTGTGTTGATTAGTAGCATGAATAGAATGAGTAGGATCAATACGGTATTGTGAGGATGCGTGATAATAGAGATGAAGAACTATGTTAACATACATTTGGCAAATTCTTTGAATACATGTAAAAAGGGTTAAACGTATGTATGTATTCTGATCATGGCATGTAATATGAAGCAATCATTTATCTGATATGGGTGTCATCTTTGTTTACCCGTTTATCTTTGATTCGAACTGCTATAGACATATACTCTTCATATCTGGATCTAGGATGAATATCTGTTAGGTTCTAAACTCTAGACATAGATTTAGGCTTAACATTTGCTTGAGTATCAGTTCTTAATGCTCTGTGTTATTGAGTTGCGTGATACATCACCAATGAGACAATACGATTGTTCTCTAGACGTTGCATTATACATTACCTCTGTTGTGGTGATACGCGAGGATATTAGACGAATGATTAATTTATGTTTAACTTGGTTAGAAGAATGCATGTGTTATCAATTGATGATATCCAATCCCAACAATACTCCGTTTATTTTAAGTCTTTATTTTATATTTTTCATCTTTATATTTTTTGCTTTTATTTATAGTACCATGAATCTTTTAAACCATAATTTTCACCACAAACTTAGAAATGCAGAGACCGTTGAATGGAAATTATTTCCCTCGCACCGATCCCTGTGGATACGATAAAACCCAGAATAATTCCAAACTTAACTTTTGCTTGCCGCTTTACCGCTTCAACAGTCAGCTAGAGTCTGTGTTCACATGGCTCAAGAAGAGTTAACATGCTTTACGGATATCTACTCTCAACAAATCTATAGTATAAGCTCACAAGGAAGACATTATGGTTAAAAGAGTGACACAATAGATAAAGATCTTTTTGTGTATTTATCTTCAACGTCTCTTAGTACTATGGAGTAACAAAGACACTTGTACATGTTATCTCTTTCAACGACTATTCTTTTGTAGCTTCTATATAAGTAGCTAAAGATTCAATCTGGAATCGACAACAAGGAAATAAAGAAAGAGAGTCAAGAAGAAAAGGAGAGTTTCACGCTTCTATTAGAATGGAAGAATAACAAGATTAACAATGGCAACACCATTGAGTATGCAGAGTTTCCATTATAGTATGTAAATTGTACAAAGCCTTTAGATTTCTTAAACATTGAATATACTAGAAATCATAAGAGCTATGATACTTGTTATGGTTATTACCATGTACCTCTGATTGTATATCAAGTACACCTTGTTATCTATTCCGCTAAACAGGTTGTTTAGTAGTTTAGAAAGAAAGTCCCTTGCTATGTGCTTTAGCATAAAAGTTTCTTGATGTGAGCTTGAGCTAAGTAAGTCTCCTTCTATGTGCTTGAGTATTGTAGTCTTGATCATATTGTTGATTAAGCATAAATTCTTGGACTGAATTTCTAAGCAAGGAAGTCTTGGATTTGTGGAATCTGAGCAGGAAGTCTTGTACTCGAGGGTATGATAAGAAGTCATGAATCCATGTGATGTAAGAATGATGTCTTGGACTGGAGTCTGAGCAGGAAATTCGTGTACTCGAGGGTATGAGCAGAAGTTTTGAATTCGTGGGATTTAAGCAGGAAGTCTAGGATTAGAGGTCTAAGCAGGAATGTCTTGCACTCGAGGGTATGAGCAGGAAATATTGAATTCGTGGGATTTGAGCAAGAAAGTCTTAGGCTGTGATTCTGAGCAAGAAGTCTTGTACTTGCGGGTATAAGCAAGAAAGTCTTAGGATCTGAGGGTTTAAGTAGGAAGTCTTGATTAGGTGATGATTAAGTAGGCAAGTCTTAGGCTACAGGTCTGAGCAAATGAAAGTCTTATGCTTGAGTACATAAGTAATTGTAATCATGATTTAATTATAGTGGAAATCTCTTGTACTGCAAGGGGACTAAACTACTCTCAGTTTGGGAGGAATCCAGGATAATTTTTTCTGTGTTCATTTGTCATTTACTTGCTTATGTCATTATTCCACTACAACTTGTTATCAGAATCTAAACAATGGTTTAGAATTTGAACTCTATTCAGAAGCAACGCAAATTAAGAACATAATTCAACCCGCCTTCTGGTGTATTTTTCTCACCTTCAGTTGGCATCAGAGCATGGTCTGTGCATAACACTTAACATTGGACATTGGTGCAGATAAACATCCAAAGAGAAAAATATGTTTGCTGAAGATTTTTCAAGAAGGAGTCAAGTTCCATTTGAGAAAATTTATTGCTCTTCTAATCCTCCAATTTTCAGTAGGTGACTCTTCTAAATTTGAAGGTGGAAAAGCAAAGCTTACTCATATATCATTAGTCTTGATAAAGGGTTTTGATGAAAGAACTACGTAATACCCTTGAGAAAGGTATTGCTATAGAAGTTGATGGTGTTTATATGATTAAAGATAGAAAATCTCTCACACCAGCTCAGAAGAAGCTTGCATAAATTATCTTGGAGTTAGAAGTATTCTGGTAGATGCTCTACCTCACTCTGAGTAAATCATCATCATTGATATGTCTACTGCTAAGACTATCTTTGAATCCTTGCATTCTATATATGAAGGGAGTCATTTAGTGCTTAACAAGTTACACTTCATCTAATCTTTCCTAGAAAACTATGAGAAGTCTGCCTACTAGATTCAGACCAAAAAGTCATAGCTATTAAAGAAGTCAAAAACTTGAGCATGCTGAGTCTTGAAAGTTTGATTAGCAATCTTCAAAGTAATGAAATGAAATTAGATGAAGATAATATATCAAATAAATCAACTTTCCCAAAGCCTACTAAAGAAAATTCCTATGGAATGTCTGATGATGAGGAATTGGTCTTCCTTATCAAAAGATTCTATCAGCTGGCTAAAAGGAATGAGAAATCTGTTGATGGAAATAGTAACTCTAGAAGCTTCTGAAATAATCATATTTCAAGTGATTATCCTAATCTTCAGAACAAGGAGAAAAGCTACCAGACAAAAAAACCAAAAAAGAGAATGTCAGAGGGCTCCAAACCATATCCTAATGAAGCCGACAAAGTTGAGGAATCAGAAAAAGATGAAAAGAGTAATTTGGCACTGTTGGCCACTACACCTTTTAAAGAAGCATTTGAATCCAAGAATTGATCAAAATTGAAGAGAAAGAGGTAACTTCTAATCTATCTTGCTTCAATATTTTTTTATATGATCTCATGATCTCTCAAGTTGTTTTAATAAACAAGCTGGAATCATGAAGCAAGAGATTGATCATCAAAAATAATATCTAAAAATATCTTAAGAGAAAATCAAGTCTCTTGAAATTTTTTGTTATGATAATAAAGAGTCTGCTTCTCAAGATAAAATTTTAAGTGACTCCTAAGGAAGTTGATGGCTATCATAGAATTTGTGTTTAAAAAAACAATTTCTTGAGAAATCCTTCAATTCTTTTTATTATGGTAATACTCAGACAATGTTGAAAACTTATTCTATGCAAACCTCTAATAGCAAACACTATCTGAATCTATGCTAGTTAGAAATTTCAAAATCAAGGATTATAAAGTCAAAAGATTAAATCCAAGATAATGAAATCAAAGACTTTGCTAAGAACAAGTTTTGTTAGTGTCAAAACTCATCCTAGACTCAAATTCTGGAATGAATCAAGGTAATACTATCACACTAAGGCAGGAAGTAAAAGAAAGTCTGTCAAGACTAACATTTTAGGACCCAAAAAGATATGGGTACCAAAATCCAAAATTGTATTTGTTGTAGATATCACAGAAGAAAGGATCAAGGCATCTTTAATGATACTTGATCAATGGTTGCTTACAAAATATGATGGAATAAAGGCCTACATACCAAACTCAAAAGCTTAAGGATGCAAAAAGTGCGGAGTTTGGAAAAGTAGTGGAATCATTGGTATAAGTTCCATTGACTCAAAATTCACTTAAGACAGAATTCAGATTCCATGGTCAAATTTGAATACTCGACTGAAGCTTGACAAAGAAAAACAAAAAAAAATGTATGTTCAGTTCTTTACTTTGCAAACTTCTTGACTCAATGAACTATTTAAGTATGAGTGAATACAAAGTCTGTTAGATCTCTATAGAAATTCTTTTTACTGATTACAAAAGAATCTTCAGAAATCTTTGAAAAGAAATTATGTTGTACTTGACTATACTGAATATGTTATTAACTAGAAGATGATCAGATTTATAGAAACAATATTCTCACATTTTGTGATAATATTGCTGCTAGTTAGTAGTCAAAGAAACCAACTTAACATTCATGAATCAAGAACATCTATCTAAAAAACTAAACTCAAGTTTCAAGAGAAAATACTTAACACTCTGAATGGAATATCAAAGACTGATGACTAACAGAAGATGTCTCACTCGAAGTCTAATCCTACTAGACTCTGATGATAGATAACTTTTGAAAATTATCAGTCTTTGAGATTTAGAAAAGGAATCTTTACTTCTAATAATCAGTTTAAGTAAAAATTCTTTTAAATTCCTTATCTGACTAAAATTCCATAAAGTTGAAAATCATCTAGTGTGTTCAAGAAATTTGTTGGGTAAGAACCTTTGGGTAATGATGTTTTCTTTTTTATACATATATTGTCTCTATCCCTTGTCTTTGTGAAACGTCATTTCTTTTCACCTTTTATGTCCTTCTGACAAGATTCTTATTCCTCTAGAATCTTGTTCGGTTCTTTTTTTATATATTCTTGTCATATGTGTTAATCAAACCAAACCTGAGATGAATTCTCTAGCCAGTTCTTCACCGAATCAACTAGTTGTCATCAATGAAATGTTTCTAGATTTTGAAGAGTTGTTTAAGATGGGCTTGATTTACTTTTCTTTTTTTATATTTACCTCTTTTTGAATGAGTTTTGGTTTAGTCCATATTTTGATGTAATTTTTTTCTCTCTATATCTTATGCCCTTTATTAAAAAAAAAGAGTAGAAATATGACATACGGTAACAAGAAGCAAAAAAAAAATGCCAAGGCAGAGACTATTTTGTCATTTTAATAAATTGAGTGTCTAAGCTTTGTTTCTTTTCATATTTAAGCAGAAAGATTTTGGATTACGAGGTCCACGAAAAAACAAGCTTTCTTTCCTCTCTGACATAAAACCAAATAACGGAAGCTCGGTTTTAACTTCTAGAAGACCATTTCTGAACAAGGATGGAATGGATATTTTGAAATGCTCCTTGGGTTAATGCATTCATTATTGAGATAAATCATGAGTATGTTATCCTTTCCAAGGTTTCTGGTGTTTCTATAACAATAGCCTCTAAGATGATTGCTAAAGTAATCAACTGCGAGGAGATTGGAGAAATCCCAGGTACTCTTGTTTGGGAATACTATCTTCCTACTTGGCGTACTTTTGTAGATCCATCATACCTTTCTCAGGTCTCAAATCTTCGTCCTAACGCAATTATTTGGAATCAGATTCTAAACTCAAACTTGCTACCTAAGGACAAGGATCTAGAGCTTGTGGATTCTATTGAAAAAGATTTGCTACTTCTTCTCAATTCAGATATACAGATTGATCTTCCTCAAATTATGTATGAAAAAGATTCTTCCATCCTTTCACAACGGAAATACATTATTCATTCCTTATGGACGAGTTCTTTCTGAACTATTGATCCAACAAGGAGTTGTCATAACATCAGGGGATGATTCTTCTAAAATCTGGAGAGATAAGCTTGAAGCTATCTATGAGAGGTTCTAATGTTGGTCATCTGCAAATATATGCCTTGTAAATGTTAAAATCTTGTATTAAGCAATCTTTTGTTTTAATAAAAATTGTTTATGTTCTTGTGTGCTCTTAACTGTTATATGTGGATTACATATGTTGTTCATAGAATAAAAATTAGGATTAAAACTATAAAAACTAGCAACATTCTCATCGAAAGATTGGAAGTTGTTACATTTCTATCAAAGAACTTTCTAGACATTTGGATATGTCCTAAGGTATTCCCTAGGCTCATCTGACATATCTAGATTGTTCAAATAATCCTTCCAATCTTCCTTTGCAAACTTAACAACCTTCTTCCTATGAAGATTTTTGCGTTTTGACCTAGAAGTTCTCTTCCTTCTTTGTGTCTCAACAAAGGTTGTTGTTGATGTATGTGCCTTTGAAGAAATCTGCTTGCTTGAAGACTCTTTAGTTGCTACATTCTTATCGTTTGCTTGAGTTACTGCTTTTGGCAATGATTCCCTTCTAAAATATCTCTTTGGAACTCAGATTTGTTTTTGTTTATACATTTTTATGTTCTAAAGATTAAGTGATTTAGAAATATAATCTGCTAAACGTTTTATAGAGTTTATTCATCTGTTACCTTGAGTCTTTATTGTTTCTATATTGATTAGTCTAATCAATCTTTAAACTTTTGACTCTTGGGAAGTGATGTCTAGTTTCTAGCCCTAATAAAGATTCTCGTATGACAACCGTAAATGTCATTCAACAACTATTTATTTTCAAAAACTCCTTTTTTTTTACTTCGTTTATGCATATGTCAGAAAATAAAATAAAAAAAAGGGAAAAGTAAAATATTATACTCGTGCAAAATAATAGCGGTCAACAAGGATGAAGACATTAAGACTTATTTATCATAAGGAAAAGATGACAAAAAGGATGAAGACATTATTATTATATTAATCTAATTCTTCTAAATCCTTAAGACCCACATAATTTTCCCAAGTATAGTCCGGCTCATCCTTGTCCTCATAATCTGAAACATCATTTTATCTATGTTCCTCTTCTTCTTCATTGACTTCTTCTTAGGTTTCAAAGCAGTTGTTGATGAACTTGCTTCAGAGAGTTTCAATGCAGTTGTTGAAGAAATTACTTCAGAAGCTACAGAAACATTTGGACTCTGCAGACCTTGAGTCTCCTGACTCGTAATGTCTTTTGAAACTTCTGTGAGTGTAGAGACAATGGTACTTTCAGTTGTGGATTTTATAGTGTTCTAATGGATGTGGATAAAAAAGACTTAGTATTTGGTTGCTTTTATAGTGGATTCTAGGTAAGCCCAACCGGTTGGATAAAGTCATTTTCTTTATCTTTCAAAGTGTTACGACCAATAACTATAAAAGATGCACTATACACGTTTTTAAAGATGATATGTTTTGCATTTATGAAAGTATTTCTTTTAGTTTTCTCTTTTTAAAATCTTATTTTAATCTTTTTGATGTGACAAAATGGGGAGAAAGATTGTAGCGTGCCATTTTTGTCGGGGACGCGACCGCCTTATTGCCATGGGTTTCTCCTCACCGCAATGGTAGGAGTGGGATGCTACTTTTTGATTTCTTATTTATCCAGTGAAGCTCGTAAGGAAAGGGAAGCTATCTAAAACTAACCTTACACGCGAATGTTTAACTGAACAAATGCTTAAAGAGATTCGGGGAGTTCGGGGTCAGGTTATATAATGGGGAGTTGTCAGTTACCCATCCTATATGTGGTTATCCACAGGTTGTTAGCAATAGGTTCTGCTTTTATACTTGATGGTGTTTATCTGTTGATTGGGAAAGTTTCTTCTTTGGGAGATATGAGAGAGAGAGTGAGTTTTTACCAGAGACTTGCCGCTTACAGCAATTAGATGAAAGAGAGGTTTTACCAAGATAAGAGATGGACGACAACTTGGATTTTTGAATCAACAAGTGTGCCACTGAAAGAAGTTATCTGGGATTAGGGTTTGTTTTGATTTATTTGTTTTAATGTATGATATACAGAGAAATGTCTTCCTACAGAGAGATTTTGATTTCCTCTTAGGGGATGTTGATTTTTGTGTGCCTTGATCAAAGCCCAAGGTTGAAGCTAAGAGATTGATTGACTCCATTGGGGAAGTCCTTATACAAATCCTAAGAGGAGGCTGGAAAAGGATGACTCAACAAGAGAGTGTTTATCTGTCTCTTACAAAGCCCAAGATTGAGGCTACAAAAAGAGACTGACTCTTTTGGGGATATCATTATACAAAGCCTGAGAGGAGACTAGACATTTGACTTTTCCGGAGAAGTATTTTGGCTGTCTTTTACAAAGCCCAAGGTTGAGGCTGAAAGGGGAAACTGACTGTACAGGTGAGAGGTTTTATCTGTCTTGCACAAAGCCCAAGATTAAGGCTAAAAGAAGATTGACTCTGCTGGAGAGAGTTATACGGTGTCTTGTACAAAGCCCAAGATTGAGGCTGAAATGAGACTGACTCAACAAGAGAGTGTTTTATTTGGTGTCTTGTACAAAGCCCAAGATTGAGACTGAAAGGTAGTTGACTGACTCAGCTGAGGATATTTAGGTGTCTTGTACAAAGCCCAAGATTAAGGCTGAAAGGGGAAACTCCGGTTAGGGATATTAATTCTCAAAGCCTAAAAGAAGGTTGGGAGGAATTGACTTTGCTGGGGAAGATATTTATCCAAAGCTTAAGAGAAGGTTATGAAGATTTTCACTTTGTTTGAGAAAGTTTATATATGTCTTGTACAAAGCCCAAGAGTGAGGCTAAAAAGAATGACTCAACAAGAGAGTGTTTATGGTGTCTTGTACAAAGCCCAAGATTGAGGCTAAAAAAGATCTGACTGACTCAACAAGAGAGTGTTTATGTTTTGAACCATTGACTCAATAAGAGAGTGTGGAAAGGTGATTGACTCAACAAGAGAGTACTTTGTTTGTCTTGTACAAAGCCCAAGATTGAGGCTAAAAAGGGTTAACTCAACAAGAGAGTGTTTTAAGAAAAAAGATAGACTCAACAAAAGGGTGCAGTTGGGCATAATTCTACTGAGGAAAGTCATTATACAAAGCCTAAGAGGAGGCTGGTTTCTACTGAGGATTATTGAGATCCAGAGGAAGGTCCAAAATGGGAAATCAACTCTTGTTGAGGATTTACAGAAGAGTTGAGGTATCAGATGCCTTGAGGTTCTGATTTGGGATAGTGTTATCCTGATGATAAACTGACCTTAACTGGGGATAATTTAGGATAAAAGACTGAGTTTTAGATCCTGTGAGGGTTTTAACTCTACTGGAGATTGATTAAATGATCAGGGTTTCTTCCTAGGTTTGTAGGGAACTTGAGAATGTCTTTGAGATCCAAGAGGGGATTAGACTGTCCAAGTCTATTGGTATGAAAGAGTTTATCTTTGTATGATGCCCAAGAGGAGGCTGGTGCTTTAAGGGATGAGAATCAACCGTAAATTGGTCTGAGGTTTTGACTCTGGAAAGACTGCTCTAGCAAAGGATGACTAATTTTTGTCTTATACCTTTAAGAGGTGTTCAGGGTCCTTGTATTAAGCCCAAGAGAAGGTATGAGAACTTCTAAGAAGTCGGAGGGTCCTTGTACAAAGCCCAAGAAGAGATGGGGATGCTTTTAGGAAGCCTGTGGGTCCAAACTTAAGAAAAGTTCAAGAAAAGTTTCACCGGGAATAATCTTTTCTTTACCGAACAGTTCTAGGGTTTGAAGAAATTCAAGAGAGGTTTCACCGGGAATTAATCCTCTCTGGGGAAATGAACTTCTTTGACAATTTTTTAATAGTGACAGTCTGAGAAAAGTTTCACCGGGAATAATGTCTTTCTCTTTGTTCCATATTGTTTAAGCCCAAGAGAAGGCAAGACTGTATCGGAAAATTCCTATGGGGAACTAGTTTTGATTGTGTTGAAAGAGTGACCAACTAGCTTTATCTAATTCTAGACTTAATTGCCGGGGAAAACTCTAAGCAGATATACAAGTATATATACAGTTGATATATGACAAGTATTTAAAAGGATATGAAAGAAGGACTTACAAGTGAGCAAGCTTCCAGCAATACAGACAAATGTATATATATGAAAGCATGTAAAGAAAGCTGATAAAAACTTACAGGTGAGCAAGCTTCCATTGTAACAGCTGTATGGTTAGTTGTTCAAGAAATTAAAGAAAGTTTTGATAACAACTATGAATTTGAACCTAAATAAAAAAGAGAAGGTTGTTTTTGAAAAGAAGATTGGGGCTTATACTCAAGAAGAGGCCCGGATATAACAGTGATCGCACCGTTGTTTTAAAAATTGTATCGGGACTTATATAATGACTGAGGCCCAAAAAGGTTTTCTATACAAAGGGATGGGTCTGAGAGGCCCAAAGGTTTAAAAAAGAAAAGAAATGGAACTTACAACACAAGGGTAGGCCCAGATGAAAATGTTTTGAAAAGCGACGATCACGCCGAGATTTTGAAAACACAGTGGGACTTTTACAATGACTGAGGCCCAAAAAGGTTTACATGTACAGAGGATGGGTCTTACACTCTATTAGAGGCCCAGATGTTTATTTTTGTACAAGTGATGGGGCTTACAACTCAAGGAGAGGCCCAAATGAAAACAGTGATCACACCGTCGTTTTTGAAAACTGTACTGGGACTTATATAATGACTGATGCCCAAAAAGGTTTATGTACAAAGGGGGTTGGGTCTTACACTCTATTAGAGGCCCAAGGAGTTTTAAAAAAGATTAGTGAGGGTGAAAATAATTAAAACCCTAATTTGATTTTAGAAAAGTATTTTAATTGAATAAAAGTTCAATTAAAATGATCAAAATTATTAAACATGCATGAAAAACAAGTTGTGACCTTGGATTAATGTTTGAAAAACCATGTTTCATACATAGAATGATTTGAAAACCATTTTAAGTTGAAAAATCAAGAGAAAGAAATATTTTAAGTGTTAAAAACAACAAATAAAACATAATTCTTTACAAAAATACTAAATATATGAAATAAATAATATTTTTGTGAAATTTTTATGGAATAAAATATTTTAACATTTTTGGGAATTTTAAGAAAAAGAACCAATAAAAAATAATTAAAATTGAGAGAGAAATTAATTTTTCAATCAATTAACAAAAACCATAAAATATTAAAAATAGCAAAAATATGGAAGGGTAGCAAAAAAGGTCTGGGTGGGGTTTGAACCCATGACCTCCAAGACAAACACATGCGCGCGCTACCACTGGGATGGTGATACATCCGTGTATCAAAACCACCCCATTAACATATATGGGTGGCCTGGTTTCTAGGCCTGGTCAAGGCAAGAAACCAAGTCATGGTGGATTTGTATGAAGGTTGTAACTTGCTCATTTCTCCATGGATTGGGACAAATTTTAGGTGCATCTGACCTAGAATTTCATGAGGAATCCAATGGTGCCTTTAGATTTTTCAGAAGATGCCTTTATCTAAAAATTCGATTGTGGTTTCAAAAAATGCCAAGATTTGCATTTCCTATGCTAACACATCATATACACACTAATAGCATGGTGAATTGGTTCAAACACAACATATATGATATGTATGAGATGGTTATAATCAGTGGACTTCAAAGCAATGCATAATTCAAAGAGTTCAAGTTGTCATGCACTTACCTCTTGGAGCTTTTTGTGCTAACTGTCAAGATCCTTGTGCCAGAAGTAATCCAATGCTTTGGACACTCTTGGTTGATCCCTTAGAAGCTTTTAGGATGATCAAAACTAGATGGAATCCTCAGGAACAAGTTTTAGCTCTTTCTTGCAAAAGGGGCAAAAGTGACCAATATGACAACTCTCTTAAATGGTGTTCCAAATGAGGGGAACCAATTGGGACAGTTTGAGGATGATATTTGGAGTATGTTTAAGGCTTGGTTTGGTTTTGGAAGTGATTGAATCAAGACATGGCTTGGAAAATGCAGAAAAGTCCAATTTTGAGGTTTTGGAGGTTGATTTTCTGATTTTGGTGTTTCAGATCACAAGTGAGTGTTTGAACAACTTAGATATGACATATTGGATGTGTTTGGATCATGAGTTGTGGTGGAATTTCTCTCTAACTCAAAAACTCATAGATGACTTGCAAAAGAAGGCATTTAGGCCTAAAGAGAGAGGGAGATTTTGAGGAAAGCATCAGTTGTAGTGCTTTGGTATACTCAAACTGAGCACAAACGAGCTCTATTTATAGTGCAACAAGTTTGTTTTGCAAGCAATAGTGAATGGCAGCTGGTACAGGCCTTTGGCCAATGTTGATCCAAGGGAATCTTAAGTCTCCTCTAGCCATTGACTTGAGGTTAGGGCACAGGCCTATGGTTCTTTGATTCAGTACTGATTCTTGACTCATTCAGTTACGAATGTGACAGTCCATGCCACCTTGATGCATCCATTAAATGCGTGGAAACAAAATTGGAGTCTTTTGCACTTTTTAGCCTTTTTAGGTTTGTTATGGCTATGTGTAGATTCTTGGACTTGGGAGGCTTGGGGATCAGATCCTCCCCCTTGGATTATTCCTCTGATGTGTCCAAATAGATGACAAGGCTTGGAGTTATCTGATTTGGCCAAATCGAGCAAATGCACAAAATCTGCCTTATAAAAATCAGTTCATGAAGCCATGTTCCAAGGGTTGTATCTCCCTACTCAAATTGAATTTGGAGATGATATGGTACTTGTTGGAAAGCCCTCATGGCATAATTTAACTTTGATGTTCACCCTTGGACCTGGTTTAGTTTAGATCAAGGTGAAAAATGGCCCTACATTTTGGAAAAAGTAAGGCAGATTCTGACTTTTTGAAAATTTCACTAAGTGTTGGAAAAAGTGGTTATTTTTACTTTTTGTGATTTTGATCAATCCATAACTCAAAATCCATGAGGATTTGGAATCTCTTGTAGTTGACACTTTTAAAGTATGTCAGATGGACTTTCATTTGAGCTTTGAATAGGAGAAAAAGGCTTTGTGGTTTAGGAGTTATGACCTTGCAAAGTTGGTACCAAAGCCATTTTGTTCCATAACTTAGAAAAATATAGTTTCTCACGGTTTCCCCTTTTGCAAGAAACCTCACTTTTCTTGATTTTTATTGATGAATGATGGTCAATACCATACATTAACATTATTTTTTTACTTAGGGGAACCATTTTTGTGAAAATTTCCAAATAGTCAAACTTGATTTTGTACACAGTTGACTTTTTATCGGATGAAATCCAAACTGTGCGATCCTTTGTGAAATTAAGTCCTTGACCTAAATAAAACCTAATGGATGGATTCCATAGGTGTTATAGGGTGTATTGAATCATGTCCCAAGGTTTGGGAGCATGTTTTGGTCAAAAGTCAAAGATATAGTTGACTTTTTCCTCGAAACCCTATTTGTGGTCCTGGTGAAATTGAAACTTTTGAACCAAGCTTCTTAGGTCAATCCATTGTTGCAAATGGATCAATGTAGTGTATTGGAGGCCCTAAAATCATGTCTTGAGGTCTTGGCTCAGGCTTTGTCCCAAAAGTCAACTTATGGGTGAATTAGGTCAAGAAACCCTAATTCCTAATTTTTGGTAAATGCATCCCTTGAGGTTAAATTGACTTGATGATTGGATCCATGAGGTCCCTTGGAGTATCTTGGGTTATACTTTGAAGCATTGGCTCATGCCCAGATGAAAATTTCCATCTGGAGGCCTTGGTCGACCAAAACCCTAATTTGGTGACACTGGCGATCTTGAGGCTTGATCCACTTGGAATGTTGCAACCTTGTGCTTGATTCTTGATGTGGGAGTCCTCATGATCCTTTATAGGTGTTTGAGAGGTTAGACAAGTTAAAGATCATGTCATTCCTTAATTAATCTTTTGTCTAAGTGCTCTGAGAGGGCTTGAAACCCTAAGTCTTGATTATGGTGGATGCTTAACTATCTCTGGGAGATTGATGAGGCATGAATGCACATCCATATTATGGTGATGATTTGCACAATGATGGGAAATCTTGGTGGTTAAAATTTGGGGTATGACAGATGCCCCTATTTAATCTTCTTGGACCCGAAGGTGTGAATGGCGAAGGTATTCGGGCATTCGGGGTGCAAGAGGATTAAATATCAGAATACCCAAAATTTGGATAGTGGATATGAATGGCAGTTTGCCCGTCCATCTTCTTTTGCTAAGCAATGATGCTTAGAAAAGGGTAAAACTTCCCCTCGATCCTGGTCTTCAGCCACATAACTGGTCTTAGTTTCTTTTGTCAATAAACTTCCCCTCGATCCTGGTCTTTACCCAAGGAACTGGTCTCAGTTTCTTTTGTCAACAAACTTCCCCTCGATCCTGGTCTTCAGCCACGTAACTGGTCTCAGTTTCTTCTTAAAATAAACTTCCCCTCGATCCTGGTCCTCAGCCAAGGATCTGGTCTCAGTTTTTTTGTCAAGTTCCTTCCTTGACAAGGGATGCTATTGGTAGCGGTTTTCATCAAACTTCTCGCCGAGTTTACCGGGGAGACGCCATTTGACGGAGTTGTAGAGGTGCACAAACTTCTCTATTGGAGATGCCATTTGTTGACTCTATTGGGGAAAAACGAGTCTCTTGAAAGACTGCTTTCTGCTTGGGGATACTACATCATACTTTTCTCCGAGATCTTCTCGGAGAAATGCCATGTGATGCAATCCAATTTTGAGGTGCTGATGACTTCATTAACCTCGAATTTCTTGGGAGAAAAACTGATGTGTTGCTGAGAGTCTTTAGTTGAGAAGCTTTCTCTGGGGATTTTCCTTAATCTGGGAAAACGTAAATATCATCTTTAATGGTGAAGAGTGACGTTTGTCGAATGTCTTCTTTCCTTTTAGAGGTTCAAGTTATCAAAGTGGTCAAGGACCGTCTCCAATCCAGAAATAAACTGGGGGAGAGAGATTGTTCTGACAAAACATTTCTTGACTAGGAAAGAACTGACAACTCGATTAATAAGAGGACTTTACCACTTGGGGTTAGGACTGACCAGAGTGATAGTGATGCAATATGATTATGAATGTGAATCAATAATGTATAATGTATGTATGTTTATACTGACAAAACTGACGCGACATACAAACTAATGGATGAACACGATTGGATACTCGGCCACTGCGGGGGATGAAAAGTTTCAATGGTCCGAAATAGCAATCATGCGTTGCTTTGGAGAGATGGTCCCCGTGGGGAGAAAGAGTTGTTCAAACGGTTTTAAGAGACACATACTCTGCTGGGGATATCAGATGAAACATGGTCTCTGACACAGTTCATCCTTCATTCAGGCACATTGGTTTAGAAGGAGTACTTTGATTCTGCACTTTGCGGTTCAACCACCTTCGGAGAAGCGATTGATGTTGTTTCGATGTCCAACAATCAAAAGAATTGCCATCTTTATTTTATAAGCAGAAAAAAATTTTGACAATTAAATTCATTTTTGTTTTATTTAAAGAATCGTTGATCATGTTAAAAATGTCATTCAGTAAAGCTAAAACAAATAAGAATTGCAAACAAACGCACTAGGGCTCAAATTTTATTGATAGGACAGAAATCAGCCACGCGTGTGATCCCATTGAGTATTTACAAAGTTAGATAATGGTAATTTAAGGGAAAATGGATACATTGAAACATAACAACCATTATCTTTCTACCAACTTTGAATTCTGGACATCCTGAGCTTCTGTCGAAGATGACCTTGATTGGAAGTTCTCTTGATGGACAGCATTACTGCTGGGGATTTAACCTCGTCAGACATAGTTACTTGCCATAAATCCATAATTTTTGCCTGGATTGTACTTTGAGATTTCCAATCCATCGGGATGATTTTTTTTCTTAGGTTTCTAATTATTGCCTGGATCGCCCTTTCAGGTTTTCAATCCACCGAGACGTTTTTTTTTGTTTAAGCGAAGTATTCCTTGACTACGTCAACATTCGTTGGGTATGTAAACTCCTCTCCATCCATGGTTGTGAGTCTCAAGGCGCCGCCTAAGAAGGCTTTCTTGACCGCATAGGGGCCATTGTAATTCGGAGTCCATTTGCCCTGGGAATCAGTGAGAAACGATTTTATCTTCTTGAGCATAAGGTCTCCTTTTCTGAAGACGCGAGGTCGGACCTTTTTGTCGAATGCTTTCTTCATTCTTTGCTGATATAACTGACCATGGCATTGAGTCGTTATTCGCTTTTGTTTGATTAGGTTCAGTTTATCGTGTCGACTTTGATACCATTCAGCCTCTGTTAGCTTAGCTTCCATCAATACCCTGATTGATGGGATCTCTACTTCTCTGGGGAGCACCGCCTCCATGCCATATACTAGAGATAAAGAGGTTGCCCCTGTTGAAGTGCGGATAGATGTGCGATAACTGTGAAGAGCAAAGGGTAGCATCTCATGCCAGTCTTTATAGGTTACAACCATCTTTTGAACAATCTTCTTGATGTTCTTGGTAGCCTCTTCTACCGTTTTGTTCATCTTAGGTCGGTAGGGAGATGAGTTATGGTGTTCGATTTTGAATTCAACACACAACTCCTTCATCATCTTGTTGTTCAAGTTAGATCGATTATCAGTAATGATTTGGCTTGGAACACCATAACGGCAGATGATATTATTTTTGATAAAGCGGACCACGACTTGTTGGGTTACATTGGTGTATGACACTGCTTCAACCCACTTGGTGAAGTAGTCAATGGCTACCAGGATGAACCGATTTCCATTTGAAGTCTTGGGTTTGATCATGCCAATCATGTCGATTCCCCATATAGAAAAAGGCCATGGGGAAGAGAGAACTTTGAGATGTTTTGGCGGTACATGGATTTTGTCTGCGTATATCTGACACTTGTGACATCTCCTCATGTACTTGTAGCAATCGGATTCCATGGTCAACCAATAGTATCTTGCTCTCAGAATTTTTCTCGCCATTGTGTGTCCATTGGCATGAGTGCCAAAGGAGCCTTCATGAATTTCTTTCATCATCATGTTTGCTTCTAGTCTGTCTACGCATCGGAGCAAGACCATGTCAAAGTTTCTCTTATATAGTGTATCACCGCTCAGGAAGAAGCTGCCTTCCAATCTTCTGAGGGTCTTCCTGTCTTTTCTTGATGCCCCAGGAGGGTATTCTTGTTTCTGAAGGGAGCATTTGATATCGTGATACCAAGGTTTGTCATCTATGACTGCTTCGATCGAGAAGATGTAAGCGGGCCTGTCAAGGCGCATTATGTCAATCTTAGGTACGCCGTTCCATTGACCTACACTAATCATGGAAGAGAGAGTGGCTAGTGCATCACCCATGTGATTCTCTTCACGAGGGATGTGATGAAACTCGATTCTGTTAAAGAATGGTAACAACCTTATCGCGTAATCTTTGTAAGGAATCAGTCCTGATTAGTATGTCTTCCAATCTCCTTTGATCAGACTAATAACCAGGGCTGAGTCTCCATACACATCCAAGTTCTTAATCCTTAAGTCAATTACTTCTTCGATACCCATGATACAAGCTTCGTATTCGGCCTCGTTGTTTGTGTACTTGAATGTCAGTCGAGCGGTGAAAGGAATATGGGTATCCTGAGGTGTTACGATGATTGCCCGAATTCTGTTTCCATAATTATTGACAGCTCCGTCAAAGATTAGACCCCATTGGGAACCTGGTTCTGGCCCTTCACTGGGTAGCGGTTCATCGCAATCTTTCATTTTCAAGTACATGACATCTTCGTCTGGGAAGTCAAATCCGACGGATTCTTGATCGTCAATCGGTTGATGAGCTAAATGATGGGCTAAAATACTTCCTTTGACAACTTTCTGAGCATGGTACTCAATGTTGTATTCTGATAACAACATCTCCCAACGGGCAACCTTCCCGTGAGAGCAGGTTTTTCAAAGACGTACTTAATCAGATCCATTTCTGAAACTAACCAAGTAGTGTGACAAATCATAGACTGGCGAAGACGTTAGGCTACCCAAGCCAGAGCACATCAAGTTTTCTTAAGCATAGTATACCGAGTTTCACAGTCGGTAAACTTCTTGCTCAGATAGTAGATGGCAGATTCTTTTCTTTTTGTTTCGTCTTGTTGACCAAGCACACAACCCATTGAGTCTTCCAAGACTGTTAGGTAGATGATCAATGGTCTTCCCTCCACTGGAGGTGATAGAATCGGTGGATTCAACAGATACTCTTTAATACTGTCAAAGGCAGTTTGGCAGTCTTCTGTCCAAATGCAGTCCTGATTCTTTTTTAGTAATTTGAATATTGGCGCGCATGTCACGGTCATGAGGAATATAAATCTAGAAATTTAATTCAAACGTCCCAGGAATCCTCTGACTTGTTTCTCAGTCTTTGGAGAAGGCATTTCTTGAATGGCCTTGACCTTGTCAGGATCAACCTCAATTCCCTTTTGGCTGACGATGAATTCTAAAAGTTTCCCCGAGTGGACACCGAACGTGCATTTGTTGGGATTCAAGCGGAGTTTGTATTTTCTCAATCGCTCAAATAAATTTGACAAGTGGGTCATATGCTCTTCTTCTGTTTTAGATTTGGCGATCATGTCATCGACGTACACTTCGATTTCTTTGTGTATCATGTCGTGAAATAGAGTAGTCATGGCCCTTTTATAGGTTGCCCCAGCATTCTTCAAACCGAACGACATTACCTTGTAACAAAAGGTGCCCTATGGGGTAATGAATGAAGTTTTCTCCATATTTTTCGGCGCCATTTTTATCTGATTATAGCCCGAGAATCCATCCATGAAGGAGAAGACTTTGAACTTTGTTGTACTGTCTACCAGCATGTTTATGTGCGGTAAGGGAAAGTCATCCTTTGGACTGGCTTTGTTTAAATCCCTGTAATCTACACACATTCAGACTTTTCCGTCCTTTTTCGGAACTGGTACTATGTTGGCTAACCATTGAGAATATTCTGAGGTGACGAGGAAACCTGCATCAATCTATTTCTGCACTTCCTCTTTGATCTTGATGGCCATATCAGGATGAGTCCGTCTTAGTCTTTGTTTTACCGGCAGACACTCAGATCTTAACGGTAGATGATGTTCCACGATGCTGGCGTCCAACCATGGCATGTCCTGATAGGACCAAGCAAATACATCGGGAAAATCTTTGAGAAGTTTTATCAAGTTTTCTTTGACAGTTGGACTGAGCAGTGCCCCAATCTTGACTTCTTTTCTCTCTTCTTCTGTACCCAGGTTTACCAATTCCAACGGTTCTCTGTGAGGTTCAATGGACCTTTCCTCTTGTCTGAGTAATCGGGAGATCTCTTCTAGAATTTCTTCGTCTTTTTCTTCTTCAGCTTCAAATACCGGGAATTTAAAGTTGGGAGAAGGCATTGGATAGTATGTTTCAATGGGGTTTAAAACAAGCAATCTGCATGATGTGATGATTTATTAATAGAAGAGATAGAGAGAAATGCAAGAGTGCGTGCAGTGTATTTTCTGAAAAATGCTTGTTTTTATTTTTGGGTTGTTTTAGGATTACCATTTTCTGAAAAAGCGAAAAGTGAAAACAGCAATAAATGCGGAAATTATAGAATGACGTTATTTATTTATGATTTTGTCGATTCTTGAAACTACAGCCCTATAAAACAAAACTCTGTCGCTTTGGGCGAAGCGAAGAGGAACATTTACAGAAAGTGAGCCCTACAAAAACATCCGTTTCACCTGGGCAGGGTGAAAGGTTAAAACAAAGATGGCAATTACTTAGACTTATGGAAGACTTTTGGGACATCGATAGAAACCCATTTGCGGCTAACTCCTCGGTGAATCACAAAGTTTGGTACCTTCTTTCTTGGTTTGTTCCTCCCAGGCAGAGTTGTCATGAACGAACTCTTCTGTTTATCTTGCACAGTGTTTTCATTCTCAGGCGAGTCTCCACATCCAGTTGGCTGGATGTCTTCGAGCCTGATACGAGAGCTTTCAGGAGCGGTGTACTTGACCAGAAAGTCGTACTTGTCACTCGGTTGTCCTAAGGTGTCCCATACTTCTGCGGGAGAAGAGAAGTCATCCTTCTCGATGACGTTGACCTCAGGAAAAGCATAGTTGATAAATTTGTGTCCTGTAATGTTTGCAGATTCATCGTTGTACTGGATATTTTCTGAATGCCCTGAGTAACAATCCCATGATTTGGTGGGGACACAGGTATTCTTTTCAATGATGCTCAGCTGATAAGCTTCGTTTGGCTGACTTTTTTGCCCTAAGTGTTCTGGGTATGGTTGCCAGATAGGAAAGTCATCCATTAGGTCATAATAGTCATAGTCAAAGTTGTCTCTCATTAGAGTGTCCTCCTCTAATAAGTTGGGAAGAGCACGGTATCCTTCCGGATCACAATCTCCGTACATCATCTTGACGTATGATCTTGGTATATATCTCGGACTTTGCGTGGGATAGCAAAATGGCGTATGCGTTTCTTCCTGAGATATATAATCGTCCTCGTTGAGATAGGACTTCCACTCTTCATCGGTATCGGAGGAGTCACCCTCATTGATGGTATGTACTTGTTGAGACACCGGGTGAAGGAAGCCCCCACTGTGGAAGAAGTCCTGAATGGGATGAAAACTTTCATCGTTAGTAGCAGTCTGGGTACAGATCGAGGAGAAACCAAGACCTTTCTTTGTCTTGTTATCCGTAGCAATGACAAGTTGTCCCCATCCTTTTGCGTTGTTACTCTCGATCACTTTGAGAGCATCTTTGTATGAGTAAATCGATGTCCCTTTTTTCGATTGATTCTCATTGCTTAATGATAGTGCGTGAAACTGGGTTCCAACAACCTCCTCGGGTTCTACACATGATAAGGGTGATAAGTTGCTTACGATCAAGGCCTGCTCTCCACAGACTGTGACTAGCTTGTCATTCTTGACGAACTTCAACTTCTGGTGAAGTGTCGAAGTGACTGCCCCAGCTTCGTGTATCCAAGGTCTTCCTAATAAATTGCTGTATGCTGCATGGATGTCCATGACCTGGAAAGTAACTTGGAAAGTGTGAGGACCGATGGTTATGGGAAGATCGAATTCGCCGATAACTATTTTTTATGGATCCATCAAAGGCTTTGATGATGACCTCGCTGCCTCTCATCGGAGATCCTTGAAATAATAGTTGCATCAGAGTAGATTTTGGCATAACATTCAGAGGTGATCATGTATCTACCAGTACGCTGACTAGAGGATCGTCCTGGCAATTGACTGTAATTTTGAGCACCATGTTGTGATTTTTGCCTTCTTCCGGCAGTTCTTCATCATTGAATCCTAAGTTATTGCAGGAAGTGATGTTGGAAATGATGTTGTCAAATTATCTTATCGTCACATCTTGTTCCACAAAGGCTTGCTCTAGGACTTTCTGTAGAGCTTCCCTGTGAGCTTCGATACTGAGCAAGAGAGATAGCACAGAGATTCTTGAAGGAGTTTGCAACAGTTGGTCTACAATGTTGTATTCGCTCTTCTGGACGAGCTTCAGCATCTCATCATTGTTCTTTGAAAGGTCGGGATTACTGGATTGCCCGATTGGTTGATTGGGTACTTTTGTTTGAGGTTCCTTTTCTTTGGTGGGTTCTCCAACTCCTTTGGTTGAAGATCCGGGCGCTCTGTGTTACACGACTGATGTCAGCAATGTTTATGACGGAGGGTAATGGAGTTTCCTTTCCATTCTCGATTATTGCTGCACCGTACTTGTAAGGGATAGTCTTATCGGATTTGTACGGTATTGGTCCTGACAGATAGATAACCACATGAGCCTTTTGATTTTTCTAACCATCGTAGCCGGCCTCAATTGGTTCGAGGTTGAGAATCTTTCTACTATCAAGAGGAACTCTTGATTCATGTAGTAGAGGGATTATGGCGCATACGTCTTTGGCCACTTCACGTTTAGAGATTAAGACAACGTCTTTGCTTTGATCAGGAAGATAGTCTTGCATTACGTTGATCGAACCAGAACTTGAACATGGTCGGATCTCTTTTTGGTCCAACTGATTTCGAAGAGCTGACCGTACAAGATAACATCCTTGGTTGTTTTCTAAGCAAACTCTACAGTGCTCATAATTATGTCGTGGCACCCGGCCGCGTCCGCTTTTTATGCAGTGCAACCTTACTAGATCTGTTTCCATCGAGCGGGCATCCTGACTTTGATGCCTAGTAGGATTCCCGCCAGTCATACTGATCTATTGTGTGGATTCGTCCAAGTAGATTGTAAGCCACCAGTGGTCCAACAAGTGTTGAAGTGTTATTTTGACAAGTACACATCTTTGGTCGTCTTCATGACACACTTTACAGTTCTGATAATCATGTGAAGCCAGAAAGCCAAGCCTGACTTGCTTAGCCTGTAATTCTACCAGACTGGTATTCATCAAGCGAATATCAAAGATTTGAATCATATTAACTTGATGGCTACTTCTATCATGGTAAACCTAGATCCATCCGAGATCCATCTGACGCGGGAGGGCCTCTTGTACAAAAGAGCATCCCTAATTGTTTATTGAGTAGATCGGACAGGAATTGTAATCGTGTCGTGGTAGATCATGATGTTGGCTTTGCCTTGAGTGCATTGCCACCAAGTTGACATTCATTGACAGAATGTTATGGTTCTGGACAATATTGGGATTTGCGTGAGCCATATTGACCTCACGGATTTGATGATCTTGGATCCATCCGAGATCTATCTGTTCTTGTAGAGCTGATTGAACTACAGAACATCCTTGATTATTCTTTAAGCAGGTATCACACTGATGATAATTGTGTGGTGGTACATGATCGTACGCGCTCTATCTGCAATGCATCCTGACCAGATTGGTTCCTAATAGGAGTACATCGTGAATTTGATAACTATGGTTAAATTCTTCCTCTATCAAATTTACTGCAGTTTTCTCATGTTGAGGCAACGGGTTGGTCTGAACATTTGGATTAGTATCTTTGAAAGATAGTACCCCGTTCCTGACAAGGTTCTGTACATCGTACTTGAAGCTAAGATAGTTTTCAATGTTGTGCCTCGGTCCTCCTTGATGGTAAGGGCAAGTTTGATCTACTTTGAACCAAAAAGGCAGATTTTCCGGTACTGTAGAGGAGACTTAGTTTGGACGTGCGCCTTGGCCACTAGTAGTGGAAATAGTTCTGCGTACAACATCGATATGTGAGGGAAGTCTCTCTCTATGTACTTGATTTTAATGATGTCAAAACTATCATGCTTTGCACATATATATTTCACATGAATGCACATTAGGTGTTCTAAGGATGTTTGATCATGTTGGCAATGTTCTAGGTGCATTAGATATGGTTAAACACCTTTAGGAAAGTCAAAAGTGTGATTTTTACATGTTTGAATGGTGTGAGTCGACTCATGACCTTGTTCAGGTCGACTCATACATGCTGAATTTGTGTCTGTTAAAACTGTGTGCTGCGGGTATGCTCAGGTCGACTCTTCAAGTCGACGCATACAACCTGCATTTGTGTATATCAAAAACTGGGTGTTATGAGTCGACGCATAGACCTGTTTAGGTCGACCGGTCTCTGTTTTGCACAAATTTTCTGCTGTGTTATTCACTCTAAAATTCTGTTTCTCTCATGTATTTCTCCTAGGATATTATATATATCATTTTTAGCTCATTTTTCAAATAGAACAAGAAACGTGAAAGATTTTATGCCATTTTCTCTCATCAATTTCATCTTCTTCCTTGAGCATTCAAACAACTACACATAACTAATTTTTGTTTGTTGTGTTCATTGATTTGAAGTGATAAGGTTCAGATTTCTGGAAGTGTTATCTTCATTTCTGAGTTGAGATTTGTGGTAGGTGTTTCTTGAATAAAACCTTAGGGTTTTCTCCTCCAAGAATCTAAGAGATTTTGGGGGTTTTTGCACAAGCCAATTCGTTCTACAAGGATTCAGCTGGGCGAAGGTAACCGAAGAGATCGGTTTAATAGCTGTAATCAGAGGATCGTAGAAGAGTGGTTTGGGTTCGAATCTTTGGTAGATTGCAATTGATCGAGTGAAGGTAATCGAAGAAGAGTGTGTTCCTTCGGTTTAGTAGCGCGGGACGATAATTGGATCAACCATATTCGAAGCACTTGATTCATCTTGAATCAAGGGAAGAGAAGGCTCTACATCAACAATTCGAAGACGTTCGAAGATTTGATTGTTCATAGTTTTCTCTTGTATAAACGTACAATTGCAACGATAATATATATATATATATATCTCAATTCCATGTTTGGAATTGGGGGCAGAGGTACCCATAGCGAGGACGATTGGGGAACTGCCTAATCAAATTGCGTTTGTTCTCTTTCTCCTTCAACTCTTTATATTTTCTGCATTGTTTGAATTTGTCAAGTTTTCAATTTGTCTGAATTTCTGAGGTGTTGTAATCTAGAGCTGAAAAATCATTTTTGTTAAAGTGATACAATTCTTTGAATTGTATCTAGGAGCAGCTTGAACTTACTAACCATAGAAATTCTGCACTTAGTGTGTTTGTACACACCAAGTGTTTGATAATTTGTCACAAAGCAAACTCAAACATTGTTTGTGTTTCATTGCTTATCGTTTGCCTCATTGTTTTGGTTTATACATAAACACGTTATAATTTGTTGATTGCGTTTGAATAGATTAACACAACTTAATTTTTCTCTTCCATACTCTTTCACAATATATATGTGCATATCCGATCCTTTTTGGTAGAAGGTTCGTTGTAGACTTTTGATCCAGTGGTAGCTTCCGTTTAAACAATTTTTAAAACTGAATTTTGTAGTCCATTTGCGTGTAAAACTCAAAGGATCTATTCAACCCCCCCTTCTAGATCCATAGCCATAGTCTAACAAGTGGTATCACGAGCTCCGGTTTATTCTGGTGCTTCGGTAAAACTTCTTGGATCATGGCGAACGAACCTAAGGGGGCTTATAATAGAGCTCCAGTTTTTACAGGTGAAAACTACAGCTACTGGAAGGATTGTATGCGCGTTCATATTAATTCCTTAGATCGGAAGGTTTGGAACGTCATTTTAAACGGTCCCATGGCAATTACTATGACTAACGCGGAAGGCGTTGTCGTTCCTAAACCCGAAGCTCAATGGAATGAGGAGGACGAGAAAAAGTACAGTTATGATTGGAAGGCTCGCAATATGATCATCTCCTCCTTGGGAGTTGATGAGTATTATCGAGTCTCTCATTGTGAAACAGCCAAAGCCATGTGGGATGCTTTACAAGTAGCCCACGAAGGCACGAATGATGTTAAGTTGGCTCGAATAAATACACTAACGCAAGAGTTCGATCTGTTTTACATGAAGCAAGGGGAAACCATTGCGGATATGCAAAAACGATTCACTCACATTATCAACAAATTGCATGTCCTTGGTAAACCAATTCCAAATGAGGTTTCTACTAATAAAATTCTGAGGTGTCTTAGCAGGGAATGGCAACCAAAGGTTACCGCTATCAAGGAGGCCAATGATCTTGCTACATTAGACCTCACCACACTCTTTGGTAAACTTGATGAGCATGAGCAAGTGCTCATTAGCTTGGATAAGTATGAAAAGAGTATAAAGAAAGAGAAGGCAAAAGATACGGAAAAGAAGTCGATAGCTCTTAAGGCTTCCTGTTCAAAGTCCACACATCAAGAGCAAAGTGATGATGAAGCCAAAGATGACAAGGATGAAGAATCCGGTGATGATATGAGCTTATTTGTGAAGAGATACAATAGATACATTCGAAAGAATGATATTCAGCACTCGGACAGAAATCTTGTCAAGTTCCGGAAGCAATCTAGAAGTGAAGGACATAAAAATGGCAAAGTAAAGGGGACGTGCTACAATTGTGGAAAATCCGGGCACTACATGCCGGATTGTCCATCCCTAAAGAGAAACAAAGATAAGGACAAAGATAAGAGTCGCTCAAACAAAAAGTCCAACAAGCCTCGACGAGCATACATCGCTTGGGAAAGCGATAGCGAGTCGGAGAAAGATGACTCATCAAGTGACGAAAGTGAATCCGTCAACCTTTGTCTCATGGCACGTCACAACAAAGGAAAAGAGGTAAAACACTCTAAATATGAAAACTGTCAAAATATGTCTCATGCTGAATTGAAAAAAGCTTTTGACACATTACACCACGAAGCTAAGGAAGCATTTCAACGCTTAGCTTCGAATAAAAAGATTTTTTCCTATTTGGAGAAAAAGGTTTCCGATTCCCAAAAGGAATTGGAAGATCTTAAAAACTCTATGGTGAATGTATCAAAAACTAATATCGATAAGGATGAATATACATGGTTTGACCTTGGGGGCTGTGGTACTTGTCACATTTGGCAAAGAGAGGTGAGAACCCTCAAAGCCAAGTTGGACAAGGCTCTCAAGCCCAAGATTACGTTTGCTATTGATCGATCACATTATCGTGAAACAATGAATAATCCGTATCAAAAATACACGTATGTGATTCGAGATAGTGATAGCAAAGGTAAACTCCAAACAAATCGTGATTGCTTATATTGTTGTAAGCCCGGTCATACTATTGCTAAGTGCCGCTTTCGGAGATATCTTGTTCCAAAGGGCATTTATCAATGGCTGCCCAAGGGCAATATTGGTTTCACTTACCATAAAGGACCCAATGAGAATTGGGTACCTACTCTCCCTTGATTATTGTTGTAGGTACAAAGTCTTGAGACCACCGAAAGAAGATGGGTTCTAGATAGTGGCTGCTCAAGACATATGACCGGAGACATATCTCTTTTCATCGACTTTGTGGCGAAGAAAAAGGGGTTTGTCACTTACGGAGATAACAACAAGGGACAGATTCTCGGTAAAGGTAGTATAGGTAATCCCTCATCTATTACTATCTCTGATGTACTTCTTGTGGAGGGCCTTAGACACAACCTTTTAAGCATTAGTCAACTATGCGACAAAAATTATAAAGTCTCTTTTTCAAAGGATTGTTGCGTAGTTGAAGATTGCGACAAGAAGAATGTGTTTAAGGGCTTGAGGGTGAATAACGTCTATATGCTAGACTTAAACGAGGTATCATTGGATGGAGACAAGTGTTTAGTCACTATGAATGAAGATTCATGGTTATGGCATAGACGCTTGGCTCATATCAATTTTGATTTGCTTAATAAAATTGTCTCTAAAGACCTAGTCATCGGGTTGCCCAAAATTAAATTTACAAAGGATCATCTTTGTGATGCATGCCAAATGGGGAAGCAAACAAGGATCTCTTTTAAATCTAAAAACATTGTTTCAACTATGAGACCTCTTGAGCTCCTCCATATGGATCTCTTTGGACCATCTAGGGTTAAAAGCCTAGGTGTTAACTACTATGGGTTTGTTATAGTCGATGATTTTTCTAGGTTCTGCTGGACAATTTTCCTGGCAAATAAGAGTGATACTTTTTCAGCCTTTGAACGATTTGCCAAGTTATCTCAAAATAAGCTAAACACAAACATTGGTTCAATCAGAAGTGATCATGGGGGTGAGTTTGAAAACCATTTGTTCGAAGCATTTTGTGATTCCAATGGAATTGATCATAATTTTTCCGCACCACGTACCCCTCAACAAAATGGGGTAGTGGAACGTAAAAATAGAGTATTGGAAGAACTTGGAATGACTATGATCAATGATAGTGGATTACCAAAATACTTTTGGGCAGACGCCATAAGTACGGCTTGTTACGTTTTGAATAGGGTGCTCATCCGGCCTATTCTAAACAAGACACCGTATGAGCTTTTAAAAGGGCGTAAGCCGAATATCTCTCACCTTCATGTATTTGGTTGCAAATGTTTTGTGTTAAATAATGGAAAAGAGACTCTCGGCAAATTTGATGCCAAGGCTGACGAGGGTATTTTTCTTGGATACTCTCAGTCAAGTAAAGCTTATAGAATCTATAATAAAAGGTTACGTGTAGTTGAAGAGTCAGTTCATGTTTCTTTTGACGAGTCTTATCCGAGAAATGTCGGAGAAGGTAGTTCTTTTCATGGTGCAGGTGTACCTACTGAAGACATACTCAAGGACACTGATAAGGGAATTGATCAGCCTGAAGCAGTGCGTATTGAGGAGGAAAAGGATCACCAACCAGTGAAAAGTGAGGATGATCATCATACTAATGAAGATGAACTTCCTCCAGCTTGGAAGTCTTCAAAAGACCATCCAATTGACAACATTCTCGGTGATATCTCTAAGGGAGTAACTACTCGCTCTAAACTTAGTAACTTTTGTTATTACTCGGCTTTTGTTTCCCAAGTTGAACCTAAAAACTCTAAGGAAGCATTACTTGATGAGCATTGGTACCTATCAATGCAAGATGAACTAAATCAATTCGGGAGAAATGAGGTTTGGGACCTTGTCCCCCCTCCGCGAGATCATCGAGTAATAGGAACCCGATGGGTGTTTAGGAATAAACTGGATGAAAATGGAGTGATAACGCGTAACAAAGCTAGGCTTGTAGCGCAAGGCTATAACCAAGAGGAAGGAATCGACTATGAGGAAACTTATGCGCCGGTTGCTCGACTCGAGGCCATACGCCTTCTACTTGCCTACGCTTGTACAAAGAACTTTAAACTATTCCAAATGGATGTCAAAAGTGCATTCCTTAACGGATATATAAATGAAGAGGTTTATGTAGCCCAACCTCCAGGTTTTGAATCACACGAATATCCTGATCATGTCTATAAACTTAAGCGAGCTTTGTACGGACTTAAACAAGCCCCTAGGGCTTGGTATGAACGTCTAAGCAAATTTCTACTTGATCAAGGGTATTCAAGAGGAAAGGTTGACACGACCCTCTTTATTAAACGTCAAGGAAAACACTTAATTTTGGTACAAATTTATGTTGACGATATTATATTTGGGTCTACTAACATGACCTTGGTCAAGGAGTTTTCTAGTTTAATGCAGGGGGAGTTTGAAATGAGCATGATGGGGGAGCTTAACTATTTCCTCGGATTGCAAATCAAACAACTTGAAGAGGGCACATTCGTGAGTCAAACGAAATATTGTCTTGAGTTACTAAAACGTTTTGATATGCTGAACTGCAAAGCTATAGATACTCCTATGCCTACGAGTGTTAATCTTGATCGTGACGAAAAAGGTAAGGATGTTGAGGTAAAGAGGTATCGAGGTATGATAGGGTCTCTTCTTTATCTTACCGCATCACTTCCAGATATAATGTTTAGTGTATGCATGTGTGCGAGGTATCAAGCACATCCCAAGGAATCCCACCTAAAAGCTGTTAAACGCATACTTAGGTATCTCTCTGGAACCCCAAAGTATGGTCTGTGGTATTCTAAAGGTAGTGCTTGTTCCTTAGTTGGTTATTCTGATTCCGACTTTGCCGGGTGCAAGTTGGATAGGAAAAGTACTAGTGGCACGTGTCATCTTTTTGCAAATTCCTTGGTGAGCTGGCATAGCAAGAAACAGGCTTCCGTTGCTTTGTCAACTGCCGAGGCTGAATACGTTGCTGCAGGTAGTTGTTGTGCTCAAGTCCTATGGCTTAAACAACAATTGCTTGATTTTAATTTAAAACTTGAGCGTATTCCAATTTTATGCGATAACACTAGTGCAATAAATCTAACTAAGAACCCTGTATTACATTCACGTACCAAACATATCGAAATACGTCATCACTTCCTTAGGGATCATGTTGAGAAAGGTGATGTGATTTTTGAGCATGTTGATTCAAAAAAATCAACTTGCTGACATTTTCACAAAACCTTTAGCCACTGAGCCTTTCTTTCATATCCGTAGGGAACTTGGCATTCTCGACATTTCGGATCGTGTTTGATCTTATTATAAAGTGTCATTACCTTATCTTATCTATATGTACATCTATACTTTTGTCACTAACAATTTCAAAAGCTATTACCACATATGTAAGGTCTTGCATCATCAAAAGCGATCAAGGTAATATCGTTCTCGTTCATTAGAAATTAAGTGTACCATAACTGAGTGATATTATTGTTGTTTATTTGCCCATCGTATGCTCACTGTCTTCATTTGTATGTTTGGTGTGCATGTTAGTTCTTTTTTTATTTAATATCATGGCTTAAATAACACAAAAATATGATTTTTCAAAAATTTCACTGTTTGAGTCGACTCACAAATGCTTCAGGTCGACTCACTTTGGTTGCTTTGTTTGCGTGTTTAGCCGGGAACGCTCAGGTCGACTATTAGGTCGACTCATAGCTTCTTTTTTTTTAGGTTACAGAAAAAGTTACAGTGTGCGTCGACGCACACAGACCTAGCGGTCGACCGCTCGCTGAAAAATTGCGAAATATTTCTTAAAGTCTTGTGCGGTTTTGACCCATTTAATCTCCTTTTATGCTTTTTCTGATTTTCTATGTGGCATTAACATAACATATCAAGTCATTCTCTCATTATCGTCGTACGGTAGAACGCATGCACTTGGAAGAAGTCATGGATTTATTGGACTTTCAAAATTTAAATGGGTTTTTAGAATGTGATGTCAAATACAATGAGGATCTGGTAAGACTGTTCTATACTGGTCTAGTTGGAAAGTTTGATGATTTTATGTTCAATTGCAAACTAGGGAATAAGACCCTTACTATCCAAAACACCACTTGGCGAGATTTATTCCGTTTGTCTGTGACCAATGAGAGTCCTATCCAGCACATAACTGATACCAAGCATGTTAATGATTATGAGTATAAGACAGCCTTAAATTCTATGCTCAGAAGACCATATCCTGATGCAGTTGTGGCGAGCAATCTTTTCCCTAGGGCAGTAACAACGGGAAAACTGTCTCCTATTCCTAGGATTTTGCAGTGGATCGTTGCCCATATTCTTAGACCCAAGCTTGGAGGTTATTCTAGGGTGGATCAGCCTGAGGTTCAGTTAATGTACATTTTGATGAACAAGATACCAATCAGTTGGCCTTATTACTTTGCAAGCAGAATGTATGCTCTTCGTGAATCCGGTAGAGGAACTGCACTTGGGTATGCATCTGTTATTCAAAAGTTTTTCAATAATGCTACAATAGTTGTTTCTGGTATTCCTTATAAGTCCATTACTATAAATCAAGAGTTCTGCCAGAAAACTATGACTATGATGGGCCATATGTGGGATGTTGTAGAGAAAAGGTATAAGTACATTTTGAAAGCCAACACGGCTGTTCTGGAAGAGTCTAGTGAAGAAGATGACGAAGAAGAAGAAGAAGAAAGGGAAAATGAAGAAGGCGAGAATGAACAGGATGATGCTAACGAGAACCAAAATGACAATGCTCAATGGCACCAAATGGATACGGGGGCTGAAGACAATACTGCATGGATGTATCAAGGTTCTGAAGAAAATCAAGGTTGGAATTCATGGCAATCTCCAATGGAAACTGAAGTTGACCAAGGATGGGGTCAATGGCAATATAATAGTTGGACCAATCTTGGTTCCAACTATAGGCCATCAACTCACGGGATGAACTACCAAGAGTCATATTACACTCCTCCTTCACCTCCGCGTCCTCAACAAAACAATGAAGATATTCTTGAACTTATGAGGACGATGCAACTTGATCAACAGCGGTTTGCCACAGCTCAAGAAGAACGGCTCAAGTCTTTACAAGAAGAAATTCAAACTCACGCCAACAACTTTGACTCTTTTGCCACAAATTTGACTGGAAGATTCAACACAATGGCCGAAACTTCTGCTAATCAGCACCGTGCTCTTACAAACAGCTTCAACATTCTAAATCGCACCGTGTTGGAGATGACCGAGCAGTTGGATGTGCAACCTCCACCACCTCATCATCCTCAACAGTTTCGCGGAAGAGGCCATTCATTTAGGGGGAGGAGGCCATAAGAATCTACATTGCATCTTGCATCATGTCTCTTCATGCTTTATTCTTGCTTTGTTTATGTTTATGACTCTTCTATGTTTCCGTTTGCTGTATGCACTTTCTTTTAGTGACTTTGTATTGCTACTATTTTGGCTTCTCTATGTAGTGACAATCCCTATGTTCCTTAAGCATTATTGTTTGGTTTAAATAGTTTGTTTGTATTTATCATTTTTATGTTCGTTAACTTGCATTATATGTGAATATATGTTAATGATTATTCGTTGCAATTCGTTAAAAAAAAAAAAATGCAGCTATTCTTGATACTTTCTCTTTCTCTCTTTTTGATGTTGTCAAAGGGGGAGAAGAAATGGGAAATAACAGGTATTGAGATGATCAAACAATAGTGGATGCATAAAGTCAGGGGGAGGATACTACCTCAGTTTGACCGTTTTGCCATCATCAAAAAGGGGGAGTATGTGAGGGAAGTCTCTCTCTATGTACTTGATTTTAATGATGTCAAAACTATCATGCTTTGCACATATATATTTCACATGAATGCACATTAGGTGTTCTAAGGATGTTTGATCATGTTGGCAATGTTCTAGGTGCATTAGATATGGTTAAACACCTTTAGGAAAGTCAAAAGTGTGATTTTTACATGTTTGAATGGTGTGAGTCGACTCATGACCTTGTTCAGGTCGACTCATACATGCTGAATTTGTGTCTGTTAAAACTGTGTGCTGCGGGTATGCTCAGGTCGACTCTTCAGGTCGACGCATACATCCTGCATTTGTGTATATCAAAAACTGGGTGTTATGAGTCGACGCATAGACCTGTTTAGGTCGACCGGTCTCTGTTTTGCACAAATTTTCTGCTGTGTTATTCACTCTAAAATTCTGTTTCTCTCATGTATTTCTCCTAGGATATTATATATATCATTTTTAGCTCATTTTTCAACAAGAACAAGAAACGTGAAAGATTTTATGCCATTTTCTCTCATCAATTTCATCTTCTTCCTTGAGCATTCAAACAACTACACATAACTAATTTTTGTTTGTTGTGTTCATTGATTTGAAGTGATAAGGTTCAGATTTCTGGAAGTGTTATCTTCATTTCTGAGTTGAGATTTGTGGTAGGTGTTTCTTGAATAAAACCTTAGGGTTTTCTCCTCCAAGAATCTAAGAGATTTTGGGGGTTTTTGCACAAGCCAATTCGTTCTACAAGGATTCAGCTGGGCGAAGGTAACCGAAGAGATCGGTTTAGTAGCTGTAATCAGAGGATCGTAGAAGAGTGGTTTGGGTTCGAATCTTTGGTAGATTGCAATTGATTGAGTGAAGGTAATCGAAGAAGAGTGTGTTCCTTCGGTTTAGTAGCGCGGGACGATAATTGGATCAACCATATTCGAAGCACTTGATTCATCTTGAATCAAGGGAAGAGAAGGCTCTACATCAACAATTCGAAGACGTTCGAAGATTTGATTGTTCATAGTTTTCTCTTGTATAAACGTACAATTGCAACGATAATATATATATATATCTCAATTCCATGTTTGGAATTGGGGGCAGAGGTACCCATAGCGAGGACGATTGGGGAACTGCCTAATCAAATTGCGTTTGTTCTCTTTCTCCTTCAACTCTTTATATTTTCTGCATTGTTTGAATTTGTCAAGTTTTCAATTTGTCTGAATTTCTGAGGTGTTGTAATCTAGAGCTGAAAAATCATTTTTGTTAAAGTGATACAATTCTTTGAATTGTATCTAGGAGCAGCTTGAACTTACTAACCATAGAAATTCTGCACTTAGTGTGTTTGTACACACCAAGTGTTTGATAATTTGTCACAAAGCAAACTCAAACATTGTTTGTGTTTCATTGCTTATCGTTTGCCTCATTGTTTTGGTTTATACATAAACACGTTATAATTTGTTGATTGCGTTTGAATAGATTAACACAACTTAATTTTTCTCTTCCATACTCTTTCACAATATATACGTGCATATCCGATCCTTTTTGGTAGAAGGTTCGTTGTAGACTTTTGATCCAGTGGTAGCTTCCGTTTAAACAATTTTTAAAACTGAATTTTGTAGTCCATTTGCGTGTAAAACTCAAAGGATCTATTCAACCCCCCCTTCTAGATCCATAGCCATAGTCTAACACGATATAGGGTCAAACCCTGGTGGTTGTGTTGTACGGTTGTTGTTGTACTGTGGAAGAGCCTGCTGAAGAGGTTGTTGTGTCCTTTACTGATACTGTTGTTGATTCGGTTGGCTCTGACCAACCTGAGGTTGATACGTTGGAGCCGGTGTTGGGTTGATAGCGGGAGTTACTGCTGCTACTGGTTGATACCTTCGCCTTTGCTTTCTGAGAGATATTACCAATATCTTGCTCTTAAAAACGTTGACATATTGAAGAGATGCATCTCTGGACGCACCTATTTCTGAATAAACGTTGACATATTTCGGAAATACATTTTCGAAACCATTTTAAACATTGAAAACATGTCACTCAAAAACCATTTTACATTTGGATTGTTCCGGAGATGCATCTCCGGTAATATTCCGGAGATATGTCTCCGAAGTGTTCCAGAACATGTGTTTTTTTTCTATAAGTTGTGTATTTGTGTTCATATGAAGTATAACACACGATCCAAAATAAAAATAGACGTACAAAATAATAAGAGACTAATATTGGATGAAGTATAGCAATATATGTAGAAAATATCGTACAATCGATATCCAAAACGTGATAAAACTGTAAAAATAAAGTATAGAGTATAGTAATACACCAAAATATTAGCAGACTACTATTGTGTATGTCTGGCAACATCTCCTCTACCTCCTCTGCCTGCTCAGCCTCATCGTCCATCAATCCACCTAGGATCAGAGCACACCAAAATGGTTACCATCACCATATGTAATGTTTTACTAATTCCATCACCATATGAATTAGCTACTCACACCCAATCCCCGTCATATGATTGAGGCTAAACAAAAATGGACCACCGTCTAACCACCATGATGCATGATTCATACGAGACATGCGACAACAACACCATGTATAATGACATTCACCTTAATCAATTTACTTCGCCAATACTGGCCACCACACACCATACACATGTTATAAACATTTAGCAACAACAACATAATAATATAGCAAGAAACAACATCACATTCAGGTGTATTGCACACTACAACACACAAACCACGCCTCAACCAACACCATCACATAATATTTGAATCAACTCCAGGTACTAGAACTATTTTTAAAATTAATTTTATTGCATTAGCATTCTAACGCTTCAAACGAGACATTATTTAGATATACATATCAAAAGTTATGATCAAAACATTAGATGGTTCAAAACACTGGAGCATAGATTTCTGCCAGAGGATCAATCGGTTGGTTGGCGATGTTGTTACATAATTCTTCCAAAAAAAGGGAGCAATCGATTGGCATTATAGAGCAATTAATGGGTTGACACCACTGTTACGGGATTTTCACCCAAATCTCCTCTTCAACCCCTAAACCGGTCCCAATTTTATTCAAAATCATCTCTATAAGTTGTCTATAAAGAACAATACATATAACATGGTAATTAACATCAATCTATCAATTTTTCTCATTATTCAACTACTTAGATTCATAACATATTTCACCCAATATTCTCTCAATTTCCATGGATTCATTTGATCTCAAGGACACAACATCAACATATCATCACACACAATCCATCAAATACATCTCATAATTGCATTATCACACAATCATCTCAACACACACCACAATAGCAAGATCATACAACTATAAGGTTCGTAGCATTGAGAAGAAAAATTCAATCAAGGGAAATCAAACACCCACCCACATGTTATCATGCATAACCCTATACAAAAGGAACTCCCACCCTTACCTTGGTATTCCTAGCAATGATTCTTCAACCTCTAGCAATGATGTGTTCTTCCTCTTCTTCCTCAAGCCCTAGCACTCTTTCTCCTTCTCTTCTCTCCAACCTCTCATGTACTGACAATTCTCATTCTAACTCCCCATTTTTCTTATTTTATTTCATTCCAATAATTCTAATTTCACCTTATTCCAACTAATAAAATAAATATTTATTTTATTATATTATTATAACAATAATACTCAAATAAATATTTAATTATTACTATCACTACTATTTATTTAAATAATTCCAATTTAAATAATAATACAATAACACTCTCCCACCACCCCCATATCTCTACATTTTTACTCATACACCTCAAATACCTTAAATTCAACATTTCTAAGGTCACTACCCTTCACCTAAGGGTCCCTCTAACACCACCAAAGCATCAACAAGCACACACACAATCACATAATTATTTACAAAAATTAATTAAAATAAATTGGGGCGCTACAACTCTCCCCCACTTAGAACATTTTCGTTCTCGAAAATTTACCTAATGTGAACAACTCCGGATACGACTCTCACATCCCAGTCTCCAACTCCCACATCATATTCTCTCCAGAAGCTCCTCCCCAAACTACCTTCACGAGAGCAATCTCTTTTCCTCTCAAACTCTTCAATTCACGGTCTTCAATCCTCACAAGTAAAGCTTCAACTGTAAGGTTATCCCCCACTTGCACATCACCCATCAGAATCACATGCGATGGATTTGGAACATACTTCCGAAGCTGTGAGACATGGAATACATCATGCAAGTTCCAAAGATTCGGTGGCAATGCCACTCTATAAGTGACCACCCAAATCCTCTCAGAAGTCTGATACGGACCAATAAACCGAGGAGTAAGCTTCATCGACTTCAAAACATGCCCAACACCGGTCACCGGAGTAACTCTTAAAATTACATAGTCTCATTCTTCAAACTCAAGATCCTTCCTTCTCTTATCATGGTAACTCTTCTGCCGACTCTGCGAAGCTTTCATCTTCTCTCGATTTAACTTCACCTTTTTAGTAATCTGCTAGACAATCTCAGGTCCAAGCACTACACTCTCACTAGATTCATGCCAACACATGGGTGTCCTACACCTTTGACCATACAATGCCTCAAAAGGTGCCATTTCATTGCTAGAATGGAAACTATTTTTCTAAGTGAACTCTATCAGCGACAGATAACTATCCCAAGCACCTCTTTACTCAAGAACACAAGCACTCCATAAATCCTCCAATGACTAAATAGGCCTCTCTGTCTAACCATCTGTCTGCGGATGATAGGCATAACTCAACCTCAGCTCAGAACCCAAATCCTCCTACAAACTTTACCAAAATCTAGAAGTAAACCTCAGATCTCTATCAGAAACAATACTCAACAGAACTCCATGCAGCTTTACAATCACACGGATATATATCTCTGCCAACTTCTGCAAAGGAAAATTGATGTTAATCGAAATAAAATGTGTTGATTTCGTCAATCTATCGACAACTACCCAAATCGCATCATGCCATATAGGAGTATTCGGTAATCCGGTCACAAAAACCATCGAAATGCTATCCCATTTCCACTCTGGAATGTCTGACAGTTGCATCATTCCTGCAGGCTTCTAGTGTTTAACCTTTGACTTATGGCAATTCAAGCACGCATACACAAACTACACCACATCACGCTTCAGTCCAGTAGGCATGGCAAGGAAACCCGGACCCGCCCCAAAATTAACTAGGGAAACCCTGTTTAACTAGGTGCGGGTGCGGGTAAAACCCGATTTTCTATTATGGGTGCGGGGGCAGGGGATGCTACTATCTGCCACTCTCCCGGCCCCGCCTCGGTCTATTTTAATTTACTTTAATGCCTCATTTTAATTATTTTATTATACATTTATTAGAGTTATTTTAATTTTTAGAAATAGTTTTACTAGAAAAACATGTTTATTAGTTATTTTACTCTTTAGAAACATGTTAATTATTAAAATGATTAACTATTTAATTAAATTATTAATTTTTATTGTTATGAAAAATATATTTATTTAAAAAAAATTATGGGTGGGGGCGGGGTGGGTGCGAGGAACCCGTTCCCCATTGGGGGCGGGTCTAGGTGGTAGTTTTTTACCCCCGACTGGGTGCGGGTGTGGGGGTGGGTCTATTTTAGGGAGCGGGTGCGGGTTCAGAACTGCTTAAACTCGCCCCGACCCTCCCCGTTGCCATGCCTACAGTCCAGGCCACCAAAATATCTTTTTAAGATCCTGACACATCTTAGTAGCTTCTGGATGGATACTCAAACTACGTCTATGACTTCCTTCTAAAATCATCTTCTTCAACTCAGAATCATCAGGTATACAAATCCTATCTCAGAATCTCAACACACCTTGCTCATCCACTTTAAAATCACTTTCTTCAGTCTGATTACTCCCAACCATCAAGTCCACCAACTTTAAATCCAACTTCTGACTCTCTATAATATTATTAAGGAAATCATTGTTTATTTTCAACATACCTAACATAACACTCTGCGGTGCCAACTCACAGACCAAACTCAAATCTCTGAACTGTTCAATAAGTTCCAACTCTCTAACTATCATAGAAGACATATGCAAAGACTTCCGACTTAAAGGATACGCCACAATATTAGCCTTATCGGGGTGATAATTTAATCCAAAGTAATAATCCTTCAGAGATTCTAACCATCTTTTTTGCCTCATATTCAATTCCTTCTAATCAAACGGATATTTTAAACTTTTGTGATCACTGAATACCTCAAATCTAGGACCATAAAGACAATGCCTCTAAATTTTCAACACAAACACCACTGCAGCCAACTCTAAATCATGAGTAGGATAGTTTCTCTCATGAACCCTCAACTGTCATGAGGCATAAGCCACAACCTTGCTATTTTGCATCAGCACACTACATAAACCCATCATAGACTCATCACAATACACCACAAAGGGTTTATTAGGTTTGGGCAAAATCAAAACTGGAGTTGTAGTCAATCTCTTCTTCAGCTCTATGAATCTTTTCTCACAATGGATGTCCCACACAAATGCTTTATCTTTACAAGTCAGTTGGGTTAATGGAAGTGCTAACTTAGAAAAGCCTTCAATAAATATGCAGTAGTAACCACCCTGTAGCGGTAAAATGTGTGAGTGTAAGCTATTGATTAACTTAACTCATAAAGCAAGAGTCGCCACCGCGCTTTTATTTATTCCACAAAGGTAAAGGAAAAAAGAGCGAATAAATCCTAAGAAGTCTAAAAAAGCAAAAGCTAAAAAAGACAAAGAGAAATGGGTAAGGGGGGTTGGTTACGCAATGGGAAGGTGTTAGCACCCAAAACGTCTATAGTACTCTATAGGAGCCCTTTGAAATATCTACCGCTGTTAGGTCTGAGAAAGTTTGCTTGAAAGAGATTGGGAGGGATGAGAAGAGAAATATTTTTTAAGATTTTTGTGTTTGGAGAGACTTATCGCCTCATGCCTATGTACCCACGATGTGCAATGTAGGATCAAAACCTCGTAGTTCGTGGTACAAAGAACAAAAAATTGTTTGTTTTGGTTGATTTTAAGTGTAAAGACAAGTTGTCATTTCCAAGCAAATAATTCCGCTTAAAGAAATGAATCATGTCTAAACTTATGAAAAAAAGTTTAAAAGAAAAAGTGCACAAAGCACAAAAAGAGATTGATGAGTTTTTATATTTTTTATGTTTTCATGAAATGGTCAAAATATGATTAATATTGATTGACATTTATTAAAGAAAAGCAAAGTTTTAAAAAAATCACTTGACCGAAGTCAAGGTTTTATTATGAAAGCGATTTTAAGTTTGAAAACAAAAAGGTTTTGAAAAAGAGAGAAGATTTTGAAAATTGAAGAAGGGGTGGAGAAGAAGAGATTATCCTAGTGCATAAAATAAGAGCTAAGGATAAGAAAGATCTAACCACATGGACAAGCTCCATAGCATAAGCATATTTTCCCTTTTTGATTAGGTCTTAATTCAAAATAAGTCTTCAAAAGAGGACTCCAAGTATCCAAAATCCAAGGTTTTCCATCACAATCTCTCAAGCATAGGTTAGGATCCTAATTCTAAGTCCATAAGTCCATAATTAAGAGTATAGGTCCTCCAATGCAAAGGATAGTGGCCATAGTCCAACAATTAAGAGCACAAGTCTTTTAGTGGTTTAATCCTTTATTAATGTTTTTGAGTCCAAGTGGACAAAGAGAAAAAGGCATAAGCATAAACATGTGTCCAACGGACAAAGGAAAAATTGCGGAAGCATAAACATGTGTCCAACGGACAAAGGAAAAAATATGTGAAAACATAAACATGTGTCCAACGGACAAAGGAAATATTGCATAAAAGTAAAAGAGAGATAGGGAGCGAGAAGTAAATATATAAAAAAAGTTAGAAGTTAGTAATTAGTAGCACAAGGCTCTAGTGCCATAAGCCTTCACCGATTATTCCGTTTCGCGTTTTGAACTATAGTGATTAAACAATGCACTTAGGCCAAAGTTAATGAACTTGACAGAAGATTGGTAGAACCAAAGCCTCTACAACGCTAAGTTTCAAAGGTTATGGACCTAGTGCAAAAAATTAATCAACATTGGGTTGACGCGACCAATCAAGGTCCGGACCACGAAAGTTCAAATTCTGACTTGGATAAAGAGGGACAAATGTTGCGCTATGTTAAGTAATCGCCAAGTAATTTACGGAGTAATTACCCTACAATGAGGCCGGTCAATAGATCTTTGTGCTAATGCATGCTAGATGAACGATATGTAGATCGTCATCCGAAAGCAATACCGCACGAAAAGAAAATAGGTAACGATCTAGTCTTGATCAAGAATTCAACAAAGCAATTCCGTGATCCATAAGACTTTCATCGATCAAAAGAAAAGAGAAATAGATGAAGAGAAAGCCAAATTAAACCACACAATTATGAGATCTAAGGCTAAGAACAAAGGGAAGGGGTTAGGAATGAAGAAACAACTAAAACAGTCCCAAAAATAGGTGAAAAACACCGTTCTGTCTCTGTGCAATCGATTGCACCAGTGTGCGAATCTATTGCACAGCAGAAAACTCAGCAATTCTTAGGTAAAAAATACACTGTGCAATAGATTGCACAGAAATGCAAATTGATTGCACACTGACATGCAGCACTAAATTTTTTTGAAAAATTCAGCATCCATGATCCAATCATTTCTTCAAACACCTCATGGCCATGGATGAAAATTAGCATGAAAATTCAAGTAAAACAACAGCAAATAACACCAATGTTTCACAAATTGCAAGATCCAAAGATCAAGCAACAAGAATTATAAAGGATCACATTGTGGAAGATGAATCAAGAACAACAATGGTGGAAAATGAGATTACCACTCCAAATCTGAAAATTGCTTCAAATTACTCCAAGATCCAAACTCCAAAGCCTTGATCTACTATAATTGATGAACAAAAACAAGAATGGATGAAGGTTTAGCTCAAAGTTGAACAAGATTCAATGTGAATTCTTGTTAACTTTCAAAGGAAGAAATGTGAGCTTTGGTGAATTTTGTGGTTGAGGAGAGAAATTGCAAGAGGTTTGTTGGCTATCAAAAGCTTGTGAAATGAATGAAATGAAGCCTCTATTTATAGAATTTAGGCTTGGAAAATTTGGTGGTTTAGAATTAGGATTGGAAGATCAAAATTAGGATTGGAATTCAAATTTGGAGGGAAATCACAAAAGAGTGGTGATTAGTGGATGTACATGGTGGGGAATGATTAAAATGATGTAGGGCAATTAAAATGAGGTGATCTAGAATATTCCACAGGTGATCAATGGTCAAGATTGGTGCCAAATGCTTCAAAACTTGAAAAACGCTCATTTTAGCCAAATCTGTCTTCGTTCAGTCGATTGCACTGTAGTGCGAATAGAATGCACTGCTGAAAATTTCAAAATCTAGGCAAAAAATGTATGGTGCAATCGATTGGACCATTAGTGCAATCAATTGCACAGTTGAAAATCTTCAAAAATGCCATTCTTGCTATATTGTGCTGGATCTTGGCTCAATTCCCTTGTTTGTCAAAGAAGGCATGGAAATAGACACATGAACCTTGTAGTCTCTTGAATAAAAATCAATTAAATCTTGGAAACTCTTGATCGGATGATTTTGAATTGTTTGCAGATCAACTTTGACTTTGTTCAGATAAAATTCATTCGAGCTGTGGGGCTGTTGTTTTGGTATTTTTAACATGTTCTTCCCCTGAAAATGTTAGTGAAAGAAAACAAAATATTTTTGGATTTTGATTAAAGGTTAGTAAACATAAACAATTAAGCAATAAAACAACGAACAAACACACACAAACCCAAAGATCCCTGCGAGGCACAATCCTATAGAAGAGGGAACCAATGTGTGATCCTGTTTGTATGTATGAATGCACATGACAAGCATAAAATCTTAGGGGCAAAAATTAGGGTATTACAGTTGCCCTTATTTAAGTTTCTTCTATTCGGAGATATGAAGATTGGCATCTTTGTCTCGACGAGATAAAAGAGACTTAAATATAACCATAAACCTAATTTTTGGCCCTAAGAGACCACAAAATGATATGATCATGCAAATGGTATGCAGACACAAGACCTTCATGGGGAGAAACGCCACGGGAGACCAACAAAACGGCTGGGGAGCAAAGAGAAAAGGCTCCACCGGGGGAAAACAAAAGAGGGAAAACACATCCCAATAGGGAGGGAAACAAATCTCCACTGGGGAAGAGAAAGGAGTAAGATTCCAACTGAGGGAAAATTACCGACACCAGAAATAAAAGAGGGATAACATCGTCCCAACATGGAGATAAAAATCTCCGCTGGGGAAAAAATCATCTAATACCGAACATCTGGTAATAGCATGATCAAAAGGAAAAATTGCCAACTACCAACCAAGTGATAGCTACAGCAAGGCAGTCAATCAAAATGATATGAGAAGAATTACCTACTACCAACAAAGGGTAGGACGACAAAGGTAACGATCTCACAAAGGGGAACAAGAAGTATCACCTACTACCAACACAGGGCAGGACGACAAAGGCGATAAACTCGAACAAAGAAGGGAGAGATTACCAACTATCAACCAAGTGACAACTATAACAAGGCAACCAAACTGGGCTATATTACGTACTACCAACAAAGGGTAGGACGACAAAGGTAATAAGCCAGATATATCACCTACTTCCAACAAAACGGGTAGGACGACAAAGGTGATAAGCTTTAAAGAGGGATTACCAACTAGCCGGGGAACATACCGCACAACTACTGGGACTCAGGTGAGGAAAAGATTCAAACTAGGGATAACTGTATATGGAAATAAACCACAACACACCAAGGATATAACTCAACAGGGAAGACTTAGCACAACAAGGCTCCACTGGGGAAATCAGTACCTCAACAATGAACTATCTCTAGCATACCGAAGAGACTAACCATCCACCGGAGTAGAAAAACTCCACAACAAACTGTCCCATCTAACCGAAGAGACTTACCATTCATTGGAGTAACAAACCTCAACAACGAACTGTCCCATCTAACCGAAGAGACTTACCATTCATTGGAGTAGAGATCACCTACTACCAGGCATATGGTAGGCGAACCAAAGAGAACATGAGATACTACAACGAGGGTAATAAACTCAAATGGAGAGATTTTAATGAGATCTTTTAACAAATTCCACTTGGAGAACCTGCTGACGAGGTCCACTGCGGGGATTTCAAAAGATATCAACTGCAGGAGTCTACTGTCGAGACTTAGGACTTCATTTGGGAATACTTTCCACCAAGGTTTTTTTTTTTTTAATTTTTTTTTGGGAAATGTGTCAACCATAAAAAATTTACTGGAGAATCTATTGCCAAGATCAACCAGAGAACCTTTAAATGAAACACCTCCTGCTGAGATTTTATATGTAATTCCTAGTGCCGAGGAATAATCAAAAACATGTCTGCTACCAAGGCTCTGCTGAAAGATCTTTTAAGGATTCTACTGCCGAGATCCTAAAAAGAAAATACCTTCTGCCGAGGTTGCTGTAATTCTCTTTTTTTTAATTATCCAAGAAATCTACTGCCGAGATTCTTGGAAAGAAAATACCTTTTGCCGAGGCTTGTTGAAAATTCTATTTTAAAACTCACTGGAGAATCTACTGCCGAGATTAACCAAAGAAATCTGAAATAAAGCCACCTTATGCAGAGGTTTGCCAGAAATCTTTTGAAAATATCCAAGAAATCTACGGCCGAGATTCTTGGAAAGAAAATACCTCCTGCCGAGGTCAACTGGAAATCTTCTGCCGAGACTTGCCAGGAACTAGGAATCAATAACTCTATCAGGGATCTTCACAGGAGATATGGGCAAGTTAGATCACGCAACAGACTTCTCAAATAAAGAGACAACCATCTGTTGAAAATTCACAACAAACTTCTCTGACAGGCACAACCCGAGAAATACCATTTGATGGAAAAGATAACGTCTGATAACTAGAGACACACAAGTTTCTCAAATAAAGAGACTACCACTTGTTGTCATGTAATAAATTCCAAATGAGTGTTGCAACAACACTGCTGGAGGAAACAAAATCTTCATCTTCTGATGGTAATCACAAACAGATCATCTGCTGAGTAATACAGAAACTTCGAAGGTGCAAAATAAATGCACTCCCAATTTTCTAGGTTACACAACCTAGAGAGTTTCAAAATAGTCACTGTCGGAGACCAAAGTTCAATCCAGGAAGAAACTGGAGAGAAACGGTCAAATAAGACTCCTCCCGAGGAGGATATATCTCAACTGGGGTTAATTCCATCCAGACAACACACTGGGGAGGAAACTTAATCAATAATCATCCACGAGGAACAAATTCAGTGGGGAATTGGAAAGGATAAACACTTTCTGCTTAGGGTCAACACTCTAATGGAGAGAGGACACACACACACTCTGCGGAGAAAAACTACATCAAAGAGCGAAGAAGCACTAAAAATGCAAGATGCACAATGCAACAACAACAATGTTATGCACAACAAAAGAATGTGTATGCAATGCTTATGAGTATGAATATGCTGACAAAACAGACATAAGAATGAACAGAGGATGAATAAACACCACAGTTCAGGTGAATACTCGGCTAATCACAACAAGATAGAGATACCAAAAGAGATCCTGTCAAGGAGTACACACAAACCCAACACTAATGGGGACATCAACCAATTGGGGGAATAAGAAGTCAACATCTCGTTGCTTGGGGAGTGATCAAAGCAATCACAATGATAGGTAAAACTCTGTGCGAGGATTCGACATTAAGGGGAAACATCACCCCAAAGCTTCACAAATGCTGGATTAAAACCGGGTTGGAGAATAGAGTCATACTCAGCTGGGGAAATTTGAATCAAGACTTAGCTGGAGGAATACCCAAAATAGTACTTTAACGAGAAATACCCAAACTGGCGCTCAATTGGGGAATAATGGATTTCAAGAGTCCAACACCTCACAACAATCTTGAGGGAATCCATCATCTGATTAACAACTTAATTACATCCACGAGAACAAATCTGCTTATGTGCATTGAATTCACCATTTAACTTTTACCCCAGACTGCATGGTCTGCAAAGGATTTTACACCAAAAGGAAACTTTGTACCATAACGACTTAATATAATCTGTCCCAGTGTCTTCAAACTCTGAGAGATTCGTCGAATCTCGACGTAACTGCCCCAGATTAACTGAACTTGGCACATTCTTCAATTAATAGAGTCTTCCAACTTTGCCTCATGTGAAAGCATCAACTGGGAAAACAAGTTTGCTCATACTCAACAAAGCCTTCAGGCAACATGCCCCTAGATATGATCATCCTTGAAATGATTTGCCAATTATTCATCAGAGTTTCAAGCCTCAAAAGAATAAGCTCATCACTGATGCTCAAATGTAAACTTCTATGATGTCAAACAAATGTATGCAAGCAGAAAATGTTAATTCTGAGAATAATAATTCTAATGTAATTCCATATGTTAGTCTTGAATTTTTTAATGAAAAGACGTCGCAAAACCTTGTGAACGAATCACTAGTTAGGATGTGACATTGATATTTTGAATGCACATGCAATACCAACAGAGATCTTTTAGCACAACTCATGGGAGTCAGGAATGCTATCTCGTTTGGAGTATGCTCTCAAAGTAAACCCTACTTCAATTAGGTCTTTTGAGGGTTATAACTTGGCCTAGTTAACGGTTTTCAGAAAAAAGGATTTTTAGGCTCAAAATCATTTGTACCCACCCAATCTGCGTGATGTTCTTCAGTCCTACATTCAACTAATTTGACACAAATGTTCATTTTTTAAAAAGATTACTGAAACTGATGGTTTAAGAACCAATGAGATTATTCGGGGATAACAGACACCCTTTTTGTCCTTCGACTTGGTAGTCACATAAAGATTTGCTCTTTTGATGAGAATTTTTCTTTTATTCTTGCTTTTCACATTTTTATTCTTTTTATTTTTCCCTAACTTTTGCCTGGACTGATTTTTTTTTTTGATGTCCAGCGGGATGCCCCAATTTTTGCCTAAGCCACATGTTTTCAAGCTTTCGACTTAGCGGGCTTTTTTTCTTTTGGTTTTTTTTTTCTTTCTTCTTTTTTTTTAACAAATCACGTGACATTGTCTTATTTGAAAGGGTTATGACTGCCTCTTTCCTTCATGGATGAGGAATAACCATTGTGGTTTCCTTAGACGCACACTCCCTTTTAAACTGGGACACTTGGTCAAATTAACTGAAGACTACCCTGCCCCAAGGTTAAATGTGAGGGTTTTTTCATTTAGAAAAGAAACTCCTACTTCAAGGCTCAAAGGGGTTAACAAGGGATTATCTTCCTTATATCACCGGTGTTTGGGAATTTGAAACAATGCCTTACATCAAAAACATACAACTAGAAATTTTGCGTTTTCACTTCATCATCCTCCCTCGAAGAGTTTAAACAAGAAGTTGGTATTGCAATTGCAGAAAATAAATTACGAACGAATGCGAATGGATCACTTCAAGATAAATATACTCATTGCATTAAGATTAATATTCAATACAAACAAGTTCTACATGCAAATAAAGCAATAGCAATCATAAAAGATTACAAATGAAAATGTAGTAAATGAACTAAAGATCTGAGGAAACTGTGTCAGCTTAAGCTTGAAAGAACATTATCAGCTTTCTTGGGAGATGTCGCGGTGAGAATTGGATAGATTGGTGGAGACTAAAGATGGTTGAAGTACGGTACGTGAATTAAGCTTGATGGAGGGGCGAAAAGAAACTCACATGGCTTGTGACTTACGACCACGCATCTAAGCCGACGATAACATGGTAGTGGCTGTTCATTACTTAATAAAAATCTTGCTCTAAAAGTGTATAGATACCAAAACGGATGCTCATAACCCAAATAAGAACAAATGTGTAGTTGTTTTCTCTTTGAAGAAGGGATCAAAAGTCATATTATACTCTTGAATAACCCAATTGGTGACAAGCTGCGTGAGGAAAAGTTGATCCTCTTGTAATTGCATTTAGTGACAGTGAAGTAAGATGTAACTCGATGGTTGTATGGTTTTTGAAAATAAATTTAAGAGGTTCTAGTACTTGAATATTGGGTTAAAATATTCAAACTTAAGACTTGTAAAACAAATAAATTAAACTAAGCCTTCGAGGAATTCTTGACGTCTTTGGTGCAGCTGTGATGCAGGACTTAGCAAATTGACATTCTCTTATGTTTACAGAAAATAGAGTTCCAGCTTTGACCTTCCGCAAGCATTTCAACATGGGGACCTCATACTCAGAACATAGGCTCTTTGTTCCAAGAAGTCTTCAAGAAGTATGGTATAATCCAGGGAATCATTACACTGCTCCTCCGCGGACTTAAAAGTTGTTCAGATCATTTTAGAGTTTTGTCCTTCCCTTGGATACAATGGTACCATTAAATGCCCGAAGTATCTCTCCGCACCGGCACGGTTAGTAAATTCACTCTAAGATTGATATGTGTGGTGGTGATGGATTATTCGTATCTTCACAATGTCGTTTGTTTCTTTGCTGAGAATTTTGCCCTTTTGATTTTGTTTTGAGCAGGTTACGGATATGGTGGCAGTATCATCCTTGCCAAGTCTAACTTGATGGCCTCCTGATAGCAGAAAAGTGCCCTCACATATGGTTCCAGCTGTGAGAATCGAAAATGCATCTCATGGCTCAAAATGTCTCATGACGTAATGGCAGCTTTGATAGATGTCTCGGTGAAAAAGACAGTGAAGTTTCTTCCAATGATGTAGCTGGACGGTGTACTTCGAAGAAGGACACCTAAGGGACGTTCCACTGGCCCAAAGCACGCTGAAGTTTAGACTCAAAGTGAACTCCAAATTCTTAGCAGCAAATTATAGTGGCGAAGGTGTAGTTTAGGAAGCAACAGTGAATGAGTGACGTTTGATTTAGCTTTTTGTCACAATTTACTCACATTGGATCTTAGGATGTTAATGAACCTTACTGCTTGATTTTCTTCATAAGTCAATGTCGCTGGTAACCGACTGCTTGCTGAGGTGAATTTGGAACTGTTTGAAGTTTACTTTTTCTCCTGCTGTGTTTGTATGTGATTTGATTGATGCTGTCGTAAACGTAAGATTTTGTTGCTGTGTCCTATCCTCAATGCTAACCATTTATTTTTTTGTTTAGGTAACACATTCACACCAAGTCTCGGTAGAGTTTCCAAGCTAGTTAGACATATCTCCATAGTGGAACTGAATAACCGGCTTAACGGCATCATGAATCCATTCAGGCCATGCTTCCCAAATTTGAAAGATCAGATGTATCTAAGGTCGAGGCTGCCATTTGCAAGTCGTCGAGTTCATAGGCATTGAAATTCCTTTTCTTGAAAATTATTAACTTGCTGAGTCTTTGAACTAATGGATATTGGTATTTGAATTCAATCTGCAGATCATAAGATGTGTCGCGGCTTAGCTTCTTGATTAAACAGAAGAGGACCTTCGGTCGTATGAACCACTATTGTAGATGCAAACAAACTTCAGGGAATTGATATCGAAGGTTATAGAGCTTAACTTTCCAAGTCTTGCGTCGAAGGCAACCGTTCTTCAACACCCATGTCTGAAAATTTACAGGTTGCTGGTACTTTTTTGTAGCTTTTCTCAATTTTGGCATGATCAATATAGCTTTACTGGATGATCAATATTTATATGACGCTTGATGTTGTGTGATATTATTGATGGTTTCTTTTGTCGACTGTCCCGACTGCAGGTAGACTCATCGCTTTGGCGAGAAACCAATCCCTTGTTGAAAAATGGATAAAGTGAATAGAGCACGGTAGCAGCTACGTCCTTCGAAGTTGTGAACGCTTTCGTTTTGGAACCAAGTGATGAAGGAGTGGTGTTTACAATTGAACTGTTTATTATTATTTTCTCTGTCAAGTTATTTTTTTGCAATGTTTATGCACATCCTAGGCCTGTAGCTTAACAAATAAAGAATTCCAAAATTTGTAAAGTTGTATGAAAGCCTTTACCACTGTAGCCCTATTAACGGGTTCCTTTTAAACGTTAGTAAAAGGAAGAGAAGTCTAATTAGTGCAGCATGGTCAACCATTTGGTCTTGTAGTTGAATGAAATGGTGTTCCTGCTTCATTAATTTCCTAAATATCTGTATGCTTGGAGGGAACAAACTTTGGGTCTCAAAATGAAAGTAGCAAATGATAGAACTGTTAACTGTATTAGAGAGGTCTTCTTGTATGTTTTGAAAGTAACCTTCCAAGAATAATGATTTGGATTTGCCTTGAAGCTAGTTTTGTTAACTAGAATTTAAAAACAAATGGGTCCGAACTTCGCCAACACTACAACAACTTATAACTTGAAAAGAGACTAATCAATGCTTGCACGCTTAGTCTAAGTTAAAAACCTTGGACCAAAATGAGAGGTGTCTTGTAAATAACTCTTGGATTCAAATATGGGACTCATCTTGAATAAACTTGAAATTGACTTGCACATCCAAGCTCATGGATTCATATGTGACCTTGAACTCTTATGTTGGATACGACTATGTACTTAGAAATTCATAATAGAATTGAATTCAATTAAAACCTTGTATGCTTAGAACTTTCCTTGATGAACCGACATTTAAGAACGTATAGCACACGCATCTTTCAACCTTGGGGTGTTTAAAAGAGGGGGAGATGCCATCACACAACCAAAGACTAGTCTTCATGGACCAAATTCCATATCAGATGGCATAAGGATTTAGTCTTAGTGGGGGGACAAACTGAGGAGTTTGAAGGAAGAAAGGCTTGGTGGTGGTTTAGGGATCAGGAAGGGGCGTGGGCACAATCTTACAGGAATCCACACACATCTTGCAAGGACCAGGAAACCTCCATAAACACGCACACAACACAGCCTTCAGGACCTTGAATCTTCTGTAGCAACATCTATCTTTAAAAGAGAAACAAACAGACAAAGCTAGATAAAGTGGTTAGTTATGCACGGATGATGACCTAATATGCTATGAAAAAGAAAAGCGGGGATCTTAGGGTCAAAAATTAGGGTGCGACAGATGCCCCTATTTAAGTTTCTTCTATCCGGAGATATGGAGTTTGAAATCTTTGTCTCGACGAGATAGGAGAGACTTAAATACAAACATGCACGAAATTTTTGGCCCTAAGATGCCACGTAATGCACATGATATGGTATGAAATGATATGATATGCAAGACAGAGATCCTGTGAGGAATAAATGTCACAGGGGATAGCCACAGACAACGCTGAACACAATTAAATAAAAGGAAGATCCGACGAGGGACGACTCAGCAAAACAAGACTCCACGGGGAAAGATCCAACTCCACTGGGGCGAGAGTCAAACTGACAATCACAAGGTATCTTAAGCATAGGGTGATGAACTTGCAATGAAATCTTCTAACAAAATCTACTTGAGGAACCTGCTGTCGTGGTCAACCGAAGGAATCTTCAAGAGGCATCAACTGGAGGAGTTCATTGTTGAGACTTGAGAATACTTTTTCCAAGGTTTTATTGAAAATGTGTCCACTGTCAAAGATATTGGGGAATCTGCTGAGCAAAAATGACCATCTGTCAAAGTTTAAAAATAATCAGGGAATTTACTGTCGAAATCCGGGAAAGAAACGTCTGTTTGTCAAAGTCTGAAGTTAACCAGGGAATCTACTATCGAGATCCTGGAAATAAACGACTGTTTGTCGAAGTCTGCTAGAGATCTACTGCCGAGAATAACCAGAGAATTTAATATGAAATACCTTCTGCCGAGGTCTTCTGGAGATCTCCTGCCGAGAATGACTAGGAAAATACCTACTGCCGAGGTCTTTTGGAAATCTACTGCCGAGAAAAACCAGGGAAATACCTACTGCCGAGGTCTTCTGGAAATCTTCTGTCGAGAATAACCAGGGAAATACCTACTGTCGAGGTCTTCTGGAAATTTCACCGGGGATCCTCAAAAGAGATGCGGGCCGGTTGACTTGTAAAATATGTCTTCTCAAATAAAGAGAAAGATCATTTGAATCTTCACCAAACTTCTCGAAGAGATGCCATTTGATAGAAGCAAATTGAATTGTGGACTTACTGGGGAGAATACCACTGTGAAGTAATATTGTTGTAGTCGAAAATTCGTTGAAGTAATAAAATTCTTGCAATAGGGATTCTCAAATAAAGAGAATACTTGTAAAGTCCTCAATAGTTGATAACCTTGATAATTTCACCGGGGATAGGCAAAATGTATTGAGGAGACTGCCATTTGTCATCCAGGTAGAGAACTGAGTTCAAATAAAGAGTTACCATTTGTTGTCTGGATTTAAATCCCATAATAGTGCTAGAGGAATAACTTTTGTCTTCCATAGAGATCTTTGAATAAATTCTTCTTGGCGAGATAGGGCACAAAATAAATGCACGCTTGATCTAGGTTCACAGCCTAGAGATATCCAAAATTGTGATTGTCAGGGACCAAAGTTCAATCCAGGAAATAACTGGAAAGAAACGGTCAAACAAGACTCCATCCATTGAGGACTGATCTCAATAAGTTTGTCTTTATCCAAAAATGGAAAAGAGAACTAAAGCAACCATCTTCCACGAGGGTCGAACTCAGTGGGGAATTAGAAAGGATGCGCTCTTTCTGCCTAGGGCTGAAGACTTTACTTGGAGGGAGCAGACAAACCCGATCACTTTGGGGGTAACCACGACCAAAGTGAAAGAACGAACAAACAAACACAAAATGCAAGATGCAAAAATGCCACAAGCCATGAATCTACATGAAAGAATGCCATGCTATGCTTATGCTTATGCTGACAAAACAACGAAGAAGAAGAAAAACGGAGATGAAAACAAGCATCTCGATACGGATACTCGGCCAATCTTCGCAAGGTAGAAGCATCACTGGGGAAGAGTGGAAAGCCATATATGGAACTAAGTCCTGCTTCAAAGCTTCAAGTTTTCTCTGGGGAAAAGAGAACACTCTACTTGGGGATGAATATCATGACTTCACTTGGGTTGTCAAAATGAACCCTGTGATTCTGTTGGGGATGAGAAAGATTCACTGGGAATGAATCAAACTCCTGATCGAAAAGACATCATGGGGATAAAATAAATATCTGCTGTGAACTGAAGTAGTCTGAATGAAGGTTGTAACTGGATAAAATAAATATCCACTTCATCGGGGAAACTTGGATCAATAGTAGTTGGAAATGTCAGAGATAAACTTCGAGGGGAAAATACTTTTTAAAATCAAATTAGGGTTTTGATTATTTCCACCCTTACAAATCTTTTTCAAAACACTTTGGGCCTCTAATATAGTGTAAGACCCAACCCTGTTTTGTACATAAACCTTTTTTGGCCTCAGTCGTTGTATAAGTCCCAATAAAATCTCAGCGGGATTGCCAATTTTAAATAAATTTTCAACTGGGCTTCCCCTTGAGTTGTAAGTCCCATTTTTCAATCTTTTTAAACATTTTGAGCCTCTAATAGAGTGAAAGACCCAACATCTTTTTGTACATAAATAAATTTGGGCCTTAGTCATTGTATAAGTCCCAATACAGTTTTCAAAACAACGGTGCGATCACTGTTATTCATTGGGCCTCTCCCTGAGTTGTAAGCCCCATTCTTTCCTTTTTCAAACATTTCATAAACTTTGGGCCTCTTTGTAGAGTGTAAGACCCAATCCATTTGTAAATACAAAACATTTTTTGGGCCTCAGACATTGTATAAGTCCCAATACGTTAAAAAACCTCGACGCAATCTCCGTTTTCAAAACAAATTCATTGGGCGTCTCCTTGAGTTGTAAGACCCACCCCTTGTACAAAAATAAATAATTCGTTAGGCCTCTCCTTAAGTATAAGCCCCAATCTTTTCAAAATAACTTCCCTTTTGATTTAGGTTCAAACTCGTAGTTGTTATTAAAACTTTCTTTAATTTCTGGAACAACTAACCATATAGTTATTGCAATGGAAGCTTGCTCACCTGTAAGTTTTTAAACAACTTTCTTTTACACACTTGCACACACACACACACACACACACACACACACACATATATATATATATTTGTTTGTGCTGGATGCTTGCTCACCTGTAAGTCCTCTTACCCTCTTTTTACATACTTGTATATATTTCATTTGTATATATATGCTTGTATATATCTGTTTAGAGTTTTCCTCGGCAATTAGGTCTAAGATTAGGTAAAGCCAGTGGTAACTTTTTCAATACAGTTAAAACTAGTTCCCCATAGGAATTCCAGATACAGTCTTGCCTCCTCTTGGGCTTATACAATATGGAACAATGAGAAAGGCATTATTCCCGGTGAAACTTTTCTCAAACTGTCACTATTAGAAAATTGTCAAAGAAATTCATTTCCCCAGAGAGGATTAATTCTCGGTGAAACCTCTCTTGAATTTCTTCAAACCCTATAACTGTTCATTACAGAAAGGATTAATTCTCGGTGAAACCTTTCTGGAACTTTTCTTAAGTTTGGACTCACAGGCTTCCTAAAAGCATCCCCAGCCTCCTCTTAGGCTTTGTACAAGAACCCTCAGGCTTCTTAGAAGTTCTCATGCCTCCTCTTGGGCTTAGTACAAGGACTCAAAGACCTCTTACCAGTATAGGACATAACCTAGTCATCCTTTGTTAGAGTCGTCTTTCCAAAGAGTCAAAACCTTGGCCAATTTAGGGTTGATTCTCATCCCTTAAAATGCCAGCCTCCTCTTGGGCTTTATACAAGCAGACTTGTATAGTCTCAGCCTCCTCTTGGGCATCATACAAAGATAAACAACCAGTAGACTCGGACAGTCTCACCCCCTTTTGGATCTCAAAGAAACCATAAAGTTTCCTGAAAGCACGGGATAAACCCTAATCATTTCATTAATCACCAACAGAGTTAAAACCTCTATAGGTTTTTTTGACTCAATCTTTATACTTTCACTTTACATTTCCCCAGCTAGGGTCAAATCACTATCAATAAAACCTTTATTAGAACCTCAAGGCATCTGATATTTCAACTCTTCTGTAAATCCCCAGCAAGAGTTGGTTCCCCAATTTGGACCTGCCTCTAGATCTCAATAATCCTCAGCAGAAGATAGCCTCCTCCTAGGCTTTATATAAGAAAATCCTCAGCCAGCCTCCTCTTAGGCTTTGTATAATGATTCTTTCTTCTTCCTCATCACCTTAAAGCAATCTCTTGTTGAGTCAATCACCTTAAAGCACTCTCTTGTTGAGTCAATCACCTTAAAGCACTCTCTTATTTAATCAATCACCTTAAAGCACTCTCTTGTTGAGTCAATCTTCTTTCTTAAACATTCTCTTGTTGAGTCAAATCTCTTTTAGCCTCAATCTTGGGCTTTGTACAAGACAAACAAAAACACTCTCTTGTTGAGTCAGTTCTTTTAGCCTTCTCTTAGGCTTTGTATAATGATTTCTCAAGCAGATTCAAACCTCTTTCAGCCTCAATCTTAGGCTTTGTACAAGACACCCACATAAATATCTCTCCAGTAGTGTCAGTCATAATTTCAGCCTCAATCTTGGGCATTGTACAAGACACCATATAAATAACCTATAGCTGAGTCAGTTAACCTTTTAGCCTCAATCTTGGCCTTTGTACAAGACAGATAAAACCCCCTCCCCAGTGGAGTCAAAAATCTCTTTAGCCTCAATCTTGGGCTTTGTACAAGACACATATAAAATTTCCCCGGCGGAGTCAAATCCTTCTAGCCTCCTCTTAGGCTTTGATCTCCCTAAACAGAGTCAGTTTTTCCTCTCTATTTTAGCCTTAATCTTGGGCTTTGTACAAGACAGACAAAATATTTCCCCGAAAAAGTCAACTTTCAGCCTTCTCTTAGGCTTTGTATAATGATATCCCCAAAAGAGTCAGTCTCTTTTCATCCTCACTCTTGGGCTTTATACAAGACACAAATAAAAACACTCTCTTGTTGAGTCAGCCTTTTTCAGCCTCAATCTTGGGCTTTGTACAAGACAAATAATAAACTCCCCTAGGGAGTCAATCAACTTTTAGCTTCAACCTTGGGCTTTGATCAAGGCACACAAAAATCAACATCCCCTCAGAGGAAATCAAAAATCTCTCTGTAGGAAGACATTTCTCTCTACAATCACACATCAAACAGATAAATCAAACAAACCTTAATCCCAGATAACTGCTGTAAGTGGCACACTTATTGATTCAAAAATCCAAGCTGCAGTCCATCTCTTATCCTGGTAAATTTCCTCTTTCATCTAACAGCTATAAGTGGTAATCCTCTAGATTATTTACATCCAAGCCCATGTCCCTCTTTTAGCATGAAAGAATCCTAAGGAAAAACGGCATTGCTTAACACTGAGTTAAAGTTTTCTCCTTCAGGATAAATCCCTTATAAAGGAAATTATGGCATTGAACAAGACACCAAAACATCTTTTTCCTCCCATAGAATAGGAGGAACTACAATTGCTCTGATTTCCCTATTTTCTTTAAACGGGAATACGTAGGCATAAGATTGCAAAATCTTAGCGAGCACACCAATCAAAAACTTAAGGTCCAGTACCTTCACACCCTAATTAAAAACTCTAGGTCCAGCACCTTACCAAAAACATCGGAACAAAACTGAAATCAACAAAAACTCTCTCTCTCTCTCTCTTAACACTCCCAACGGAGAAACTTTCTAAACCCACAACAGACAAACACCAGTAAGTAGAAAAGCAGAGGAAAATTGCTAACAACCTTTGGATAATCACATATAGGATGGGTAATTGACAAATCCCCATTGTATAACCTGACCCCGGACCCCCAAATCTCTTAAGCATTTGTTCAGTTAGACAGTTGCGTGCAAGGTTAGTTTTAGATAGCTTCCCTTTCCTTTCCAGCTTCACAGGATAAATAAGAAATTAGAAAGTAGCACCCCATCCCTACCATTGCGGTGAGGAAAAACCCATGGCGATAAGGTGGTTGCATCACCGACAAAAATCGCACGCTACAGAAAAATGGTGACTCTGCTGGGGACATCTTTGTTTTTTTTTAGGATCTATCTTTTTCAAGGACTAGAATTCCTAAGAGGTTTAGTTTGTTAGAAAATTTCTACATACTATATATACTATATACCGCTTTTCCTACTTGATATCCGTGTTTATTTTTCTGTCAATGGGAATGTGATTAATACGCATGTGGAAAGTTTGAGAGAACCCTAAGATAAAGGGTGGCATTGACGGGGGGTCTTATAGGGAGTGAATCCGGAATAAGCGAACTTGGTAGACCACCAAATCAGGCGAGGGCCGTGTGGATTCTGCCTGCTGAACGCCCATGGTCGTGAAAGAAGAGTTTTCCAGTATGGCACCTGTGACCCTGAGGATTTAGTAAACATTAAACTTATGACCACTTGGTAGTGCGGTGACTATCGGGAATAGTAGATACGTGATACTACACTCAATTGAGATTTCCCTAGGATGCTACAGCTTGCTCGGGTGAACCAGCTTGCTGTTGACATCTCTAGGGGGGTCAATGATTTTGGGAACCTTAGGATTCGTTCTACAGGTACTAAAATTGACCAGAATACAACCTTTGGGGATGGGTAGAGCCATGACTCCATGCTCGTGATGTTGAACTCTTGAACCCATGTTTTTTCAATGTTTTTGTGTGCTGCATTCATACATTCATTTAAAAAACTCTTAAACAAAAAAATCTTCTCTTCTCCCTGCTCTTTTTTTTCAAAATAAACTAAAACAATAATTTCAAATATCAGAAAGATTGCATTATGGATTTCGGTAGAAGAACTACGCACAAGTACACTTTTAAGGATCCGAAACTAGAGAGTTTAAGGAGGTTGGCAAAGATGATCACCAACCCTGATGCTTTCAGAGCTAAGCACGGAGGACTACTGTCTTTGTTAAGGGTCCACGTAGTTGAAGGAATCATGTTTATGCTAATTCAGTTCTACGATCCGGTTTATCGCTGCTTCACATTCCCGGATTATCAACTGGCACCAACATTGGAGGAGTACTCTCATCTGATTGATTTACCTATCACTGATCAAGTGCCATTTTCTAGATTGGAAGAAATTCCAAAGGATCAGGTCATTGTAAGAGTAATCTATTTGGACGAGTCAGAAGACAGGACTCACATGACCACTAAGGGAGGAATCCAGGGTTTACCGGCTAAATTCCTGATAGAGAAAGCTCTATACTTTGCTAGTATAGGAAACATAACTGCTTTCGAAGATATCTTTGTCCTACTCACATACGGGCTTTTCCTCTTTCCCAACATTGACAACTTCGTTGATACCAACGCAGTTAAGATATTTATGATTGGAAACCCCGTACCAACTCTGCTCGCAGATGCTTATCATTCTGTACACTTAAGGAATTTGTACAACGGAGGAATGATCACATGTTGTGTACCCTTACTCTACAAATGGTTCATTTCCTATTTACCCAAGTCTGCTGCTTTTTGGGATCATAAGAGTACTCTACGTTGGTCACAAAGGATTATGTCTCTTACCAACTCTAACATAGATTGGTATAATAGGATTTACGAAGAGATCGAAATCATCGATCGTTGTGGAAATTTCCATAACGTACCCCTCATAGGAACTAAAGGAGGAATCAACTATCATCTAATTTTAGTTCGCCGTTAACTCGGATACCCGATGAAGAATATCCCGCATAATGTTCATCTGGAAGGTCTTTTCTTCAAGAAAGGGGAAAATGACAGGGCACTAAAGAAAGAAATAATGCATTCCTGGAAACATGTTCATAAGAAAGGAAGAGAGTCTCTAGGAAGACCAGACTGTATCTCCGTGGAACCTTATCTCCACTGGGTGCAAACTAGAGCCCTTAAGCTGAGGATGCCTTACCCTCGCCAAGAAGTTTTTCCGTTCAAGGAATTTGTCCTTTATTTCATGTCTAACTCGGAAAAACTCCAGGTAGCTCTCAACAAAGTTCAACGCGAGAAGAGCTCTTGGAAAAACAAGTATCAAATCCTCAATGTGGAGTGTACCAAGATTCAGGAACTGGTAAAAGAAAAGGATGCTCTGATTAAGATATTAGAGCAGCATGTTGTAGAAAGTCAAGAAGACCGAAAGAATTTGCTCGATCCTTTCACTTGGCAAAAGACTGACAACCCGACAACGGCTGAAAAGCCCCAGTCAAAGAAAATGAAAGTACCAGAACCAGCATCTGAGCTCTCTTCAGAGAGGACTCAGGATCCATAAGCTTAGCCATGTTCCTTACAGCACTTTGTAAAATATTGTATTTCCCTTTCTGCAATCTTTCAAATTCAATAAAACGGGGTCTCCCCACTGTATGATATTCACAATCTATTTGTTGAAGTTTCTTTTTGATTAAAACAAGAAATATATATATCATTGCATATCATTCATCATTCTCACATAACGCATTCTTCCTATCTACGAGTCTCACGTCTGTGTCGCAATTCAAGAGAGAATCAAACTGTCTCATTTGTACAATACTCGGGCCAATCGACAAAAGAAAATGGACGATCTCGAGGAAAAGAACAAAGAGCTGAGAGAAGAAGTCAACGCTCTAAAGGAAAGTTTGGAAAAACTTCACAATGACATGCAATCCCTGGCAGCAGCTCAGAGGCAACAACAAAGGACTGTGGTCTCAGAGATCACATCTACACCCATAGTGGAGACATATGATCCTTGGTACAACATGCCTAAAAGTCGTCCCTGGGGCATGCCTCTCAACTTTGTCCCTGAAGGATACATCCCTCCGGTCACTGAAGACCCAGAAACTGCAGCAAGAACCATTGGGCCTGAAGGTTGCAGACTTCGGGAAAATAAGGATGCAAGGTTTATAATAGCAACACCTAAAGGTTACAGACTTTAGGATACTGAAGCTCCAAGAGTCACCGCTGTAATGTCTATACCACAACCAGTGGTACATACTGTCCCGGAAGGACATATTCCACAAGTAATTTCTGCTGGAAATGAAGACATGTACGAAAGAATGAATGAGTTCCAAGAATAATTCCTTGAGATGCAGAATGAACTGCATGCCATTCGTAGTCAGGATTTATTCGGAACGGACGCCACAAACCTCTGTCTGGTCCCAAATGTAAAGATCCCGCACAAATTTAAGGTGCCTGACTTTGAAAATACAAAGGCAACTCTTGCTCTCAAAGTCATTTGGTGATGTACGCTCGAAAGATGTCAACTCAGACAGAAAATCAACAACTACTGATCCATTACTTCCAAGATAGTTTAACCGGTGCCACGCTCAAATGGTACACGGGTTTAAACTGCACCAAGATCAGTACTTTCAGAGATCTCGGCGCTGTCTTCGTTCAGTAGTACAAATATAATCTGGACATGGCACCGGATAAAGATCAACTCAGAGCAATGTTGCAGAAGGACAAAGAAACTTTCAAAGAATATGCTCAGAGATGCCGTGAAATTGCCGCCCAGATTTGTCCCCCTCTTGAGGAAAAAGAGATGACAAAGATCTTTTTGAAAACCTTGAGTTCATTCTATTACGACCGAATGGTTGCAAGTGCGCCCAGCTATTTCACCGAAATGGTAAACATGGGAGTACGCCTTGAAGAAGCAGTTCGAGAAGAACGATTGGTCAATAATACATAACCATCTAGCAGTACCGAAACATACGGTTGTTCTTTCCCAAAGAAAAAAGAGCAGGATATTGGTAATATCTCTCTGGGAAAGCAAAGGCGAAGATATCAACCAGTAGCAGCGGTAACTTCAACGATCAACCCTGCGCCGACTCCAACTTACCAACCTCAGGTTGCTCAGAGTCAACCAAATCAACAGCAGTATCAGCAAAGGACACATCAGCCTCTTCAGCAGGCTCTTCCACAATACAACAACAACAATCGTACAACACGACCATCGGGGTTTGACCCTATACCAATGTTGTACACAAAACTATTTCCACTTCTACTGGCTAAGGGGCACGTCCAAACCAGGTCTCCTCTTACAGTACTGGAAAATCTGCCTTTTTGGTTCAAAGCGGATCAAACTTGTCCTTACCATCAAGGAGGATCGGAGCACAACATTGAGAACTGTCTCAGCTTTAAGTCTAATGTACAAAAGCTTGTCAGGAACGGGATCCTATCTTTCAAAGATACTAATCCGAATGTTCAAAAGAACTCGTTGCCTCAACATGAGAAGACGACAGTAAATTTGATAGAGGAAGAATTTAGCCACAGTTATCAAATTCATGATGTACTCCTATTAGGAACGAATTTGGTCAGGATGCATTGTAAACAGAGCGGGTACGGTCGTATACCGCCTCACAATTATCATTAGTGTGATATCTGCTCAAAGAATAATCAGGGGTCTTCTGTAGTACAATCATCTCTACAAGAACAAATGGATCTCGGCTGGATCCAAGATCACCGAATCCGTGAAGTCAACATGGCCCACACACATCCCAACATTCTTCAGAACCATAGCATTCTGGTGATGAACGTCAACTTAGTGACGATGCATTCAAGGCAAAGTCAATATCATAATCTGCCACGGCACGATTACGATTCCTGTCAGATCTGCTCGTTAAGTAATCAAGGATGCTCTTTCATACAAAAGGCCCTTCAGCGTCAGATGGACCTCGGATGGATCCAAGACTATCGGGAGAGAAATATCCATCAAGTCAATATGGTTCAGATCTTTGACATACGCTTGATGAATGCCAGTCTGGTAGAATTGCACGCTAAGCAAGTCAGGCTCGGCTTTCTGGCTTCACATGATTATTTGGACTGTGAACAATGTCGTGGAGACGACCAAGGGTGTGCACTTGTCCAAAGAACACTTCAACACTTATTGGTCCACTGTTGGCTTCCAATTTACTTGGATGAAGCTACACAACAAATCAGTATGACTAACGAAAATCCTTACCGACATCAAAGTCAGGATGTTCGTTCGATGGAAACAGATCTAGTAAAGTTGCACTGCATACAAAGCAGGCGTGGCTGGGTGCCACCACATAACTATGAGCGCTGTAGAGTTTGTTCAAAGAATAACCAAGGATGTTATCTTGTGCGATCGGCTCTTCAAAATTAGTTGGATCGGGAAGAGATTCGACCATGTTCAAGTTCTGGTTCGATCAACGTGATACAAGACTATCTTCCTGATCAAAGCAAAGACGTTGTCATAATCTCTAATCACGAAATGGCCAAAGACGTTGTCATAATCTCTAATTATGAAATGACCAAAGACGTATGCGTCATAATCCCTCTACTCGGTGAATCAAGAGTTCCTCTTGATAATAGAAAAGTTCCCAACCAGGAATTGATTGAGATTGCATATAATGGTCAGAAAAATAAAAAAGCTCCCATAGTTATCTATCTACCAGGACTAATACAGTACAAATTGGATAAGGCTGTCCCATAGAAGTATGGTGCAACAACAATCAAAAATGGAAAGGAAACTCCATTACCCTCTGTCGTAAACATTGTCGACATCAGTCGAGTAACACGGAGCGATCGGATCTTCAACAGAGAAGTTGGAGAACCGACCAAAGAGAAGGAACCTCAAACAGGAGTTCCTAATCAACCATTCAGGCAGTCTAGTAATCCAGAACTAGTAAAAAACAGTGATGAGATGCTGAAGCTCATCCAGAAAAGCGAGTACAACATTGTAGACCAACTGTTGCAAACTCCATCTAGAATCTCTGTGCTATCTCTCTTGCTCAGTTCTAAAGCTCACAGGGAAGCTCTGCAGAAAGTCTTAGAGCAAGCTTTTGTAGAACAAGATGTGATGATCAGGAAATTTGACCGCATTATTTCCAACATCACTTCCTGCAACAATTTAGGGTTCAGTGATGAAGAACTGCCAGAAGAAGGCAAAAATCACAACATGGCACTTAACATTCCAGTTAACTGCCAGGACGATGCTCTAGCCAGCGTACTAGTAGACACAGGATCAGCTTTGAATGTTATGCCAAAATCAACTTTGATACGACTATAATTTCAAGGAGCTCCGATGAGAGGCAGTGAGATCATCGTCAAAGCCTTTGACAGATCCAGAAAAACAGTTATCAGCGAAGTGAATCTTCCCATAACCATCGGTCCTCACACTTTCCAAGTCACTTTTCAGGTCCTAGACATCCGGGCAGCATACAGCTGTTTATTAGGAAGACCTTGGATACACGAAGTTGGGGCAATCACTTCGACACTTCACCAAAAGCTGAAGTTCGTCAAGAATGACAAGCTAGTCACAGTATGCGGAGAGCAGGCCTTAATTGTGAGCAACTTATCATCATTTTCCTGTGTAGAACCCGTGGAGGTCGTTGGAACCCAGTTTCAAGCACTATCAGTGAGCAATGAGAATCAATCAGAAAGAGGGACATCGATTTCCTCATACAAAGACGCTCTCAATGTGATCGAGAGTAATAACGCAAAGGGATGGGGATAGCTTATAATTCCTATGGATAACAAGACAAAGAAAGGTCTTGGTTTCTCCTCAACCTGTACCCAAACTGTAAATAAAGATGAAAGTTTTCATCCCATTCAAGGCTTCTTCCACAGTGGAGGCTTTCTCCACCCAGTGTCTCAAGAAGTACACACCATCAATAAGAGTGACTCCTCTGATACAGACAAGGAATGGAAATCTTATCTCAACGATAATGGTTATATGTCTCAGGAAGAAACGAACACGCCATTCTGTTTTCCCAAGCCGAGCCCGAGATATATACCAAGATCAGACGTTTGAATGATATATGGAGATTGTGATCCTGAGGGATGTTGTGCTTCACCAAACTCATTAGAAGATGATCTGATGAAACACAACTTCGACTACGACTACCATTACCCACTGGATGATTTGCCTATCTAGCATCCATACCCAAAAGACTTGGGGCAAAAGAGTCAGCCAAACGATGCTTATCAGCTGAGTAATATTGAAAGGAATACCTGCGTCCCCACCGAGTCATGGGATCATTACTCAAGATATTTCGAAGATATCCCGCACAACGATGAATCCGCAAAGACTGTCAGACAAGAATTCATCAATTATGCTTTTCCCGAGGTTAACGTCATCGAGGAAGATGACTCGACCACTCCCACAGAAGTATGGGACACCTTAGGACAGTCGAGTGGCAAGTACGATTTCTTGGTCAAGTACATCGCTCCTAAAAGCTCTCGTATCAGGCTCGAAGACATCCAACCAATTGGATGGGGAGATCCGCCTGAGGGTAAAAACACTGTGAAAGATACAACAGAAGAGTTGTTTACGACAACTCTGCCTGGGAGGAAGACTCCAACGATCCTGCTCCGCTAGAAATCAGCGTCATTTTTGAGGACAAACCAAGAAAGAAGGTACCAGACTTTGTGACTCACCGAGGAGTTCGTCGCCAATGGGTTACTGTCGATGTCCCGAAAATCGTCCATAAGTCTAAGTAATTTCCATCTTTGTTTTAACCTTTCACCCTGCCCAGGTGAAACAGAGGTTTTTATAGGGCTCGCGTTTCTGTAAATATCCCTCTTCGCTTCGCCCAAAGCGACAGAGTTTTGTTTTATAGGGCTGTCTTTCAAGAATCGAAAAATCATAAATAAAATAATGTCGTTCTGTAATTTCCGCAGTCATTGCTGTTTTCACTTTTCTTTTTTCAGAAAATGGTAATCCTAAAACAAAATAAAACTTCTCGAAGAAGTCAAGATTGGAGCACTGCTCAGTCAGATTGTCAAAGAAAGCTTGATAAAACTTCTCAAAGAGTTTCCCGATGTATTTTCTTGGTCCTATCAGGACATGCCAGGGTTGGATACCAGCATCGTGGAACATCATCTACCGTTGAAGTCAGAATGTCCACCAGTGAAACAAAGGCTGAGAAGAACTCACCCGGATATGGCTATCAGAATCAAGGAGGAAGTGCAGAAACAGATTGACGCAGGTTTCCTCGCCACCTCAGAATATCCTCAATGGCTAGCCAACATACTTCCAGTTCCGAAAAAGGACGTAAAAGTCAGAATGTGTGTAGACTACAGGGATATGAACAAAGCAAGTCCAAAGGACGACTTCCCCTTAACACACATAGACATGTTGGTAGATAGTACAACAAAGTTCAAAGTCTTCTCCTTCATAGATGGATTCTCGGGCTATAATCAAATCAAAATGGTGCCGGAAGATATGGAGAAAACTTCAATCATCACCCCATGGGGCACCTTTTGTTACAAGGTAATGCCGTTCGGTTTGAAGAATGTCAGGGAAACCTATCAAAGGGCCATGACTATTCTGTTTCACGACATGATGCATAAATAAATCGAAGTATATGTCGATAACATGATTGCCAAATCTAAAATAGAATTGCAGCATGTGACACACTTGTCAAAGTTATTCGAGCGTCTGAGAAAATACAAACACCGCTTGAATCCCAACAAATGCATGTTCGGTGTTCGCTCAGGGAAACTCTTAGGGTTCATCGTCAGCCAAAAAGGAATTGAGGTTGATCCTGACAAGGTCAAGGCCATTCAAGAAATTCCTTCACCAAAGACTGAAAAACAAGTCAGAGGATTTTTGGAACGTCTGAATTACATCTCGAGATTCATATCCCTCATGACTACGACGTGCGCGCCAATCTTCAAACTACTCAAAAAGAATAAAAGCTACGTATGGACAGAAGACTGTCAAAAGGCTTTCGATAGTATCAAGGAATATCTATTGAATCCGCCTATTCTGTCACCTCAAGTGGAAGGAAGACCACTGATCATATACCTAACAGTCCTGGAAGACTCCATGGGTTGTGTACTCGGCTAACAAGAACATCAAGAAGATCGTTCAAAAGATGGTTGTAACCTGCAAAGACTGGCACGAGATGCTACCCTTTGCTCTTCACTGTTATCGCACATCTGTCCACACTTCAACATGGGCAACCCCCTTCTCTCTAGTATATGGCATGGAAGCAGTGCTCCCCATAGAAGTGGAAATCCCATCAATCTGGGTATTGATGGAAGCTAAGCTAACAGAAGCTGAAGGGTGTCAAAGTCGACACGATGAATTGAATTTGATCGAACAAAAGAGAATAACGGCCCTGTGCCATGGTCAGCTATATCCGCAAAGAATGAAGAAGGCATTCGACAAAAAGGTCCGACCTCGTGTCTTTCGAAAAGGAGACCTTGTGCTCAAAAAGATACAATCATTCCTCACTGATCCCCGGGGAAAATGGACTTCGAATTATGACGGCCCCTATGTGGTCACGAACGCCTTCTCAGGCGGAGCCTTGAGACTCGCAACCATGGATGGAGAGGAGTTTACCTACCCCACAAATGTTGATGTAGTCAAGAAATACTTTGCCTAAATGAAATGAAATATGAAAAAAAAAGTCTCGGTGGATTGAAAACCCGAAAGGGCGGTCCAGGCAAAAATTAGAGACATAAGCAAAAATCATCCCGATGGATTGGAAACCTCAAAGTACAATCCAAGCAAAAGTTAGGGATTAATGGAAAATTACTACGTCTGATCAGTTCAATTCCTCAGCAGTAGCGCCATCCATCAAGAAAACTTCAGCCAAGGTCATCTTCGATAGAAGCTCAAGATATCCAAAATTCAAATTAAGTTAGTAGAAGGATAACAGTCATTATGTTTCAATGTAGCCCTTTTCCCCTTAAATTACCATTTTCTAAACTTTGTAAATACTCTATGGGATCACGCGCTTGGTTGATTTCCATCCTATCAATAAAATTTGAGCCCTAGTGCTTTTGTTTGCAATTCTTATTTGTTTTAGCTTTACAGAATGACGTTTTAACATAATCAACGATTCTTGAAATAAAACAAAAACGAATTTACTAATAAAAAAATTTCCTACTTTTAAAATAAAGATGACATTTCTTTTTACTGAATGTCAAAAAGAACATCGACAACTTCTCCGAAGGTGATTGATCCTCAAAGTGCAGAATCAAAGTACTCCTTCTAAACTAGTACCCCTGAATGAAGGATCAACCGTGTCAGATGCAATGTCCCATCTGATATCTCTGGCAGAGTTCTTACCTCTTAAGACCGATCAACGATTCTTTCTCCCCCACAGGGAATACTTCTCCTAAGCAAGGCAGAATTGCTATCTTGAACTAATGATACTTCTTTTCCCCCACAGTGGCCGAGTATCCAGTTGATACCAATCCAGTAATTGTTAACCCAGTTCGACGCAACTCACCTACATCAGGGGGATACCAATCCAGGAAGAAGACTTCACTATCTGTAGACCTGTTACAAAGCTAAACTCCCCCGTTTACAACTTTATCCTAACATCTACCCAATGAACATCTTTACCAAGGCTAAACTCAAACATTTACAACCCTGATATGAGATACCTCACTCACTTCCCTTAATCACCAACTGTGATTTCTACATCATCCATGTCAATACAGAAATCTGTCAAGCTTTCTTGACAAACAAGCTAACTTGGATTTTCTTAAAAGCTTCATCCAAGAACAATACACAATCCAATACCTCAAGGCTTATGGATATGCGCGACACCTGTATCTACCACACTGCATCAACCGATACAAAGGGAGACTTACAACCTAGAGAGCCAACGACTCTCAAAACCCTAAACCCTTGTTCTTACGCAAGAAACCAATGTTATAAAAGGTGTACTGAAGGCATACGAAATACTAGGTCTAAGTCTTCTTTTATAGGCTTCTGCAGTCTTGGGCTTTCTATCTTTGGTACTTGATCCATGTGCATAATCTCTTGGCTAATTTTTTTACAGATTTGACACTTGTTAAATCAGTGCAGTACTTCATGATGTCATGACTTCATGTTAGACATCTTTTTCGACATCTTTGTTCAGTCCAGATTTATTCATCTTTATCATCAATGTGTTTTACCAAAATTTTGTCAAACCAAAGGTGCTTTCAAAAGCCACAAACACACTCCTAATGTCTTCCTCAAACTGTCCCAATTGGTTTTCCTCATCTGGAACACCATTTGAGAGAGTTACCATTTTGGTCACTTTTGCCACTTTTGCAAGAAAGAGCAAATTATTGTTCCTGAGGATTCCAGCTGGTTTTGATCATCCTAAAAGCTTCTAAGGGATCAATCAAGAGTGTCTAAAGCATTGGATTACTTCTGGCACAAGGATCTTGACAAATAGCACAAGGAGCATCAAGAGGTAAGTGCATCACAACTTGAACTCTCTAAATCATGCATTGCTTTGATGTCCATTGATCATGGATATCTCATACATATCATATATGTTGTGTTTGAGCCAATTTGCCATGCTGTTTTTGCCTGTATAATAAGATAGCATAGAACATGCAAATCTAGGCCTATTTTGAAATCATTATCGGGTTTTAAGATAGGGACATCTTTAGAAAAATCTAAAAGCACCATTGGATTCCTCATGAAATTCTAGTCACGATACACCTAAATTTTGTCCAAATCCATGGAAAAATGATGAAGTTAATGCCTTCACGCAATAGGCCTAAAATCAGGCCTTGCCTTGGGCAAGGGCCAGACCATGACGCCTTGGCCAGCCCTAAATCCAAGGCCCCCCATATATGCTTATGGGGTGGTTTTGATACACGGGTGTATCACCACCCCAGTGGTAGCGCGCATGTTTGTTTGTTTGAAAGGTCGTGGGTTCAACACCCATCCAGACCCTTTTGCCATTTCTCTCTTTTTTGCTATTTTTCACATATTTTTTTATTTTTCTTAATTAATTCCAAAATTAATTTCTCTCTCAATTTTAATTATTTTTTATTGGTTCTTTTTTTGAAAATTCACAAAAATGTTAAAATATTTTATTCTACAAAAATCTCATAAAAATAGTATTTATTTAATATATTTGGTATTTTTGTAAAGAATTGTATTTTTATTTATTTTTATGCATTTAAAAATATTTCTTTCTCTTGATTTTGCAAATTGAAATGATTTCCAAATCATTTTATGAATGAGACATGATTTTTCAAACATTAATCCAAGATCACAACTTGTTTTTCACACTTGTTTGATAATTTTGATCATTTTAATTGAATTTTTATTCAATTAAAATACTTTTTAAAATCAAATTAGGGTTTTGATTATTTCCACCCTTACAAATCTTTTTCAAAACACTTTGGGCCTCCAATAGAGTGTAATACCCAACCCTCTTTTGTACATAAACCTTTTTGGGCCTCATTCGTTGTATAAGTCCCGATAAAATCTCGGCGCAAGAGACAATTTTAAACAAATTTTCAAATGGGCTTCTCCTTGAGTTGTAAGTCCCATTTTTCAATATTTTTAAACATTTAGGGCCTCTAATAGAGTGTAAGACCCAACATCTTTTTGTACATAAATAAATTTGGGCCTCAGTCATTGTATAAGTCCCAGTAAAATTTTCAAAACAACGGTGTGATCACTGTTATTCATTGGGCCTCTCCCTGAGTTGTAAGCCCCATTCTTTCCTTTTTCAAACATTTCATAAACTTTGGGCCTCTTTGTAGAGTGTAAGACCCAATCCTTTTGTAAATACAAAACATTTTTTGACCCTCAGTCATTGTATAAGTCCCAATACGTTAAAAAACCTCGCCGCGATCGCCGTTTTCAAAACAAATTCATTGGGCCTCTCCTTTAGTTGTAAGACCCACCCCTTGTACAAAAATAAACAATTCATTGGGCCTCTCCTTAAGTATAAGCCCCAATCGTTTCAAAACAACTTCCCTTTTGTATTAGGTTCAAAACTCATAGTTGTTATTAAAACTTTATTTAATTTCTTGAACAACTAACCATACAGCTGTTGCAATTGAAGCTTGCTCACCTGTAAGTTTTTAAACAATTTTCTTTTACATACTTGCACATATATATATATATATATATATATATATATATGTATGTATATTTGTTTGTGCTAGAAGCTTGCTCACCTGTAAGTCCTCCCACCTTCTTTTTACATACTTGTATATATTTCATCTGTATATATATGCTTGTATATATCTGCTTAGAGTTTTCCCCAGCAATTAGGTCTAAGATTAGGTAAATCCAGTGGTCACTCTTTCAATACAGTCAAAACTAGTTCCCCATTGGAATTCCAGATACAGTCTTGCCTCCTCTTGGCCTTATACAATATGGAACAAAGAGAAAGGCATTATTCCCGGTGAAACTTTTCTCAAACTGTCACTATTAGAAAATTGTCAAAGAAATTCATTTCCCTAGAGAGGATTAATTCTCGGTGAAACCGCTCTTGAATTTCATCAAACCCTAGAACTGTTCATTACAGAAAAGACTAATTCTCGGTGAAACCTTTCTAGAACTTTTCTTAAGTTTGGACCCACAGGCTTCCTAAAAGCATCCCCAACCTCCTCTTGGGCTTTGTATAAGGACCCTCAGGCTTCTTAGAAGTTCTCATGCCTCCACTTAGGCTTAGTACAAGGACTCAGAGACCTCTTACAGGTATAGGATAAAACCTAGTCATCCTTTGTTAGAGCAGTCTTTCCAAAGAGTCAAAACCTTGGCCAATTTAGGGTTGATTCTCATCCCTTAAAATGCCAGCCTCCTCTTAGGATTTATACAAGCAGACTTGGACAGTCTCAGCCTCCTCTTGGGCATCATACAAAGATAAACAACCAGTAGACTCGGACAGTCTCACCCCCTTTTGGATCTCAAAGAAACCATCAAGTTTCCTGAAAGCACGGGATAAACCCTGATCATTTCATTAATCACCAACAGAGTTAAAACCTCTATAGGTTTTTTTAACTCAATCTTTAAACTTTCACTTTACATTTCCCCAGCTAAGGTCAAATCACTATCAATAAAACCTTTATCAGAACCTCAAGGCATCTGATATTTCAACTCTTCTGCAAATCCCCAGCAAGAGTTGATTCCCCAATTTGGACCTGCCTCTGGATCTCAATAATCCTCAGCAGAAGATAGCCTCCTCTTAGGCTTTATATAAGAAATTCCTCAGCCAGCCTCCTCTTAGGCTTTGTATAATGATTCTTTCTTCTTCCTCATCACCTTAAAGCACTCTCTTGTTAAGTCAATCACCTTAAAGCACTCTCTTGTTGAGTCAATCACCGTAAAGCACTCTCTTGTTGAGTAAATCACCTTAAAGAACTCTCTTGTTGAGTCAATCTTCTTTCTTAAACACTCTCTTGTTGAGTCAAATCTCTTTTAGCCTCAATCTTGGGCTTTGTACAAGACAAACAAAAACACTCTCTTGTTGAGTTAGTTCGTATAGCCTCCTCTTAGGCTTTGTATAATGATTTCTCCAGCAGATTCAATTTTCTTTCAGCCTCAATCTTAGGCTTTGTACAAGACACCCACATAAATATCTCTCCAGTAGAGTCAATCATAATTTCAGCCTCAATCTTGGGCTTTGTACAAGACACAATATAAATATCCTACAGTTGAGTCAGTTAACCTTTTAGCCTCAATCTTGGGCCTTGTACAAGACAGATAAAACCCCCTCCCCAGTGGAGTCAAAAATCTCTTTAGCCTCAATATTGGGCTTTGTACAAGACACATATAAAGTTTCCCCGGCGGAGTCAAATCCTTCTAGCCTCCTATTAAGCTTTGATCTCCCTAAACAGAGTCAGTTTTCCTCTCTATTTTAGCCTCAATCTTGGGCTTTGTACAAGACAGACAAATTATTTCCCCGGAAAAGTTAAATTTCAGCCTCCTCTTAGGCTTTGTATAATGATATCCCCAAAAGAGTCAGTCTTTTTTCACCCTCAATCTTGGGCTTTGTACAAGACACAAATAAAAACACTGTCTTGTTGAGTCAGCTTTTTTCAGCCTCAATCTTGGGCTTTGTATAAGACAAATAATAAACTCCCCCAGGGAGTCAATCAACTTTTAGATTCAACCTTGGGCTTTGATCAAGGCACACAAAAATCAACATCCCCTCAGAGGAAATAAAAAATCTCACTGTAGGAAGACATTTCTCTATACAATCACACATCAAATAGATAAATCAAACGAACCTTAATCCCAGATAACTGCTGTAAGTGGCACACTTGTTGATTCAAAAATCCAAGCTGTAGTCCATCTCTTATCCTGGTAAGTTTCCTCTTTCATCTAACAGCTATAAGTGGCAAGCCTCTGGATTATTTACATCCAAGCCCATGTCCCTCTTTTAGTATGAAAGACTCCTAAGGAAAAATGGCATTGCTCAACACTAAGTTAAAGTTTTCTCCTTCAGGATAAATCCCTTATAAAGGAAATTATGGCATTGCTGGATTCACATATCCCAGTTAAAGTAATTCTCCTTTATAATCAGTCACCCAACAGTTGTGATAAATATATGAGATATATCCCTTTAGAGATGACAAATTCTCTCTCAGTTAAACCTTTTAGCTTCAATCTTGGGCTTTGAACAAGACCCAAATACTCCTTTTAGCTTCAATCTTGGGCTTTGAACAAGACACCAAAACATCTTTTTCCACCCATAGAATAGGAGGAACTATGATTGCTCTGATTTCCCTGTTTTCTTTAAACAGGAATACGTAGGCATAAGATTGTGAAATCTTAGCGAGCACACCAATCAAAAACTTTAGGTCCAGTACCTTCACACCCTAATAAAAAACTCTAGGTCCAGCACCTTACCAAAAACATCAGAACAAAACCGAAATCAACAAAAACTCTCTCTCTCAACACTCCCAATGGAGAAACTTTCCCAACCCACATCAGACAAACACCAGTAAGTAGAAAAGCAGAGGAAAATTACTAACAACCTGTGGATAACCACATATAGGATGGGTAATTGACAACTCCCCATTTTATAACCTGACCCCCGGACCCCCCAATCTCTTAAGCATTTGTTCAGTTAAACATTTATGTGCAAGGTTAGTTTTAGATAGCTTCCCTTTCCTTTCTAGCTTCACAGGATAAATAAGAAATCAGAAAGTAGCACACCGTCCCTACCATTGTGGTGAGGAAAAACCCATGGCGATAAGGTGGTCGCGTCACCGACAAAAATCACACGCTACACCATGATACAAGCTTCGTATTTGGCCTCGTTGTTTGTGTACTTGAACGCCAGTCTGGCACTTGAACGCTACACTTCGATTTCTTTGTGCATCATGTCGTGAAACAGAGTAGTCATGTCCCTTTGATAGGTTGCCTCGGCGTTCTTCAAACCGAACAGAATTACCTTGTAACAAAAGGTGTCCCATGGGGTGATGAATGAAGTTTTCTCCATATCTTTCGGCGCCATTTTGATTTGATTATTGCCCGAGAATCCATCCATGAAGGAGAAGACTTTGAACTTTGTTGTACTGTCTACCAGCATGTCAATGTATGGTAAGGGGAAATCATCCTTTGGACTTGCCTTGTTTAGATCCCTGTAGTCTACACACATTCTAACTTTTTCGTCCTTTTTCGGAACTGGCACTATGTTGGCTGACCATTGAGGATATTCTGAGGTGGCAAGGAAACCTGCGTTGATCTGTTTCTGCACTTCCTTTTTAATTTTGATAGCCATATCTGGATTAGTCTGTCTCAGCCTTTGTTTCACTGGAGGACATTCTGATTTCAACGGTAAGTGATGTTCCACGATGCTGGTATCCAACCCTGGCATGTCCTGATAGGACTAAGCAAATACATCGGGAAAATCTTTGAGAAGTTTTATCAAGCTTTCTTTGACAGTCGGACTGAGCAGTGCTCCAATCTTAACTTCTTTCTTTTCTTCCTCTGATCCCAAATTGACTATTTCCAACAGCTCTTTGTGAGGCTCAATAGATTTTTCCTCTTGTCTGAGTAATCGGGAGATCTCCTCTGGAATTTCTGCGTCCTCTTCTTCTTCAGCTTCAAATACCGGGAATTCAAAGTTGGGAGAAGGCATTTGATCGTATGTTTCGATGGGGTTTAAAATAAGCAATCTGCATGACGTGATGATTCATTTTTAGAAGAGATAGAGAGAAATGTAAGAATGTGTGCAGTGTTTTTTCCGAAAAATGCTCGTTTTTTTTTTTATTTTCAGTTGTTTTAGGATTACCATTTTCTGAAAAACAAAAAGTGAAAACAGCAATAAATGCGAGAATTACATAATGACATCATTTATTTATGATTTTGTCGATTCTTGAAACACAACCCTATAAAACAAAACTATGTCGCTCTGGGATAAGTGAAGAGGGACATTTATAGAAAAGTGAGCCCTATAAAAACATTCGTTTCACCTGGGCAGGGTGAAAGGTTAAAACAAAGACAACAATTACTTAGACTTATGGGCGACTTTCGGGACATCGACAGCAACCCATTGGCGACGAACTCCTCGGTGAATCACAAAGTCTGGTACCTTCTTTCTTGGCTTGTCCTCAGAAATAACGCTGATTTCTAGAGGAGCATGATCATTGGAGTCTTCCTCACATGCAGAGTTTTCGTAAACGAACTCTTATGTTGTATCCTTCACAGTGTTTTCACTCTCAAGAGGGTCTCCCCATCCAGTTGGCTGGTTGTCCTCGTATCTGAGGCGAGAGCTTTCAGGAGCGGTGTACTTGACCAAGAAGTCGTACTTGCCACTCGGCTGTCCTAAGGTGTCCCATACTTCTGTGGGAGTGGACGAGTCATCTTCCTCAATGACATTGACCTCAAGAAAAGTATAGTTGATGAACTCTAGTCCTGCAGTCGTTGCGAATTCATCATTGTGCTGGATATCTTCGGAATGTCCTGAGTAATGATCCCATGGCTTAATGGGAGCGTGGGCATTCTTTTCAATATTTTTCAGCTGATAGGCATTGTTGGGCTGACTTTTTTTCCCCAAGTCTTCTGGGTACGGCTGCCAGATAGGCAATTCATCCAAGGGATCATAATAATCTTGATCAAAGTTACCTTTCATTAGATCATCTTCTAGTGAGTTTGGTGGAGCATGGCATCCCTCAGGATCACAATCTCCGTAAATCATTCAGACGTCTGTTCTTGGTATATATCTTGGATTCTGTTTAGGAAAACAGAATGATGTATACGTTTCTTCCCGAGACATATAACCATCCGAGTTGAGATAATATTTCCACTCCTTATCTGTATCGCAGGAGTCACTCTCATTGATGGTGTGTACTTCTTGAGACACTGGGTGGAGAAAGCCTCCATTGTGGAAGAAGTATTGAATGGGATGAAAACTTTCATCTTTCTTGGCAGTCTGGGTACAGGTTGAAGAGAAACCAAGAATTTTCTTTGTCTGGTTATCCGTAGGAATTACAAGCTGTCCCCATCCTTTTATGTTATTACTCTCGATTACTTTGAGAGCATCTTTGTATGAGGAAATCGACGTTCCTCTTTCTGATCGATTCTCATTGCTTAGCAAGAGTGCTTGAAACAGAGTTCCAACGACCTCCTCCGGTTATAAATAGGAAAATAATGATAAGTGGCTCACAATTAAGGCTTGCTCTCTGCATATTGTGACTAACTTGTTATTCTTGACGAACTTCAGCTTTTGGTGAAGTGTCGAAGTGACTTCCCCAGCTTCGTGTATCCAAGGACTTCCTAATAAACAGCTGTATGCTGCCCGGATGTCCATGACCAGGAAAGTGACTTGGAAAGTGTGAGGCCCGATAGTTATGGGAAAGTCAACTTCGCTGATAACTATTTTTCTGGATCCATCGAAGGTTTTGACGATGACCTCGCTGCCTCTCATCGGAGTTCCTTGAAATGATAGTCGCTTCAGAGTCGAATTTGGCATAACATTCAGAGCTAATCCTTTGTCTACCAGTACGCTGGCTAGAGCATCGTTCTGGCAGTTGACTGTAATGTTGAGTGCCATGTTATGATTCTTGCCTTCTTCTGGCAGTTCTTCATCACTAAATCCTAAATTGTTGCAGGAAGTGATGTTAGAGATGATGTTGTCAAACTGTCTTATCGTTACATCTTGTTCTATGAAAGCTTGCTCCAAGACTTTCTGCAGAGCTTCCCTGTGAGCTTTGGAACTAAGCAGGAGAGATAGCACAGAGATTCTAGATGGAGTTTGCAACAACTGGTCTACAATGTTGTACTCGCTTTTCTGGATGAGCTTCAGCATCTCATCGTTGTTCTTTGTAAGTTCGGGATTACTGGACTGTCCAACTTGTTGATTTAGAACTTCCATTTGAGGTTCCTTTTCTTTGGTGGGTTCTCCAACTCCTCTGTTGAAGATCGGACCACTCCGTGTGACTCGACTGATGTCGGCAATGTTTACGAAGGAGGGTAATGGAGTTTCCTTTCCATTATTGATTATTGATACACCGTACTTATAAGGGATAGCCTTATCAGATTGGTACGTGTATCGTGCGATTTTTGTCGGTGACGTGACCACCTTATCGCCATGGGTTTCTCCTCCCCGCAATGGTAGGAGTTGGGTGCTACTTTCTGATTTCTTATTTATCCTATGAAGCTGGAATGGAAAGGGAAGTTATCTAAAACTAACCTTGCACACAAATGTTTAACTGAACAAATGCTTAAGAGATTGGGGGGTCCAGGTCAGGTTATACAATGGGGAGTTGTCAATTACCCATCCTATATGTGGTTATCGACAAGTTGTTAACAATTATAGCAGCTATCTGGGATTAGGGTTTGTTTGATTTTCTATGTGATATACAGAGAAGTGTCTTCCTACAGAGAGATTTTGATTTCCTCTGAGGGGATGTTGACTTTTGTGTGCCTTGATCAAAGCCCAAGGTTGAAGCTAAAAGTTGATTGACTCCCTGAGGAGTTTATTATATGTCTTGTATAAAGCCCAAGATTGAGGCTAAAAAGAGAGACTGACTCTTTTGGGGATATCATTATACAAAGCCTAAAAGGAGGCTGGAAATTGACTTTTCTGGGGAAACGTTTTGTCTGTCTTGCATAAGGCCCAAGATTGAGGCTAAAAAGGATTTTTGGACTCTGCTAGGGAATATTTGTATGTGTCTTGTACAAAGCCCAAAATTAAGGCTAAAAGAGGATTGACTCTGTTTAGCGAGATTTATAGGTGTCTTATACAAAGCCCAAGATTGAGGCTGACCTACTGAGAGAAAATCATTATACAATGCCTAAGAGAAGGCTGGAGGATATTTGACTGACTCAGCTTAAGATATTTATGGGTGTCTTGTACAAAGCCCGTGATTGAGGCTGAAAAGCTGACTGACTCAACAAGAGAGTGCTTTTGAGGATAACTCTACTGAGGAAAATCATTATACAAAGCATAAGAGGATTCTTAAAGAACTGACTCAACAAGAGAGTATTTTTATTTGTCTTGTACAAAGCCCAAGATTGAGGCTAAAAGATATCTAACTCAACAAGAGAGTGTTTAAGAAAGAAAGTTGACTCACAAGAGAGTGTTTTGAGGTGATTGACTCAACAAGAGGGTGTTATTTATCTGTCTTGTACAAAGCCCAAGATCGAGGCTAAACTGGTTGACTCAACAAGAGAGTGCTCAAAGGTGATGAGGAAGAAGAAAGAATCATTATACAAAACCTAAGAGGAGGCTGACTGAGGAATTTCTTATACAAAGCCTAAGAGGAGGCTATCTTCTACTGAGGATTATTGAGATCCAGAGGCAGGTCCAAAGTGGGGACTCAACTCTTGCTGAGGATTACAGAAGAGTTGAGGTATCAGATGCCTTAAGGTTCTGATAGGCTAGTGTCGTAATGATGATAAGCTGGCCCTTAGCTGGGGAAAGTTTAGGATGAAAGATTGAGTTTTTGAACCTATGGAGGTTTTAACTCTACTGGAGATTGATTAAATGACCAGGGTTTCTTCTGTGTTTGTAGAGAGCTTGAGGATTCCTTAAGATCCAAAAGAAGATTAGACGGTCCAAGTCTACTGGTATGAAAAGAGTTATCTTTGTATAATGCCCAAGAGGAGGCATAGACTTAAGGGATGAGAATCAACCCTAAATTGTCCAAGGTTTTGACTCTTTAGAAAGACTGCTCTAACAAAGGATGACTAGGTTCTGTCCTACACCTGTAAGAGATCTTTGGGTCCTTGTACTAAGCCTAAGAGAAAGCATGAGAACTTCTAAGAAGCCTGGGGGTCCTTGTACAAAGCCCAAGAGGTGGCGGGGATGCTTTTAGGAAGCCTGTGGGTCCAAACTTAAGAAAAGTTCCAGAAGGGTTTCACCGAGAATTAATCCTTTAGAGAACATTTCTAGGGTTTGAAGAAATTCAAGAGAGGTTTCACCGATAATTAATCCTCTCTGGGGAAATGAATTTCTTTGACAATTTTCTAATAGTGACAGTCTGAGAAAAGTTTCACCGAGAATAATGCCTTTCTCTTTGTTCCATATTATATAAGCCCAAGAGAAGGCAAGACTGTATCTGGAATTCCTATGGGGAACTAGTTTTGAATTTGTTGAAAGAGTGACCACTGGCTTTATCTAATCTTAGACCTAATTGTCGGGGAAAACTCTAAGCAAGATATATACAAGCATATATACAGATGAATATATGGACTGTATGTAAAAGAGGGTAGAAAGACTTACAGGTGAGCAAGCTTCCAGCACAAACAAATATATATATATATATACATACATACATACATACATACATACATACATACATATATATATATATATATATATATATATATGCAAGTATGTAAAAGAAAGTTGTTTAAAACTTATAGGCGAGCAAGCTTCCACTGTAACAGCTGTATGGTTAGTTGTTCAAGAATTAAAGAAAGTTTTGATAACAACTATGAGTTTGAACCTAAATCAAAAGGGAAAGTTGTTTTGAAAAGAAGATTGGGGCTTATACTCAAGGAGAGGCCCTGATGAAAAACAGTAATCGCACCGTTGATCTGAAAATTGTATCGGGACTTATACAATGACTGAGGCCCAAAAAGGTTTTAAGTACACAGAGATGTGTCTTACACTCTATTAGAGGCCCAAAGTGTTTGAAAAAGAAAAGAAATGGGGCTTACAACTCAGGGAGAGGCCCAGATGATTTTTGTTTAAAGGGCGACGATCGCGTCGCGACTTTAGAAAACACAGTAGGACTTATACAATGACTGAGGCCCAAATTATTTTATGTACAAAAGAGGGTTGGGTCTTACACTCTATTAGAGGCCCAAAGTTTATTTTTATACAAGAGATGGGGCTTACAGCTCAGAGAGATGCCCAGATGAAAAAAAAAATAGTGATCGCACAGTTATTTTGAAAACTGTACTAGGACTTATACAATGACTGAGGCCCAAATGATTTTATATATGAAAAGGGATGAGTCTCACACTCTATTATAGGCCCAAATTGTTTTTGAAAGAGATTTGTAAGGGTGGAAATAAACAAAACCCTAATTTGATTAAAAAAGTATTTTAATTGAATAAAAATTCAATTAAAATGATCAAAATTATCAAACATGTGTGAAAAACAAGTTGTGATCTTGGATTAATGTTTGAAAAATCATGTTTCATTCATAGAATGATTTGAAAATCATTTAAATTTTCAAAATCAAAAGAAAGAAATATTTTTAAATGTCTAAAAACAAATAAAAATATAATTCTTTACAAAAATAACAAATACATGAAATAAACAATATTTTTGTGAGATTTTTGTAGAATAAAATATTTTAACATTTTTGGGAATTTTCAAAAAAAGAACCAATAAAAAATAATTTAAATTGAGAGAGAAATTAATTTTGGAATTAATTGACAAAAAAAATGAAAACATGTAAAATAACAAAATATGGTAAAAATGGCAAAATGGTCTTTGTGGGTGTTGAACCCACGACCTGCCTAACAAACACACATACGCGCTACCACTGGGGTGGTGATACATCCGTGTATCAAAACCACCCCATGAATATATGAGGGTGCCTTGTTTTTAGGCCTGGCCAAGGCGCCATGGCCTGACCCTTGCCCAAGGCTGGCCTGATTTTAGGCCTCTTGCGTGAAGGCTATAACTTCCTCATTTCTCCATGGATTGGGACAAAATTTAGGTGTATCTTGCCTAGAATTTCATGAGGAATCCAATGGTGCCTTTGGAATTTTGAGAAAATGTCCCTATTTCAAAATCCGATAGTGATTTCAAAATAGGCCTAGATATGCATGTTCTATGCTATCTCATCATACAGGCAACAATAGCATGACAAATTGGTTCAAACATAGCATATATGATAGGTATGAGATGTTCATGATCAATAGACCTCAAAGCAATGCATAATTTAGAGAGTTCAAGTTGTCATGCACTTACCTCTTGAAGCTTCTTGTGCTAACTGTCAAGTTACTTATGCCAGAAGTAATCCAATGCTTTAGAAACTCTTGATTGATCCCTTAGAAGCTTTTAGGATGATCAAAACCAACTGGAATCCTCCAGAACAAGTATAGGCTCTTTCTTGCAAAAGTGGCAAAAGTGACCAAAATGGTAACTCTCTCAAATGGTGTTCCAGATGAGGGAAACCAATTGGGATAGTTTGAGGATGATATTTGAATTGTGTTTGAGACCTGGTTTGGTTTTGAAAGTGACTGAATCAAGGCATGGCTTGAAAAAGGCATAAAAGTCAAAATTTGAGGTTTTGGAAGTTGACTTTCTGATTTTGGTGATTCAGATCAAGGGTGAGTGTTTAGACAGCTTATACATGATACATTGGATGTGTTTGGATCATGAGTTGTGGTGGAATTGATCTCTAACTCAAAAACTCAGAGATGACTTGCAAAAGAAGGCATTTTGGCCTAATGAGAGAGATTTTAAGGAAAGCAAGTGTTGTAGTGCTTTGGTGTACTCAAACTGAGCACAAATGAGCTATATTTATAGTAGAACAAGTTTGTTTTGGCTGCAATAGTGAATGGCAGTTGCAGCAGGCCTTTGGCCAATGTGGATCAAATGGAATCTCAAGTCTCCTCTAGCCATTGACTTGACTTTAGGGTACAAGCATATGGTTCTTTGGTTCAGAGCTGAATCTTGACTCATTCAGTTAGTAATGTCTTAGTCCATGCCACCTTGATGCATCCATTGAATGCTTAGAAACAAAATTGGAATCTTGAAGCTTTTTAGCCTTTTTAGGGTGACATAGCTACATGTAGTTCCTTTGACTTGGGACGCTTGTGGATCAGATCTTTTCTTTTAGATGTTATCCTCTGAGGTGTCCAAATGGATGACAAGGCTTGGAATTATCTGATTCGGCCAAATTGAGCAAATGCCCAAAAATCTGCCTTGTAAAAATCAGTCCATGATGCCATGTTCCAAGGGTTGTATCTCCCTACTCAAATTGAATTTGGAGATGATCTGGTACTTGTTGGAAAGCCCTCACGGCATACTTCAACTTTGATGTTCACCAATGGACATGGTTTAACTTGGATCAAGGTGGAAAATGTCCCTACATTTTGGAAAAAGTAAGGGAGATTCTGACTTTATTGAAAATTTCACTAAGTGTTGGAAAAGTGGTCATTTTCATGCTTTTTGTGATTTTGATCAATCCATAACTCAAAATCCATGGAGATTTGGAATGAGTTGTAGTTGACATATTTGAAGTATGTCAGATGGACTTTCATTTGAGCTTTGAATGGGAGAAAAAGGCCTTGTGGTTTAGGAGTTATGACCTTGCAAAGTTGGTACCAAAGCCATTTTTGTTCCATAACTTTGAAAATTTTGGTTTCTCATGGTTGCCCCTTTTGCAAGAAACCTCACTTTTCCAGATTTTTCTTGATAAATGATGATCAATATCATACATTAACATTGTTTTTGACTTAGGGGAACCATATTTGTGAAAATTTCTAAAAAGTCAAACTTGATTTTGTGCACAGTTAACTTTTTGTCAGATGAAACCCAAACTGTGCGATCCTTTGTGCAATTAAGTTCTTGACCTAATTCAAACCTAATGGATGTGTTCCATAGCTGTTATAGGGTGTCTTGAATCATTTTCCAAGGTTTGGGAGCATGTCTTGGTCAAAAGTCAAAGGTACAATTGACTTTTTCTTCAAAACTCTAATTGTGGTCCAGTTGAAGTTGAAACTTGTGAATCAAGTTTCTTAGATCAATCCATTGTTGTAATTGGATCAATGTAGTGTATTTGAGGCCCTCAAATCATGTCTTGAGGTCTTGGCTCATGCTTGGCTCCAAAATTCAACTTAGGGATGAATTAGGTCAAGAAACCCTAATTCCTGATTTTTGATGAATGCATCCCCTGAGTCTAAATTGACTTGATGATTGGGTCCATGAGGTCCCTTGGGGTATCTTAGGTTTTACTTTGATGCATTTGCTCATGCCCAGAGGAAAATTTTCATCTGGAGGCTTTGGTCGACCAAAACCCTAATTTGGTGACACTGGCGATCTCGAGGCTTGATCCACTTGGAATGTTGCAACTTTGTGCTTGAGTCTTGATGTGGGAGTCCTCTTGATCTTTTATGGATGTTTGAGAGGTTAGACAAGTTGAATATCATGTCATTTCTTGATTGATCTTTTGTCTAAATGCTCAGAGAGGGATGGAAACCCTAATTCTTGGTTGTAATGAATGCTCAATGTTCCTTGATGAGGCATAATGGTACATCCATATTGTGGTGATGATTCTCAAAATGATGGAAAATCTAGGTGGTCAAAATTTGGGGTATGATAGTATGGTATTGGTCCTGGCAAGTAGATAACCACGGGTATGGCACAAACATTTTTTGTCCTCCCATGATCGGAGATTATGACAACATCATTGCTTTGACCTGGGAGATAGTCTTGTATTACGTTGATCGACCCAGAACTTGAACATGGTCGAATCTCTTTTTGATCCAACTGATTTTGAAGAGTCGCTCGTATGAGGTAACATCCTTGGTTGTTCTCTGAACAAACTCTACAACGCTCATAGTTGTGGGGTGGCACCCGGCCTCGCCCGCATTATATGCAGTGCATTTTTACTAGATCTGTTTCCATTAAGCGAACATCCTGACTTTGATGCCTATCAGGATTTCTATCAGTCAAGCTGATTTGTTGCATAGCCTTATCCAAGTAAATTTGAAGCCACTAGTGGTCCAACAAGTGTTGAAGTGTTCTTTGGACAACTGCACACCCTTGGTTGTCTTCACAACATTGTTCATAGTCTTGATAATTATGTGAAGTCAGAAAGTCGAGCCTGACTTGTTTAGCATGTAGTTCTACCAAACTGGTGTTCATCAAGCAAATGTTAGAGATCTGAACCATATTGACTTGATGGTTGTTTCTTTCTTGGTAGTCCTGGATCCATCCGAGATCCATCTGTTGTTGGAGGGCCTCTTGTACAAAAGAGCATCCCTGATTGCTTTTTTAGCAGATCGGACAGGTATTGTAGTCGTGCCGTGGTAGATTATGGTATTAACTTTGCCTTGAATGCATCGCCATTAAGTTGACGTTCATTACGAGAATGTTTTGGTTCTAAACAATGTTGGGATGTGCATGGGACATGTTGACTTCCCGGATTCGGTGATCTTGGATCCATCCGAGGTCCATTTGTTCTTGTAGAGCTGATTGAACTACGAAACACCCCTGGTTATTCTTTCAGCAGATATTACACTGGGGATAATTGTGAGGTTGTGCATGACCGTACCCGCTTTGTATACAATGCATCCTGACCAGATTGGTTCCTAATAGGAGTACATCGTGAATTTGATAACTGCGGCTAAATTCTTCTTCTATTAAATTTACTGCAGTCTTCTCATGTTGAGGCAACGAGTTTGTCTAAACATTTGGATTAGTATCTTTGAAAGATAAGATCCCGTTCCTAACAAGATTCTGTACATTGGCCTTGAAGCTGATACAGTTCTCAATGTTGTGCCACGGTCCTCCTTGATGGTAAGGGCAAGTTTGATCTGCTTTGAACCAAAAAGGCGGATTTTCGAGTACTGTAAGAGGAGATTTGGTTTAGACGTGCCCCTTTGCTAGTAGAAGTGGAAATAGTTCTGCATACAACATTAGTATAGGGTCGAACCCTGGTGTTCGTGTCATACAATTGTTATTGTTGTACAGAGGACGAGCCTGCTGAAGAGGCTGTTGTGTCCTTTGCTGATACTGTTGTTGACTTGGTTGGTTCTGAGTAACCTGAGGTTGATAAGTCAGAGCCGGCTGTAGTATCCCAAAATTTGCCCTACCTTTTTCTAACTTTTTCGGGCTTATGATCGCATTCATTTGCATATCCATTAGGTCATATTCATAATCATACAGTGCATTGGTCTTTCTAAGGCATGGAATCAAGGTATTCTTCCAACAACTCATGGCGTTATCAGCTCCAATATTATCTTCAGCAGTATTCCGAGCCAAGCAGATAATTTTGAAAGTCTTTTGGAGCTTTCATTTTGCTCATTAGACATTTTGATAATCAGAAGCTTCAACAGTCATTTTCTGGTCAAGTGATCCGGTATCAGGCATTATTAATTCAGCAGGATATTCTGAGGTGTCAGCAAGAATTTTTGTTTCATTCCAAGTGTTACTTGTAGCAATGCCAAGTTTTGGGTTTCAAAGGCTTAATGGTTTCAAAACAACTGTCAGAAGTCCCTTTTCCAAGTTTCCCTCCAAAAGGCGCCAAAATTCAAATTTTACATTGTGTAACCGGTTACACGTATCTGATAACCGGTTACCCTTTGGTTTTTCTGCGCATTTCTTCAATTTTTGAACTGAGTAACCGGTTAGCAGTTATGCTGTAACCGGTTACTCTGGGCAAAGTTTGAAAAATTCTGTTTTCATCATTTGTGATCATGTGCTTGGCTTGTGCACGTATGGGAAGGATCTAGAACGGATATTTTCATCATTTTCCACCCAAAATTCAAATTCCTCCCAACATTTTCCACTCTAATTCCTCATTTCCTTTCCTAATCCATTTTTCACCCCAATTTCAACCCACTAAACCTCACTCCAAACCCAAACTTCACTCCTAACCTAGGGGTTATTTAAATCAATTCATTCCAAACCAAAAAGGGACCTAGATCATTTTTCACCCTCATTTTTCAAAATTTGCTCTCAATTCTCTCTCACTTTTTCATCCTCCATCTTCATCTTCAACCTTTCACCAAAGCTCCATATTTATAGATTCACAAATTCTTCAATGGAATTTGTGAATTCTTGAGCTAAGCTTCCATCACATTATCATTCTTGGTTCAATTCTGCAGTAACTACTGGCTTAGATCTTGGATTAAGCCGTTGGAATCACTTTTGGAGGAGCTTTTACTTATTTGAAGTTTTCTTGCTTGGATCTTCAAGTGTTCTTGATAAAGCTTCATAGATCTCTGGTTTTCTTGCTTGGATCCATCAATTTTCGTTTTCAGCAATTACCAAAGCAAATCTCAGCTTTGTAGGTTGGTTAATTTCAGATCTATACTTGTTTTAGCTTATTTACAACTTATTCAATGTAGATCTTTGGTTGTTGTTGATTTTGATCCATGTGCTTGATTTTGATTCTTAATGTTGATGATTATTGGATCTAAATGATGTTTGAATACTATGTTTGAATGTATTTTTTGTGCATAAGTGATTACATGATCATTGGAGTTGTTTGAATAAGTTATTTGCTGCTTAAAAGTGCTTTTGGAGCTATTTTTTGAATTCTGTTGCTGTGTAACCGGTTAGCAGTTATGTTGTAACCGGTTAACATGTTGTTATTTGCGCAATTTCTGGATGTTTTGAACTGTGTAACCGGTTACAGCATAACTGCTAATCGGTTACCACTGCTGCATAATGAGATTTTCTTGCATTTTCTTGCATGTTTGAGGTCCTTTGCATGTCTAAACTTCATGGATTAATATGTTGATGATTTATGGATTATTCTTGATCTGTCTCACCCCACATCCTTGCATGGACATGATTCTTCGACACACGATCTTTGAGTTCTCATTGTTAAATGTTCATGTTTGCATTGATGTTTTCTTAATGTGACGAATGCTTTGCACACACTCCTTGAGCATGTTAATTGTGAATTATTGCAGGTGTTGGTGGAGTTGATGTGATGTATATGTGTGCTTGCTTCTAACCTCATGAAATGCATGGTTGATTAGACTTTTTCATGTGCTAAATGTTGTGCATTCTTTCATGATGTGGTGTATTCTTCCATGATGTTTTCAAGTATTGTTTACCATGGTGTATGATGTGATTGTGATCATGATTAATTGTGAAATGTAATGGTTGATGCATGTTTGTTTTTCCATGAGTGAATCATTAATGTATCACATGCTGCCCTGTTTCTACTGTTGTTTATGTGCATGTATGCTGTATATTGTTCACACTTGCTGCCTGCTGCCTTTTACACCTCCTTTTGTGCTGAATTGTGCGCTGTTGAAAGCTGTCTTGCTTGTGTACTGTCTTTAACTGCTGTGCAGGTGCAGAGGCGCTGTTGTAGCTGCTGCTTGTTTATTTTATTTGCCTTTTCTTCTTCGTCTCTTTCACTCTTTTTCTTCCCTTGAATATCAAGACTTGTTTAAGTCTTGGATTTACTCCCTTAGAGCTACCTAGTCCAACTTAATTTTCGATTAAGCTTGGAGTAGGATTAGCATTAGGCTTCCCTTTTCATACTAACTTAGGTAGAAGTTTCCCTTTCAAACTCAACTATCGGGCCATCTTTGCATGACAACATTAGGTTAGAATTCCCCTTAGTGTTTTTTTCTTTTCCTTTGAGTCCTCTCTTCTGATCTCATAACACTTCTAAAGCACTTAATAAATACAGCGTATATTGCGCTCGAGCCTTAAGTGTAGGAAATGAAGAACGAGGGGTCTCCCCTCCTCTTCTAGAGTGTTTAGCATACGTCCCATTTGGGGGCGACCATGCGATTCACTCGTTCCCGCATGGTAGACTTTGGTGCAATGTAAGTTATGAACTAACTTCAATCCATTTCTTCTAAAAAACAAAAAAAACAAACAAGGATTCTCTTCTCATCTATTTCTTTCCTTTGCGAGGATGCGTCACTTCCGTTCTACCGCAAACAGGTAAATGCCTAAGACTCCGTACAACGAGCTGCGACACCTAACTGCTAGAATGTGAACGTTGGCGTACTCCATTTAAAAAACATAAACAAAGCAAGCTTTCCCTAGTGAGGGGAACTACGTCGCTCTGATTCTCGCGTGCGAGTGGGATACGTAGGCAGGAGATCATGCGAGATCTCTCCGAGCACAACCTTTCTTCATCACCTCCTTATCTCTTTTCGACCCGTAGGTCAAACTACGACTGCTCTGATTTCCTCTCTCTAGTCCGATTGTGGATACGTAGGCACAAGACGGCGATGTCTTGGCGAGTAACCTCCCCCTAGTTCATGTCCGAACTACATTGACTCTGACTTTCCCATTGCACGAGGGAATACGTAGGCCTAGGACGCGATGTCCTATCGAGTCTCTTCTTTTCCTTTTCTTCACTGTTTCTTCGTTCTTTCCCGTACCTGTTTCTTTTCCTTTCCAATAGCAGCGGAGTTCCAGATGACAACACCTTTTGATACAGACAGCAAGCGTGGATCCCATCGAGTACGATGGACGCATGGGGGTGTTAATACCTTCCCCTCGCGTAACCGACTCCCTTACTCGTTTCTCTTGGTCGCGAGACCATGCTCTTTCCCTTCCCTCAGGTTTATGCAGTGTTTTCTTTCCCTCTCTTGGGATAAATACACATTGCTGGTGACTCTGTTTCCGCGCCACTTTCGTGTTTGTACTTGGATGAAAATCCCGGGAGCGACAGCTGGCGACTCTACTGGGGAATTCTGGTTCCCTATGCGAGTCAATCCTAGCGCTTGTCTGTTTATTTTCATTGGGTGTTTACTGTTGTGCACTAGTTATTTTATATTACTGTATATTACTATTTCTACCGCGTTTATTGTATTTCATTGTTATCATATGCTGGATTGTGTTGTGCTGTACTGGTTTTCTGTTTGGCAGGTTGGGATGTTCTGAGAGATAAGCCCAATACCCAGGCTTGAGTATACACCTATGGTTAGCGTGGAAAGTAGTGTGACTTGATTGGCATTTGGCCAGACGTAGTATACATGAAAACTCCATATCCATACGAGGTTTTCTTTGATAATATTTTATCCTGCGCATTTGGGGCTGACGATGGAATGTAACCTGGAAAACTGTCGACTCTGGCGACCATCTCCCAAGAACTCAGCAACGCCTCTCCTCCCGAGATGTGATAATGGCAGACCAGAAATGGCAAATCCATTACGATTCTCAATCCTAGGACCCAATTCTGGGAACTTGCTATAGGATATCCTTTTTGAGGGGAATCCGTTGAGGCCTCCTCGATTGGTGATGACAAACCAGAAATGGTGACCGTATCGTCATTTCTCAACCTGAGAGCCTGGGATACTGAGGATCCTCAGTTTTCTAGAACCCCCATGTGAGAGGGGCGGGTGTTTGCAGGTTTGCAGGTGACCTTGGCCTTCAACCTACAAGGTATTCTGGTTTTCCTATTAGTGTGGACTTATAAGCCTGGTATTCTGGTTTTCTTCAGAGCATAATTGTGAACTTATCCAGTCATCAACACAGCAGTTATTCAGAATTGTGGACGCTTTGATCCCATGTCTGTTGCATTCATATTATTTCATTTCATTTGCATCTTGCATCATTTTGCATATCTTTCTCCAGGCCAGACCAGTGAGCTCATCCATCCTTTATCTGAATTCTAGTTTGATTTCCCGACTTTCGTAGTGGACTTGAATCAGCTTCTGGAAAGATTATGAACTCAGGAGAGCAGAATCAGATTGTGACTAGAGTCGATGTTGATTTGATGAAGAGTCAGTTGGACCAACTTATGGAAGCTATGGCCGTCATGACAAGGGGGGAGGACAATATTCAAAGAAATGAGAATGTCATTCCACCTCCGGTGGACAATGTTGCCCAAGCTCAACCTGTACGAATTCCTGTTGAGAATTATGCTATACACGAGTGAACCATCGTACGAGACAGACATTCTTCTTCTCTTGATGCCACGGACTATCAGAGCTTTGCCTTCTCTATGCCAGATCTCCAAGGGGTAGTTCCGAGGATGAGGCCTAAGGACCCATGATCTGTTGATGATGAAAAATACCGTGTGTTGGAAGAAAATTTGAAAGCCCTGGAAAGGCGTGATACTCTTGATTTGAATGCTTCAAGCAGGTGTTTGGTACCCGACCTGGTAATGCCTCCAAAGTTTAAGATGCCGAAGTTTGAGCAATACAAAGGAGATAGCTGCCCAAAACTACATTTGGTGATGTTTTGCCGAAGAATGACTTCACATGCCCACAATGACAAGCTCATGATCCATTATTTCCAAGACAGTTTGAGTGGGGCATCTTTGTATTGGTATATGCAGTTGCAGAGTGATTGCATCCAATCATGGACAGATCTGGCAAACGCCTTCGTGAAGCAATACAACTATAATCTTGACATGGCTCCCAGCCGAATGCATTTGAAGGGTTTGTCTCAAGCAGATAATGAATCATTCAGAGGGTATGCTCAAAGATGAAGAGAGTTAGCCGCTCGCGTTCAACCGCCACTTTCGGAAAGAGAATTGGTTGATCTGTTCATGGATACCTTGCGAAGTCCATACTTGGAAAAGATGATTGTCGATGGGGCACCAAATTTTTCTGACCTGGTAATGGTGGGAGAACGTATCGAGAGCCTGCTCAAGTGTGGAAAGCTCCAAGGCGTCTCAAAATTCCAAGCTAATGAAAGTGAATCAGTTGTCAGTTCTCAGGAAGAATTCGAGGAAGAAAATAGTTATATTCAGGAATCTTCACGACCTTGTTCTCAGTGTTCAGACGTATCAACTGTTCAGAGTCAACAATCTTATGGGTCTTCATATCAGGGACAATATTCTTCTGCAAATCAAGGTATTCCTAAGAATCAACGGTCATATCGCTGTCAGCCGCGTCAACACGCCCGACAAAGGCCAAGAAAGCCAGAGAGGCATTTCACTCAGTTGTCAATGTCATACAGTCAGATGTTGTCTGATTTAATCAGAGGTGGACTTATTGTCCCAAAGGAGATAGGCCCAGTGATTCTTCCGTACCCACCAGGTTTTGATATCAACGCCCATTGTGACTACCATGTTGGGGCACAGGGGCATTCAACTGAAGACTGTAAGGTGCTCAGGACCAAATTTCAGACACTTCTTAACTCCAATATGTTCTCGTTCACGCCTCAGGGTATTCGAATCAACATTTCTCCTTCATTCAGTCAAATGGGTTCATCAGTTCAGGTTATGGAAGAAGTCACCAAGAGCAGTGGTGCGAATGATTATCAGACTGACTTCGACGAGCAATTATGAAATAGCTAGCTCAGTTGCAAATCAAGCTTGGAAAGCCCAGTTCCACAAAGCTAGAAACCATTTAGATCATGTCATTTCTTTGCATTTATAGTTTCTTTTCTGTTAAAATGTACAACCTCATTTGTAAAACTTGTTGTTTTTGATTGATAATGATAATGAAATAAATATGCATGGTTTGATTAAATCCAGTCGTGATCACTCATACTTTTTATCAATATCATATGCTTGTTTAAGCAGGAGCCTAGGGAGGATGATGAAATTTGAAGGCGCAAAACTTCCGATTGTATGCTTTTGAACAAAAACCCTGTTGATGATGTACATGCATTGTTTCAAATTCCTAAACACCAGAGACATAAGGAAGATAATCCCTTGCAAACCCCGTTGAGCCTTGTAGTAGGAGTTTATTTCTAAAAACGAAAAACCCTCAGTCTTAACCTAGGGGCAGGGTAGGTGTCAGTTAATTTGACCACGCGTTCAAATTTCAAAAGGAGTGTCCCATTCGAGGATCAATTACATCAACAGTTATCCCTCACCAACTAAAGAGTGAGACAGTCACAACCCTTTCAAACAAGTTAGACAAGCCAGTGTCACACGATTTGTTCAAAAAAAAAAGAGAAAAAGAATCAAAGAAAAAGAAAAAAAAAAGAAGACAACCCGCTAAGTCGAAACTTGAAAAAAAGTGACTTTAGGCAAGATTTAGGGCATCCCGCTGGACTTCAAAATTGGAAAAATTCAAAAGAATCAGTCCAGGAAAAATCAGGGAAAACAAAAGAATAAAAAAAAAGAGAAAGAAAAGAAAATACTCGATAAAGAACAAGTCGTGTGACTACAGACACTAAAGACAAAAGGGGTGACTATCACTCCGAAAACCGTGTAGGTTCCTTCTATCCTCCTACCATTCATTGACCTTTTTGAAAAGTGAGCGCCTGTGTTGAATTAGTTGAACGTAGGACTGGAGAACATCAAGGAGAATGGGTGGGTTAAAACAAAATTTTGAGCCTTATATCCTTTCTTTCTCAAACCGTGAATCAGGCCACGTTACAACCTTCAAAAGACCTAATTGAAGCAGGGTTGTTTCGAGAGTATACTTCGGTAAAGATCGCGTCAAAGCTGACTCCTAAAAGGATCTTCTTACCACTCATGTTGGTACCGGTGACATTCCGAACAGTGATTCATTCACTATATGTCACAAGATTTTTCCAGTGAACAGACTCGGATTTCAAAACTGTCATATGCATTGCATTAAAATTATCTTTTCAAATTGAATTTTTTTACTTGCGAGTCAGTACTTGACATCAGGAAAGTTTCTACAATGGAAATATTGATTAATCTAAGGTGCAAAGTGCCTGAGTACTCCGTTAAGCCGGGGCAAGTCATATCAAATGGGCGATCCATTCCAAGATTCAGTTAATCTGGGGCAATCAATTCGAGATTCAACAAATCTCTCGAAGGTCAATTAAAGGTACTCCATCACAGATCAGCCAGACAGGGGCACAAATCATTCCAAGGCTGGGGCAGGTCACCCTAAGAGCACAAGAAGTTATTCTCTCCGGAGGACGGTTAATCAAAGTCATGGGGCAAGATATGCCGGATCTTGAAGACATGTTCATTTACAGGTAATGCTGCATCAAGGCACCTCTTTTTAGTCATATCACATCTGCAGGGTTCATGTTGATAGCCATCACGAGATGTGCCCACTAGAGTTTCTCTCCTCGGCAGAGATAACTGAAGTTTTATCACTCAGCAGAGCATCATGGAGATCATGATTATTCTCCCCAGCAAGGGTTCAGAAGTTGGCTCTTCCCTAGCCAGCTTGGCGAAGTTTACTGCTTTCAGCAAGAGTTCATATAAGAGTGTGGGGTTTGTGCTTCCCCAGTTTGTGGTAAAGTTGTTACCATCTCCCCAGCAGAGTAAGGGTAGAAGAAAGTACATTTTCAACAAAGGAGTAAGTCTGATCTTGTCCTTTAGCAGAACTGATATCATCAACCATTGTTCCCCAAGCATATTTTTGGGTGGTGGTTAGCTTTCCCCAGCAAGTCAAAGGCCGATTGTCATTGGCACTTTTCTTCATCAGATTCCTGAGATGTTTCACCAGCAGACGTTTGTTATTCGTACTTTCCTGCAGAATGGAGGTTTAGTTGGGATCTCAAACAGTTTGTGACCCTCGGAGACAGTATAGTTTATCATCCCCAGCGGAGTTGGCCTCGTCTCTTCAGCATTTATTTTGCTGGAGTGCTCCTATTGCATATCATAAACATTGTTGCATAATCATTACCACGCATATCATTAGCATAGCATTTCATGAAGCCTTGTAAAACCAAACAGAAAACTCATAGCCCAACCGTGCTCGGCACCTCCATCCACAGCTCACTTTGCTGGCATCTTTCAAAAACCTGAAGCCCTATCCCTATTGGCACTTCATTCAAAATCCAATCCCCATTGGTACCCAGAAAGATTTCGCCTTTGAAAAAATAATCACCATCAGGTTTCACCTGTCCTTGCCAGCAAAGTCCAATCATACTTCGCACATCCTTCTTTTCCCGGTAGCCGAGCATACATTGGCTTTTAGCATATAGCAATCATTACATCCTCAAATCGCGTAGCATTTCCATTTCGTGTGGAGCATTACGCCATAGAAAGAAAATTCCAACATATGCATGCGAAGCATAAGCCAGATTTGGTACCTCGCGCGAAAGCCCAAATTAACTTTCAGTTAAGACGTTGACATATCCCCAGCAGACATTACAATCAACCCCTCTGCTTACCTTTCTTTTGGGTCGTAGATCATACGTCGATCTTACCCTTGACCAGTCATTGTCCATCAACCCTTTGATGATGAAATTTCAAAGCAGGTTTTCTTTCCATCAAACCCCTTTGACGATGTGTTTCCTCGGCCAGGTTTTCTTTCCGTCAAACCCCTTTGACGATGTGCTCCCTAAGTCAGGTATTCTTTCCGTCAAACCCCTTTGACGATGTGTTTCTTCGTATGGTTTTCTTTCTGTCATCCCTACGACAATGTGTTTCCTTCGGTTAAGTCTTCTTTCTGACAAACCCTTTTGACGATGTGCTTTCTTTGGTCGAGTCTTCTTTCCGTCAAACCCCTTTGACGATGTGCTTTCTTCGGTCGAGTCTTCTTTCCGTCAAACCCCTTTGACGATGTGCTTTCTTCGGTCGAGTCTTCTTTCCGTCAAACCCCTTTGACGAGGTGCTTCCTTCGGTCAGGTCTTCTTCCCGTCAACCCTTTGACGACGTGTTTCCTTTGGTCAGGTCTTCTTCCCATCAACCCTTTGACGATGTGTTTCCCTCGGTCAGGTTTTCTTTCTGTCATCCCCATGACAATGTGTTTCCTTTGGTTGAGTCTCCTTTCTGTCATCCCCATGACAATGTGTTCCTTCAGTTGAGTTTTCTTGCCATCAAATTACTTTAATGATGTGTCCTTTCAGTCGGGTTCCATTTTTCTTCCCGTCAAATCCCTTTGACGATGTGGTTCTCTGGGTATGTTGTCTTTCCGTCAAATTCCTTCGACGAAGTGTGACTGGGTTCCAATTACATTTCTCTCCTCGCAGTTAGCAAATTTTGCGGTTCTTTATGTATTCAATCACCTTCTACCTTGAATGTCTGAAAGTCGTTGCTATCATCCCTTCAGGTCCAGGATGATTGAATAGGGGCAGCTGTAGTACCCCAATATTGCCCTACCTTTTTCTAACTTTTTCTAGCTTATGATCGCATTCATCTGCATATCCATTAGGTCATATTCATAATCATACAGTGCATTGGTTTTTCTAAGGCATGGAATCAAGGTATTCTTCCAGCAACTTATGGCGTTATCAGCTCCAATATTATTTTAAGTAGTATTCTGAGCCAAGCAGATAATTTACAAAGTCTTTTGGAGCCTTCATTTTGCTCATTAGACGTTTTGATAATCAGAAGCTTCAACAGTCATTTTCTGGTCAAGCGATCCAGTATCAGGCATTATTAATTCAGCAGGATATTCTGAGGTGTCAGCAAGAATTTGTGTTTCATTCCAAGTGTTACTCAGTAGCAATGCCAAGTTTTGGGTTTCAGAGGCTTAATGATTTCAAAACAACTGTCAGAAGTCCCTTTTCCAAGTGTCCCTCCAAAAGGCGCCAAAATTCAAAATTTGCACTGTGTAACCGGTTACAGCGTATCTGATAACCGGTTACCCTTTGGTTTTTCGGCGCATTTCTTCAGTTTTTGAACTGAGTAACTGGTTAGCAGTTATGCTGTAACCGGTTACTCTGGGTAAAATTTGAAAAATTCTGTTTTCATCATTTGTGATCATGTGCTTGGCTTGTGCACGTATGGGAAGGATCTAGAACTGATATTTTCATCATTTTCCACCCAAAATTCAAATTCCTCCCAACATTTTCCACTCTAATTCCTTATTTCCTTTCCTAATCCATTTTTCACCCAATTTCCACCCACTAAACCTCACTCAAAACCCAAACTTCACTCCTAACCTAGGGGTTATTTAAATCAATTCATTCCAAACCAAAAAGGGACCTAGATCATTTTTCACCCTCATTTTTCAGAATTTGCTCTCAATTCTCTCTCACTTTTTCATCCTCCATCTTCATCTTCAACCTTTCACCAAAGCTCCATATTCATATATTCACAAATTCTTCAATGGAATTTGGGAATTCTTGAGCTAAGCATCCATCACATTATCATTCTTGGTTCAATTCTGCAGTAGCTACTGGTTTAGATCTTGGATTAAGCCGTTGGAATCACTTTTGGAGGTGCTTTTGTTTATTTGAAGTTTTCTTGCTTGGATCTTCAAGTATTCTTGATAAAGCTTCATCGATCTCTGGTTTTCTTGCTTGGATCCATCAATTTTCGTTTTCAGCAATTACCAAAGCAAATCTCAGCTTTGTAGGTTGGTTAATTTCATATCTATACTTGTTTTAGCTTATTTACAACTTATTCAATGTAGATCTTTGGTTGTTGTTGATTTTGATCCATGTGCTTGATTTTGATTCTTAATGTTGATGATTATTGGATCTAAATGATGTTTGAATACTGTGTTTAAATGTATTTTTCGTGCATAAGTGATTACATGATCATTGGAGTTGTTTGAATAAGTCATTTGCTGCTGAAAAGTGCTTTTGGAGCTGTTTTTTGAATTCTGTTGCTGTGTAACCGGTTAGTAGTTATGCTGTAACCGGTTAACATGTTGTTTTTTGCGTAGTTTCTGGCTGTTTTGAACTGTGTCACCGGTTACAGCATAACTGCTAACCGGTTACCACTGCTGCATAATGAGATTTTCTTGCATTTTCTTGCATGTTTGAGGTCCTTTGCATGTCTAAACTTCATGGATTAATATCTTGATGATTTATGGATTATTCTTGATCTGTATCACCCCACATCCTTGCATGGACACGATTATTCGACACGCGATCTTTGAGTTCTCATTGTTAAATGTTCATGTTTGCATTGATGTTTTCTTAATGTGACGAACACTTTGCACACACTCCTTGAGCATGTTAATTATGAATTATTGCTGGTGTTGCTGGAGTTGTTGAGATGTATATGTGTGCTTGCTTCTAACCTCATGAAATGCATATTTGATTGGACTTGTTCATGTGCTAAATGTTGTGCATTTTTTCATGTGGTGAATTCTTCGATGATGTTTTCAAGTATTATTTACCATGGTGTATGATGTGATTGTGATCATGATTAATTGTGAAATGTAATGGTTGATGCATGTTTGCTTTTCCATGAGTGAATCATTAATGTATCACATGCTGCCCTATTTCTACTGTTGTTTATGTTCATGTATGCTGTATATTGTTCACACTTGGTGCCTTCTGCCTTTTACACCTCCTTTTGTGCTGAATTATGCACTGTTGAAAGCTGTCTTGCTTGTGTGCTGTCTTTAACTGCTATGCAGGTACGAAGGCGCTGTTGTAGCTGCTGCTTGTTTATTTTATTCGCCTTTTCTTCTTCGTCTCTTTCATTCTTTTTCTTCCCTTGAATCTCAAGACTTGTTTAAGTCTTGGATTTACTCCCTTAGAGCTACCTTGTCCAACTTAATTTTCGATTAAGCTTGGAGTAGGATTAGCATTAGGCTTCCCTTTGCATGTTAACTTAGGTAGAAGTTTCCCTTTCAAACTCAACTATAGGGCCATCTTTGTATGACAACATTAGGTTAGAATTCCCCTTAGTGTTTTTTTCTTTTCCTTTGAGTCCTCTCTTCTCATCTCATAACACTTCTAAAACACTTAATAAATATAACGTATATTGCGCTCGAGCCTTAAGTTTAGGAAATGAAGAACGAGGGGTCTCCCCTCCTCTTCTAGAGTGTTTAGCATACGTCCCATTTGGGGCCGACCATGCGATTCACTCGTTCCCGCATGGTAGACTTTGGTGCAATGTAAGTTACGAACTAACTTCAATCCACTTCTTCTTAAAAACAAAAAAAAACAACGATTCTCTTCTCATCTCATTCTTTCCTTTGAGAGGATGCGTCACTTCCGTTCTACCGCAAACAGGTAAATGCCTAAGACTCCGTACAATGAGTTGCGACACCTAACTGCTAGAACGTGAACGTTGGCGTACTCCATTTAAACAACACAAACAAAGCAAGCTTTCCCTAGTGAGGGGAACTACGTCACTCTGATTCTCGCGTACGAGCGGGATACATAGGCAGGAGATCGTGTGAGATCTCTCCGAGCACAACCTTTCTTCATCACCTCCTTATCTCTTTTCGACCCGTAGGTCGAACTACAACTGCTCTGATTTCCTCTCTAGTCCGATTGAGGATATGTAGGCACAAGACGCCGATGTCTTGGCGAGCAACCTCCCCCTAGTTCGTGTCTGAACTACATTGACTCTGACTTTCCCATTGTACGAGGGAATACGTAGGCCTAGGACGTGATGTCCTATCGAGTCTCTTCTTTTCCTTTTCTTCCCCGTTTCTTCGTTCTTTCCCGTACCTGTTCCTTTTCCTTTCCATTAGCAGTGGAGTTCCAGATGACAACACCCTTTGATACAGACAGCAAGCGTGGATCCCATCGAGTACGATGGACGCGTGGGGGTGCTAATACCTTCCCCTCGCGTAACCGACTCCCTTACCCATTTCTCTTGGTCGCGAAACCATGCTTTTTCCCTTCCCTCAGGTTTATGCAGTGTTTCCTTTCCCTCTCTTGGGATAAATACACATTGCTGGCGACTCTGTTTCTGCTCCACTTTTGCGTTTGTACTTGGATGAAAATCCCGGGAGCGACACCGGTGCAGGGTTGATAGCGGCAGTTATTGCCGCTACCGGTTGATACCTTTGCCTTTGCGTTTTTTTTTTTGGGAAACCACTACCGTACATTTTGGTAATGCTAGATGGCCCTGTATCTTTGACCAATCGTCCTTCTCGGACTGCTTCTTCAAGGCGTAGTCCCATGTTCACCATTTCAGTGAAGTCGTATGGCACACTGGCAACCATTCGGTCGTAATAGAATGAGCTCAAGATTTTTAGGAAAATCTTGGTCATCAACTTTTCCTCAAGGGGGGACAGATCTGGGCAGAAATTTCACGCCATCTCTGAGCATATTCCTTGAAAGTTTCTTTGTCCTTCTGCAACATTGCTTTGAGTTGATACCTATCCGGTGCCATGTCCAGATTGTACTTATACTACTGAATGAAAGCAGCGCCGAGATCTCTGAAAGTATTGATCTTGAGTGCGGAACCGGTTAAACTATCTTGGAAATAATGGATCAGTAGCTGTTGATTTTCCGTCTGAGTTGACATCTTTCGAGCGTACATCACCAAATGAATTTGAGGGCAAGAGTTTCCCTTTGTAATACCCCAAATTTTGACCACTTAGATTTCCCATCATTGTGAAAATCATCATCACAATATGGATGTACCTTTATGCTTCATTAGTCTCCCCAAAGATGGGTGAGCATCCACTACAATCAAAATTAGGGTTTCAAGCCCTCTCTGAGTGCTTAGACAAAGGATCAATCAAGAAATGACATGATCTTCAACTTGTCTAATCTCTTAAACATCCACAATGGATCAAAAAGGACTCCCACTTCAAGGATTAAGCACAAGGCTGCTCCCTTCTAGGTGGATCAAGTCTCAAGATCGACAGTGTCACCAAATTAGGGTTTTGGTCGACCAGGGCCTCCAGATGGAAATTTTCATCTGGGCACAAGGCAATGATCCAAAACATAACCTAATATACTTCATGGAACCTCATGAACCCATGCATCAAGTCAATTTTGCCTCAGGGGATGCATTCATCAAAAATCAGGAATTAGGGTTTCTTGACCTAATTCACCCCTAAGTTGACTTTTGGGACAAACCATGAGCCAAGACCTCAAGAGATGATTTGAGGGTCTCTAATATACCATATTGATCCATTTGGAACAATGGATTGATCCAAGAAGTTTGAGCAACAAGTCTCAATTTCATCTGCACCACAATTAGGGTTTTAAGGGAAAAGTCAACTGTAACTTTGACTTTTGACCAGGACATGCTCCCAAACCCTAATACATGATTGAATATACCCTATGACACCCATGGAACATGTCCATCAAGTTTGATTTAGGTCAAGGACATGATTTCCTGAAGAATTGCACAGTTTGGAATTCATCTGATAAAAAGTCAACTGTGCACAAAAGTCAACTTTGACTTTTTGAGATTTTTCACCAAAATGGATTTTTAACCCTAAAATGATGTTAATGTATGATTTGAATCATCATTCATCAAGAAAAATCAAGAAAAGTGAGATAACTTGTAAAAGGGGTAACCATAAAACTTAGAAATTTTTCTAAGTTAAAAATAAAGTGGCAAAGGTACCAACTTTGAAGGACCATAACTCCTAAACCACAAGGCCATTTTTTCTCATCCAAAGATGGATTTGTAGCCCTCATTATCACCTACAAAAACTTCAACTACAAGTCATTCCAATTCATTAAGGATTTTGAGTTATGGAGTGATCAAAGTGGCTGAAAAGTGAAAATGTCACTTTTTCCAACACTTAATGAAATTTTCACTAAGTCAGATTCTGCCTCACTTTTTGCCAAATGTAGGGGGATTTATCACTTGGAATCAAAAGAGATCAAAACCAAACTTGTCCAAACAGTTGTTGTATCATGTGAGAGCTTTCCAAAATGGCCAAGAACATTGCCAAATTCAACCTACACCATGAGATACAACATTGCCAAGTTGCCTTGCTGAAATCTGTCAAGGCAAGGCAGAATTTGCAACTTTGGTCGATTTGCCAAAATCAGCCAAATTCAATTGCTCCTATCCACTTGGACACCTCAGAGGATTGAATCTAAAGGGGACAATCACTGAGCCAAGCCTCCAAAGTCCATGGAACAAGAAATAGCATGTTGAACCTAGAATGGCCAAAATAGGGACAAGACTTCAAATTTGGAATGAGGCATTCAATGGAACCATCAAGGTGGCATGGACTGACCCATTCTCATCTGAAATCAGTCAAGACTTATCCAAGACCAAGGGGACCAAAGCTCTGTGCCCTAACCTCTAGTCAATGGCTAGAGGAGACTTGGATTTTCATTTGCCAACATTGGCCAAACCTACTTACCAGCTGCCATGCACTATTCCTTGCAAAACAAACTTGCTCTACTATAAATAGAGCTCAATTGTGGTCAGTTTGAGTACACCAAAGCCATCTACCAGATGCTTTCCTCGAAATCTCTTCTTTCACTCCAATTTTGCCTTCTAAGGCAAGTCACTATCGGGTTTTGAGTTTGAGAGCAATTCCAATCAAACCAATCACTCACACACCTCACATACATCACATATGAGCTGATCAAACACTTAGATTACTTCTGAAACATCAATTTCACAAAATCACCAGCTGGTTGCTCAAGGTTTTAACCAAAGTGCAGCTGAGGTACCACAAAATGATCCAGCCAATTTCAATCAAGTCCAACCATCCAAACACAATCCATAGGGTGTAGGGAAGCTGCTCAGATCATCACCACTCATCTGTAACACCTCCAAATCAAAAATCACTTTGAACTTGCTGTCACGGCCTAGAGGTAAGCACATACTTGGTCATCTCTCAATCTATGCATATTTCCTCGCACAATAATTTGGCCATATGTTCATAATCATGCATGGAATGTTTTCCCTCAATTAATTGCATTGTTTGAATCGTGTATCAAAAATCCTAGCCTTCATGCAGAAATTAGGGTTCTTGAGGTCTCTTCGTGATTTCTTGTTGTATGTTTAATTTAAATGAAATTAAAGTACATAGACATGATCGTGAGGTTGAGACGAGCATAATGATATGTGGATTGCATGATATGATTACGTATTCATGGAGATTGGATAGAAAATGCAAATCTGAGAAACCAAGAACACGCGCGTGTTCTTCAGCTGTTCTTGGCGCCATTTTTCATAAATTCAAATATTTGAATTTTGTGATTTTGTTTAATTGATTCAAAAATTAATTTCTCTCTGAGTTTTAATGATTTTGAGTTGATTCTTTTTTTAATAATTCACAAAAATGTTAAAATATTTTATTTTCACAAAAAATCCCAAAAATATTATTTATTTCATATAATTGATATTTTTGTAAAGAATTAATATTTTGATTGTTTTTGGCATTTTAAATATTTTTTCTACATTGATTTTGCAACTTTTAATGCTTTCTAATTATTTTGTAGGTCAATACTTAATTTTTGAAGCATTAATCCAAGATCACAATTTGTTTTCCATGTGTGTTAAACAATTTTTGATCATTTTAATTGAATTTTTATTCAATTAAATACATTTTGAAAACAAATTAGGGTTTTGGATTAATTCAACCCTCATAAATCATTTTCAAAACACTTTGGACCTCTTGAGAGAGTGTAAGACCCATCCCCCCTTGTACAAAAACTTTTTGGGCCTCACTCATTGTATAAGTCCCTTTGTACAAGTAAACGGCGCGATCGCCGCCCGTTTAAAAATAAAAATCATCTGGGCCTCTCCTTGAGCTATAAGACCCATTCAAAACACGTTGGGCCTCTATTAGAGTGTAAGACCCAATCCCCCTTTTAACCAAAACATTTTGGGCCTCACTTATTGTATAAGTCCCTCTGCGTTAAAAGAAAACCTCGGCGCGATCGCCATTTTTAAACGAAAAATCATTTGGGCCTACCCTCGTGTTATAAGCCCCACTCTTTTTTTCTTTAAACCTTTTTGGGCCTCTTGAGAGAGTGTAAGACCCATCCCTTTGTACAGAAAACCTTTTTGGGCCCCAGTCACTTGTATAAGTCCCGCTGTACAAAGTCAAACAGTGCGCTCACTGATAAAACCCTGGGCCTCTCCTTGAGCTGTAAGCCCCAAATCTTTTTTTTTCAAAGCACTTTCTCCTTTGATTTTGAATATACTGTTGTTTTCAATCTTTCTTTGTTGAAAAACTAACCAAACAGCATGGAAGCACTCCAACCGAGTAAGTGGTTATCGCTTTCATTTAGTGCTTTCATATTATAAACTGTATTGTGGGGCTGCTCACTGTAAGTCTCCTTTCATAAACTCATATCTACTGTGTAATAATAGTATAGATATTTCGAGTTTCCCCGGCTACTACGTCTAGAACTAGGTGACGCCGTTTCATTTATTCGTAGAAATAGACGCCTAGATCCCCAATAGGAGCACCAGATACAGTCTTCTCTTCGGCTGTCCTCCTTAGGAATCGTCAAGAAGCTCTACTCCCCAAGATGAATGTATTCTCCGTGAATGGCATCTTTGAGTTTCTTCCAAATTCTCGAACTTTCCTAACTTGATCTATTCCTTGTGGATAGCTTGCCTTGAATGTCTCGGGGTTTGGGTACCCACTACGGTCATAATCTTGGACCTTAACTAAGGAACCCTCTTTAAAAGCTAAAAGTCGCTGAATAGTAAACCTCACACGTTTACCAGTGGTTTTTATCTTTAAAAGAGTTATCTCTCCTAATGGAAAGGAGATGATAGACCCACGGGCTTCTTAAAAGCATCGGCCTCCTCTTGGGCATTATTCAAGGACCCTACGGCTTCTTAGAAGTATTCACAGCCTCCTCTTAGGCTTCGTATAATGATCTCTTCCTCCGGGAATGATAGCCTCCTCTTGGGCTTCGTACAAGGACCCGTCGGCTTCTTAAAAGTTTCCAGCCTCCTCTTGGGCTTCGTACAAATTGTCCCGACGACCTCCTAGAGGTATAGGAACAGAACTTAGTCATCTCCATAGAACAGTCCTTTCATAGAGTCTACTACTGTTTCTCAAAACATAGTATAAAAGATAAAACTCTAGACACGGACAGTCTAACTTCCTTGAGTCTCAAAAGACATTCTCAAGTGACCCCTTCGTTAAATAGGAAGGAAACCCGCAGACTCGGACAGTCTCAACACCCTTTGGATTTCCAGTTTCCTCAAAGAAAAGGAGACCACCCCGATCCTCAGATCTAACCCATGAGTACAGTGATGCTCATATAAGAACTGATTTTCTCTTTCAAAATCAGTATACTGGACCTGTCACTTAACTGACATAGCCTCCTCTTGGGCTTTGTACAATGACTCTCCCTAGCGGAGTCAAACAACGCTTTAGCCTCCATCTCGGGCTTCGTACGAGATACAGAGACTCTCTTGTTGAGTCAAAATTTTTAGCCTCCATATCGGGCTTCGTACGAGATACAAAAACACTCTCTTGTTGAGTATAAAAGATTCTCCTGTTGAGTCAAACAAACAATAGCCTCCATCTCGGGCTTCGTACGAGACACAAAGACTCTATCGTCGGGTCAAAAACTTTTAGCCTCTCTCTCGGGCTTTGTACGAGACACAAATTAGCCTCCTCTTAGGCTTTGTATAATGATTTTCCTAGCGGAAATTAGCCTCCTCTTAGGCTTTGTATAAGAAAACCACTGGTTGATCCAATTAACCTTTTAGCATCGAAGTTGTGCCTCATTCACAGTACACAAACATCAACAACTCCTTTCCCTTCATCTAATCGCTGTAAGCGGCAAGCCTCTGGATCATCTATATCCACGCCACTGTCCCTCTTTTAGCATGAGAAATTCCTAAGGAAAGATGGCATTGCTCTACACTGAGTTAAAGTCTTCTCCTTCAGGTTAAAACCCTTTCTTCGGAAATTATGGCATTGCTCGGATCCGCGTATCCCAGTTAAAGTAATTCTCCTTCTCCCCTCTTTAGAGATGACAAATTCTCTCTAAAGTCGAGGTCTTTCAGCTTCACATCTTGGGCTTTGAACAAGATACAAATAGACACTTCAGCTTCACATCTTGGGCTTTGAACAAGATACAAACCACCTTTCGCTTCACGTCTTGGGCTTTGAACAAGACACCAAAAACCAATTTCCTCCCATAGAATAGGAGGAACTACGAACGCTCTGATTTCCCTATTTCGGTAAACGAGAATACGTAGGCATAAGATCGAAAGAAAAGATCTTAGCGAGCGCAATCAACAAAAAACCCAAATCCTATATCTCCATCAATCAAAAGCAGTATTTCAAAAGCATCAGTCCTAACATCCTAATCCTTGTTCCCCGCCAGAAACCTTCTGCCCAGGTAAAAAAGAAAGAAAACAGTATTGGCGAAAATACAAATAACCAGTACAAAGGCCCCCCAAATTGATAGCATCCGTAACCTAACAGGCCGCTGTTTAAACTCAGTATGCAAAGCAGGGTTAATTGGAGACATCTATTTCCCTTCCTTATTCAGCTCACAATAGGATAAAAAATGAATCGACCTGTAGTCAAAGCTCAAACTGCAGAGAGCGACCAGCGCTTAAGAACCGCGTCCAAAATCGCTCGCTACAGAAAAGTGGCGCCCACCGTGGGGCCCCTTCTTTCTTTCTTTCTGTTTTCCTTGTGTAGAAACTACAGAGTGGTAACTCAGCCGGGGAGCCATTTCTGTCAGGAACTTAGGATTCTTAGCTTTATAAGTCTAGGATGATTAGGACAAATATATATACTGCTTTTCCTAATTGCTATACGTGTTTATTTTTCTGCTACTGGGAATGCGTGTGATGCCGCATGTGGTGAGAATGAGTATACACTTAAGATAAGTGATGGCGACGGGGTCGACCATCAACCTCAGTGGAGGCTGACCAACGCAACCCATTCACTCTTCTAGCCAATGAGCCGGTTGATAAGTCTGAGAAGCTGAGGAGCCAAACCCTTTCGTAGTGCGGAAACTATCGGAAATAGTTGTTACGCGATACTACCCTCATTTGAGGCTGGTGATCTATTCTCGGTGAATGGCACTTACTCTAAGATTGCTCTATAACTCGCTGGCGATCTGCTTGTTGTTTTGCTTTCCTGGGAGGAGCTGATGATAATGAGTACAGGTACAAAAATCACCCTAGTATAAACCTTTGGGGATGGGTAGAGCCTTGACTTCATGACAACGACCCTCTGACCCCATGTTTTTTCTATGTTTTTGTGTGCTGCATTCATGCATTCGTTTAATAAAACATTAAAACATTCAAAAAACTTTCTCTTCTAGTCTCTCTGTTTTTCAAATTAAACTAAGACTGTGATTGCAAATATCAGAGAAGAGGATTACGCTAATGGATTTCGGTAGAAGGAGAACTCACCAGTATACCTTCAAGGTTCCAAAACTAGAGGATTTGAGAAGGTTAGCAAGGATGATCGTTAACCCAGAGGCTTTCAGAGCCAAGCACGGTGGTTTGCTACCACTGTTAAGAGTCCATGTGATTGAGGGAATCATGGATGCGCTCATTCAGTTTTACGATCCGGTTTATCACTGTTTCACATTCCCGGATTACCAGCTAGCACCAACGCTGGAGGAGTATTCTCATCTGATTGATCTACACATTACAGATCGAGCTCCATTTTCTGGACTGGAAGAAATTCCAAAGAATCAGACAATTGCAAGAGCAATTCATTTGGACGAGTGTGAGGTCAGGACTCACATGACCACTAAGGGTGGCATCCAAGGTTTGCCAGCCCAGTTCTTGACAAAAAAAGGCTCTATACTTCGCTAGTATAGGGAACGGGACTGCTTTTGAAAGCATCTTTGTCTTGCTCACCTACGGGTTATTTTTGTTTCCCAACATTAATAACTTCGTCGATATCAACGCTATTAAGGTTTTTCTCATTGGAAACCCTGTGCCGACTTTGCTTGCAGATGCGTATCATTCTGTACACTTGGGAAATTTGTACAGCGGAGGAGAGATCACATGCTGTGTACCTTTGCTTTACAAATGGTTTATCTCTCACTTGCCCAAGTCTGCTGCTTTTTGGGATTGCAAGAGTGTCTTACGTTGGTCGCAGAAGATCATGTCTCTTACCAACTCTGATATAGATTGGTGTAATAGGATTTATGAGGGAATTAGAATCATTGACTATTGTGGAAACTTCCCCAGCGTACCCCTCATAGGAACTAAAGGAGGAATCAACTATCATCCGATATTGGTTCTTCGTCAATTTGGATACCCGATGAGACACATCCCACTGGGTGTTCATCTGGAAGGTCTTTTTTTCAAAGAAGGAGAAAGTGACAGAGCACTAAAGATGGAAATAGTGCAAGCTTGGAAACATGTTCATAAGAAAGGACGAGAGTCTCTGGGAAAACCGGACTGTGTCTCGGTGGAGCCTTATCTCCACTGGGTACAAATCAGAGCTCTCAAGCTAAAGATGCCTTATCCTCGTTACGGAATTCTTCCGCCGAGGGAATCTGTCATGTACTTCATGACGAAAACTGAAAGGCTTCAGGTTACTCTCAACAAAGTTCAAAAGGAAAGAAGATCTTGGAAGAACAAGTACCGCACCCTCGACGTAGAGTGTATCCAAATACAGCAACTACTAAAAGAGAAAGATGCTCTGATTAAAATTTTGGAGCAGCATGTTGTAGAGAATCAAGATGACCAAAGGAATTTGCTCGCTCCTTTCACCTGGCAAAGGAATGACAACCCAACAACGGCCCAAGCGCCCCGGTCAAAGAAGAGGACTCGGGACCCATTAGTTTAGGTTTCTGTTTCTGCACTTTGTAATCTACTGTATTTCCATTTCTGTAATCCTTTGGAATTCAATAAAAAGGGGTTTCCCCACTGTTTGATATTTGCAATTTAATTGTCGAAGTTTATTTTGATTAAACAAAAAAACAACAATTAATATAATCATTGCATTCATCATTCTCACATCGCGTATTCTCCTTACCTACGAATCTCACGTTTGTGTCTCGATTCTAGAGTCAAACTGTCTCATTCGTACAATACTCGGGCCAATCGTCAGAAAAAGATGGATGATCTTGAGGAAGAAAACAGAGAGTTGAAAGAAGAGATCGACGCTCTGAGAGAGGATATGAGAAAGCTTCGTAACGACATGCAAGCCATGGCAGAAGCTCAGCTACAAAGAACTGTGATCTCAGAGATCACCTCAACGCCCATCATTGAAAAGTATGATCCTAGGTATCAGATGCCGAAAGATCGTCCTTGGGGCATGCCTGTTAACTATATCCCGGAAGGATATGATCCGCCGATCACTGAAGATCAGGGAATCGCAACAGAAGCCGCTGGTCCTGAAGGTTACAAACTTCGGGAAAGCAAAGATGCCAGGGGCATACTCAAGACTCCTGAAGGTTACAAACTTCGGGAGGCGCCAAGACTTACTACCGTAGTCACGGTACCACCCCCTGTGGTGCACACTGTCCCGGAAGGACAGATTCCACAGACACCTTCTGGTAAGAAGGAAACTATGTTCGATAGAATGGATGAATTCCAGGAGCAGTTCTTGGAAATGCAGAAAGAACTGCAAGCCATTCGCGGTCAGGATCTATTTGGAAAGGACGCCGCAGATCTCTGCTTAGTCCCGAATGTGAAAGTCCCGCACAAGTTCCAAGTGCCCGACTTTGAAAAATACAAGGGTAACTCTTGCCCTCAGAGCCATCTGGTGATGTACGCTCGGCGGATGTCAGCTCAGACGGAGAATCAGGACCTGCTGATTCACTACTTTCAGGATAGTTTAACCGGTGTCGCACTCAAATGGTACATGGGTTTAAACCGTACTACGATCAGTACATTTAGAGATCTTGGTACTGCCTTCGTCCAACAATACAAGTACAATTTGGACATGGCACCCGACAGAGATCAACTCAGATCAATGTCACAAAAGGACAAGGAAACCTTTAAGGAGTATGCTCAAAGGTGGCGTGAAATTGCCGCTCAAATTTGTCCACCTCTTGAGGAAAAAGAGATGACAAAGATCTTCTTAAAGACCTTAAGCTCATTTTACTATAACCGAATGATTGCTAGTGCACCCAGTGATTTCACCGAAATGGTCGGCATGGGTGTACGTCTTGAGGAAGCCGTCCGAGAAGGACGTTTGGTAAAAGACACTGGATCAACGAGCGGTACTAAAAAATACGGTAGTGCTCTCCCTAAGAAAAAAGAGCAAGATATTAGGAATATCTCTCTCGGAAAGCAAAGGCGACGTTATCAGCCAGTAGCAGCTGTTACTCCTGCTATCGGCCCCGCGCCTGTTCCAATGTATCAACCTCAGGTTGCGCAGAGCCAGCCTGACCAACAAAGGACACAACAGCCTCTTCAGCAGGCTCGTCCTCCATATAACAACAACCGTACAACACGGCCACCAGGATTTGATCCTATACCCATAACGTACGCAGAGCTGTTTCCGTTACTGCTGGCTAAGGGGCACATCCAGACTAAGTCTCCCCTTTCAGTTCTGGAAAATCCGCCTTTTTGGTTTAAAGCGGATCAAACATGCCCTTATCATCAAGGAGGTTCAGGGCATAACATTGAGACTTGTCTCAATTTCAAATCCGACGTGCAAAAGCTTGTTAGGAGCGGGCTCTTATCTTTCAAAGATACGAATCCCAATGTTCTCACGAACCCGCTGCCTCAACATGAGAAAGCTGCAGTCAATCTGATTGAGAAAGAGACTAACAATGTCTATCAAATTCATGATGTACTCTTGTTAAAGACCAATCTGGTCAAGATACATTGTAGACAGAGTGGATATGGCCATGTGCCACCTCATAATTATCACCAGTGTGATATCTGCTCTAAAGATAACCAGGGATGTTCTGTAGTGCAAGCAGCTCTACAGGAACAAATGGATCTTGGATGGATCCAAGAGCACCGAGTTCGTGGAGTTAACATGGTTTACACGAATTCCAACGTCATTCAAAACCACAACATCCGTGCGATGAATGACAACTTAGTGGCAGTGCACTCAAGGCAAAGCCAGTATCATAATCTGCCGCGGCACGATTACAGTTCCTGTCTGATTTGCTCGGTAAACAAACAGGGATGCTCTTTCATACAAGATGCCCTCCAGCGTCAGATGGATCTTGGATGGATCCAAGACTACCATGATAGGAACTCCTATCAAATCAACATGGTTCAGATCTTTGACATTCGCGTGATGAATACCAACCTAGTAGAGTTACATGCTGAGCAGGTCTGACTTGGATTCTTAATATCACATGATTATCAAAACTGTAAAGCAGGTTGCGAAAACGATCGAGGTTGTACCCTTGTCCAGGAGGCACTTTAGCACTTGTTAAATCACTGGTGGATGCCAATCTATATGGACGAAGATACTCAGCAGATTAGTATCAATCACAGGAATCCTACTCGTCGTCAAAGTCAGGATGTCCGATCAATGGAAGATAACCTAGTGAGGTTACATTGCATTCAAAGTGGGCGTGGCCAGGTGCCACCACACAACTATGACAGTTGTAGCGTCTGTTCGGAAAGTAACCAAGGGTGTTACCTTGTGAGAGCAGCTCTTCAGGATCAGGTCGATCATGGAGAAATTCGTCCATGTCCAGGTTTAGGACCCATCATTTGGTCGCCGAACTACCTTGCCGAGCAAGTTGGGGATGTTGTCACGATCTCTGGTCATCACAGGACCAGGGATGTTTTTGCCATCATCCCTCTACTTGGCGAATCTAGAGTTCCCAACCGAGAACGGATCAAGGTTACTTATGATGGTCAGAAAAATCAGAAGGTTCCCATAGTCATCTATCTACCGGGGCCACTACCGTATGAATCAGCTAAGGCAATCCCTTACAAATACGGTGCAACAATAATCGAGAATGGAAAGGAAATTCCATTACCCTCCGTCGTGAATATTGCAGACATCAGTCGTGTAACACGGAGCGGTCGAATCTTCAACCGAGGGGCTGGAGAATCCAACAAAGAAAAGGAACTTCAGGCAGAAATTCCTGATCCACCAGTCGGTCAATCTAGTAATCCATACTTTTCAAAAGACAAAGATGAGATGCTAAAGCTCATCCAAAGCAGTGAATATAACATTGTTGATCAACTGTTACAAACTCCTTCAAAGATCTCAGTATTATCACTGTTACTCAGTTCAGAAGCACATAGAGAGGCTCTACAGAAAGTCTTGGAGCAAGCCTTTGTGGAACAGGATGTAACAATCAGACAGTTCGATAGCATTGTCTCTAACATCACTTCCTGCAATAATTTGGGATTTAGTGATGAGGAATTACCTGAAGAGGGTCGCCGTCATAACATGGCGCTCAATATCACAATTAACTGCCATGGCGATGCTTTAGCCAACGTACTGGTAGACACAGGGTCAGCCCTGAATGTTATGCCGAAGTCCACCTTGATGCAATTATCATTCAAGGGCCCTCCGATGAGAGTCAGCGAGGTCGTCGTCAAAGCATTCGACGGATCCAGAAAAATAGTTATCGGCGAAGTTGATCTTCCCATAACTATTGGTCCTCACACTTTCCAAATTACTTTCCAGGTCATGGACATCCGGGCAATATACAGTTGTTTATTAGGAAGACCTTGGATACATCAGGCTGGAGCGGTTACTTCAACCCTCCACCAAAAGCTAAAGTTCGTCAAGAACGATCAACTTGTCACGGTTTATGGGGAACAAGCCTTGCTTGTGAGCAACTTATCATCATCTACTTGTGTGGAACCCGAGGAGGTTATTGGAACTCAGTTCCAAGCACTATCGGTGAGCAAGGACAATCAGTTCAATGAAGGAACTTCAATTTCTTCATACAAAGATGCTAGCAAAGCGGTCGAGAGTACCGATATGACAGGATGGGGACGGCTTGTCATTCCTATTGACAATAAAACAAAGAAGGGTCTTGGTTTTTCTGCGACCTGTACCCAGACAGCCGCCAACGATGAAAGTCTTCATCCCCTTCAAAACTTCTTCCACAGTGGAGGTTTTCTTCACCCAGTGTCTCAGATAGTTCATGCTATCAATGAGGAAGATCCCTCTTACGCAGATGAAGAGTGGAAGTCCTATCTTAATGAAGACGGTTATATGTCTCAGGAAGAGGTGCCTATGCCTTTTTGCTTTCCTACAGAAAGTCCAAGATTTATACCAAGATCAGATGTCGAAATGATCTACAGAGATTGTGATCCGGAAGGATGTCGTGCTCCGCCAAATTCATTAGAGGAGGACGCTCTGATGAAAGACAATTTTGACCACAATTACTATGGCCCAATGGATGGCCTGCCAATGTGGCAGCCTTACCCAGGAAACTTGGGGCAAGAAAGTCAGCCGAGTAATGAAACTCAGCTGAGCATCATTGAACAGAATACCTGTGTCCCCACCATGTCATGGGATCAACACTCAGGTCATTCAGAAACTACTCAACATGAAGATGAATTCGCAACGTTTGCAGGACTAGAATTCATCAACTATGCTTTTCCCGAGGTCAACGTCATCGAGAGGGATGACTCCTCCAGTTCCACAGAAGTGTGGGACACCCTGGGACAACCAAGTGGAAAATACGACTATATGGTCAAGTACACCGCTCCCGAAAGCTCTCGTATCAGGCTCGAAGATATCCAGCCAACTGGATGGGGAGATACAGCTGAGAGCACAAATGCTATGCAAAATACAACAGAGGAATCCTCCTACGACAATTCTGCTTGGGAGACAGATTCCAATGATCCTGCTCCACCAGAAATCAGCGTCATTTCTGAAGATAAATCAAGGAAGGTGCCAGACTTTGTGATTCACCGAGGAGTTCTCCGCCAATGGGTTACCGTCGAGGTTCTGAAGGTTGTTCGTCAGTCAAAGTAATTGCCATCTTTAACCTTTCACCCTGCCCAGGTGAAACGGATATTTTGATAAGGGCTTGTTTTCTGTAAATTTCCCTCTTCGCTTTGCCCAAAGCGACAGAGTTTTGTTTTATAGGGCTGTAGTTTCAAGATTCGACTTGTTCATTAATAAAATAACGTCGTTCTGTAATTTCCGCATTAATTGCTGTTTTCTCTTTTTGCTTTTTCAGAAAATGGTAATCCTAAAAAACATTCAATAATAAAAACAAGCAGTAAAATCAAAACACTGCACACACTTGCATTTTCTCTATCTCTTCTAAACACGAATCATCACGTCATGCATATTGCTTGTTTTATACCACGTTGAAACATACGATCCGATGCCTTCTCCCAACTTTGAGTTCCCGTTATTCGAGGCTGAAGAAGAAAATGACGACCAAATTCCAGAAGAGATCTCCCGACTACTCAGACAAGAGGAAAGGTCCATCGAACCTCACAAAGAGCCGTTGGAAACGGTAAACTTGGGTTCAGGAAAAGAGAGAAAAGAAATCAGGATCGGAGCACTGCTCAGTCCAACTGCCAGAGAGGGTTTGATAAAGCTTCTCAAAGAATTTCCCGATGTATTCGCTTGGTCCTATCAGGATATGCCAGGGTTGGATACCAGCATCGTGGAACATCACTTACCGTTGAGATCAGAATGTCCGCCAGTAAAGCAAAGGTTGAGACGCACTCACCCGGACATGGCCATCAAAATCAAGGAGGAGGTACAGAAACAGATCGACGCGGGTTTCCTCGCTACATCTGAATATCCTCAATGGTTAGCCAACATCGTACCTGTTCCCAAAAAGGACGTAAGGGTCAGAATGTGTGTTGATTATAGAGATCTGAACAAGGCAAGTCCAAAGGACGACTTTCCTTTACCACACATTGACATGTTGGTTGACAGCACAGCAAAGTTCAAAGTATTCTCCTTCATGGATGGATTCTCGGGCTATAACCAGATCAAAATGGCGCCGAAAGACATGGAGAAAACTTCGCTCATTACCTCATGGGGTACCTTATGTTACAAGGTAATGCCGTTCGGTTTGAAGAATGTCGGGGCAACCTATCAAAGGGCCATGACTACTCTGTTTCATGACATGATACACAAAGAAATCGAGGTATATGTCGATGACTTGATTGCAAAATCAAGAACAGAGGATGAGCACGTTGAACATCTGTCAAAATTGTTTGAACGTCTAAGAAAATTCAAGCTCTGCTTGAATCCCAACAAGTGCACCTTCGGTGTCCGTTCGGGGAAATTACTAGGGTTCATCGTCAGCCAGAAAGGAATTGAAGTTGATCCTAACAAGGTCAAGGCCATTCAAGAAATGCCTTCTCCGAAAACTGAAAAAACAAGTCAGAGGATTCCTGGGACGTTTGAACTACATCTCCAGATTCATATTCCTTATGACCGCGACGTGCGCGCCGATTTTCAAATTACTCAAAAAGAACCAGGATTGCGTTTGGTCAAAAGATTTCCAAACCGCCTTCGACAGTATCAAGGAATATCTGTTGAATCCTCCGATTCTATCACCTCCAGTGGAAGGAAGACCACTGATCATTTACCTCACAGTCCTAGAGGACTCAATGGGATGTGTACTTGGCCAACAAGACGAAACTAAAAGGAAAGAGTCTGCCATTTACTATCTAAGCAAGAAATTCACCGACTGCGAGACTCGGTACACGATGCTTGAGAAAACTTGTTGCGCTTTGGCTTGGGCGGCCAAACGTCTTCGCCAGTACATGATTCGTCATACTACTTGGTTGGTCTCCGAAATGGATCCAATCAAGTACGTTTTCGAAAAACCTGCTCTCACGGGAAGGATTGCCCGTTGGCAGATGTTACTATTAGAATATGACATAGAGTACCATGCTCAAAAAGCCGTTAAAGGAAGTATTTTAGCCGATCATTTGGCTCATCAACCGATTGACGATCAAGAATCAATCGGGTTTGACTTCCCAGACGAAGATGTCATGTATCTAAAGATGAAAGATTGCGATGAACCGCTACCCAGTGAAGGGCCAGAACCAGGTTCCCAGTGGGGACTTATCTTTGACGGAGCAGTCAATCATTATGGAAACGGAATTGGGGCAATCATTGTTACCCCTCAGGGTTCCCACATTCCTTTCACTGCCAGACTTACGTTCAAATGTACGAACAACGAGGCCGAATACGAAGCATGTATCATGGGTCTCGAAGAAGCGATTGATTTAAGGATCAAAAACTTGGACGTATACGGCGATTCAGCCCTGGTTATTAACTAGATAAAAGGAGATTGGAACACATACCAATCAGGATTGATTCCTTACAAAGACTATGCAAGAAGGTTGTTACCCTTCTTCAACAGAGTCGACTTTCATCACATCCCTCGTGATGAGAATCATATGGCTGATGCATTAGCCACTCTCTCTTCCATGATTAGTGTAGGTCGATGGAATGACATACCTAAGATCAACATAATGCGCCTTGAACGACCTGCTTACATCTTCGCGATTGAAGCAGTCATAGACGACAGACCTTGGTATCACGATATCAAATGCTTCCTTCAGAAACAAGAGTACCCATCTGGGGCACTCAGAAAAGACAGGAAAACCCTTAGAAGATTGGCTGGAAACTTCTTCCTGAGCGGTGACACTCTTTATAAGAGAAATTTTGACATGGTCTTGCTCCGATGCGTCGACAGACCAGAAGCAGACATGCTCATGAAAGAAATTCATGAAGGATCCTTTGGCACTCATGCCAACAGACACACAATGGCGAGAAAAATTCTCAGGACCGGGTATTATTGGTTGACCATGGAATCCGACTGCTACAAGTACATGAGGAGGTGTCACAAGTGTCAGATATACTCCGACAAAATTCATGTACCGCTATCACATCTCAAAGTTCTTTCTTCCCCGTGGCCTTTTTCCATATGGGGAATCGACATGATTGGTATGATTGAGCCGAAGGCTTCAAACGGACATCGGTTCATCCTGGTAGCCATTGACTATTTCACCAAATGGGTCGAAGCAGCGTCATTCGCCAATGTAACCCGACAAGTGGTGGTCCGATTTATCAAAAACAATATCATCTGCCGTTATGGTGTTCCAAGCGAGATCATTACTGATAATGGATCTAACTTGAACAATAAGATGATGAAAGAGTTGTGTGCAGAGTTCAAGATCGAACACCATAACTCATCTCCCTACCGACCCAAGATGAACGGAGCGGTAGAAGCGGCTAACAAGAACATCAAGAAGATTGTTCAAAAGATGGTTGTAACCTATAAAGATTGGCACGAAATGCTACCCTTTGCTCTTCATGGTTATTGCACATTTGTCCGTACTTCAACAGGGGCAACCCCTTTCTCTCTAGTATATGGCATGGAGGCAATGTTCCCCATAGAAGTAGAGATCCCATCAATCCGGGTATTGATGGAAGCGAAGCTCACCGAAGCTGAATGGTGTCAAAGTCGACACGACGACCTGAACCTGATCGAAGAGAAAAGAATCACGGCACTATGCCACAGTCAGTTGTATCAACAGAGAATGAAGAGGGCGTTCGACAAAAAGGTCCGACCTCGTGTCTTCAGGAAAGGAGACCTTGTGCTCAAGAAGATATAATCATTTCTCACTGATTCTCGGGGCAAATGGACCCCAAATTATGATGGCCTCTATGTGGTCACGAAAGCTTTCTCAGGCGGCGCCTTGAGACTTGCAATCATGGACGGAGAGGAATTTGCCTACCCCACGAATGTTGATGTAGTCAAGAAATACTTCGCCTAAAACTAAAAAAAAACGTCTCGGTGGATTGAAAACCCGAAAGGGCGGTCCAGGCAAAAGTTAGAGACATGAAAAGAATCATCCCGATGGATTGGAAATCTCATAGTACAATCCAGGCAAAAGTTAGGGATAATAGCAAGTAACTATGTTCAACAGAGGCAAGTTCCTCAGCAACAGTTGCATCATCATCCATCAGGAAAACTCCAGTCAAGGTCATCTTCAACAGAAGCTCAGGATGTCCCGAATTCAAAGTTGGTAGAAGGATAGTGGTCGTTATGTTTCAACGTAGCCCTTTTCCCTGTAAATTACCATTTTCTAACTTTGTATATACTCTTTGGAATCACGCGTTTGGCTGATCTCCATCTTATCAATAAAATTTGAGCCCTTGTGCTTTTGTTTGTAATTCTTTACTTGTTTTAGCTTTACAGAACGACGTTGTTTAAACTTAATCAGCGATTCTTGAAATAAAACAAAAATAAATTTACTTGTTAAACTTTTTCTGCTTTTAAATTAAAGATGGTATTTCTTTTGACTGTTGAACATCAGACGAACATCGATCGCTTCTCCCGAAGTAAGCGGACTTCAAAGTGCAGAATCAAAGTACTCCTTTTAAGCCAGTATGCCTGAATGAAGGGATCAACTGTGTCAGAGACCTTGTTTCGTCTGACACGCCTCGGGCGAGTTCTCATCTCCTAAGCCCGATCAACATAGCTCCTAACGGGACTATCTCTCCTAAGCAAGGTGGAATTGCTATTTTGAACCAACGGTACTTCTTCGCCCCGCGATGGCCGAGTATCCAATTGTGTTCATCCATTAGTCTGTATGTCGCGTCTGTTTTGTCAGCATATACATACGTACTTCATGCATTTTTTATTTGCATTTACATTTCATATTGCATTGTTATCACTCTAGCCGGTCTTGTCCCCTAGTGATAAGCAGTTTTCTCAATCGAGTTTGTCAGTTCTTTCCTCGTCAGGAAGTGTTGCGTCTGCACAATCTCGCCACCAGTGTATCTTTAGATCAGAGTCGGCACGTGGCCACTTTGATAATTTGAACCTCTGAAAGATCAGAGAACCTTCAACAGATGTCACTCTTCGCCATTAAAGATGATATCCTTGCTTTCTCGGATTAAGGAAAATCCATAGAGAAAGCCTCGTGATCAGAGATTCGGCAGCACGCCAGTTTTGCTCCGAAAAACCACTGATGAGAAGGTCGTTGGCACCTCAAAATTGGACCCCATCATATGGCGTTTCTCCGAGAAGATCCCGAGAAAAGTATGATGAAAGATCCCAAATGAAAACAGTCTTTCAAGAGACTCGCTTTCCCCAGTAGAAACAAATGGCGTATCCAACGGAGAAGTTTGTACAACTCTACAACTCAGACGACTGGGGTCCCCAGCAAGTCTGAAAACAAAACATTTTCTACTCAAATGGCATCTCCCCAGGAAAATTCGGCGAGAAGTTTGAAGGAAAACAGCTACACATAGCGTCCCTTGTCAATAAAGTTTATTGACAAAAGAAACTAAGACCAGTTCCTTGGTAGGAAACCAGGATCGAGGGGAAGTTTATTTCAAAAGAAACTAAGACCAGTTCCTTGGTAGGAAACCAGGATCGAGGGGAAGCTTACCTTTTCTAAGCATCATTGCTTAGCTAAAGAAGATGAATGCGTAAGCTACCATTCCTAACCACCATCAAAATTTCGGGTATTCCGATATTTAATCCTCTTGCACCCCGAATGCCCGAATCCCTTCGTCATTCACACCTTCGGGTCCAAGAAGATTAAATAGGGGCATCTGTAATACCCCAAATTTTGACCACTTGGATTTCCCATCATTGTGAAAATCATCATCACAATATGGATGTACCTTTATGCTTCATTAGTCTCTCCAAAGATGGGTGAGCATCCACTACAATCAAAATTAGGGTTTCAAGCCCTCTCTGAGTGCTTAGACAAAGGATCAATCAAGAAATGACATGATCTTCAACTTGTCTAATCTCTTAAACATCCACAATGGATCAAAAAGGACTCCCACTTCAAGGATTAAGCACAAGGCTGCTTCCTTCTAGGTGGATCAAGTTTCAAGATCGACAGTGTCACCAAATTAGGGTTTTGGCCGACCAGGGCCTCCAGATGGAAATTTTCATCTGGGCACAAGGCAATGATCCAAAACATAACCTAATATACTTCATGGAACCTCATGAACCCATGCATCAAGTCAATTTTGCCTCAGGGGATGCATTCATCAAAAATCAGGAATTAGGGTTTCTTGACCTAATTCACCCCTAAGTTGACTTTTGGGACAAACCATGAGCCAAGACCTCAAGAGATGATTTGAGGGTCTCTAATATACCATATTGATCCATTTGGAACAATGGATTGATCCAAGAAGTTTGAGCAACAAGTCTCAATTTCATCTGCACCACAATTAGGGTTTTAAGGGAAAAGTCAACTGTAACTTTGACTTTTGACCAGGACATGCTCCCAAACCCTAATACATGATTGAATATACCCTATGACACCCATGGAACATGTCCATCAAGTTTGATTTAGGTCAAGGACATGATTTCCTGAAGAATTGCACAGTTTGGAATTCATCTGATAAAAAGTCAACTGTGCACAAAAGTCAACTTTGACTTTTTGAGATTTTTCACCAAAATGGATTTTTAACCCTAAAATGATGTTAATGTATGATTTGAATCATCATTCATCAAGAAAAATCAAGAAAAGTGAGATAACTTGTAAAAGGGGTAACCATAAAACTTAGAAATTTTTCTAAGTTAAAAATAAAGTGGCAAAGGTACCAACTTTGAAGGACCATAACTCCTAAACCACAAGGCCATTTTTTCTCATCCAAAGATGGATTTGTAGCCCTCATTATCACCTACAAAAACTTCAACTACAAGTCATTCCAATTCATTAAGGATTTTGAGTTATGGAGTGATCAAAGTGGCTGAAAAGTGAAAATGTCACTTTTTCCAACACTTCAAATAGCATGTTGAACCTAGAATGGCCAAAATAGGGACAAGACTTCAAATTTGGAATGAGGCATTCAATGGAACCATCAAGGTGGCATGGACTGAGCCATTCTCATCTGAAATCAGTCAAGACTTATCCAAGACCAAGGGGACCAAAGCTCTGTGCCCTAACCTCTAGTCAATGGCTAGAGGAGACTTGGATTTTCATTTGCCAACATTGACCAAACCTACTTACCAGCTGCCATGCACTATTCCTTGCAAAACAAACTTGCTCTACTATAAATAGAGCTCAATTGTGGTCAGTTTGAGTACACCAAAGCCATCTAACAGATGTTTTCCTCAAAATCTCTTCTTTCACTCCAATTTTGCCTTCTAAGGCAAGTCACTATCGGGTTTTGAGTTTGAGAGCAATTCCAATCAAACCAATCACTCACACACCTCACATACATCACATATGAGTTGATCAAACACTTAGATTACTTCTGAAACATCAATTTCACAAAATCACCAGCTGGTTGCTCAAGGTTTTAACCAAAGTGCAACTGAGGTACCACAAAATGATCCAGCCAATTTCAATCAAGTCCAACCATCCAAACACAATCCATAGGGTGTAGGGAAGCTGTTCATATCATCACCACTCATCTGTAACACCTCCAAATCAAAAATCACTTTGAACTTGCTGTCACGGCCTAGAGGTAAGCACATACTTGGTCATCTCTCAATCTATGCATATTTCCTCGCACGATAATTTGGCCATATGTTCATAATCATGCATGGAATGTTTTCCCTCAATTAATTGCATTGTTTGAATCGTGTATTAAAAATCCTAGCCTTCATGCAGAAATTAGGGTTCTTGAGGTCTCTTCGTGATTTCTTGTTGTATGTTTAATTTAAATGAAATTAAAGTACATAGACATGATCGTGAGGTTGAGACGAGCATAATGATATGTGGATTGCATGATATGATTACGTATTCATGGAGATTGGATAGAAAATGCAAATCTGAGAAACCAAGAACACGCGCGTGTTCTTCAGCTGTTCTTGGCGCCATTTTTCATAAATTCAAATATTTGAATTTTGTGATTTTGTTTAATTGATTCAAAAATTAATTTCTCTCTGAGTTTTAATGATTTTGAGTTGATTCTTTTTTTAATAATTCATAAAAATGTTAAAATATTTTATTTTCACAAAAAATCCCAAAAATATTATTTATTTCATATAATTGATATTTTTGTAAAGAATTAATATTTTGATTGTTTTTGGCATTTTAAATATTTTTTCTACATTGATTTTGCAACTTTTAATGCTTTCTAATTATTTTTTAGGTCAATACTTAATTTTTGAAGCATTAATCCAAGATCACAATTTGTTTTCCATGTGTGTTAAACAATATTTGATCATTTTAATTGAATTTTTATTCAATTAAATACATTTTGAAAACAAATTAGGGTTTTGGATTAATTCAACCCTCATAAATCATTTTCAAAACACTTTGGGCCTCTTGAGAGAGTGTAAGACCCATCCCCCCTTGTACAAAAACTTTTTGGGCCTCACTCATTGTATAAGTCCCTCTGTACAAGTAAACGGCGCGATTGTCGCCCGTTTAAAAATAAAAATCATCTGGGCCTCTCCTTGAGCTATAAGACCCATTCAAAACACTTTGGGCCTCTATTAGAGTGTAAGACCCAATCCCCCTTTTAACCAAAACATTTTGGGCCTCACTTATTGTATAAGTCCCTCTGCGTTAAAAGAAAACCTCGGCGCGATCGCCATTTTTAAACGAAAAATCATTTGGGCCTACCCTCGTGTTATAAGCCCCACTCTTTTTTTCTTTAAACCTTTTTGGGCCTCTTGAGAGAGTGTAAGACCCATCCCTTTGTACAGAAAACCTTTTTGGGCCCCAGTCACTTGTATAAGTCCCGCTGTACAAAGTCAAACAGTGCGCTCACTGATAAAACCCTGGGCCTCTCCTTGAGCTGTAAGCCCCAAATCTTTTTTTTTCAAAGCACTTTCTCCTTTGATTTTGAATATACTGTTGTTTTCAATCTTTCTTTGTTGAAAAACTAACCAAACAGCATGGAAGCACTCCAACCGAGTAAGTGGTTATCGCTTTCATTTAGTGCTTTCATATTATAAACTGTATTGTGGGGCTGCTCACTGTAAGTCTCCTTTCATAAACTCATATCTACTGTGTAATAATAGTATAGATATTTCGAGTTTCCCCGGCTACTACGTCTAGAACTAGGTGACGCCGTTTCATTTATTCGTAGAAATAGACGCCTAGATCCCCAATAGGAGCACCAGATACAGTCTTCTCTTCGGCTGTCCTCCTTAGGAATCGTCAAGAAGCTCTACTCCCCAAGATGAATGTATTCTCCGTGAATGGCATCTTTGAGTTTCTTCCAAATTCTCGAACTTTCCTAACTTGATCTATTCCTTGTGGATAGCTTGCCTTGAATGTCTCGGGGTTTGGGTACCCACTACGGTCATAATCTTGGACCTTAACTAAGGAACCCTCTTTAAAAGCTAAAAGTCGCTGAATAGTAAACCTCGCACGTTTACCAGTGGTTTTTATCTTTAAAAGAGTTATCTCTCCTAATGGAAAGGAGATGATAGACCCATGGGCTTCTTAAAAGCATCGGCCTCCTCTTGGGCATTATTCAAGGACCCTACGGCTTCTTAGAAGTATTCACAGCCTCCTCTTAGGCTTCGTATAATGATCTCTTCCTCCGGGAATGATAGCCTCCTCTTGGGCTTCGTACAAGGACCCGTCGGCTTCTTAAAAGTTTCCAGCCTCCTCTTGGGCTTCGTACAAATTGTCCCGACGACCTCCTAGAGGTATAGGAACAGAACTTAGTCATCTCCATAGAACAGTCATTTCATAGAGTCTACTACTGTTTCTCAAAACATAGTATAAAAGATAAAACTCTAGACACGGACAGTCTAACTTCCTTGAGTCTCAAAAGACATTCTCAAGTGACCCCTTCGTTAAATAGGAAGGAAACCCGCAGACTCGGACAGTCTCAACACCCTTTGGATTTCCAGTTTCCTCAAAGAAAAGGAGACCACCCCGATCCTCAGATCTAACCCATGAGTACAGTGATGCTCATATAAGAACTGATTTTCTCTTTCAAAATCAGTATACTGGACCTGTCACTTAACTGACATAGCCTCCTCTTGGGCTTTGTACAATGACTCTCCCTAGCGGAGTCAAACAACGCTTTAGCCTCCATCTTGGGCTTCGTACGAGATACAGAGACTCTCTTGTTGAGTAAAAACTTTTAGCCTCCATCTCGGGCTTCGTACGAGATACAAAAACACTCTCTTGTTGAGTATAAAAGATTCTCCTGTTGAGTCAAACAAACAATAGCCTCCATCTCGGGCTTCGTACGAGACACAAAGACTCTATCGTCGGGTCAAAAACTTTTAGCCTCTCTCTCGGGCTTTGTACGAGACACAAATTACCCTCCTCTTAGGCTTTGTATAATGATTTTCCTAGCGGAAATTAGCCTCCTCTTAGGCTTTGTATAAGAAAACCACTGGTTGATCCAATTAACCTTTTAGCATCGAAGTTGTGCCTCGTTCACAGTACACAAACATCAACAACTCCTTTCCCTTCATCTAATCGCTGTAAGCGGCAAGCCTCTGGATCATCTATATCCACGCCACTGTCCCTCTTTTAGCATGAGAAATTCCTAAGGAAAGATGGCATTGCTCTACACTGAGTTAAAGTCTTCTCCTTCAGGTTAAAACCCTTTCTTCGGAAATTATGGCATTGCTCAGATCCGCGTATCCCAGTTAAAGTAATTCTCCTTCTCCCCTCTTTAGAGATGACAAATTCTCTCTAAAGTTGAGGTCTTTCAGCTTCACATCTTGGGCTTTGAACAAGATACAAATAGACTCTTCAGCTTCACATCTTGGGCTTTGAACAAGATACAAACCACCTTTCGCTTCACGTCTTGGGCTTTGAACAAGACACCAAAAACCAATTTCCTCCCATAGAATAGGAGGAACTACGAACGCTCTGATTTCCCTGTTTCGATAAACAGGAATACGTAGGCATAAGATCGAAAGAAAAGATCTTAGCGAGCGCAATCAACAAAAAACCCAAATCCCATATCTCCATCAATCAAAAGCAGTATTTCAAAAGCATCAGTCCTAACATCCTAATCCTTGTTCCCCGCCAGAAACCTTCTACCCAGGTAAAAAAGAAAGAAAACAGTATTGGCGAAAATACAAATAACCAGTACAAAGGCCCCCCACATTGATAGCATCCGTAACCTAACAGACCGCTGTTTAAACTCAGTATGCAAAGCAGGGTTAATTAGAGACATCTATTTCCCTTCCTTATTCAGCTCACAATAGGATAAAAAATGAATCGACCTGTAGTCAAAGCTCAAACTGCAGAGAGCGACCAGCGCTTAAGAACCGCGTCCAAAATCGCTCGCTACACCCTTGTATTTTTCAAAGTCAGGCACCTTGAATTTGTGCGGTATTTTAACATTAGGGCCCAAACAGAGGTCTGCGACGTCCTTTCCGAAGAATTCTTGACCGGGAATGGCATGTAGTTCCTTCTGCATCTCCAATAATTATTCCTGAAACTCATTCATCCTTTCGTACATGTATTCGTTTCCACCAGAAATTGCTTGTGGAATCTGTCCTTCCGAGACAGTGTGTAGCACTGGTTGTGGTATAGTCATTACAGCAGTGACTCTTGGTGCTTCCATGCCCCGAAGTTTGTAACCTTCAGGTGTTGCTGTTGTAAACCTTGCATCTTCGCTTTCCCGAAGTTTGTAACCTTCAGGCCCAGTGGTTCCTACTGCAGTTTTTGGGTCTTCAGTGACCGGTGGGATATATCCTTCAGGGACAAAGTTGAGTGGCATGCCCCAGGGACGACCTTTAGGCAAGTTATACCGAGGATGATTCTTATGGGCCTCCACAATGGGCGTAGATATGATCTCTGAGATCACAGTCCTTTGTTGTTGTCTCTGAGCTGCTACTAGGGATTGCATGTCACTGTGAAGTTTTTCCAAACTTTCCTTTAGAGCGTCGATTTCTTCTCTCAGTTCGCTGTTCTCTTCCTCGAGATCGTCCATTTTCTTTTGTCGATTAGCCCGAGTATTGTACGAGTGAGACAGTTTGACTCTAGAATCGTGACACGTATGTGAGATTCGAAGATAAGAAGAAGCGTTATGTGAGAATGATGAATGATATGCAAAGATATATTTTTTAGTTTTTGTTTTAATCAAAAAGAAACTCAACAAATAGATTGCAAATATCATACAGTGAAGGGTGGAGACCCTGTTTTATTGAATTTGAAAGATTACAATAAGGAAAAGTACAGTATTTTACAAAGTGTTGTAAGGAAAATGGCTAAGCTTATGGATCCTGGGTCCTCTCTAAGGAGATCTCAGATGTTGGTTCTGGTATTTTCTTTTTCTTTGATCGGGGTTCTTCAGTCGTTGTCGGGTCGTCAGTCCTTTGCCAAGTGAAAGAAGTGAGCAAGTTCCTTTGATCTTCCATAGCATGCTGTTCTAAAATTTCAATCAGAGCATCCTTTTCTTTTAATAGTTCCTGAATTTTGGTACACTCCACATTGAGGATTCGGTACTTGTCTTTCCAAGAGCTTTTCTCCCGTTGAACTTTGTTGAGAGTGACCTGGAGTTTTTTCGTATCAGACATAAAATAAAGGACGAATTCCTTTAACGGAAAAACTTCTTGACGAGGGTAAGGCATCCTCAGCTTGAGGGCTCTAGTTTGCACCCAGTGGAGATAAGGCTCCAAGGAGATACATTTTAGTCTTCCTAAAGACTCTCTTCCTTTCCTGTGAATATGTTGCCAGACATGCACTATTTCCTTCTTTAGTGCCCTGTCATTTTCCCATTTCTTGAAGAAAAGACCCTCTAGATGAACATTATGTGGGATATGCCTCATTGGGTATCCGAGTTGACGGCGAACTAAAATTGGATGATAGTTGATTCCTCCTTTAGTTCCTATTAGGGGTGTGTTAGGGAAATTTCCACAACTGTCGATGATCTCCATCCCTTCATAAATCCTATTATACCAATCTATGTCAAAATTGGTAAGGGACATAATCCTTTGTGACCAACGTAGAGTACTCTTGTGATCCCAAAAAGTAGCAGACTTGGGTAAATGGGAAATGAAGCATTTGTAAAGTAAGGGTACACAACATGTGATCATTCCTCTGCTGTACAAATTCCTTAAGTGTACAGAATGATAAGCATCTGCGAGCAGGGTTGGTACGGGGTTCCCAATCAGAAATATCTTAATGGCATTGGTATTGACGAAGTTATCGATGTTGGGAAAGAGGAATAACCCACATGTGAGTAGAACAAAGATATCTTCGAAAGCAGTTATGTTTCCTACACTGGAAAAGTATAGAGCTTTCTCTATCAGGAATTTAGCTGGTAAACCTTGGATTCCTCCCATAGTGGTCATGTGATTCCTAATTTCCGACTCGTCCAAATAGATTGCTCTTGCAATGGTTTTTTCCTTTGAAATTTCTTCCAGTCCAGAAAAGGGAGCTTGGTCAGTGATAGGTAAATCAATCAGTTGAGAGTACTCTTCTAACGTTGGTGCCAGTTGATAATTCAAGAATGTGAAGCAGTGATAAACCAGATCGTAAAACTGAATTAATGTAGACAAGATTCCTTCAACTACGTGGACCCTTAATAGAGACAGCAGTCCTCCATGCTTAGCTCTCAACGCATCTGGGTTGGTGATCATCCTTGCCAACCTCCTTAAATTCTCAAGTTTCGGAGCCTTGAAAGTGTACTTGTGCATCTTTCTTCTACCAAATCCATAACGCAATCTTTCTGATATTTACAATTATTGTTTTAGTTTATTTTGAAAAAAAGAAGAGAAGAGAAAAGAGAAAAATTTTCTTTGTTTAAGAGTTATTTTAAATGAATGCATGAATGCAGCACACAAAAACATTGAAAAAACATGGGTTCAAGGGTTCAACGTCACGAGCATGGAGTCATGGCTCTACCCATCCCCAGGTTCCCAAAATCATTGACCGCCCTAGGGATATCGACAGCAAGCTGGTTCTCCCGAGCGAGCTGTAGCATCCTAGGGTAATCTCATTTGAGTGTAGTATCGCGTATCAACTATTTTTGATAGTCACTGTACTACCAAGCTGTCATATGGTTAATGTCTACTAAATCCTCAGGGTAACGGGTGCCTGTAGCGCGATTTTTATGGTTTCGAATCACTATCGCTTTGGTACTACAGTTCGATTCATTTTTTATCCGATTGAGCTGATTAAGGAAGGGAAATAGATGTCTCCAATTAACCCTGCTTGCATAATGAGTTTAAATACATGACTGTTGGTTTATAGATGCTATCAAATAGGGGGGTCTCTCCTTAGGTTATTTTGCTTAAGAATAGAGTGTCTCGATGGTTCATGGGGCTTTTGGCAGGATGCTGAATCCGATGTTTTTTTATTGATGTATGAAGGTACTGGACCTAGGGTTTTCTTTTGATTGGTATGCTCGCTAAGATTTTGCATTCTTATGCCTACGTATTCTCGTTTACCGAAACAGGGAAATCAGAGCGATCGTAGTTCCTCCTATTCAAGGGGAGGAAAGAGATATTTTGGTGTCTTGTTAAAAGCCCAAGATTGAAGCTAAAGGTGATTTGTATCTTGTTCAAAGCCCAAGATATGAGGCCGAAGGGTCCTGACTGAGAGGGAATTTGTCACTCTAAAGAGGAATTATTGATGTTTGTATGCTGTGAGCAAAGCACAAATTTGATGCTAAACTCAACCGGGGATTTCTTTATACAAAGCCTAAGAGGAGGCTAAAAGGTTGACTTTTCTGGGGAAAATGTTCTTTCTGTCTTGTACAAAGCCCAAGATTGAGGCTAAAAGGGATTTTGACTCCGTTGCGGAGAATGTATCTTGTATAAAGCCCAAGATGGAGGCTGAAAGGGTTTAACTCAACAAGAGAGTACTTTTATCTGTCCTGTATAAAGCCTAAGACGGAGGCTAAAAGGGTTGACTTAACACGAGGGTCTGAAAAGGTAATTGACTCAACAAGAGCGTCTTTTATACTCAACAAGAGAGTGATTTGATGTCTCGTATGAAGCCCGAGATTGAGGCTAAAAGGAGATTGACTCGACAAGAGAGTCGTTTATTCTCAACAAGAGAGTGTTTTATACTCAACAAGAGAGTGTTTTATACTCAACAAGAGAGTGTTTTTATATGTCTTGTACAAAGCCCCAAGACGGAGGGTAAAAGTTGACTCAACAAGAGAATCTTTTATACTCAACAAGAGAGTGTTTATTATATGTCTTGTACAAAGCCCAAGACGGAGGCTAAAAGTTGACTCAACAAGAGAATCTTTTATACTCAACAAGAGAGTGTTTATTATATGTCTTGTACAAAGCCCAAGACGGAGGCTAAAAGTGGTTGGCTCAACAAGAGAGTCTGAAAAGGTTAGCTCCACTGGGGAGGAATCATTTGTACAAAGCCCAAGAGGAGGCTGACTTCCTGAGGAAGGATCATTATACAAAGCCTAAGAGAAGGCTATCTTCTGCTGAGGATTATTGTGATCCAAAAACAGGTCCAAAAAGATCAGATGCCTTGAGGTTCTGATTTGAGATAGTGTTATCATGATGATAAATTGATCCTGGTTGGGGAACTCTCATAAGAGAGACTGGGTTTAGGTTCTCCTGGATATTTTTCCAAGATGACCAGGGTTTCTACAATGCTTGAGAATGTCTTTGAGACTCAAGGGGGTTATATTGTCCAAGTCTAGAGTTTATCTTTTGTACAATGCCCAAGATGAGGCACGGGCATTAAGGGATGAGAATCAACCCTAAAATGGCCGGAGTTTTAACATCAGAAGGACTGATCTAGCAAAGGATGACTAAGTTCTGTCTTATACCTTTAAGAGGTCGTCAGGGTCCTCGTATTAAGCCCAAGAGAAGGCATAGGAAACTACTAAGAAGCCGAAGGGTCCTTGTACAATGCCCAAGAGGAGGCAGGGATGCTTTTAGGAAGCCTGTGGGTCCCCAAACCAAGAGAAGTTCAAGAAATGCAATTCACTGAGAAGAGATCATTCCAGGAAAGTTTGAGAATTTAGAAGAAACTCAAGAGATGCCACTCACAGAGAAAAGATAATCTCTGGGGAGTAGAGTTTATTTGACAATTTCTAAGGGTGACAGTCTGAGAAAAGGTTCACCGAGAATACTGCCTTTCTCTTTGTTCCATATTGTTTAACCCCAATGTCATACCCCAAATTTTGACCACTAAGATTTCCCATCATTGTGCAAACCATCATCACAATATGGATGAACCATCATACCTCAATAGTCTCCCCCAAAGATGGGTGAGCATCCACTATAATCAAACTTAGGGTTTCAAGCCCTCTCAGAGCTCTTAGACAAAGGATCAATCAAGGAATGACATGATCTTCAACTTGTCTAAACCTCTCAAATACTACAAGGGACCTCATAAACCTAATCATCAAGTCAATTTAGCCTAAGGGGATGCATTTAATAAAAATCAGGAATTGGGGTTTCTTGACCTAATTCACCCCTAAGTTGACTCTTGGGACAAAACATGAGCCAAGACCTCAAGACATGATTTGAGGGTCCCCAATACACTATATTGATCCATTTTCAACAATGGATTGATCCAAGAAGCTTGATTCACAAGTTTCAAGTTCATCAGTACCACAGTTAGGGTTTCGCGGAAAAAGTCAACTGTACCTTTGACTTTTGACCAGGACATGCTCCCAAACCTTGGGACATGATTCAATACACCCTATAACACCTATGAAATCATTCCATCAAGTTTGATTTAGGTCAAGGACTTGATTTCATAGAGGATCGCATAGTTTGGAATTCATCTGATAAAAAGTCAACTGTGCCCAAAAGTCAAAGTTTGACTTTTTGATTTTTTTATCAATTATGGTCCCCTAACCCTAAAATGATGTTAATGTATGATTGGAATCATCATTCATCAAGAAAAATCAAGAAAAGTGGGATAACTTGTAAAATGGGTAACCATAAAAAACTTAGAAATTTTCTAAGTTATGGAACAAAGTGGCTAGGGTACCAACTTCCAAGGATCATAACTTGAGATCCAAGCAACCATTTGGGCTGATCCAAAGATGGATTTGTAGCTCTCATGGCATACTTTAAAAGTCTCAACTACACCTCATTCCAATTCATCGTGGATTTTGAGTTATGGTTGGATCAAAATGGCTGAAAACATGAAATGTCACTTTTTCCAACACTTAGTGAAATTTTCACTAAGTCAGAATCTGTTTCACTTTTTCCAAAATGTAGGGGCATTTTTCACTTGATCACACATATGTTGTATCATATGATAGCTTTCCAAAATGGCCAAGAACCCCATGAAATTCCATTTGAGCCAAGAGTTATGATAGTGGCAATATGTCTTGCTGCAACTGTCATAACAAGGCAGATTTCTGCATTTTGCTCGATTTGAGCAATTTGTGCAAATGACAAACAAGTTTATCCATCTGAACACCTCAGGGAGAGACCATGGAGGGACAAACACTGATCCATAAGCCTCCCAAGTCTTTGGAACTAAAAATAGCATGCCAAACCTAAAAAATCCTAAAGAGGGGACAAGGCTCTAATTTTGTTTTGGAGCATTCAATGGATGCACCAAGGTGGCATGAACTGGGCCATTTCCAACTGAATGAGTCAAGGATGATATCTGAACTAGGGAACCAAAGGCCTGTGCTCTAACCTATAGTCAATGGCTAGAGGAGACTTGAGATTCCAAAATGCTCCATTTGGCCAAAGGTCTGCAGCAGCCTCCATTCACTATTGCTTGCAAAACAAACTTGCTCTACTATAAATAGAGCTCATTTGTGCTCAGTTTGAGTACACCAAAGCACTACAACACTTGCTTTCCTCAAAATCTCTTTCTCTAGGCAAAAATGCCTTCTTTAGCAAGGTAACTTTGAGTTTTTGAGTTATAGAGAAATTCCACCACAGCTCATGATCCAAACACATCCAATATGTCATATTTAAGCTGTCCAAACTCTCACAAGTGACCTGTAACACCAGAATCTCAAAGTCCTTTCTCAAAACCTCAAAATATGACTTTTTTGCATTTTTCAAGCCATATCTTGATTCAGTCACTTTCAAAACCAGATAAAACCTCAAACACACTCCAAATATCATCCTTGAACTGTCCCAAATGGTTCCCCACATTTGGAACACCATTTGAGAGAGTTGTTATTTTGGTCACTTTTGCCCCTTTTGCAAGAAAGGGTCGGTTTCCATTCCTAAGGTTTCCAGCTGATTCCAATCCTCCTAAAAGCTTCTAAGGGATCATTTGAGGGTGTTCAAAGCATCAAAACATTTATGGAACAAAGCCCTTGACAGATTGCCCAAAAAGCTCCTAAAGAGGTAAGCATCTCAACTTGAACTCTTAGAAATATGCATTGCTTTGAAGTCCACTGATCATACACATCTCATACATGTTATATATGTTGTGTTTGGACCAATTCATCATGTGATTTATGCCTGTACCATAAGGTAGCACAGAAAATGCAAATGGAGCCCTATTTCAAAACCACTATTGGGTTTTAAAATGGGGACCTCATCTGAAAAAAAAAAAAAACACCACCACCATTGGATTCCTTGTGAAATTCTAGGCAGGATAGACCTAAATTTTGTCCCAATCCATGGAAAAATGAGAAAGTTACAAGCTTCACGTTTTTGGCCAAAATCTTGTCTTGCCTTGCCTTGGCCAGGCCAAAAACAAGGCAAGCCTTGTATATTTGTGGCTGGGGTTTGATACACGGATGTATCGCCACCCCAATGGTAGGACGCGTGCACTGCACACAAGAGGTCTGGGGTTCGAATCCCCCTCGCCCCAGATCCTCTTTTTTTACCACTTTTTCATATTTTATTATTTTTCTTATTATTTTTAATGATTTGAGAAATTAATAACTCCCTCAATATTAATTATTTTTGATTGGTTATTTTTGCAAAAAATCACAAAAATGTTGAAATATTTTATTCCACAAAAAAAATCAAATTTATATTATTTATTTAATATAGTTGGTATTTTTATGAATAAATTCATTTTTAATTATTTCTAAACATTTTAAAAGTGAATATTCATCTTGAAAATCAAAACCAAATGAGTTTTAATTCAACTTGTGATTAAAACATCATTTTTCAAACCTTAACCAAAAATCACAAGTTGTTTATTCAATCTTATTTGGTGTTTTATCATTTTTTATTGATTTTCTTTATGAATTCACTTTTAAAAATGATGAAATTAGGGTTTTGATTGATTCCACCCTCATCAATCATTTTCAAACACTCATGGGCCTCTAATAGAGTGTAAGACCCAATCCCTCTTTGAAACCAAAATAGTTTGGGCCTCAGTTATTGTATAAGACCCACGGTGTTTTCAAAAATCTCGGCGCGATCGCCAGTTTAAAATAAAACCACTTGGGCCTCTCCTTGAGGTGTAAGCCCTATTATTTTTCTTAAAACCTCTTTTGGGCCTCTAATAGAGTGTAAGACCCAACCCCTTTGTAAATAATACCTTTGGGCCTCAGACATTGTATAAGTCCCTCTGTATATTTTCAAACGTTCGACGCGATCGTCGCCTTTTTAACAAAATCAACTGGGCTTCTCCTTGAGCTATAAGACCCATCTTTATTCATTTAAAAACTTTTTGGGCCTCTAATAGAGTGTAAGACCCAACCCCTTTTTGAAACCAAAGTGATTTGGGCCTCACATATTGTATAAGTCCCTCTGTACAGTTTTCAAAACAATGGTGCGATCATCGTTAAAACTTGGGGCTCTTCTTGAGCTGTAAGCCCCAAAAATCTTTTCAAAGCACTTTCTCAATATATGTTGTTATCAAAACTTTCTTTAATTTCTTTGTTGAACAACTAACAAAACAGCATGGAAGCTCTACAATGGTAAGTGTTTATCCGCTTTCATTTACCGCTTTCATATGTATATAACTGTATTGTGGGCCTGCTTCACTGTAAGTCTTCTTTCACATCCTTTTATATACTTGTCACATATCAACTGTGTAATACTAGTATAGTTATTTAGAGTTTTCCCCGGCAACTACGTCTAGCACTAGGTAAAGCCTTGTTGGTCACTCTTAAATACAAACAAAACTAGATCCCCCATAGGATTCTAGATACAGTCTTCCCTCCTCTTGGGGTTAAACAATATGGAACAAAGAGAAAGGCAGTATTCTCGGTGAACCTTTTCTCAGACTGTCACCCTTAGAAATTGTCATAGAAACTCTAACTCCCCAAAGATGATCTTTTCTCCATGAATGGAATCTCTTGAGTTTCTTCCAAATTCTCGAACTTTCCTGGAATGATCTCTTCTCTGTGAATTGCATTTCTTGAACTTCTCTTGGTTTGGGGACCCACAGGCTCCCTAAAAGCATCCCTGCCTCCTCTTGGGTGTTGTACAAGGACCCTTCGTCTTCTTAGAAGTTCTCATGCCTTCTCTTGGGCTTAAAACAAGGACCCTGACGACCTCTTAAAGGTATAAAACAGAACTTAGTCATCCTTTGCTAGAACAGTCATTCCAGCATCAAACCTCCGGCCACTTTGGGGTTGATACTCATCCCTTAATGCTCGTGCCTCCTCTTGGGCATTGTACAAAAGATAAAACTCTAGACTTGGACAGTCTAATCCTCTTGAGTCTCAAAGACATTCTCAAGTTCCTTTCAAACATAGGAAGAAACATCGATCACTCTGGATCAATATCCAGCAGAGACCCGGTCTCTCTCATGAGAGTTCCCCACACTTGGACCCGCTTCAGGATCTAAATAATCCTCAGCAGTAAGACAACCTCCTTTTGGCCTTTGTACAAATGATTCTCCCCAGCGGAGCTAACCTTTTCAGACTCTCTTGTTGAGTCGACAACTTTTAGCCTCCGTGTTGGGCTTTGTACAAGACATATAAGACACTCTCTTGTTGAGTATAAAAGATTCTCTTGTTGAGTCAACTTTTAGCCTCCGTCTTGGGCTTTGTACAAGACATACAAATCACTCTCATGTGTAGTATAAAAGACTCTCTTGTTGAGTCAATCTCCTTTTAGCCTCAATCTCGGGCTTCGTACGAGACAGCAAAACACTCTCTTGTTGAGTATAAAAGACTATCTAATTGAGTCAACCATTTTTACCCTCCGTCTTGGGCTTTGTACAAGACATATAATAAACACTCTCTTGTTGAGTATAAAAGACTCCCTCGTTGAGTCAATCAGCCTTCGGACTCTCTTGTTGAGTCGACCTTTTTAGCCTCCATCTTGGGCTTTATACAGGACAGATAAAAGTACTCTCTTGTTGAGTCAAACCATTCCAGCCTCCATCTTGGGTTTTATACAAGATACATTCTCCCCAACGGAGTCAAAATCCCTTTTAGCCTCAATCTTGGGCTTTGTACAAGACAGGAAGAACATTTTCCTCGGAAAAGTCAAACTTCTAGCCTCCTCTTAGGCTTTGTATACAGACATCCCCCGGTTGAGTCAATCAACCTTTTAGCATCAAATTTGTGCCTTGCTCACAGCATACAAACATCAACAACTCCTCTTTAGAGATGACAAATTCTCTCTCATCCAAAACTCTTTAGCTTCTCATCTTGGGCTTTGAACAAGATACAAATCACCTTTAGCTTCAATCTTGGGCTTTGAACAAGACACCAAAACAACCTTTTTCCTCCCATAGAATATGAGGAATTACGATCGCTCTGATTTCCCTGTTTAGGGAATACGTGGGCATAAGATTGCAAAAATCTTAGCGAGCATACTAATCAAAAAGCCAAAATCCTGTACCTTCATATATCAATCGAAAAGCATCAGACCTAACACCTTACCAATAGCCTAGACACTGTTTTTAAGTAAATAACCCTAAAGACCGACCCCCCTATTTTGATAGCATCTGTAAGACGACAGTTTTGACTGTTCAACCTCGGTTTGCAAGCAGGGTTAATTGGAGACATCTATTTCCCTTCCTTAATCAGCTTCACAGGATAAAAAATGAATCGAACTGTAGTACCAAAGCGATAGTGATTCGAAACCACAAAAATCGCGCTACACCCAAGAGAAGGGAAGACTATATCTGGAAATCCTATGGGGATCTAGTTTTGTTTGTATTTAAAGAGTGACCAACAGGGCTTTACCTAGTTCTAAACGTAGTTGCCAGGGAAAACTCTAAATAACTATACTAGTATATATACAGTTGATATATGACAAGTATTTAAAAGGTGTGAAAGAAGACTTACAATGAAGCAGCCCCACAACACAGTTTATTTATATGAAAGCAGATAAAAGAAAGCGGATAAACACTTACCCGTTGTAGAGCTTCCCTGCTGTTTTGTTAGTTATTCAAAGAAATTAAAGAAAGTTTTGATAGCAACTATACATTTGGATTCAAAATCAAAGGAGAAAGTATTTTGAACAGAGATCGGGGCTTACATCTCAAGGAGGGGCCCAAATTTTGACAGTGATTGTACTGTTGTTTTGAATTTGTATAGGGACTTATACAAGTGACTGAGGCCCAAAAAAAAGGTTTTCTGTAAAAAGGGGTGGGTCTTACACTCTACCAAGAGGCCCAAAAGTGCTTTAAAGAAAAGAAATGGGACTTACAACACGAGGGCATGCCCAGTTATTTGTTTGAAAATGGCCATCGCGTCGAGGTTTCTGACGGTATCGGGGCTTATACAATACACTGAGGCCCAAAAATTTTTATGTACAAAGGTATGGGTCTTACACTCTACCAAGAGGCCCAAAGTGTTGTTTACGAAAAAGAACGGGACTTATAGCTCGAGGAGAGGCCCACAGTTATTTGTTTTGAAAAATGGCGATCGTGTCGAGGTTTGAAAACACAGTGGGTCTTATACGATGACCGAGGCCCAAATGGTTTTGTATTTTCAAAGGGTTGGGTCTTACACTCTCTCAAGAGGCCCACAGTTGCTTTGCAATATTTGAGTATGATTAAAAATCAAAGAAACCCTAATTTTCACTTTTAAAAAGTAATTTTTCAAAGAAAATTAATAAAAAATGATAAAAATACGAAATAGGTTTAAATAAACCACTTGTGATTTTTGGTTAAGGTTTGAAAAATGAGATTTTAATCACAAGATGATTTAAAACTCATTTGGTTTTGCTTTTCAAGATGAATATTCATTTTTAAAATGTTTAAAAACAATTAAAATGAATTTATTTACAAAAATACCAATTATATTAAATAACTTATATAAATTTGATTTTTTTGTAGAATACAATATCTTACTATTTTTGTGATTTTTCAGAAAAAGAACCAATAAAAAATGATAAAAATTGAGTGAGAAATTAATTTTTCAAATCATTAATAAAATAATATGAAAAAAATAAACAAAATAGGACAAGTGATAAAAAAGAGGTCTGGGGCGAGGGGGATTCGCACCCCAAACCTCTCACTTGCTAATACACACAAACTAGCTGATCAACCACGGGGGCGCAATGCCAATTCATTTAATATATGGCAAGGGAAAAATATATAGCAAATTTGGTTGGTTTTCTGAACCATGGCGCCATGGTCATCTTCATCATCAAGCTCAGATGCGTGAAGCTCTCTAACTCATTCATTTCTCAACCACTTGACATAGTTCAAACACGAATTTCATGCGTTTTTGAACAAGGAATATGATGGTAATATTCAATTTTGTTGAAATGGATTGAATCAGAACATAACAAGTTAAAACCTGAAGAACCCTAAAATTGGCATGAACTCAAGGAAATCCTATATACGAATTATAAACAAAAATTGATTGAGGGGAAATACTCAACATATGATGACAAGCAATTGGCAAAAGTATCATGCGGGGAAATATGCATGGATCATGTTATGAGAGTTTTGAGGCTTACCTTGATGCAAGCTGAAATGGAACTCTGCACAGATGGTGTTCCAGAAGTGATTTGATGATTCCTACAGCTTCAATGGATGTTGTTGAGTGGATTGCAAGCCTTGGAACACTTTGAAAATCTTTGGATCAAGTTGGAGGAATCCAACTGCAGAATGGATGCATAATGGCTTGGTTGAAGATTGATTTTGAGTTAAAGGTGTTACAGAGATGATTTAAGTGTTTGAACACCTCATATACATCATTTAAGGCTGCAACTCAAAACCCAATGGTGGTTGCTCAAAAACAAAGAAATTTGGCACTTAAGGGAGAATGAGAGAAAGCAATGTTGTAAGCTACTTTGGTGTGTCCTGAATGATCAGTTGGAACCTCTATTTATAGGTGATCAACTCTTGTCTTGGAGGAATAGTGAATGGCTGCAAAATCAGATCACCTTCAAATGGATTGGCTTGGCATAAATGCCTCTTGTACTAGGTGTAACAGCTGCCCCAAATAGACCAGCTATGCCTTGACTGATTCCACATTCCTCAGTCATTTTAATTGTTGTTTATTAGGGCATCTTGACTACAAGTGATCAAAATCTTGAAAGTGCACTATTTGCATTAAATTGCCTTTGAATTCCATGTATTTGTTCCACTATTCATCATGCCAAAGGATGAGCTTTGAAGCATTCTTGGCCTAACTTATCAGGTTGGATCAGATGCATTGTGATCTGGTTGGATACAGGTGGCATAGAGATCACAAGCCTTAACTCAAAAATCGTGTGAAGCAAGAAAACTTGAAAACTGATTTTTCAAAACAGTTGTAGCAGCATGACTTTGGGCATGGATTTCTCTTGGCTCAAGCTGAGTTGTTTCATGCCAATAAGTTCCTTGGATTGTGGGCAACATGTACAACAACTTTGATGTTTATATCTTGAATTGAGTCAGCTTGCAACTGTGTGAAAAAATCCCACAAGTTTTGGTGTTTTCAACAAAATCTGTCTTGGACAGAATTTTGTCTAAGTGTTAAAAATAGGGATTTTCATGTTTTTAGTGATTTTGATCCAATCATAACTTGAAATCTATGAGGAACTGGAATGACGTGTAGTTGACACTATTAAAGTATGCCATGAGAGCTACAAATCTGTCTTTGGATCATTCAAAATGGTTGCTTGGATCTCAAGTTATGATCCTTGGAAGTTGGTACCCTAGCCACTTTGTTCCATAACTTAGAAAAATTCTAAGTTTTTTATGGTTACCCCTTTTACAAGTTATCCCACTTTCTTTGATTTTTCTTGATGAACGTTGATTTAAATCACACATTAACATTATTTTAAGGTCAAAGAACCATAATTGTGAAAAATCTCAAAAAGTCAAACTTTGACTTTTGTGCACAGTTGACTTTTTATCAGATGAATTCCAAACTGTGTGATCCTTGGTGAAATTAGGTCCTTGACCTAAATAAAACCTAATGGATGTGTTCCATAGGTGTTGTAGGGTGTATTGAATCATGTCCCAAGGTTTGGGATCATGTCTTGGTCAAAAGTCAAAGGTACAGTTGACTTTTCTCGCGAAACCCTAATTGTGGTCTTGATGAAATTGAGGCTTGTGACTCAAGCTTCTTGGATCAATCCATTGTTACAAATGGATCAATGTTGTTTATTGGAGACCCTAAAATCATGTCTTGAGGTCTTGGCTCATGTTTTGTCCCAAAAGTCAACTTAGGGGTGAATTAGGTCAAGAAACCCTAATTCCTGATTTTTGATAAATGCTTCTCCTGAGGCTAAATTGACTGGACGATTGGGTCCAAGAGATTCCTTGGAGTATCTTAAGTTATATTTTGAAGCATTGGCTCATGCCCGGATGAAAATTTCCATCTGGAGGCCCTGGTTGACCAAAACCCTAATTTGGTGACACTGGCGATCTTGAGACTTAATTTACTTGGAATGCTGCACTCTTGTGCTTGATTCTTAATGTGGAAGTCCTCTTGATCATTTGTTGTTGTTAGATAGGCTAGAAAAGTTGAAGATCATGTCATTTCTTGATTGATCCTTTGTCTAAGTGCTCTGAGAGGGCCCAAAACCCTAACTCTTGTTTGTAGTGAATGCTCAATCATCTTTGAGGAGATTAATGAGGCATGATGGTTCAGCCATATTGTGGTAATGATTTGTACAATGATGGGAAATATTAGTGGTCAAAATTTGGGGTATGACAGATGCCCCTATTTAATCTTCTTGGACCTGAAGGTATGAATGGCGAAGGTATTCGGGCATTCGGGGTGCAAGAGGATTAAATATCGGAATACCTAAAATTTTGATGGTGGTTAAGAATGGTAGTTTGCTCATCCATCTTCTTTTGCTAAGCAATGATACTTAGAAAAGGTAAAACTTCCCCTCGATCCTGGTTTCCTACCATGGAACTAGTCTTAGTTTCTGAAATAAACTTCCCCTCAATCCTGGTTTCCCACCAAGGAACTGATCTAAGTTTCTGAGATAAACTTCCCCTGGATCCTGGTCTTCAGCCAAGGAACTGGTCTTAGTTTCTTTTGGCAATAAACTTCCCCTTGATCCTGGTCTTCAGCTAAGGAACTGGTCTCAGTTTCTTTTGTCAATAAACTTTCTTGACAAGGGACGCTATGTGTAGCGGTCTTCCTCTAACTTCTCACCGAATTTTCCTGGAGAGGTGCCATTTGATGGGCAAAAGGTTTTGATGTCAGACTTGCTAGGGAGACCCATCTGTCTGAGCTATAGAGGTGTCCAAACTTCTCTGTTGGAGATGCCATTTGTTGACTCTACTGGGGAAAATGAGTCTCTTGAAAGACTGTTTCCTGTTTGGGGGTATTACATCATACTTTTCCTCGAGATCTTCTCAGAGAAATGCCATATGATGTGATCCAATTTGGAAGTGATGATGACCTTATCGTCAACGAATCTTTCGGAGAAAAACTGTGGTATTGCCGAATCTTTGATTAAAAGGCCTTCTCTGAGGATTTTCCTTAATCCGGGAAAACGAAGATATCATCTTCAATGGCGAAGAGTGACATTTATCGAAGGTCTTTTTGTCTTTCAGAGGTTTAAGTTATCAAAGTGGTCAAGGGACCAACTTCAATCCAGAAATAAACTGGAGGAGAGTGTTCAGACACAACATTTCCTGACGAGGAAATAACTGACAACTCGATTGAGAGGACTTTTATCACTAGGGGATAAGACTGACTAGAGTGATAGTGATGCAATATAATATGAATGTAAATCAATAATGCATGATGTATGTATGTTTATGCTGAAAAACTGACGCGACATACAGACTAATAGATGAACACGACTGGATACTCGGCCACTGTTGGGGACGAAGAAGTACCTTCGGTTCAAAATAGCAATTCTGCCTTGCTTAGGAGAGATAGTCCCCGTGGGGGAAAAACCGTTGGTCGGGCTTAGGAGATAAGAACTCTGACGGGAGGTGTCAGATGAAACACGGTCTCTAACACAGTTGATCCTTCGTTCAGGCGTACCGGTTTAGAAGGAGCACTTTGATTCTGCACTTTGAAGCTCGACTACCGCTGGAGAAGCGGTCAATGTTCTTTCAATGTTCAACAGTCAAAAGAATTGCCATATTTATTTTAAAATCAGAAAAAGTTTGACAAGTAAATTCATTTTTTTATTTCAAGAATCGTTAATCATTTTAAAACGTCATTCTGTAAAGCTAAAACAAATAAGAATTGCAAACAAAAGCACTAGGGCTCAAATTTTATTGATAGGATAGAAATCGGCCAGGCGCGTGATTCCATTGAGCATTTACAAAGTTAGAAAATGGTAATTTAAGGGAAAAGGGCTACATTAAAACATAACGACCACTATCCTTCTACCAACTTTGAATTCTGGACATCCTGAGCTTCTGTCAAAGATGACCTTGACTGGAGTTTTCTGATGGATGACATCACTGCTGCTGGGAATTTGCCCCTGATCAGACGTAGTTACTTGCCATTAATCCCTAATTTTTTCCTGGATTGTACTTTGAGATTTCCAATCCACCGGGATGATTTTTTATTATGTCTCTAATTTTCGCCTGGACCGCCCTTTCGGGTTTTCAATCCACCGAGACGTTTGTTTTTATTTATTTATTTAGGCGAAGTATTTCTTGACTATGTCAACATTTGTGGGGTAGGCAAATTCCTCTCCATCCATAGTTGCGAGTCTCAAGGAGCCGCCTGAGAAAGCTTTCTTGACCACATAGGGGCCTTCATAATTCGGAGTCCATTTGCCTCGGGAATCAGTGAGAAATGATTGTATCTTTTTGAGCACGAGGTCTCCTTTTCTAAAGACGCGAGGTCGGACCTTTTTGTCGAACTCCATCTTTATTCTTTGCTGATACAACTGATCGTGGCATAGTGCTGTTATTCGCTTTTCTTCGATCAGATTCAGTTCGTCGTGTCGACTTTGACACCATTCAGCCTCTGTGAGTTTAGCTTCCATCAATACCCGGTTTGATGGGATCTCTACTTCTATGGGAAGCACTGCCTCCATGCCATATACTAGAGAGAAAGGGGTTGCCCCTGTTGAAGTGCGGACAGATGTGCGATAACCATAAAGAGCAAAGGGTAACATCTCGTGCCAGTCTTTGTAGGTTACAACAATCTTTTGAACAATCTTCTTGATGTTCTTGTTAGCCGCTTCTACCGCTCCGTTCATCTTAGGTCGGTATGGAGATGAGTTATGGCGTTCGATCTTGAACTCAACGCATAACTCTTTCATCATCTTATTGTTCAAGTTGGATCCATTGTCGGTAATGATCTAGCTTGGAACACCATAACGGCATATGATACTATTTTTGATAAATCGGACCACCACTTGTCGGGTTACATTGGCGTATGACGCTGCTTCGACCCACTTGGTGAAGTAATCAATGGCAACCAGGATGAAACAATGTCCGTTTGAAGCCTTAGGTTCAATCATGCCAATCATGTCGATTCCCCATATGGAAAAAGGACATGGGGAAGAAAGAACTTTGAGATTTATTGGCGGTACATGGATCTTGTCTGAATATATCTGACACTTGTGACACCTCCTCATGTACTTGTAGCAATCGGATTCCATTGTCAACCAATAGTACCCTACTCTCAGAATTTTTCTCTCCATTGCGTGTCCGTTGGCATGAGTGCCGAAGGATCCCTCGTGAATTTCTTTTATCAGCATGTTTGCTTCTGGTCTGTCTACACATCGGAGCAAGACCATGTCTAAGTTTCTCTTATAGAGAGTATCACCGCTCAGGAAGAAGTTTCCAGCCAGCCTTCTGAGGGTCTTTCTGTCCTTTCTTAATGCCCCAGGTGGATACTCTTGTTTTTTAAGGAAGCACTTGATATCGTGATACCAAGGTTTGTCGTCTATGACTGCTTCAATTGTAAAGATATAAGCAGACCGCTCAAGGCACATTATGTCAATCTTAGGTAGGTCATTCCATTGACCTACACTAATCATGGAAGAGAGAGTGGAAAATGCATCAGCCATGTGATTCTCTTCACGAGGGATGTGATGAAACTCGACTCGGTCTAAAAATAGTAACAACCTTCTCGCGTAATCTTTGTAAGAAATCAGCCCTGATTGGTAAGTGTTCCAATCTCCTTTGATCTGATTGATAACCAGGGTTGAGTCGCCATATACATCCAAGTTTTTGATCCTTAAGTCGATCGCTTCTTCGAGACCCATGATACAAGCTTCGTATTCGGCCTCGTTGTTTGTACACTTGAATGTCAGTCTGGCGGTGAAAGGAATGTGGGTACCCTGAGGTGTTATGATGATTTCCCCAATTCCATTTCCATAATGATTGACAGCTTCGTCAAAGATTAGTCCCCATTGGGAACCTGGTTCTGGCCCTTCACTGGGTAGCGGTTCATCGCAATCTTTCATTTTTAAATACATGACATCTTCGTCTGGGATGTCAAATTCGACTGATTCCTGATCGTCAATCAGTTGATGAGCCAAATGATTGGCTAAAACCCTTCCCTTTATGATTTTCTGAGCGTGGTACTCAATGTCGTATTCTGATAACAACATCTGCCAACGGCCAATCCTTCCCGTGAGAGCAGGTTTTTCAAAGACGTACTTGATTGGATCCATTTTAGAGATTAACCAAGTAGTGTGACGAATCATATACTAGCGGAGACGTTTGGCTGCCCAAGCCAAAGAACAACAAGTTTTCTCAAGCATAGTGTATCGAGTCTCGCAGTCGGTGAATTTCTTGCTCAAATAATAGATGGCAGACTCTTTCCTTTTTGTTTCATCTTGTTGGACAAGTACACAACCCATTGAGTCTTCCAAGACTGTTAAGTAAATGATCAGTAGTCTTCCTTCCATTGGAGGTGATAAAATCGGTGGATTCAACAGGTATTCCTTGACACTGTCGAAGGCGGTTTGACATTCTTCTATCCAAACACAGTCTTGATTCTTTTTGAGTAATTTGAAAATTGGCGCACATGTCGTAGTCATGAGGAATATAAATTTGGAAATGTAATTCAAACGTCATAGGAATCCTCTGACTTGTTTTTCACTCTTTGGAGAAGGCATTTCTTGAATGGCCTTGACCTTGTCAGGATCAACCTCAATTCCTTTCCGGCTGACGATGAATCCTAGCAGTTTCCCTGAGCGGACACCGAATGTGCATTTGTTGGGGTTCAAATGGAGTTTGTACTTTCTCAACAGCTCAAATAGTTTTAACATGTGGGTCACATGCTCCTCCTCTGTTCTAGATTTGGCAATCATGTCATCGACATATACCTCGATTTCTTTGTGTATCATGTCAAGAAACAGAGTAGTCATGGCCCTTTGATAGTTTGCCCCGACGTTCTTCAAACCGAACGGCATTACCTTCTAACAAAAGGTGCCCCATGGAGTAATGAACGAAGTTTTCACCATGTCTTTCGGTGCCATTTTTATCTGATTATAGCCCGAGAATCCATCCATGAAGGAGAAAATTTTAAACTTTGTTGTACTGTCTACCATCATGTCTATGTGCGGTAAGGGAAAGTCATCCTTTGGACTCGCTTTGTTCAGATCCCTGTAGTCTACACACATTCTGACCTTTCCATCCTTTTTCAGAACTGGTACTATGTTGGCTAGCCATTGAGGATATTCTGATGTGGCGAGGAAACCCGCATCAATTTGTTTCTATACTTCCTTTTTGATTTTGATGGCCATGTCTGGATGAGTCTGTCTTAGTCTTTGTTTCACTGGAGAACATTCTGATCTCAATGGTAGATGATGTTCCACGATGCTGGTATCCAACCCTGGCATGTCCTGATAGGACCAAGCGAATACATCGGGAAATTCTTTGAGAAGCTTTGTCAAACTTTCTTTGACAGTTGGACTGAGCAGTGCCCCAATCCTGACCTCTTTTCTCTCTTCTTCTGAACCCAAGTTGACCGTTTCCAATGGCTCTTTGTGAGGTTTAATGGACATTTCCTCTTGTCTAAGTAATCGGGAGATCTCTTCTGAAATTTCTTCGTCATCTTCTTCTTCAGCCTCAAATACCGGGAATTCAAAGTTGGGAGATGGCGTTGGATCGTATGTTTCAATGGGGTTTAAAATAAGCAATCTGCATGACATGATGATTGTTTTTAGAAGAGATAGAGAGAAATACAAGAGTGTGTGCAGTGTATTTTCTTTTACTGCTTGTTTTTATTATTTGAGTTTTTTTAGGATTACCATTTTCTGAAAAAGCGAAAAGAGAAAACAGCAATAAATACGGAAATTATAGAATGACGTTTATTTTATTTATGATCTTATCGATTCTTGAAACTACAGCCCTATAAAACAAAACTCTGTTGCTTTGGCCGAAGCGAAGAGGTACATTTACAGAAAGTGAGCCCTATCAAAACATCCGTTTCATTTGGGCAAGGTGAAAGGTTAAGATAAAGAAAACAATTACTTAGACTTATGAACAACTTTCGCAACGTTGACAGCAACCCATTGGCGGCGAACTCCTCGGTGAATCACAAAGTCTGGTACCTTCCTTCTTGATTTGTCTTCAAAAATGACGCTGATTTCTGGTGGAGCAGGATCGTTGGAATCTGTCTCCCAGGCAGAGTTGTCGTAGGAGGATTCTTCAGCTGTATCTTGCACAATTTTTGCACTCTCAGGAAGATCTCCCCATCCAGTTGGCTGGATGTCTTCGAGCCTGATACGAGAGCTTTTCGGAGCGGTGTACTTGACCAAGAAGTTGAATTTTCCACTTGGTTGTCCCAAGGTGTCCCATACTTCTTTGGAACTGGAGGAGTCATCCCTTTCGATGACGTTGACCTCGGGAAAAGCATAGTTAAGGAACTCTTGTCCTGTAATTGTTGCGAATTCATCGTTGTACTGGATTTTTTTTGAATGCCCTGAGTGTTGATCCCATGACATGGTGGGGACGCAGGTATTCATTTCAATGATGCTTAGCTGATATGCATCGTTCGGCTGATTCTCTTGTCCCGAGTCTCCTGGGTATGGCTGCCACATTGGCAGGCCATCCATCGGGCCATTATAGTTGTGGTCAAAGTTGTCCTTCATCAAAGTTTCCTCCTCTAATGAGTTGGGTGGAGCACGGCATCCTTCCGGATCACAATCTCCGTATATCACTTTGACATCTGACCTCAGTATAAATCTCGGACTCTGTGCGGGATAGCAAAATGGCGTAGGCACCTCTTCCTGAGACATATAATCGTCCTCGTTAAGATAGGATTTCCATTCTTCATCTGTATCGGAGGAATCACCCCCATTGATGGTATGTACTTTTTGAGACACTGGGTGAAGGAAACCTCCACTATGGAAGAAGTTCTGAATGAGATGAAGGCTTTCATCGTTAGTAGCAGTCTGGGTACAGGTTGAAGAAAAATCAAGACCATTCTTGGTTTTGTTATCAGTAGGAATGACAAGCTGTCCCCATCCCTTTGCATTGTTATTTTTTATTACTCCGAGAGCATCTCTGTAAGAGGAAATCGATGCTCCTTTTTCTGATTGATTCTCATCGCCTACCAAAAGTGCTTGGAACTGAGTTCCAACGACCTCCTCTGGTTCTACACAAGTCGATGATGATAAGTTACTCACGAGCAACGCTTACTCTGTCCGCAGACCGTGACGAGTTGGTCGTTTTTGACAAACTTCAGCTTTTGGTGAGGTGTCGAAGTGACTGCCCCCGCCTCGTGTATCTAAGGTCTTCCTAATAAGCAACTGTATGTTGCCCGGATGTCCATGACCTGGAAAGTGACTTGGAAGGTGTGAGGACCAATAGTTATGGGAAGGTCAACTTCACCGATAACCGTTTTTCGGGATCCATCAAATGCCTTGACGGTGACCTCACTGGCTCTCATCGGAGATCCTGGGTATGATAGTCGCATCTGAAGATGGCTGGTTTACATCCTGAGTGAATCGTACACTCAAAGATAACACAGAGTCGCCACCGAACTTTATTTAGTCCCAAAGGACAGGGAAACTATCGATAAAACCCGAGGGGAAGAGAAATGGGAACAGGGGTCGGTTATGCGAAAGGAAGGTACTAGCACCTTACGCATCCGTCGTACTCGACGGGAACCATTTCGCTTGCTTCTAGGCTTGGATGGGTTATCTATCTAAAGGCTTCTAGCTAAACGAAAGAGGAGAGAGAAGAAAGGGAAAAAAGAAAAGAAAGAAAGAAAGTGCTCGCGGAGGATTGTGGCCCTCGTGCCTACGTACCCTCATAGTGCAATGAGGAAATCAGAACGTCGTAGTTCAAGGAACCAGAGGACAGAAAGGGTGGAAGAAAGGGAGAAGGAAAGAAAGGTGGTAGTGTGCTCGCCAAGACATCGCGTCTCGTGCCTACGTATCTGACATTCAAAAGAATGCAGAATCAGAGCTTCCGTAATTCGGGGAACCGAACGGAAAACAAAACAAGAAAGAAACAGGAAAAAAAGAGAAGCGGTGTCAAAACCAAGAGCAAGAGTGAAAGAAAACTCTACTGGGGAAGACCACGCAGTAAGAGCAATTGCACAAGAGACTAGAAAATGAATGGTGTTAAAACCAAGAATGAAAGAAACTCCGCAGGGGATAACAAAGAGGTCTGGTGTCGGAACTAAGAAAGTAAGAGCAAAATGAATAGAGAGAACTCCGCTGGGGAGAGAAAAGATCAAAGAACTCCTAGGAATAGAGGGTAAGCGATCTGGCTGGGGATCCACACAAAAGGATGATGTCAAATCCAAGAGGGAGATTCGGTATATTAACTGACTGGCAGTGGTTAACCGAAGAGAGAGAGTAAGAATCTGGCGGGGAAAAGAGGCTGGTGTCAACAGACGGACTATGATAAACCAAGGGAGAGAGTGTTGAACCAAGAGAAGGTGTTTGACTCTGAGGGGACATGGGTATGTTAACTGATAAATAGTGGTTAACCGAGGAAAGAGGGATTGCAACTCTGTGGGGATAGAGATGCATTGGTTTTAATAGAGAAAACTGTGATTAACCAGAAGAACGGGTGTAAGACCGACCGAAGGTCGTGACCCCAAGTGTCATACCCCAAATTTTGACCACTAAGATTTCCCATCATTGTGAAAATCATCACCACAATATGGATGTACCTTTGTGCCTCATCAATCTCCTCAAGGAATTGTTGAGCATTCATTACTATCAAAATTAGGGTTTCAAGCCCTCTCAGAGCCTTAGACAAAGGATCAATCAAGGAATTACATGATCTTCAACTTGTATAGCCTCTCAAGTAGCTACAAAGGATCAAGAGGACTCCCACTCCAAGGATTAAGCACAAAGCTGCTCCCTTCTAGGTGGATCAAGCCTCAAGATCGCCAGCATCACCAAATTGGGGTTTTGGTCGTTCAGGGCCTCCAAAGGGAAATTTTCCTCTGGGCATGAGCCAAGGATCCAAAACACAACCTAATATACTCCATGGAACCTCATGGACCCAATCATCAAGTCAATTTTGTCTCAGGGGATGCATTCATCAAAAATCGGGAATTAGGGTTTCTTGACCTAATTCACCCCTAAGTTGACTTTTAGGGCAAATCATGAGCCAATACCTCAAAGGAGGATTTGAGGGTCTCTAATACACTACATTGATCCATTTGCAACAATGGATTGATCCAAGGAGCTTGAGCAACAAGCCTCAATTTCATCTGCACCGCAGTTAGGGTTTTAAGGAAAAAGTCAACTGTAACTTTGACTTTTGACCAGGACATGCTCCCAAGCCCTATGAAATGCATCAATGTACCCTATGACACCCATGGAACATGTCCATCAAGTTTGATTTAGGTCAAGGACATGATTTCCTGAAGAATTGCACAGTTTGGAATTCATCTGATAAAAAGTCAACTGTGCACAAAAGTCAACTTTGACTTTTTGAGATTTTTCACAAAAATGGATTTTTAACCCTAAAATGATGTTAATGTATGATTTTAATCATCATTCATCAAGAAAAATCAAGAAAAGTTGGATCACTTGTAAAAGGGATAACCATAAAAACTTAGAAAATTTTCTAAGTTAAAAATAGAGTGGCTAGGGTACCAACTTTGGAGGGTCATAACTCCTAAACCACAAATCCATTTTCTCCCATCCAAGGCTTGATTTGTAGATCTCATTTCCCTCTACAAAAACTTCAACTAGATCTAACTCCAATTCATTGTGGATTTTGAGCTATGAGTGAGCCAAAATGGCTGAAAACATGAAAGTACCACTTTTCCAACACTTAGAAAAAATTCTGTCCAAGACAGATTTTGTTGGAAACACCAAAACTTGTGAGGTTTTTTCACACAGTTACAAGCTGAATCAGTTCCAAAGATAAACATCAATGTTGTTGCAAATGTTGCCAAGAATCCAAGCAACTCAATAGCATGAAACCAATCCACTTGTGCCAAGAATTATGGCTGCCACAACACACCATGTCAAGGCTGCCATGAAAAATCAGTTTGGGAGTTTTGTGCCATCCACGATTTCTGAGTCAAAAAGAGTGATCACTATGCCACATGCCTTCAATCTGATCATGAACCAACTGATCCAACCGATAGGGTTGAGTCAAAAAGCCAAGGAATCTTCCAACTTGAAATTCATCCACTTTGGCACATTTTGCCTTGAATTCAAAGGGGCATTAATGTGGAATAGTGCATTTTCAACAAAGCCACTCTACTCAGTCAATTTCTCTAATTAAACAACAATAAAAACATCTGAAGAATGTGATTTTGGTCAAGGCATAGCCCTGCTCTTGGGAATGGCTAGTTTGCCTTGCTTGAGAAGAAATCCTCCAAGCCAATCCATGCAAATGTGATCTGATCCAGCAGCCATTCACTATTCCTCCAAGACAATAGTTGATCACCTATAAATAGAGGTTCCAATGGATCATTCAACTCACACCAAAGCCAGTTACAGCACTGCTTTCTCTCATTCTTCCTTAAACCTCAAGTTTCTTGGTTTTTGAGTAACCACTATCGGGTTTTGACTTGCAGCCTTAAGTAATCAATTCCAATTGCTCAAACACATCACATATGATGTATTTGAGGTGTCCAAACACTTAAACACTGACTGTAACACCTCAGGCTCAAAATCACCCTTCAACCAAGCCATTATGCCTCAATTATGCAGGTGGAGGTCTCCAGCTTGATCCAAAGAGTTTCAAAGTGTTCCAAAGCTTGCAACACACTCCATAACATCCATTGAAGCTGTAGGGATCATTAATTCACAACTGGAACAAGGATTGTGCAGAGTTCCATTTCAGCTTGCATCAAGGTAAGCCTCAAAACTTCAACTCCATGATCCATGCATATTTCCTCGCATGATATTTTTACCAATTGCTTGCCATCATATGTTGATTGTTTTCCCTCAAAAAATTTGATCATAGCACTTATAATCATGCCTACTTGATTGCTTTTGCAAAATTAGGGTTCATACGGCTACAATGATATAATTTGCTATACACTGAAAATGAATGAAATTGGGTATTGCCATCTTCTTCCTTGTGAAAAAACGCATGAGTTTGGTGTTTGAATCATGTCAAATGGTTGAGAAACGAGAGAGATAGAGGGCTTCATGCACGAGCTAGAGGAAGAAGATGGCCATGGCACCATTTTCAAAAAATCCAACTAGTTTGATATATATTTTTCACTTGCAATGTTATTAATGAATTGGCATTGTTCCCCAGTGGTTGATCAGCTGGTTTGTATGTATTGGCAAGCGAAAGGTCTGGGGTTCGAATCCCCCTCGCCCCAGACCTTTTTTTTTATCACTTTTTTATATTTTCCTATTTTTAATATTATTTTGTTAATGATTTGAAAAATTAATAACTCACTCAATTTTAATTATTTTTTACTGATTCTTTTTGCAAAAAATCATAAAAATATTGAAATATTTTATTCCACAAAAAAATTAGATTTATATTATGTATTTAATATAATTAGTATTTTTGTGAATAAATTCATTTTTATTTGTTTTTAAACATTTTAAAATGAACATCCATCTTGAAAAATCAAGACCAAATGAGTTTTAATATCTCTTGTGATTTATACCTCATTTTTCAAACCTTAAACAAAAATCACAAGTGGTTTATTCAAATCTATTTGGTATTTTTCATTGATTTTCTTTAAATATTTACTATTTAAAGATTAAAATTAGGGTTTCTTTGATTTTCACCCTCATCAAACAATTACATTTGGGCCTCTATTAGAGTGTAAGACCCAACTCCCTTGTACAGAAAACTTTTTGGGCCTCATTCGTTGTATAAGTCCCTCTGTACATTTTCAAATAAACGACGCGATCGTCGCCAGTTTAAAATTAACAAATTGGGCCTCTTCTTGAGCTATAAGACCCATTCAAAATTTTTGGGCCTCTATTAGAGTGTAAGACCCAACCCCCTTTTAACCAAAATCATTTTGGGCCTCACTTATTGTATAAGCCCCTTCGCGTTAAAAGAAAATCTCGGCGCGATCGTCATTTCAAACGGAAAATTAACTGGGCCCACCCTCGTGTTATAAGCCCCACTCTTTCTTTAAACTTTTTGGGCCTCTATTAGAGTGTAAGACCCAACTCCCTTGTACAGAAAACTTTTAGGCCACAGTCACTTGTATAAGTCCCTCTGTACAAATTCAAACAGTGCGCTCACTGATAAAACCCTGGTCCTCTCCTTGAGTTGTAAGCCCCAAATCTTTCTTTTTTCAAAGCACTTTCTCCTTTGATTTTGTATATAATATTGTATCAAAGCTTTCTTTGTTGAACAACTAACCAAACAGCATGGAAGCTCTACAACCGAGTAAGTGGTTATTGCTTTCATTTACCACTTTCATATACATATAACTATATTGTGGGGTTGTTTCACTGTAAGTCTTCTTTCATAAACTCATATCAACTGTGTAATAATAGTATAGATATTTCAAGTTTCCCCGGCAACTACGTCTAGAACTAGGTGACGCCGTTTCGTTTGTTCGTAGAAATAGACAACTAGGTCCCCAATAGGATCACCAGATACAGTCTTCTCTTCGGCTGTCCTAATTAGGAATAGTCAAGAAACTCTAATCCCAGAGATGAATGTATTCTCCGTGAATGGCATCTTTGAGTTTCTTCCAAATTCTCGAACTTTCCTGACTTGATCTATTCCTTGTGAATAGCTTGCCTTGAAATTCTCGGGGTTTGGGGACCTACGGGCTTCTTAAAAGAATCGGCCTCCTCTTGGGCATCATACAAGGACCCACAGGCTTCCTAAAAGCAACCCCGCCTCCTCTTGTGCTTAGTACAAGGACCCACCGGCTTCTTAGAAGTATTCACAGCTTCCTCTTAGGCTCGTATAATGATCTCTTCCTCCGGGAATGATAACTTTCTCTTGGGCTTCGTACAAGGACCTCTCGGCTTCTTAAAAGTTTCTCGCCTCCTCTTGGGCTTCGTACAAATTGTCCCGACGACCTCCTAGAGGTATAGGAACAGAACTTAATCATCTGCATAGAACAGTCCTTTCGAAGAGTCTACTACTGTTTCTCAAAGCATAGTACAAAAGATGAAACTCTAGACTTGGACAGTCTAATATCCTTGAGTCTCAAAGACCTTCTCAAGCACCCCTTCAAAAATAGGAAGAAAACCCGTAGACTCGGACAGTCTCAATAACCTTTGGATTTCCCACTTCCTTAAAGAACAGGAATAACCCGGATCCTTGAATCAAATCCTTGAGTACAGTGTTGCTCATATAAGAACTTATTTTCTCTTTCAAAATCAGTATACTGGACCTGTCACTTAACTAAAACAGTCACCATAGCCTCCTCTTGGGCTTTGTACAAATGATTCTCCCCAGCGGAGTCAAACAACGTTTAGCCTCTCTCTCGGGCTTTGTATGAGACACATAAGAGACTCCCTCGTTGAGTCAATAACCCCTTTCGCCTCTATCTCGGGCTTTATACGAGATACGAAAAGGTTCTTATTGAGCCAAACAAACAATAGCCTCCATCTCGGGTTTCGTACGAGATACAAAAAACTCTCTTGTTGAGTCAAATAGCCTCCATCTCGGGCTTTGTACGAGATACCATAAGATTCCATCGTCAAGTCAACCCCTTTTAGCCTCTCTCTTGGGCTTTGTACGAGACACATATTAGCCTCCTCTTAGGCTTTGTATAAGAAAACCACTGGTTGATCCAATCAACCTTTTAGCATCAAAGTTGTGCCTCGTTCACAGCATACAAACATAAACAACTCCTTCCATCTAATCGCTGTAAGCGGCAAGCCTCTGGATCATCTACATCCATGCCACTGTCCCTCTTTTAGCATGAGAAATTCCTAAGGAAAGATAGCATTGCTCTACACTGAGTTAAAGTCTTCTCCTTCAGGTTAAAACCCCCTATAAAGGAAATTATGGCATTGCTAGGATCCGCGTATCCCAGTTAAAGTAATCCTCCTTTACAGTCAGTCACCCAACAGTTGTGACATATAGACCCTCTTTAGAGATGACAAATTCTCTCTGAAGTCAACACCTTTTAGCTTCACATCTTGGGCTTTGATCAAGATACAAACCACCTTTCGCTTCACATCTTGGGCTTTGAACAAGACACCAAAAACACCCATTTCCTCCCATAGAATAGGAGGAACTACGAACGCTCTGATTTCCCTGTTTCGGTAAACGGGAATACGTAGGCATAAGATTGAAAGAAAAATATTAGCGAGCGCAATCAACAAAAAACCCAAAGTCCCATACTCCCGTATATCATAATCTGAAGCAGTATCCTAACAAAATCCCAGAAAGAAATTCGTATTGGCGAAAATACAAATAACCAATACCAAGGCCCCCCACATTGATCGCATTTGTAACCTAACAGGCCGCTGTTTAAACTCAGTATGCAAGAAGGGTTAATTGGAGACATCTATTTCCCTTCCTTCATCAACTCACAATAGGATAAAAAATGAATCGACCTGTAGTAAACTCAACCGCAGAGAGCGACCGCGCTTAAGAACCGCGTCCAAAATCGCTCGCAACAGAAAAATGGCGCCCACCATGGGGCCCGTCTCTGTTTTCCTTCTTCCTTTTCATCTCTTGTGTGATGCCACAGATTGGGGCTTCCGCCTAGGAACCCATTTCTGTCAGGAACTTAGGATTCATAGCTTTAAAGGTGTAGGATGTTTAGGACAAATATATATACTACTTTTCCTAATTGCTATACGTGCTTATTTTTCTGCTAATGGGAATGCGTGTGATGCCGCATGTGGAAATATTGAGTATACACTTAAGATAAGTGATGGCGACGAGGATGACCATCAACCTCAGTGGAGGCTGACCAATGCAACCCATTCTCTCACCTAGACAATGGGCCGATTGTGATGTCTGAGAAGCTGAGGAGCCAAACCCTTTTGTAGTGCGGAAACTATCGAGAATAGTTGTTACGCGATACTACCCTCATTTGAGGCTGGTGATCTATTCTCGGTGAATGGCACTTACTCTAAGATTGCTCTACAACTCACTGGAGATCCGCTTGTTGTTTTTCTTTCCTGGGAGGAGCTGATGATAATGAGTACAGGTACAAAAATCACCTTAGTATAAACCTTTGGGGATGGGTAGAGCCTTGACTTCATGACAACGACCTTTGACCCCATGTTTTTCCTATGTTTTTGTGTGCTGCATTCATGCATTCATTTAAAAAACATTAAAACAAGAAAAATTTCTCTTCTAGTCTCTCTGTTTTTCAAATTAAACTAAGACTGTGAATGCAAATATCAGAGAAAAGGATTGCCCTAATGGTTCTCGGTAGAAGGAGAACTCATACGTATACCTTCAAGGTTCCAAAGCTGGAGGATTTAAGAGGTTTGGCGAGGATGATCACAAACCAAGAGGCTTTCAGAGCCAAGCACGGAGGTTTGCTACCACTGTTAAGAGTCCATGTGATTGAGGGAATCATGGATGCGCTCATTCAGTTCTACGATCCGGTTTATCACTGTTTCACATTCCCGGATTACCAGCTCGCACCAACGCTGGAGGAGTATTTTCATCTGATTAATCTACACATTACAGATCAAGCTCCATTTTCTGGATTGGAAGAAATTCCAAAGAATCAGACCATTCCAAGAGCAATTCATTTGGACGAGTCTGAGGTCAGGACTCACATGACCGCTAAGGGTGGCATCTAAGGTTTGCCAGCCCAGTTCTTGACAAAGAAAGCCCTGTATTTTGCCAGTATAGGAAACGTGACTGCTTTTGAAAGCATCTTTGTCTTGCTAACCTATGAGTTATTTTTGTTTCCCAACATCAATAACTTCGTCGATATCAACGCCATTAAGGTTTTTCTCATTGGAAATCCTGTGCCGACTTTGCTCGCAGATGCGTATCATTCTGTACACTTAGGAAATTTGTACAGCAGAAGGGAGATCACATGCTATGTACCTCTGCTTTATAAATGGTTCATCTCCCACTTGCCCAAGTCTATTGCTTTTTGGGATTGCAAGAGTGCCTTACGTTGGTCGCAGAAAATCATGTCCCTCACCAACTCTGATATTGATTGGTGTAATAGGATTTATGACGGAATCAGGATCATTGACCGTTGTGGAAACTTCCCCAACATACCCCTTATAGGAACTAAGGGAGGAATCAATTACCATCCAGTTCTCGTTCGTCGTCAATTTGGATACCCGATGAGACAAGTCCCATGGAGTGTTCATCTGGAAGGTCTTTTCTTCAAAGAAGGAGAAAACGACAGAGCACTAAAGATGGAAATAGTGCACGCTTGGAAACACGTTCATAAGAAAGGACGAGAGTCTCTAGGAAAACCGGAATGTGTCTCGGTGGATCCTTATCTCCATTGGGTACAAACTAGAGCTCTCAAGCTGAAGATGCCTTATCCTCGTTACAGAATTCTTCCGCCGAGGGAATCTGTCATGTACTTCATGACGGAAACTGAAAAGCTTCAGGTTACTCTCAACAAAGTTCAAAAGGAGAGAAGGTCTTGGAAGAACAAGTACCGCACCCTCGACGTAGAGTGCATCAAAATACAGCAATTACTAAAAGAAAAGGATGCTCTGATTGAAATTTTGGAGCAACATGCTGTAGAGAATCAAGAGGACCAAAGGAATTTGCTCACTCCTTTAACCTGGCAAAGGAATGACAACCCGACAACGGCCCAAGAGCCTCGGTCAAAGAAAAGGAAAGTACCAGAATCAGCACCCGATTTCTCTTCAGAGAGGACTCGGGACCCATTAGCTTAGGTTTCTGCTTCTGCACCTTGTAATCTACTGTATTTCCATTCCTGTAATCCTTTGAATTCAATAAAAATGGGGTTTCCCCACTGTTTGATATTTGCAATCTAATTGTCGAAGTTTATTTTGATTAAACCAAAAAACAATTAATATAATCATTGCATTCATCATTCTCACATCGCGTATTCTTCTTACCTGCGAATCTCACGTTTGTGTCTCGGTTTTAGAGTCAAACAATCTCATTCGTACAATACTCGGGCCAATCGTCAGAAAAAAATGGATGACCTTGAGGAAGAAAACAGAGAGTTGAAAGAAGAGATCGACGCTCTGAGAGAGTATATGAGAAAGCTTCGTAACGACATGCAAGCCAAGGCAGAAGCTCAGCTACAAAGAACTGTGATCTCAGAGATCACCTCAAAGCCCATCGTGGAGAAGTATGATCCTAGGTATCAAATGCCGAAAGATCGTCCTTGAGGCATGCCTGTTAACTATATCCCGGAAGGATATGTTCCGCCGATCACTGAAGATCAGGTAATCATAACAGAAGCCGCTGGGCCTGAAGGTTACAAACTTCGGGAAAGCGAAGATGCCAGGGGCATATTGAAGACTCCTGAAGGTTACAAACTTCGGGAAACGCCAAGATTCGCTGCCGTAGTTACGGTACCACCCCCTGTGGTGCACACTGTCCCGGAAGGACAGATTCCACCAATACCTGCTGGAAAAGAGGAAACTTTGTTTGACAAAATGGATAAATTCCAGGAGCAGTTCCTGGAAATGTAAAAGGAACTGCAAGCCATCCGCGGTCAGGATTTATTCGGAAAGGACGCCGCAGACCTCTGCTTGGTCCCCAATGTGAAAGTTCCACACAAATTTCAAGTGTCCGACTTTGAAAAATACAAGGGTAACTCTTGCCCTCAGATCCATCTAGTGATGTACGCTCGGCGAATGTCAGCTCAGACTGAGAATCAGGACCTGCTGATTCACTACTTCCAGGATAGTTTAACCGGTGCCGCATTAAAATGGTACATGGGTTTAAACCGTACTACGATCAGTACATTCAGAGCTCTTGGTACTGCCTTCGTCCAACAATACAAATACAATTTGGACATGGCACCCGACAGAGATCAACTCAGATCGATGTCGCAAAAGGATAAGGAAACCTTTAAGGAGTATGCTCAAAGGTGGCGTGAAATTGCCGCTCAAATTTGTCCGCCTCTTGAGGAAAAAGAGATGACAAAGATCTTCTTAAAGACCTTAAGCTCATTTTACTATGACCGAATGGTTGCCAGTGCACCCAGTGATTTCACCGAGATGGTGGGCATGGGCGTACGTCTTGAGGAAGCCGTCCGAGAAGGACGTTTGGTAAAAGACACTGGATCGACGAGCGGTACTAAAAAATACGGTAGTGCTCTCCCTAAGAAAAAAGAGCAAGATATTGGGAATATCTCTCTCGAAAGGAAAAGGCGATGTTATCAGCCGGTAGCTGCTGTAACTCCTGCTATCAGCCCTGCGCCTATTCCTACGTATCAACCTCAGGTTACGCAAAGCCAACCTGATCAGCAAAGGACACAACAACCTCTTCAGCAGGCTCGTCCTCCATACAACAACAACCGTACAACACGGCCACCTGGATTTAATCCTATACCCGTATCATACGCAGAGCTGTTTCTATTACTGCTAGCCAAGGGGCACATTCAGACTAAGTCCCCTCTTACAGTACCGGAAAATCCGCCTTTTTGGTTCAAGGTGGATCAAACATGCCCTTATCATCAAGGAGGTCCAGGGCATAACTTAGAGACTTGTCTCAATTTCAAGTCCGACGTGCAAAAACTTGTTAGGAGCGGGGTCTTATCATTCAAGGATACAAATCCTAATGTTCTTACGAACCCGCTGCCTCAACACGAGAAGGCTGCAGTCAATTTGATAGAAGGAGAGACTAACGACGTCTATCAAATTCACGATGTACTCTTGTTGAAGACCAATCTGGTCAAGATGCATTATAGACATAGTGGATATGGCCATGTGCCACCTCATAACTATCATCAGTGTGATATCTGCTCTAAAGACAACCAGGGATGTTCTGTGGTGCAAGCAGCTCTACAGGAACAATTGGATCTCGGATGCATCCAAGACCACCGAGTTCGTGGAGTTAACATAGTCTACACGAATTCTAACGTCATTCAAAACCACGACATCCGTGCGATGAATGTCAACTTAGTGGCAATGTACTCAAGGCAAAGCCAGTATCATAATCTACCGCGGCACGATTACAGTTCCTGTCTGACTTGCTCGGTAAACAAACAGGGATGCTCTTTCATACAGGAGGCCCTCCAGCGTCAGATGGATCTTGGATGGATCCAAGACTACCATGATAGGAATCCCTATCAGATCAATATGGTTCAAATCTTTGACATTCGCTTGATGAATACCAGCCTAGTGGAGTTACATGCTGAACAGGTCCGACTTGGATTCCTGGTATCACATAATTATCACAGCTGTAAGGCGGGTTGCGAAAATGATCAAGGTTGTACCCTTGTCCAAGAGGCACTTCATCACTTGTTAAATCACTGGTGGATGCCAATCTATATGGATGAAGATACTCAGCAAATTAGTATTAGTAACAGGAATCCTACTCGGCGTCAGAGTCAGGATGTCCGATCAATGGAAGCTAACCTAGTGAGATTACATTGTATTCAAAGTGGGCGTGGCCAGGTGCCACCACACAATTATGAACGTTGTGGAGTCTGTTCGGAAAGTAACCAAGGATGCTACCTGGTGCGAGCAGCTCTCCAGGGGCAGGTGGACCGTGGAGAAATTCGTCCATATCCGGGTTCTGAACCCATCAACTGGACACCGAACTATCTTGCCGATCAAGTTGAGGATGTTGTCACAATCTCTGGTCATCACAGGACCAGGGATTTTTTTTCCATCATCCCTCTACTTGACAAATCTAAAGTTCCCAACTGGGAACGGATCTAGATTACTTATGATGGTCAGAAAAATCAGAGGGTTCCCGTAGTCATCTATCTGCCAGGACCACTACAGTATGAATCAACTAAGGCTATCCCTTACAAATACGGTGCAACAACCATTGAAAATGGAAAAGAAATTCCATTACCCTCCGTCGTGAATATTGCAGACATCAGTCGTGTAACACGGAGTGGCAGAATCTTCAACCGAGGGGTTGGGAAACTTAACAAAGAAAAGGAACTTGAGACGGAAACTCCCGATTCATCAGTCGGTCAATCCAGTAATCCCGACCTTTCGAAACACAATGATGAGATGTTGAAGCTCATCCAGAAGAGTGAATATAGCATTTTTGATCAGCTGTTACAGTCTCCTTCAAAGATCTCTGTGTTATCACTGTTACTCAGTTCAGAAGCCCATAGGGAGGCTCTACAGAAAGTCTTGGAGTAAGCCTTTGTGGAACAGGATGTAACAATCAGACAGTTCGATAGCATTGTCTCTAACAACACTTCCTGCAATAATTTGGGATTTAGTGATGAGGAATTACCTGAAGAGGGTCACCATCATAACATGGCGCGCAACATTACAGTTAACTGCCAGGACGATGCTTTAGCCAGCGTACTGGTAGACACAGGGTCAGCCCGGAATGTTATGCCAAAGTCCACTTTGATGCAATTATCATTCAAAGGCCCTCCGATGAGAATCAACGAGGTCGTCGTCAAAGCATTCGACGGATCCAGAAAAACGGTTATCGGCAAAGTTGATCTTCCCATAACTATTGGTCCTCACACTTTCCAAGTCACTTTCCAGGTCATGGACATCCGAGCAATGTACAGTTGTTTATTAGGAAGGCCTTGGATACATCAGGCTGGAGCGGTTACGTCAACCCTCCACCAAAAGCTAAAATTCGTCAAGAACGATCAACTTGTCACGGTTTGTGGGGAACAAGCCTTGCTTGTGAGTAACTTGTCATCGTCTACTGGTATAGAACCCGAGGAGGTTATTGAAACTCAGTTCCAAGCACTGTCGGTGAGCAAGAACAATCAGTTCAAAGAAGGAACTTCCATTTCTTCATACAATGATGCTATAAAAGCGGTCGAGAGTACCAATACAACCGGATGGGGACAGCTTGTCATTCCTATTGATAATAAAACAAAGAAGGGTCTTGGTTTTTTTGCAACCTGTACCCAGACAGCTGCCAACGATGAGAGTCTTCATCCCCTTTAAAACTTCTTCCACAGTGGAGGTTTCCTTCACCCAGTGTCTCAGGCAGTACATGCTATCAATGAGGAAGATCCCTCTGACACGGATGAAGAATGGAAGTCCTACCTTAACGAGGACGGTTATAAGTCTCAGGAAGATGTGCCTATACCATTTTTCTATCCCGCACGGAGTCCGAGATTTATACCAAGATCAGATGTCGAAATGATATATGGAGATTGTGATCCGGAAGGATGTTGTGCTCCGCCAAATTCATTAGAGGAGGACACTCTGATGAAAGAAAACTTTGACCACAATTACTATGGCCCGATGGATGGCCTGCCAATGTGGCAGCCTTACCCAGGAGACTTGGGGCCAGAAAGTCAGCCGAGTAATGAAACTCAGCTGAGCATCATTGAACAGAATACCTGTGTTCCCACTATGTCATGGGATCAACACTCGGGTCATCCTGAAGCTACTCAACATGAAGATGAATTCGCAATGTTTGCAGGACTTGAATTCATCAACTATGCTTTTCCTGAGGTCAACGTCATCGAGAGAGATGACTCCTCTAGTTCCAAAGAAGTGTGGGACACTCTGGGACAACCGAGTGGAAAGTATGACTATATGGTCAAGTACACTGCTCCTGAAAGCTCTCGTATCAGGCTCGAAGACATCCAGCCTACTGGATGGGGAGATATAGCTGAGAGCACAACTACTCTGCATAATACAACAGAGGAATCCTCCTACGACAATTCTGCCTGGGAGACAGATTCCAATGATCCAGCTCCACCAGAAATCAGCGTTATTTCTGAAGACAAATCAAGGAAGGTACCAGACTTTGTGATTCACCGAGGAGTTCGCCTCCAATGGGTTGCTGTCGATGTTCCGAAGGTCGTTCACCAGTCAAAGTAATTGCCATCTTTTAACCTTTCACCCTGCCCAGGTGAAACGGATGTTTTGATAGGGCTCGCTTTCTGTAAATTTTCCCTCTTCGCTTTGCCCGAAGCGACAGAGTTTTGTTTTATAGGGCTGTAGTTTCAAGGATCGACTTGTTCATTAATAAAATAACGTCGTTCTTTAATTTCCGCATTAATTGCTTTTTTCTCTTTTCGCTTTTCTCAGAAAATGGTAATCCTAAAAAACAATTAAAAATTAAAACAAGCAGTAAAATAAAACACTGCACACACTTGCTTTTTCTCTATCTCTTCTAAACACGAATCATACCGTCATGCAGATTGCTTGTTTTAAACCCCATTGAAACATACGATCCGATGCCTTCTCCCAACTTTGAGTTCCCGGTATTCGAGGCTGAAGAAGAAAATGACGACCAAATTCCAAAAGAGATCTCCCGATTACTCAGACAAGAGGAAAGGTCCATTGAACCTCACAAAGAACCATTGGAAACGGTAAACTTGGGTTCAGAAAAAGAGAGAAAAGAAATCAGGATTGGGGCACTGCTCAGTTCAACGGCCAAAGAGAGTTTGATAAAGCTTCTCAAAGAATTCCCCGATGTATTCGCTTGGTCCTATCAGGATATGCCAGGGTTGGCTACCAGCATCGTGGAACATCACTTACCGTTAAGATTGGAATGTCCGCAAGTAAAGCAAAAGTTGAGACGCACTCACCCGGACATGGCCATCAAAATCAAAGAAGAGGTACAGAAACAGATTGACGCAGGTTTCCTCGCCACATCAGAATATCCTCAATGGTTAGCCAATATTGTATCCGTTCCCAAAAAGGACGGAAAGGTCAGAATGTGTGTCGATTACAGGGATCTGAGCAAGGCTAGTCCAAAGGACGACTTTCCTTTACCACACATTGACATGCTGGTAGATAGTACAACAAAGTTCAAAGTCTTCTTCTTCATGGATGGATTCTCGGGCTATAACCAGATCAAAATGGCGCCGAAAGACATGGAGAAAACTTCGTTCATTACCCCATGGGGCACCTTTTGTTACAAGGTAATGCCGTTCGGTTTGAAGAACGTCGGGGCAACCTATCAAAGGGTCATGACTACTCTGTTTCATGACATGATACACAAGGAAATCGAGGTATATGTCGATGATATGATTGCAAAATCAAAAACAGAGAGTGAGCACGTTGAACATCTGTCAAGATTGTTCGAATGTTAAAGAAAATTCAAGCTCCGCTTAAATCCCAACAAGTGCACCTTCGGTGTCCGTTCAGGGAAACTACTAGGGTTCATCATCAGCCACAAAGGAATTGCGGTTGATCCTGACAAGGTCAAGGCCATTCAAGAAATGCCTTATCCAAAAACTGGAAAAACAAGTCAGAGGATTCCTGGGACGTTTGAACTACATCTCCAGATTCATATTCCTTATGACCGCGACCTGTGCGCCGATTTTTAAATTACTCAAAAAGAACCAGGACTGTGTTTGGACAGAAGATTGCCAAACCGCCTTCGACAGTATCAAGGAATATCTGTTGAATCCTCCGATTCTATCACCTCCAGTGGAAGGAAGACCACTGATCATTTACCTCACAGTCCTAGAGGACTCAATGGGATGTGTACTTGGCCAACAAGACGAAACTAAACAGAAAGAGTCTGCCATCTACTATCTAAGCAAGAAATTCACCGACTGCGAAACTCGGTACACGATGCTCGAGAAAACTTGCTGTGCTTTGGCCTGGGCAGCCAAACGTCTTCGCCAGTACATGGTTTGTCATACTACTTGGTTGGTCTCCGAAATGGATCCAATCAAATACGTTTTTGAAAAACCTGCTCTCACGGGAAGGATTGCCCGTTGGCAGATGTTGCTATCAGAGTATGACATAGAGTACCATGCTCAAAAAGCCATTAAAGGAGGTATTTTAGCCGATCATTTGGCTCATCAACCGATTGACGATCAAGAATCAATCGGGTTTGACTTCCCAGACGAAGATGTCATGTATCTAAAGATGAAATACTGCGATGAACCGCTACCCAGTGATGGGCTAAAACCAGGTTCCCAATGGGGGCTTATCTTTGACGGAGCAGTTAATCATTACGGAAACGGAATTGGGGCAATCATTGTTACCCCTCAGGGTACCCACATTCCTTTCACCGCTCGACTTACGTTCAAATGTACAAACAACGAGGCCGAATACGAAGCTTGTATTATGGGTCTCGAGGAAGCGATTGATTTAAGGATCAAAAACTTGGACGTATACGGTGATTCAGCCCTGGTTATCAATCAGATAAAAGGAGATTGGAACACATACCAATCAGGATTGATTCCTTACAAAGACTACGCAAGAAGGTTGCTACCTTTCTTCAACAGAGTTGAGTTTCATCACATCCCTCGTGATAAGAATCACATGGCTGATGCATTAGCCACCCTATCTTTTATGATTAGTGTAGGTCAATGGAATGACATACCTAAGATCGATATAATGCGCCTTGAACGGCCCGCCTACGTCTTCATGATTTAAGCTGTCATAGACGATAAACCTTGGTATCACGATATCAAATGCTTCCTTCAGAAATAAGAGTACCCACCTGGGGCACTAAGGAAGGATAAAAAAACCCTCAGAAGATTGGCTGGAAACTTCTTCCTGAGCGGTGACACTCTCTATAAGAGAAATTTTGACATGGTTTTGCTCCGATGCATAGACAGACTAGAAGCAGACATGCTTATGAAAGAAATTCATGAAGGATCCTTTGGCACTCATGCCAACGGACACACAATGGCGAGAAAAATTCTAAGAGCAAGGTATTATTGGTTGACAATGGAATCCGACTGCTACAAGTACATGAGGAGGTGTCACAAGTGTCAGATATACTCTGACAAAATTCATGTACCGCCATCACATCTCAAAGTTCTCTCTTCCCCATGGCCATTTTCCATATGGGGAATCGACATGATTGGCATGATTGAACCTAAGGCTTCAAACGGACATCGGTTCATCCTAATAGCCATTGACTACTTCACCAAGTGGGTCGAAACAGCGTCATTCGCCAATGTAACCCGACAAGTGGTGGTCCGCTTTATCAAAAACAATATCATCTGCCGTTATGGTGTTCCAAGCGATATCATTACTGATAATGGATCTAACTTGAATAATAAGATGATGGAAGAGTTGTGCGCAGAGTTCAAGATTGAACACCATAACTCATCTCCCTACCGATCCAAGATGAACGGAGCGGTAGAAGCGGCCAATAAGAACATCAAGAAGATTGTTCAAAAGATGGTTGTAACCTACAAAGATTGGCACGAGATGCTACCCTTTGCTCTTCACGGTTATCGAACATCTGTCCACACTTCAACAGGGGCTACCCCTTTCTCTCTAGTGTATGGCATGGAAGCAGTGCTCCCCATAGAAGTAAAGATCCCATCAATCCAAGTATTGATGGAAGCTAAGCTCACCGAAGCTGAATGGTGTCAAAGCCGACACGACGAACTGAATCTGATTGAAGAGAAGAGAATCACGACACTATGCCATGGTCAGCTGTATCAACAGAGAATGAAGAGGGCGTTCGAAAAAAAGGTCCGACCACGCATTTTTAGGAAAGGAGACCTCGTGATTAAGAAGATACAATCATTTCTCACTGATTCTCGGGGCAAGTGGACTCCAAATTATGATGGCCCCTATGTGGTCACAAAAGCTTTCTCAGGCGGCGCCTTGAGACTTGCAACCATGGACGGAGAGGAATTTGCCTACCCCACAAATGTTGATGTAGTCAAGAAATACTTCGCCTAAAAAAAACAGTCTCGGTGGAATGAAAACCCAAAAGGGCGGGCCAGGCAAAAATTAGAGACATGAAAAAAAAAATCATCCTGTTGGATTGGAAACATCAAAGTACAATCCAGGCAAAAATTAGGGATAATGGCAAGTAACTATGTTCAACAGAGGCAAATCCCTCAGCAGCAGCAGTTACATCATCTGTCAGAAAACTCCAGTCAAGGTCATCTTCGACAGAAGCTCAGGATGCCCCGAATTCAAAGTTGGTAGAAGGATAGTGGTCGTTATGTTTCAACGTAGCCCTTTTCCCTGTAAATTACCATTTTCTAACTTTGTATACACTCTTTGGAATCACGAGTTTGGCTGATCTCCATCTTATCAATAAAATTTGAGCCTTTGTGCTTTTTTTTGTAATTCTTATTTGTTTTAGCTTTACAGAACGACGTTGTTAACATGATTAACGATTCTTGAAATAAAACAAAAATGAATTTACTTGTTAAAACTTTTCTGCTTTAAAGTAAAGACGACATTCCTTTTGACTGTTAAACATCAGAAGAACATCGGTCGCTCCTTCAGAAGTAAGCGAACCTCAAAGTGCATAATCAAAGTACTCATTCTACCCAGTACGCCTGAATGAAGGGATCAACTGTGTCAGAGATCTTATCTTGTCTGACACGCCACGGCAGAGTTCTTACCTCCTAAGCCCGACCAACGGTAGCTCCCAACAGGGACTATCTCTCCTAAGCAAGGTGGAATTGCTATCTTGAACCCGCGATATTTCTACACGCCCTGCGATGGCCGAGTATCCAGTTATGTTCATCTTTTAGTTTATATGTCGCGTCAGTTTTGGCAGCATATACATACATACATCATGCATTGTTGATTTGTATTCACATTTCATCATTATCACTCTAGTCGGTATTGTCCCCTAGTGATAGAAGTTCTCTCAATCAAGTAGTCAGTTCTTGCCTCGTCAGGAAATGTTGTGTCTGAACAATCTCACCTCCAGTTTATTTCTGGAAGGAAGTTGGCCCTTGACCACTTTGATAACTTGAACCTCTGAAAAACTAGAGGAACCTTCAGTCAGCATCACTCTTCGCCATTGAAGGTGATATCCTTGCTTTCCCGGATTAAGGAAAATCCACAGAGAAAGCCTCGTAATCAGAGATTCGGCAGCATGCCAGTTTCGCTCCGAAAAGATCGCTGATGAAAAGGTCCTCGGCACCTCAAAATTGGACCCCATCATATGGCATTTCTCCGAGAAGATCCCGAGAAAAGTATGATGTAAGATCCCAAGCGACAGCAGTCTCTCAAGAAACCTGCTTTCCCCCAGTAGAAACAAATGGCGTCTCTAACAGAGAAGTTTGTGCAATTCTACAACTCAAACGACTGGGTTCCCCAGTAAGTCTGACATCAAAATTTTTTCCGTCAAATGGCATCTCTCCAGCAAAATTCGGCGAGAAGTTTGAGGAAAACCGCTACGAATAGCGTCCCTTGTCAATAAAGTTTATTGACAAAAGAAACTAAGACCAGTTCCTTGGTAGGAAATCAAGAACGAGGGGAAGTTTATATCAAAAACTGAGACCAGTTCCTTGGTAGGAAACCAGGATCGAGGGGAAGTTCATTTCAAAAGAAAACTGAGACCAGTTTCTTGGCTGAAGACCAGGATCAAGGGGAAGTTTACCTTTTCTAAGCATCATTGCTTAGCGAAAGAAGATGAATGCATGAGTTACCATTCATAACCACCATCAAAATTTCGGGTATTCCGATATTTAATCCTCTTGCACCCTGAATGCCCGAATACTTTCGTCATTCACACCTTCGTGTCCAAGAAGATTAAATAGGGGCATCTGTCATACCCCAAATTTTGACCACTAAGATTTCCCATCATTGTGAAAATCATCAGCACAATATGGATGTACCTTTGTGCCTCATCAATCTCCTCAAGGAATTGTTGAGCATTCACTACTATCTAAATTAGGGTTTCAAGCCCTCTCAGAGCCTTAGACAAAGGATCAATCAAGGAATGACATGATCTTCAACTTGTCTAGATTCTCAAGTAGCTACAAAGGATCAAGAGGACTCCCACTCCAAGGATTAAGCACAAAGTTGCTCCCTTCTAGGTGGATCAAGCCTCAAGATCGCCAGCATCACCAAATTGGAGTTTTGGTCGTTCAGGGCCTCCAAAGGGAAATTTTCCTCTGGGCATGAGCCAAGGATCCAAAACACAACCTAATATACTCCATGGAACCTCATGGACCCAATCATCAAGTCAATTTTGTCTCAGGGGATGCATTCATCAAAAATCGAGAATTAGGGTTTCTTGACCTAATTCACCCCTAAGTTGACTTTTAGGGCAAATCATGAGCCAAGACCTCAAAGGAGGATTTGAGGGTCTCTAATACACTACATTGATCCATTTGTAACAATGGATTGATCCAAGGAGCTTGAGCAACAAGCCTCAATTTCATCTGCACCACAGTTAGGGTTTTAAGGAAAAAGTCAACTATAACTTTGACTTTTGACCAGGACATGCTCCCAAGCCCTATGACATGCATCAATGTACCCTATGACACCCATGGAACATGTCCATCAAGTTTGATTTAGGTCAAGGACATGATTTCCTGAAGAATTGCACAGTTTGGAATTCATCTAATAAAAAGTCAACTGTGCACAAAAGTCAACTTTGACTTTTTGAGATTTTTCACAAAAATGGATTTTTAACCCTAAAATGATGTTAATGTATGATTTGAATCATCATTCATCAAGAAAAATCAAGAAAAGTTGGATCACTTGTAAAAGGGATAACCATAAAAACTTAGAAAATTTTCTACGTTAAAAATAAAGTGGCTAGGGTACCAACTTTGGAGGGTCATAACTCCTAAACCACAAAGCCATTTTCTCCCATCCAAGGCTTTATTTGTAGATCTCATTGCCCTCTACAAAAACTTCAACTAGACCTAACTCCAATTCATTGTGGATTTTGAGCTATGAGTGAGCCAAAATGTCTGAAAACATGAAAGTACCACTTTTCCAACACTTAGAAAAAATTCTGTCCAAGACAGATTTTGTTGGAAACACCAAAACTTGTGAGGTTTTTTCACACAGTTACAAGCTGAATCAGTTCCAAAGATAAACATCAATGTTGTTGCAAATGTTGCCAAGAATCCAAACAACTCAATAGCATGAAACCAATCCACTTGTGCCAAGAATTATGGCTGCCACAACACACCATGTCAAGGCTGCCATGAAAAATCAGTTTGGGAGTTTTGTGCCATCCACGATTTCTGAGTCAAAAAGAGTGATCACTATGCCACATGCCTTCAATCTGATCATGAACCAACTGATCCAACTGATAGGGTTGAGTCAAAAAGCCAAGGAATCTTCCAACTTGAAATTCATCCACTTTGGCACATTTTGCCTTGAATTCAAAGGGGCATTAATGTGGAATAGTGCATTTTCAACAAAGCCACTCTACTCAGTCAAGTTCTCTGATTAAACAACAATAAAAACATCTGAAGAATGTGATTTTGGTCAAGGCATAGCCCTGCTCTTGGGAATGGCTAGTTTGCCTTGCTTGAGAAGAAATCCTCCAAGCCAATCCACGCAAATGTGATCTGATCCAGCAGCCATTCACTATTCCTCCAAGATAAAAGTTGATCACCTATAAATAGAGGTTCCAATGGATCATTCAACTCACACCAAAGCCAGTTACAGCACTGTTTTCTCTCATTCTTCCTTAAACCTCAAGTTTCTTAGTTTTTGAGTAACCACTATCGGGTTTTGAGTTGCAGCCTTAAGCAATCAATTCTAATTGCTCAAACACATCACGTATGATGTATTTGAGGTGTCCAAACACTTAAACACTGACTGTAACACCTCAGGCTCAAAATCACCCTTCAACCAAGCCATTATGGCTCAATTATGCAGGTGGAGGTCTCCAGCTTGATCCAAAGAGTTTCAAAGTGTTCCAAAGCTTGCAACATACTCCATAACATCCATTGAAGCTGTAGGGATCATTAATTCACAACTGGAACAAGGATTGTGCAGAGTTCCATTTCAGCTTGCATCAAGGTAAGCCTCAAAACTCCAACTCCATGATCTATGCATATTTCCTCGCATGATATTTTTGCCAATTGCTTGCCATCATATGTTGATTGTTTTCCCTCAAAAAATTTGATCATAGCACTCATAATCATGCCTACTCGATTGCTTTTGCAAAATTAGGGTTCATACGGCCACAATGATATAATTTGCTATACACTGAAAATGAATGAAATTGGGTATTGCCATCTTCTTCCTTGTGAAAAAACGCATGAGTTTGGTGTTTGAATCATGTCAAATGGTTGAGAAACGAGAGAGATAGAGGGCTTCATGCACGAGCTAGAGGAAGAAGATGGCCATGGCGCCATTTTCAGAAAATCCAACTAGTTTGATATATATTTTTCACTTGCCATGTTATTAATGAATTGGCATTGCGCCCCAGTGGTTGATCAGCTGGTTTGTATGTATTGGCAAGCGAAAGGTCTGGGGTTCGAATCCCCCTCACCCCAGACCTTTTTTTTTATCACTTTTTCATATTTTCCTATTTTTCATATTATTTTGTTAATGATTTGAAAAATTAATAACTCACTCAATTTTAATTATTTTTTACTGATTCTTTTTGCTAAAAATCATAAAAATATTGAAATATTTTATTCCACAAAAAAATTAGATTTATATTATGTATTTAATATAATTAGTATTTTTGTGAATAAATTCATTTTTATTTGTTTTTAAACATTTTAAAATGAACATCCATCTTGAAAAATCAAGACCAAATGAGTTTTAATATCTCTTGTGATTTATACCTCATTTTTCAAACCTTAAACAAAAATCACAAGTGGTTTATTCAAATCTATTTGGTATTTTTCATTGATTTTCTTTAAATATTTACTATATAAAGATTAAAATTAGGGTTTCTTTGATTTTCACCCTCATCAAACAATTACATTTGGGCCTCTATTAGAGTGTAAGACCCAACTCCCTTGTACAGAAAACTTTTTGGGCCTCATTCGTTGTATAAGTCCCTCTGTACATTTTCAAATAAACGACGCGATCGTCGCCAGTTTAAAATTAACAAATTGGGTCTCTCCTTGAGCTATAAGACCCATTCAAAATTTTTGGGCCTCTATTAGAGTGTAAGACCCAACCCCCTTTTAACCAAAATCATTTTGGGCCTCACTTATTGTATAAGCCCCTTCGCGTTAAAAGAAAAACTTGGCGTGATCGCCATTTCAAACGGAAAATTAACTGGGCCTACCCTCGTGTTATAAGCCTCACTCTTTCTTTAAACTTTTTGGGCCTCTATTAGAGTGTAAGACCCAACTCCCTTGTACAGAAAACTTTTGGGCCACAGTCACTTGTATAAGTCCCTCTGTACAAATTCAAACAGTGCGCTCACTGATAAAACCCTGGGCCTCTTCTTGAGCTGTAAGCCCCAAATCTTTCTTTTTTCAAAGCACTTTCTCCTTTGATTTTGTATATAATATTGTTATCAAAGCTTTCTTTGTTGAATAACTAACCAAACAGCATGGAAGCTCTACAATCGAGTAAGTGGTTATTGCTTTCATTTACTGCTTTCATATGCATATAACTGTATTGTGGGGCTGTTTCACTGTAAGTCTTCTTTCATCAACTCATATCAACTGTGTAATAATAGTATAGATATTTCGAGTTTCCCCGGCAACTACGTCTAGAACTAGGTGACGCCGTTTCGTTTATTCATAGAAATAGACAACTAGATCCCCAATAGGATCACCAGATACAGTCTTCTCTTAGGCTGTCCTCATTAGGAATAGTCAAGAAACTCTAATCCCAGAGATGAATGTATTCTCCGTGAATGGCATCTTTGAGTTTCTTCCAAATTCTCAAACTTTCCTGACTTGATCTATTCCTTGTGAATAGCTTGCCTTGAAATTCTCGGGGTTTGGGGACCCACGGGCTTCTTAAAAGCATCGGCCTCCTCTTGGGCATCATACAAGGACCCACAGGCTTCCTAAAAGCAACCCCGCCTCCTCTTGGGCTTAGTACAAGGACCCGCCGGCTTCTTAGAAGTATTCACAACCTCCTCTTAGGCTTCGTATAATGATCTCTTCCTCCGGGAATGATAGCTTTCTCTTGGGCTTCGTACAAGGACCTCTCGGCTTCTTAAAAGTTTCTCGCCTCCTCTTGGGCTTCGTACAAATTGTCCCGACGACCTCCTTGAGGTATAGGAACAGAACTTAATCATCTGCATAGAACAGTCCCTTCGAAGAGTCTACTACTGTTTCTCAAAGCATAGTACAAAAGATGAAACTCTAGACTTGGACAGTCTAATATCCTTGAGTCTCAAAGACCTTCTCAAGCACCCCTTCAAAAATAGGAAGAAAACCTGTAGACTCGGACAGTGTCAATAACCTTCGGATTTCCCACTTCCTTAAAGAACAGGAATAACCCGGATCCTTGAATCAAATCCTTGAGTACAGTGTTGCTCATATAAGAACTGATTTTCTCTTTCAAAATCAGTATACTGGACCTGTCACTTAACTGAAACAGACACCATAGCCTCCTCTTGGGCTTTGTACAAATGATTTTCCCCAGCGGAGTCAAACAACGTTTAGCCTCTCTCTCGGGCTTTGTACGAGACACATAAGAGACTCCCTCGTTGAGTCAATAACCCCTTTCGCCTCCATCTCGGACTTTATATGAGATACGAAAAGGTTCTTATTGAGCCAAACAAACAATAGCCTCCATCTTGGACTTCGTACGAGATACAAAAAACTCTCTTGTTGAGTCAAATAGCCTCCATCTCGGGCTTTGTACGAGATACGAAAAGACTCCATCGTCAAGTCAACCCCTTTTAGCCTCTCTCTCGGGCTTTGTACGAGACACATATTAGCCTCCTCTTAGGCTTTGTATAAGAAAACCACTGGTTGATCCAATCAACCTTTTAGCATCAAAGTTGTGCCTCGTTCACAGCATACAAACATCAACAACTCCTTCCATCTAATCGCTGTAAGCGGCAAGCCTCTGGATCATCTACATCCATGCCATTGTCCCTCTTTTAGCATGAGAAATTCCTAAGGAAAGATAGAATTGCTCTACACTGAGTTAAAGTCTTCTCCTTCAGGTTAAAACCCCCTATAAAGGAAATTAAGGCATTGCTAGGATCCGCATATCCCGGTTAAAGTAATCCTCCTTTACAGTCAGTCACCCAACAGTTGTGACATACAGACCCTCTTTTGAGATGACAAATTCTCTCTGAAGAACTACATTCGTTAGAGTGCGATCTAAACATTCGTTAAATAAAATCAATCAACCAATACATAGTTTTCTATGAAGAACTACATAACTTTGAATTCCTCATTGTACTTGAGGATATGTAGGAGCGAGACCCGCAATCTCGTCAAGCACCCCTAATAAAGACATTTTTGTGACCCCTTTTCTTTTCTTGTTAAACTTTTAATCACTCGATGAAAGCAATAACAATTGCTAACATTTCAATCGCAAATCTAACTAAATGGTTACCATTGAGTACAACAGATGTGAGGGGTGTTAATACCTTCCCCTCGAATAATCGATTCCTGAACCCGAATTTGGTTGCGACGACCATCTTCTTTCTCTTTTTAAGAGTTTTATCGATATTTTCTTTCTCCTTCTTTGGAATAAATAAAGTTCAGTGGCGACTCTATTCAATCATCCGCGAGCGTGCAATGCGCTCGTAGGTTGTATTTTTCTCGATGCAACAATATTCATCGATGTTATCCTTATCTACTTTCGTACTCGACAAGAACATGAAGAACGTTTAAGAATTCTCCTATCTATACTGCAAGAGAAGCAACTTTTTGCAAAGCTCAATAACTTTGAATTTTGGATGATCGAGATGAAGTTTCTTGGTCATGTCATCTCGCGAGGAGGAGTTGTTATAGATTCATCTAAAATTGAAGTAGATGTCGATTGGGAAAGACTGAAGAATGCCTTTAAAGTCAGAAGTTTCTTAAGATTAGCGAGTTACTGTAGGAAGTTTATCCAAGGATTCTCACATATTGTCTGTCGATGACCTGACTCACTCGGAAGGAAATTCCTTTCAGATGGGATTTATGGTGTGAGCAAAGTTTCTCCAAATTAAAGAAAAGATTAACGACCACACTGATGACAGTCCATCATTGCATGAACTTAGGCAAAGAATCAGAGAAAAACAAGTGAAAGATGAGGCAAAAGGAAGAAGAAAAACCAAATAAGGAGGAAAAAATAGCTTAGTGTGAAGAAATTGGACTTAGAGAAAAATCAGATGAAAAAGGGAGCAAAAGTGTGCAACCACTAGAATAGGCACGTGCGGGATAGATTTGTACTAGCTGCATCGTGCGCGCGATGCATGTATAACGTGCGCGATTGATTTGTATTAGCTGCATCGCGCACGCGATGCATGTATGATGCGTGCGATGAACCCTTTTTATAGGCTTTTTCTCACATGTTCTGATTCATTCTTAGCTCTTTTTAAGGGGAAATTCTTCACTTTTACTCGGGTTACAAAATTTGGCATTGCAAGTACGATTTTTATAGCATCAAGGGTGATTTTAAGAGCATTTGAAGTCATTGGAGGCCAATCCTTCAAGGGAAAACATATGTTATTCTTGTTTGTTTAATTGGTATTGTAATTTAAATTATGAGTAGCTAAACTCCTCTAGGTTAGGTTGTGTGTGACGAACCTTTTTCAATATTATTGGATAATATGTTGATTTAACTTTGTATGAATCCTTTGATCTATAATTCTATGCAATTGTTTATTATTTTTAAAGCTTTTTATGTGAGATACTCTTTTAAATTGATTTTAGGCACCTATGGAATACTGACCCTTAGTCTATGTGTTGGACCTAGGGAAATTATGATACTTCCCCTCGTTGAATAGGAATAGGAGACCCCGAGTAGTGGCATAGAGAATTAATATTTTGTATATTGCCTAATCCTACTTACGCTGGTGGACTAGGGACAGGAAGCTCCGAGTAGTGATTAGTGAGCTATTTTACGAGGGATCGGTTATAGTGGCTTTGTTAATTCGCCATGGAATTATAGTGATATGATCATTCATACACGACATCAAACATCAACAATAGAGAAATAGGGGATTTAATACACAACCTGACCTTCTTCGTAATTCTATTAAAAACTTATTTTACCTTCTGCATTTCAAACTTGAAACCCCCCCCCCCCCCTCATTTACTATTTTCTTTACATTGTACAAATTTGTCTTGTTCGAATACAGTCCCTGTTGATTCAATCTTTTTATTACTTCGACATTATTGGTACACTTGCCGAGAAGTCATTAAGTTTTTGGCGCCGTTGTCGGGGATTGTTGATTGCGACAGGGCAACGTTTGTGCAACATTTTATTTTTATTTTTGGTTTTTATTGCTTTTTGTTTTATTTTCTTGTTTATCATAGTGCTACAGAGGTATTTTCTATTTGTGTATGCGCAATTCAGGATCGGTATTACTACCATTTGATCCAGAAATTGAAAGAACCGCACGTACTCTCAAAAAAGCATTTTGAGAAGCAACTCTGGCCGACGGGGCCCCAGAAGAAAATTTGCCACTACTTTCTTCGAACACTGAACATGAGGATACCATGGCAGCACCAGCACCCCAAACCATGGGGGATTACTATAAAAGAATCGACGACATACAAGTTTCTAGAAGGTTTGTACCAACAGACCTCACTAACTTTGATACTAAGAATTTTGTGCTTTCAGGTTTAAGAGACAATTTGTTCGACGGGAACACTATCAGAGACTCGTGGACTCATCTTGCACGCTTCTATGAAACCACTTCGATGTGCAAACCTAATAATATCACGGAAGACCAAGTAAAGTTAGGTTGCTTGGTTTCTCACTCATTGTAAGGGCGAAGACTGGTTACCATGCCTTCCATATGGAACCATTCAAACATGGAAGGGGCTGGAGGATAAGTTCCTAAAAAGATTCTTCACCACCAACCAGTTTACTGAGAAAAGAGCAAAAATTGTGAATTTTGAGCAACAAGACACAGAATCGTTGTATGAATCGTGGGAGAAGTTTAAATTATTATTATGCGGGTGCCCAAATCATAATATGAATAATATGGAGCAAATGCTAAATTTCATTAAAGGCCTCAAGAGTCAGACACGCATGTTACTAGATGTTTTTGCAGGAGGCACGACCAGATCAATGACCAAACCACAAGTCAAAGATTTAATTGAGAAGATGTGCTTGAATGAGTACTGGTCAAAGAGTGAAAGGTTGGTAAAAAGTGAAACGATAGGCACCCTTAAAGATATGTTAGCAGTTGATACTCAAACTGCACTTTTAGCTCAAATGGAATTATTAAATAAGCAGCTAGCTGAAAGTGTTAGAACAAGATTTGTTCTTGACATATTCTCTTTTAGTTTTGATGATAACAAAAGTATTAAAAGAAGAATGGTTTATTTGATGTGTGTTTTATTTATGCAGGTTCTTGTTCTTGTACATAAATAATTAGAATCTGTTTTACTTAGACACACTTGGAGTTGCTTCATTGCTTGCTTCTGGTGGCAGAGTCTGAAGAACAATTGCAAGTGTGGTTTGACGAAGACTCTTAACTGAAGGCATCAACATTCAGACGAGTTTCTACACTTAGTAATTGTATATCAGCATCTGGTACCATTCAGAGTTAGTGATAAAGTTGTGGATTATCCGTACTACTGAAATTAAGATGTATTGTATTATCACCCTGTCAGCTCGAGTCTACAAGATTGTAAGACTTAACAAAAGTTGGTACGTTCTATGGATGTCTGCTCTCAACAGCTCTATTAGTACAAAACCTCTTGAAGACTCAAAGGTTAAACGTGTTACACATTGGATTCAGAATTAGTTGTGCATCCATCTTCAACGTCTCTTGTACTATGGAGCAAAAGCAAAGACACTTGATCAAGTCACCTTCTCAACGGCTAGTTTCTAGAAAGGCTATATATATGGCTGAAGATTCAAGCTTGAATTTTAACAAGGATTCTTGCGTTGAAGGAGTAGCAAGATCAAGAAATTATCAACTCTATGTAATATGCAGATTTTCTGTTTTAAGTTGTAATTATAAAAGCCTTAAGATTTCTTACCCCTGTATATGTTAGAAATCTTAAGTGCTTTGGGTCTTTGTTATGGTGATCTCTCGTACCTTTGATGCTTGCATCATGTACACCTTATTCTCTATTCTACCGAGTCTTCAGTAGTTTAGATTTAAGTCTCCTGCTATATGATTGAGCAAAAAGTCTTGTCTCATTGGGATTCAAGCAACAAGTCTTATGCCAAGATGCTTAAGCCACACAAGTCTCATTGCTTATGTGCTTGAGCTGTGAAAGTCTTATTCAACTAGTCTGATTGAGCAAGTGGGAAAGTCTCTGTCTGAGGGGCGAGAGCAAGAAGTCTCGAATGCAGCTTGAGCAAGGGAAGTCTCAGTCTGGATGGCCAGAAGAGCAGGTAGCTCGGCCAGAGGATGTGAGCAAATTAAATTCTTAGACATGTGCTCTAAGCAAAGGCAAGGCTCAACCTGAAGACAAATGAGCAGGCGGCTCAGTCAGATGGTGTGAGCAAAGGTTAAGTCTTAGACATGTTCTCTAAGCAAGGGAAGTCTCAGACAGTTGGTCTGAGCAGTTGTAAAAGTCTTATGTAGAAGCATAAGCGATTGTAATCATAAAGTGGTTATAATGAAAAGCTCTTGTGAGGCAAGGGGATTGAACTACTTTCAGTTAGGGGAGGAACCAGTATAAATCTTTTGTGTCTTCTGCTATTATTTTATATACTTCTGTTGTATCCGCTGCCAAACAAATTAACTCAGAATCTGAACATCAGTTCTGATTCTGAAACTCTGATCAGAAGATAAATAATAAGAAAACGCGAAACACAATTCAACCCTCCATTTTTGTGTACTTTTCACACCTTCAGAAAGTAGCATAAATAAAGCTAATGTCAGTCAGGAACAAGCACTTAGGTGTGATTTATGTGGAGGAGGACATGAAAACGGAAAGTGCTTTTTGGAAGGGTCAATTGAAGAAGTCCAATTCGCTAATTTTCATAAGAACAACCCTTATTCCAACATCAATCTGAGATGGAAGGATCACCTGAATTTCCAATGGAACAATAACCAAAATCCCGGTGGAAATTAAGGTATACAACAAAACCAGCAAGCCCTCATCCAAAGAAAACCTTCACAGTTGGAAGAACCTTGCAAAACATCATCAAGATCACTCAAAGTAGCTTTGATCAGGTAAATAAGAATCATGAGACCATGAGTAGAAACCATGATGCATCCATCAAAAATTTGGAGATGCAGATTGGCCAGTTGTCTAGACAAATAGTTGCTTTACCAAGCTCGAGTGGAGGATTCTCAGGTAATACGGTAGATAATCTAAAGAATAAGTCTTGCAAGGCTGTGGAAATAAGTTTTGAAGTGATTGCTAACAAGGATGAGGATGAAAGAGTTGAAACTCTTTTGTCCTCATTTCATTTGTAAATAAGGAGTTTGAGTTCACTATTTCATCACAAAATTGATCTAAACTTCCTTCCAAGAGTGGTCTCAATAAACTTCACGCTGGTCTTGGGTAATAACAGACCAAAGTAGAATCATTTTCGCTAGACATGTCGCTATTAGAACTACTACTAGATATCTCAACACAGCAATGTCATTTGCTTTTAGATCGCTATCATATTGTAAGTCCCAAATATTTCCCTCTCAAAAAAAATTCAATTTACTTTCCCATTTGCTCACCACGATATCTCAACACAACAGTGCCATAACTACCATCTCACTTTGTGAGTTCAACCGCATTACCCTTCCCATCACACTTCCTAAAAATAAATCCTCTAGAAACTAACATAAAAGAAGTATAGATGGGAAAGAAATAAATAGCTGCTAAAAGGCATCGCAAGGTGCTCAATGAAATTGGATTCTAAGGAAGAAATGAGATTGTAGAAGAATGCTTGTTGGTTGATTAAGTATAGACATATAGTAATGAAAATAGGCTGAGTTTGTCTTCAAATTTATAGGGATCGAGAATCCCTCGAGCCAAGTGTTAATACTTGACCGGTCAAAAAAATTAAGGGCCCTAATGTTAAGCATGCAATTAAATGGTTTTTCCAAGACATTTAATCATGGTCACTTTAATAAAAAAATCCAAAGGTTTTCACAGATACCTTTTGATAAACAATTCAAACTGTCTTCACCACTTTTATAATCGCCGCAATTACAAATTTATTTTAAAAATATTGGAGGGAAAAAAATATTAATCCATCAACATCCAAGTGATCAAAATCATTATCCATATATGTAGAAGAGTATTAAACGGTACTACACGAAAAAGTGCATGTTTGGAATTCACTGCACCCCCAAAAACCATATCTTAAAGGATAACAAAACTAGCATCCAGGATTTGACACATACCCAAACACTGTTCCATAATAGCAACAAGTCTTGTAAGTTAGTGTGGCATCACATTTAATAGCAAAAGCTAGTGGCGGCACTAACAAATAAAGATGAATTAATCCTCAAAGATTAAGACCTTTCACTCAATTTAAGCCTAGTTTAATGTTTCTAGCCACCCCTTATAAATTTAACCACGCCCTTGTGCTTAATTCATACACATCTTCCATACATAACAACATTCCATTCCTATAGTTAACCCTCCAATGGCAAATTTACGCATTGCAAGGTTTTTCATGGAAGTGGCACCACCACAATATGTTAATGTTATGCGACATGTACATCAAAAATGATGGAAACAATTACTGAAGATGATAGGGAAATTAACTCATCAAATGATAGTGTAATTTCATCACCTAAAAGTTCATCAACAACTTCAGCTTCATCAATTGTTGCAACTTCATGTGTCACTTCTACAAATACAATTGTTAATTCTAGATACTTCTTGAAGGAAGTTCATAGGACACTCTCAAGTTTGAATCACTAGAAGCAGTTTGAGACAAGCCAATGAAGCAGAATAAAACAGCCTTTGCTTTCTGTTTCACTAGTAACAGTGATAAGTAGTTGAGATAAGATTTGAGAGTTTGATTAATGTAACATTAGGAATCTGCATCTGTATTTTTTATGATGTACATGCTCATAATTTCTTATCAATAAAAACTCAAAACTTTGCTACTGATTAACTTTTGTACTTTTTATTTTGCTGGAGTCTTTCATTACTCTTTACATTAATAAATCCTCGTGACTGAAGTGAAAGTTGAGATAATGATGATATCTAATAATACAGTGAATCTTCATGTCAAAAAAGTATAGTTAAACTTTGCTAAAAAAGGAGTATAGTTAAACAGTTATGTAAAAATAAATAGATATTATCATTTGTCAAACACATTGATAGGAAATATTATTTTAACATATTTATTTGTTTAATTTTTAAAATCTAATTAAAATAAAATCTAAAAATATTCATATGAACTAATACTACAAATATCTTTTACAACTTGTGATGGTCCGTAGTAACGAATGATGTGGTAATAAGTGAGCTTTTTATCACCACGGGCTATTTACCGTGGTAATAAACTGAAAAGTGTATTACATATCACATTAGTTGGAATAATCTTCTATAGTGGAAAGTTGAAAAGGCATTGGTCTGATATACAACAATGTTATTTTTGACGATTATTAAATTAGATAGCGCAGTACATAACACTACGGATCAATTGTGGTGAAATATATTTTTTTAGAAAATATTTTTTTGATGTTACAAAATTCTCACTTTTTTAACCTGTACTTTTGTGAATCAAAACAAATTAAAAATAACACACCATTACATTGGTGAATAAAAAACAAATTGGCAACTATTATGAAACAAAAATAGTATTATATTAAGGGTAATGCTAACTTGTGTCTTTAGAGCACAAGTTAATGAATTAAATTAAGAAATATTGTCTTGAAAATTGTGAAGGATTTTGAAATAATCATATAGACACAAATTATAGCATATTATAATATTATTGAATAATAAAGAACAATAAGAACGATGTACCTTATAGGATTTGAGAGATGGTCGTCAGAATGATGAGTATGAGAGGATTACTACCCTTATTGTCGTTTAGGGTTTTCAGAGTATGTTAATTGTCTAATGGGGCGACACTTAAATAGCTAAACGGCTGAGGGCAGGAACCTCTCGTTGGGCTTAACTGAATGATTCAACCTATCACGGTCCATTCAGGCACAAAACTCAATCAAATAATTCATAAATAATTAGTGTTTAATATCAATTGACCATACTATAATTAATTAATAATTGATTATTTAAATCCATTTGATTAATTAAATAATTAATCTAACAATCTCCCACTTGGATGACAATAATCAATTATTAAAAAATTAATCTTAATATTAGATTACTAACTATGGTCAAAACACTAATCAATTAAAAGAGAAATAAGTTTCAACGTTGCAGAAGTTATAGCCGATCGAGAAAACAAATCATACATGTTAAAACTCACAACTTTATAAAGAATGATGACTTTAGAGTAACATATTTAACTTCAAAGTAATATGTTATAAAGAATGACCCAAGCATATGAAAATGCTATTGATAAACTCCCACTAACCCAAAGTATCATAAGACTTACTTATGTGTATAAGTCTATGGTTAGTGATTATACTAATGAGTTTTAAATTATAGGTCATAGAATATCCATATAGGTCTAAGAATAGTAATTACATATATGGATACCCTATTACGAGAGTAATTACATTTAATCATAAGTACCTTCATAACACAATATCATACTCGATAGGAGTATTGATATTTACTTGTACTTTCATATTATGACCTGACAAATGTGGACTATTAAAGATAGAATAACACACTATTATTGTATGTTAAAGAATTATTGTGTCTTTTCAATGTCGACCTAAACATCAAGTTATGATGTTTCCTGAGATTAAGAGAATAATATATATCTCAGTATAATAGAATAAGACTTCTCAGAATTATTTTATATTTTGAAGTCTTTTAGAATATGTCATATTTACAGTGCGCGCAAAAATATATGACACTATGAGAATAATAATCTAAATTTTTTTCAGATTATATGATTGTGTACACATGCACTCCCACTGATCCAATAGGATAAAGATTTATCAGAGCTCGCTAATATTAAATACTCTGATTGAACAATGGGATATTATTTAAAGCAAAACTATACAGAGAAGTGGTTGTATAATATAACATCATTTCAGCCACATATTTTGCACGCAAATGGAATATATCATTATTTAGATAATTTCACATGAAAGAATATGATGGTCATATAGAAGATTTACCATCAACTGAGTGAGATCAACCCCATAATATATGATTATACATAACATCTTAATAACTCACTCAAATCTCAAATGCTACAAATATAACTACACACATTTGAGAAACATATCATGTTATACGCAGCAGAAAAATATGAGACTTTAAATTTAACTATTATTGAGGATATAGCACAAATAGTAATAAACTTTATTACTAACATAAGAATATAATATTCTCAACAAAAGTCTCTATAAAGTAATAAATAAATAATATTTATTTCTCAATTTTATACAATTGACATGTCAAATTCTCCCACTTGATAGAGAATAATAGTTGAATTAAGATTAAGAGTTTTGAAAAAATTTTAAACAAATATTTAACTATTTTCTCTATCACACAATAATCGTATCAAGTAACGTCACACCGATAGTGTATTGTCCATCACTTACATAATATAAAGAGAATTGAAATCCATTTTTTAAAAAAATATTGAATAAAAATCGTTGGATTTAATAAAGTATTACATGTCTTTAAAATAATTTCTTATTTCTCAAATAATATTTTCAACAATTTTAAATAAGAAGTAAAATAATGTACTAATATTATGTCACCGAAAATTTTAAATCCGAAATGGTACTCGAACAATAATTTACATAAATCATAAGTACATTGAACAAGTAAATTATACTAATAATAACATACTGATAGGGTATAATTATTATCAATATAATATTTTTTATAATTAAAATCAATTTAACAAAATTTGAATAATTGTACCCACGATAGGTGAGTTACAATCATGCAAATTAAGATTTATTATATTTCATTCAAAATAGAAAATTTTATATAATTATATCCACGATAGGTGAGATTATAATTATACAAATTAATAGTGATTACTTAATTTTTCATAATAATAAGATTTGTGATATATGTAATACCCCGTATTATTTAAATGCTCAATTGGATATTAGATGAGATCAGATGAGAATCTCTGTGCTCTATCTTTGGATAATTGGATTAATGGAATCCTCTAAGTACTTTAATTATTACCAATTGGGATCAATAGAGCAACTAGTGAACTCTGAAGAGATCAATTATTTTAACTTGAGAGAGAATATTAAGGTAACTCTAATAATTGATCAATTGAGTTGAGATGACAAAATATCAATGGGAGATATTTTACTCTATTAGATTATATTATATAATATTGGTATTATATATATATATATTGTTAGAAAGAAATGAAAAAGAAGATAGTAAGAAGAAGAAGAGGAAAGGAAGAGAAGGAGAGAAAGTGAAGAAGAGAAAATGGAAAAGAGGGAAGAAAACTTGGATCATTGTTCATCATCTTCTTCAACCTCCTATTCGATTATAAGGTGGGTTCTAGTTAGACACTCTAAGTTCTAGAAACTCATGAATTGAACTTAGGTTAGATTGAGAGAAAATGAAATCTAACGGATGAAATTCGATATAAACTGCGTAGAATACTTGTTGATTATGTTGGAACATGTTTTGGTTGATATATTGTGATTTAGAAGTGTTTGGGTGGAAGAAATGATGAATTTTGGTCCCATATGACCTATATTGACGCTACTGTGAATTTCTGGGTTCGCAGGTTCGCTTTGCGAACCCCAACGAAGGGGAAAGCGAAGGTTCGCCCAGAAGTTCGCATTGTGAACTTTATGCTGTTTTTTCTCTGCCACGGTTCGCTGGGGGTTCGCATTGCGAATAGGAAAGCGAACGTGACCGATTTTCCATTTTGTTTCCTTCATAACTTTTGATCCGTAACTCGGATTGAGGCACGGTCGGATGTGTTGGAAAGCTCTTTCAATGCTCTTTATGATATTGGAATAGAAACATATGTTTATACCATGGATTGATAAGAAAAATATGGAAAAGTAATGTATGTGTGAAAAGTGTGGTTTATGTTTCCACCAAAATTCATGAATCGGGAATCCGATTGATATGGGACTTGAAGCCTTGGAAAGAGAATCCAATGTGCTATTAAAGGGTGATGTTAGACCATGTTTAACTAAGGACGCTTGGTAGGGGATAGTAGTGGCTAGTATGCCTTGAAAACGTGTGTGAACTATAATGTGATTATGTTTGACATGTTATGCTATTATATGTGTTTACTTGTAATATTTGTGATTATACCATGTCTATCTAATTGTAAATTGTGAATGAAAGAAATATGCATGTTTAAAATATGAATTAGGAAGAGTGAGGAAACTATACCCCAAAACAAATGGCATAGTTAAGATAGTTATAATTCTAGGTTGTGAATAGAATTGTGATAGGAACTCTAGATGGCGACGCTCGTGCATTCATTGACGAGTTCTGGCCTGGAGTAGATAACCTAGATGGCAAGGCTTGGGCACCTGATGTAGGAAGATGCATCTGTGACGAGATTAGTCTAGGAGAGAGTGAAACACCAGTATGGAACATGTGTGTGAACCTTGTGTTCTTTGTGAAAGGCGTTTGTGGCCTTAAGGCATTGTGGTCTTGTGATTATCGAATACAATCACGTTGTGTGTGAGATCACGTAATCGTAACCGGTTATCTTGTGAGTGTGTTTCATGGGTCTCGAGCTCCTCTGAAACATGTGCACAACTACTTGGCAGGTTTGATTCCCGCGTGCAGTACGAATGGCGCTCTGGGAGCGTATGCTTGTGACGGTTAATGGCCTGTGTGAAGTGACGGTTCATAACGGTTAATGGCCCGTAGAACCCGAATCTATTCGTATGTCAAGTAGGTTACCAGGATCCATGACTCGGGTCGACTTCTAGACATAGAAGTGGACGGGAAAAGGGGATGCCTTGGTGTGGTTACCGATTAGTGATATTGTGAGTTGATGAACTCATGACATGTTTCCATATAGTGTGAGATTGTGAGATTGTGAACTCAAGGTCATTTTCCCTTCCCCTTGACTTGAGTTAGGATTGATAGAACCTTGTAAAGCCGAGAGGACCTATAAGATAGGGAAATCACTGAGATTTGATGTATCTCACTCCACTATAGTTGCTATTTTTTCAGGTGTGGGTTGCAGGTTTGATCTACAAGTGGAAGCTATGCTTGGATGTTTCAAGAGAAGCTTAGTTGAGCTTATTTCCCGCTGTGTAATCTTTTGTTGTATACAATTGAGGATATTGTATATTATTCTTAGATTTTATTTTTGGCTAGTTTTCATATCTTGTACCATGGTTTGTATATTGTCTTTAGAATGGTCAAGTATGTGAATTACGCCATTACGCACTTATGATGGTGTCAGTACCAAATAAAATGCGTGTATTGTATTATTCTAGATATATATTATACAGGGCATTACAGTTGGTATCAGAGCAGGTCGTATTCTCGACCTAGCCTTGAAACATCATAAGTAAATCTATTCCTGCCTCTTAAGTGTGTCTTGCCAGCATGACTCTTAATATCATACTATGTAGTGTTGGGCCTGATCAACCTAATGCTATGTATGTGATAGGTAGAATCATGGTTGAGCGACCACGAGGATTCCGTAGTGTTGTCGGAACTTGTGCTATGAGGGAAGGCTCAAGCCAAGAGTTAGTAGTGAAGAATTTTAGTTAGCTCAGTGAGGTTTTAATAGAAGTTGTGCTTGGGTAGCATGGAATTAAAGAGTGATATGTTGTTCAAGAATCCTTTGGAATGGGGGGAGTTTGAAAGTTAAGAATCTCTAGCGGACGATTGGTCAAGGTATCAAGGAATATGTAAAAACGCAAGTAGAGCTGGATTGACCACTAGTACGGATAAGGATTTCAAGTAATCCCGTTCTGTGGAAAGGAAAAGTTGTTTTGTGGAACGTGTGGCGTAAGGTTCGGAAGTGAGGTAGTTCTTGGTGCTTCAGTTTCTAAGGTCGTTATGGTGTCTTGAATGGACGAGAGTACCTTTAGGAATGTGTTCGGAATAATATCTTCCGACTGGTTAAAAGTTGAGAGTTAAGGACGTTCGGCCTTAAGGGAACTTAAAGTAGTAGAGAAGTGTGTGAAGAACACAAGGATGTGTTTACACGCTTCAAGTGAAACAAGTATGTGTCAGACGAAGAGTGGGAGATAAATTATGTATCTTCAGCTATGAAGGGGGATTAAATTCGAGATAATACTTCAGGTTTTCTATTTTCAGTAAGAGACCAATTTGGAATTTGGAAATGTTAAATTACCCAAGGAACCGTATAAGGTATCGTATTGGAGAAAGAATGAGCTTCATGAAGTAACGGAAAGTGTAGTGTTACGGACCGGAAGAAGTTGTGTTAAGGAATAGAGTAAGTATTTTGGATTTAAGGAAATTCTAGTAAGATGGTTTTATATATGGACCTAAGAGGATTACAATGGAGAGCAAAGTAAGCACGATGTGGAAAACGGTATGTTATGAGGAAGTGATAACGGAATGTATCTGGGACGAATGTGCAATAGCGTTATTAAGATGTTGTTAAAGCTAAAATTAAGGAAGTGTACTCAAAGATGATTCACCCACGTGAACCCTAGTAGTACGATCTGAACTAAAGAAGTTACACCTTGGTATTAAGAACAAGCGTAGTAGTAGCACTGTGGTCACAAGTGAACGTGATGGATTCCTAGTCTTAAGACAAGTGTGAAGGGACGTACTTTGTGGAATAGTGAATATTGTATTTTAAGAAGCAAGGTTGCGGTAAACAACAAGAAGCAAATCGAGAATTATTACGGACTAAGTGTAAATGATGGGACGGTTCATACCGGAAAGGTCTTGTAGTTAGTTAATGAGAATTGTTGGATGCGAGTATTTCATTAAGTGACTTAAGTGTAAATGTGATGTACAATGAATAGCGGGAAGTAAGGAATTCCTGTTAATGTGTGCGAAGTGATGGAAAGGTTCTTCAAGAGGGTGCATTACCCCGATCTATTTTCAAGTATAGAGAACTTTTGTATTTGTGAATAATCGGAATATTCGGAATCTACCTTTTGTTGGACCAAGAACATTGTTGTTTTAATTCTCTCTAAGGAAATTTAAGTGAGAGAATAAGGTGGTATGCTTGATATGAGATCCTAGCTACCCGTCTCCCGAAAGGCTTAGAGAAACCCCCGTCGCTTGGCACGTACGACGGGACCACTGACCCAGACGAGCACATCAAGAATATCGATGCGCTCTTAGATTACCGCGGCGTACGAGGCGCCATCAAGTGCAGATTGTTCCCGACCACACTCTGGAAAGGAGCAATGACATGGTATAAACAACTGCCCGAGGAGTCAATCACCTCGTGGAAGTAGCTCGGCAGGATGTTCTCGCGGCACTTCACAGCATCTCGCCGCCACCCCAAAATCGAGGCCTCCCTCGGAGCCATAATCCAGAGGAAAGACAAACCTCTCCGAGCATACATCGAGAGGTTCAACAAGGAAGCGGTGCAGGTCCCGACGACGGACAAGATGAAGAAGTTCCTGCTCGAACAAGGGGTCCTCCCGGACTCCAATTTCGCTAAATCCATCGGCCTCGCCCCACCGAGGAACTTAGACGCCCTCCTCCTCAAAGCCCAAACTCATATCCAGTACGAGGAAAAGATCGCGGCCTGCAACGTTCGGGCATCTCGCCGCCAGGAGAATGCCCGGGCCGCCAAAGGAGAAGAAGCCTCGACATCTCGTCGGGGTGAACGAAGACACGAAGACCGTCCAAGAGACTTCCGCGACAGTAAGGGACCCTCCGGGCGCTTCCATGTTTACACTCCCCTGACCGTGTCCAGGGAAAAGATTTTGTCCGAATGTGCCAATTCGGAGTTTAAACAAGTCGGGGTCCGTTTCCCCAAACAGTTGCCGAACAGACCAAACGTGGATAAGTCAAAATATTGCCGCTTCCACAAAAGTCACAGCCATACCACGGATGACTGCATCCATCTAAAGGATGCCATAGAGATACTGATCAGTGACGGGCACCTGAAACAGTTTGCCAAGAAGAAGGACACTCTTTGGCAGGATGCCCAGGAGTCCAAGAAGGTCGAGGAGGAGGCACCCTCCTCAGATGACGCCAACGTACAGGTCGCAATGTCCATCTCGCGGCCAGAGGACTTCTACGTCCCCGACGGGCTCAACGCCCCCGCTTATTTCACGGCCCACAGCCCGTGGGAGACTTTTCCTTCCGCTATGGTCATTTCTGGCGGGGGATTCAACAAAGTCACGGTGGGCTCCGTGAAACGGAAGTTCGACCACCTGATTAACACCAGCTCCAACAAAGTGACCACGCTTGATCAGGCCAAGAAGGGCTCCGTCCCCATCTCGTTCTACAAGGAGGAACTCCTCGGTGGATCCCCGAACTCCAGCATACCCCTGCTCGTCAGAGCCCGGATGGCGAACTTCGACGTTCGCAGGATACTTGTCGACCAGGGCAGCTCGGTCGACATCATGTACTCCCAGCTGTTCTCAACACTTCAGCTGGATGAATCTCACCTCACTCCCTACGTGGGATCCGACTTGCAGGGATTCAACGGGTCCGTGACAAAGTCGTGGGGTTACGTCGAGCTAATCGTGACCTTCGGATCAGCGAAAATGGCCAGATCCATCAAGGTGCAGTTTCTGGTAATCGACTGCCCGTCGCTTTACCAATGCATTTTCGGAAGACCAACTGAGTTGGTAGCAGTGCCCTCAACCGTCCATCTGAAGATGAAGTACTACACTTCAAAAGGGATGGTCACCACGCTCCACGGTGACATAGAAGCTGCCCGACGGTGTTTCGAAGCAGCGACAAAGGGACTGAACACCATTGCGCCCAAGCCAAAGGTGTCGAGCAAGCCAGCACTGCCAAGCAGCTCCGAGGAGGCCAAGCCTTTGCCCCAGGTCGACTCTATCGACCTCGACAGCCGCTTCCCCGAGGACCAACGGGAGGAACGAGCAGCTTCAGCCGACCCATCCGCGTCACCCAGCAGCAGCTCCCATCCAATGCGTCTAATCCCGGATGGCGACTTTGAGCTAGTTCTGTTCGGCGAAGACCCCCAACGGGGAGTGAAGATCGGAGCAGACCTACCTGACATCGCGAGGAAGTAGCTCAAAGCATGCCTCCGGGAAAATGCCGACCTCTTCGCGTGGAGCACCGCGGAAATGCCCGGCTTGGATCCGTCTGTCGCCTGTCACCAGCTGACCATTGACCCGGCCATCAAGGCCGTAGCACAACGTAGGAGAAAGCAGTCTCTGGAGAAAACGGAGGCTGCTGAAAAAGCTGTAAAGGACCTCCTCGAGGCCAAATTTATTTCGGAGGCCAAGTACACCACTTGGCTGTCCAACGTTGTATTGGTTAAAAAATCTAATGGAAAATGGCGCATGTGCATTGATTATACCGATCTCAATAAGGCATGCCCGAAGGATGCCTACCCCCTCCCCAATATTGATAAACTTGTCGATAATTCTGCTGGTTTTAAAATTTTATCGTTCATGGATGCCTACTCGGGCTATAATCAAATCCCAATGGCAATGTCTGACAAAAAATATACGGCCTTCATGACCGAATCAGGGAATTATTACTACAACGTAATGTCCTTCGGCCTGAAGAACGCCGGAGCAACGTACCAACGAATGATGAATAAAGTATTTCGGGGAGAAATAAGCGACATGCTCGAAGTATACATGGACGACATGATCATAAAGTCCCACGAGGAAACCGATCACACCGCCCACTTACGAAAGGTTTTTGAACAGGCCAGGAAATACAAAATGCGTTTTAATCTGGAGAAGTGCACGTTCGGTGTCCGAGCAGGCAAATTCCTCGGCTTCTACTTAACGGAACGAGGAATAGAAGCCAATCCCGACAAATGCCGAGCATTCTCCGAATTTCCTACGCCCAAGTCCAAAAAAACCATCCAGCCCCTCAACGGGATGCTCGCGTCACTATCTCGTTTCGTGGCCAAGTCCGCCCAGCACGCCCTACCATTCTTCAAGCTCCTCCACAAAGAGGCTGCGTTCGAATGGACCGAGGAGTGCGACAAAGCCCTTCTCCATCTGAAACGAGCACTATCAGAACCACCGGTCCTCTCCCGCCCGCACAATGGCGAAATGTTGTACCTATATCTGGCCATAGCAACCGAGGCAGTGAGCGCCGCTCTTATCCGCGAGACAACTGACGGGCAGAAGCCCATATATTTCACGAGCAAGGCATTGCAAGGACCAGAGTTACGATACCAGCAGATAGAGAAAGTAGCATTGGCCCTCATCAACGCTGCCAGGAGATTAAGGCACTACTTTCTGGCTCACACGATTGTGGTTCGAACATATCTGACCATAAAGCAGTTGCTCGGACGACCAGATATGGTCGGACGAATGCTTAAATGGTCGCTAGAACTGTCCGAATTTGACATCCAGTACGAAGGCAGGAAAGCCCTTAAGGCCCAAGCTTTGGCCGAATTCGTCGCGGAAATGACATTCGCATACTCCCCCTGTGCGAGACACGTAAGTGGACCATCTTCGTCGACGGTGCCTCAAGCTCGGCAGGCAGCGGCGCGGGCATCATACTGGAAAGCAACGAAGGGACTATCGTCGAGGTATCACTCACACTGTCTTTTCCAACTTCCAATAACCAGGCTGAATACGAAGCCTTCCTCGCTGGGCTACGCCTTGCCGAGGACTTGGGCGCAGAAGAAATCGTGATTTGCATGGATTCACAACTCGTGGCCCTCCAAGTCCGGGGAGAATACCAAGCCAAAAACAACAACCTGACCGAATACTTAGCCCTGGTAAAGAAGGAAATGGTGAAGTTCACAACAGTAGAAGTGAAACACGTTCCCCGCGAACATAACGTACGGGCCGACGTGCTATCTAAACTAGCCAGCACGAAGAAGAAAGGCGGAAACAAATCCGTCATACAGGAAGTGCTTCCCCGACCCAGCATAGAGAAACCCTCCCCGAAACTCGACGTGCAAGTGATCGGTGACAACAACTGCTGGATGACCCCCGTCTACAACTATCTCGCCAGAGACGAGCTCCCATCCGACCCAAAGGAGGCCAGCATAGTCAGACGAAGGGCCTGCTCTTATATCTTGGTTGAAGGTAAACTCTACAGACGAGGATTCTCCATTCCACTGGTCAAATGTGTCGAGGAGGAAATGGTCGCACACATCCTGCGTGAAATCCACGAGGGAATCAACGCCCGACATCTCGGAGGAAGGTCCCTTGCTCGCAAGGCCCTCCGGGCGGGATACTACTGGCCGACTATGCAGAACGACGCGAAAGAACACGTAAAGAATTGCGACAAATGCCAATGGCACGGAGACATGCACCTGGCTCCGCCTAACGAGCTAAAGTTCATGTCCTCCCCGTGGCCATTCGCCTGGTGGGGCCTGGACATTCTAGGACCCTTCGTGGTAGGATCAAGTCAGAGCAAATATCTCATAGTGGGCGTGGACTATTTCACAAAATGGATAGAGGCAGAAGCTCTAGCCAAGATAGCTACCCTCAACATCTTGCGTTTCTATAAAAGAAACATCCTTGCACGTTTTGGCATTCCCCAAGCGATAGTAACGGACAACGGGACGCAGTTCACGGACAGGAAGTTTCAGGACTTCGTCGCCCAATTAGGCACGAAGCAACACTTCGCGTCTGTCGAGCACCCCAAAACAAACGGGCAGGCTGAGGCAGCTAACCGAGTCATCCTTCGAGGCCTCAAGCGAAGGCTAGACGAGACAAAGAAGGCATGGGTCGAAGAGCTACACAGCGTACTCTGGGTATACCGCACAACTCCCCGTTCAACGACCGGGGAAACACCTTTCCGTTTAGCATACGGAATCGAGGCTGTAATTCCCGTCGAAGTCCACGTGCCCTCTAGGCGGACAGAGTCGCCCCTAGACGAGGAGATGAACGACGAATCTTTGAGGGAAGAGCTCGACCTCTTTGAGGAAATCAGAACCGGGGCAGCTCTCCGCGAAGCCTCACTGAAACAAAAGATCACCATCAGGCACAACGCCAAAGTGATACGACGTGGGAAGCCTTGTCCTAAGAAGAAACCACAAAGACTCTCGCGAAGGCAAACTAGCAGCCAACTGGGAAGGACCCTATCGCGTCCGAGAAAAAACGGAAAATGGGGCCTACTACCTAGAACATCTCATTGGGGAAGAACTCGCTCGACCATGGAACGCTGAAAAGTTGAAACAATACTACAGCTAGATCCTCGGTTCGACTACGAACGTCAGCTACCACTATGCGCGTCTAGGTACAAGCGTCGCATACGATTAAAGCATAACCCCGCTCAGTGACGAGCCGGGTAATTGCTCGACAGCGATCCTCGATCGAGCATTGCCTTCGTCAGAGTACCATGATTGGCAGAACCCCAGCTCGCGATGGGACGTTCACGCCGCGAACTCAGGCCTCAAACGCGACCTGAGCTCCGCTCCCCGCCAGGACATTCCCCAGCAGTTCGACCAGTTCCCCTCACTATCGAACACATCTATAACGAGCAAATCCCCTACAACATTCACACAAGTCAAGTACCCCCCTATCGCGGGCGGACATACATTCACAACAAGCATGCATATAACACTTAAGAAAAATAAACGCAAGTAAAATCATGCACGTGAAGAAGCCAGAAGCATAATAAATTAATGGTGGCCACAACGGCCACGATTGTACATTGTTACATAAAACGGGGGCCATGCCCCCCCCCCAAAATAAGTTACAAATAATTCTACGGCACGCAGGCCGGACAAGTTACAACAAAATAACAAAACTCCTCATTCATCCGCATGCTCAGTTGACGCCGGCTCAGGTCTTTGGTCCTCCTCGGGCTGGTCCTTAGGCTGGTCCTCGGGAGTGTCTAAAACAAGGCCTTCGGGCACGACGATGCGACCATGCTCAACACGCGCCAGGTAATGTGTGCCCTCGGAAGAAACTTCAAACCCTGGGTTCACCACGCGCAGCTGAGCCACGGCATTCCGGAAGGACTCATCCGCAACGGCGATGCCATCGTCTTCGGCCTGCAAAATACGGGCCACCAGCTCAGATCTAGTCTTCAAAGCTTTCACGTCATCTGGCTCGTCGGCAACCGGGGCGTTGGCCGCCATCAGCTCCTTGTTCAGCTCTTCAGCAGCTTTCTTCTCCACCGTCAGCCTGGAGACCTCCTCCTTCAGCCTGACCGTCTCCTCTGCAGCCTTCTTCTGAGCCTCCCCGGCCCTCTTAACTTCCTCCTTTAAGGACGCCTCAGAGGCCCGGACAGTATTAAGTTCAGCCTCAAGTGCAGAGTCCCCTTCTGCATAAACGGCCGCCATCTCCAGCATCCTCACCAAGGCAGAAGCATCCTGGGACACCAGCGCCCTCTTGCTCGGTCGGTCCATGCTTTCCAAGCTAAGAGATTCTACCCGGGGGACGACCAGGGTATTACCCTCAAAAAATCTCCTATCAAGGATGCACGGGGGGAGCTCAAACTTCCCTTTCTCAGGAGCCCGGGTCAGGTCCACGGCATCAGACGCCCTTTGCCGCTTCGATCGCCCGGCCAAAGGCAAAGGAGAATCCCGGGGAGCTGGAGTGGGAGAGGTAGAGGTCCCCGCTGCAGCCTGAAGGGGAGGAGGAACAGGGGCACCAGCATGCCGAGATTTAGGAGGGGCCGTCCCAACTTTGTTCCTCGCCATAGCGTTCCTCACGACCCGATCATGTGCCTGAGGCATTTCACCTGCACGAACAAAAACGAGTACGTTAGTTACGAGGAAAGGAGATAACACAAACAAAATCTAAGTAAATAAGACTACCGAGCAATCTCTCAACATCCACGGGAGTCTTGCACTCCAGCAGTGCCTTAACGGGGATAAACCAGCGTTTGACCCTTTGACTCCCATCCTCCTCAAAGATAGGGCGACCCTTGCTCGTCCAGCACTCAGCAAGACGGAAGGAGTTCACCCAGCTCACCAGCGCCTCATAAGCTACGACATCCTGCCCGCGCAGATCGCCCGGTTGATAGACGTAATCACTAGGCTTCTTGGCGAAATGGTCAGGTGCCCAGCGGATTGGGAACTTGTACAGCCTCTCCCCAATATACTTCCCCTCCTCATTGAGCAGCTCCTCTCCGTCCTCATCGACCTCTATCTCCCAAACATAGGTGTTGTCCTGGGCGACCTCGGACACTGGCTCGACGACGAAGTACCGCTCCTTGAACGTCTGGATTGATTCTGAGAACGACTTGAAAAGTTTGCGGGGCTACTTCAGAGAGACCCAGCCATATTTCTTCCCCGTCAGCTGCCGTTGAAGATGGAAAACAGCAAAGAACAGGGGGAGAGTAACCCCCAGAGAAAGATGCTCGCATACCAATTCAAAAGCCCGGATAAAGGCCAGCGAATTGGGGTGCAGTTGAGTAGGGGGGCAATTTCAGGTGCTCGAACACTGATTGCTGGAAATCAGTAAAGGGCAACCTCAGTCTCAACTCCTTAAAAACGTACTCGTACATGGCAAAGCGGTCCCCGAAGTTCGCGCAGACGCGCTCGTCCAAAGTGGGGAAGTGCACCTTCCACTCCCCTTCCGGCCCTACTTCCGTAAAGACGTCCGCCAAAGACCTTGCGAACGTTGATACATGCTCGGAAGGCTCGGCCACCTCCCACTCCTCCGTGGAGAACCCTTCATCGTCTTCCTCCATCACATCCACCTCTTCTTCCTCCCCGACGGTACTAGAGGAACTTGAAGTCGCAGAGCTCGAGGCCGTCGAACTGCTGTTCTCCTCAGAACCGGTCTCCTCCTCGAACGTGTCAAGAATAATCTCTCGGTCTGGATCCGTCGCCATTACGATCACCTGAAAAGCAGAGAAGACAGTGAATTCGACAGTAAATCAAATCCACCCTTCCACTGCCAGGTCAAGTGAAAGGGCGCGCGATGGGCCGAGGACAACGTCCCCGGCCTAAGCCCTAACGTCAACAGAAAAGCTAAAGCCTCCCCGCGAGGAGATGCTCGGAACATATCATCCTCCCGCGAGGGACCTCCCCATGTTCATGCCCATATTCTGTTTGAAGCTCAACCGGAAACCGCAAAGCTTCGCCGGAATCTGGAAACGTTCTACTGGAAAAATCATCGCTCTACCAAAAGACGAATAAACACGGTGGTCACACATGCGCAACTACCACAACCACGACGTGGACCACCCTCCTAGCTGAACGCGCTACATACTCCGGCGAAGTGCATGAGGTAGAAAAATGGCTCAACCACCGTCCACCACCAACACTCGCCAGAAACCTACCTATTTTGTCATCTAAAGCTAACCCTAACCACATACAGCCTATGATGAACGACAAAAGGAAGTAAAACAAGCTACAGATCAGAAAACTTACTTGATTTAAGAAGAAGGTAGAGGTTGCTCGAAGCTGTTGACGGTGGTCGGAACGCCTGGGGACGGTGACGAGCAGGAACTAAGAAGAAACGAGGAGAAATAAGAAAGGAAAAGTTTCAAATGAGACGGTTTCCTCCCTTTTTATACAAAGGGGCACGTGCAGCCACGCGCCCGTAGGTCATCATGACTATCCGCTAGCCATCATTGCCTATTAATTGCCACACGGAGCTCTAGGTACACGTGGCATCCCGTCGTTTCCAATTCTGTCTGACTCTTAGTCTCCCCGAACACCGGGCAACAAGGTCACGACCACGAATCTCACGGACATAGGGGGTCACGAGCACTTTGAGACAATCCTCCTTGCCTACAAACGACGGCTTCATTCTGGCTCCCCGGAGCAACGAGCAGTCCTTAAGTCATCACTCCCATGCTCGGGAGCAACGACTTGGGGGGCTCCTGTTCTGGACTGAACCAATGGCTAGAATTGGCCCAATCCGCCTCTGCTCCAGAGCAGCCCAAATTGCCTAAGTCCAATCCACAGAGGGGTAAAAGTTACCTTTCTGCCCCTCCTATCGGGCAAGGAACACAACGTCCCTCCCCGGGATCGATGCCGTTACGCACGGCTTCGCTGCCCGAACAGATAAGGGCAGGTGCCCGAAACCACGCTTATGCCCGGCATAACGGCTAGTTTCGGGCATCACTGCCCGACGTAGCGGCTAGTTTGGGCAGTTACCTATTCTTCGGAAAAACAGTTATTTCGCCCCGAAAATAGGACTGTTGGCCACGCGCTGGGAGCTCTATATAAACCCTCTCGCTTGAGAGGGTCAGGTATCCAATATTCACCCTACGAACTAATACTTTGAACTTGCCCCCTTTTCTTTGACCCTTTCTTACTTGAGCGTCGGAGTGCCTTGCAGGTACACCCCCTCCTCTCCATACGACCAGCATCATTGACGTCCTTGGCGGCCTGATTCTACAGGATCTGATCCAGCCTTCACGGTCAATATATATATATATATATATATATAATTGTTATAAGAGAAAAGAAAAGAAAAAGATAGTAAAGGAAGAGAAAGAGAGAAGTGGAGGAAGAGAAAGAAGAAGAAAAACAGAGGAAAATGGGAAAGAGGGAAGAAGCTTGGATCATGACCATTTTTCATCATCTTCTTCAACCTCCTCTTCAATGCTAAGGTGGGTTCTAGTTAGACACTCTAAGTTTCAGAAAAATAAGTTTAGAGCTTAGGTTAGAATTGTGAGAAAATGATTAAACGGATAATCAATGAAAACTAACGGATGAAATGTGATATAAATTGCGTATAAGAGTCGAGTTATGTGTGGATTAAACCTATTATACTTGATTTGATGTTCCAATGTGTTTTGGTGATGTTCTAATGGGTTTAGCATGAGAAAAATAGGTTTTTGGTTAATTCTGGGCTGAAGTAACCGGTTACTTCACAAGGTAACCCGTTACTTCACTGTTTGGTAGATTTTTATGAAACTTCGTAAATTCGTATCTTTTGAACCGTAAGTCCGTTTTGGTCCCCGTTCGAAGCGTTGGGAAGCTATTTAAATGCTCTAATTGATGGTGTAGTAGAATCATATTTATATGTCAAAGATTTATAAGTTAATGGTAATAAAACATTTTTGTGTAATATGTTGAATTTGAAAATATGATTCTTGTTTCCACCACAATTCATGAATCGGGAATCCGATTGACATGGGACTTGAAGCATTGGAAAGATGATCCAATGAGGTAGTAAATGGTAATGTGAGACCATGATTTAACCAAGAGTGCTTGGTAGAGGATAGTAGTGGCTTGTATGCCTTAAAGTGTGTGTGAACTACTATGTGGATCATGTTGACATGTTATGCTATTATGTGTGTTCCGTGATTGATATTGTTATATGCCGATGATGTGTGTTATATATATGTGGTTTAAATGCGATTAAGCGATAACGTGTTTAAAATACTATAACAAAAAAAGTGAGGAAACCTTAGATCAATGGAATAACCTAGAGATGTAACTAGGTGGTATGAGATGTGTTGAGAACAATGTTTAGACATCGATACTAGAAGAGTGTCCTTGTTAAGTAGTTGTTAGTGGAGGATTGTAGTCCTCCGGTTTATTGTTATCCCTTAATAAATATCGTGACCCGTGTTTAATCTCCTTATGCGGGATGGCCGGTGAGAAGTATTTATTAAGTAAGTAACTATGACCCGTGTTTAATCCTTTGGAGTAGGATGGTCGGGGAGAAGTTACTTAGTGGTTTGTAACCGTGACCCGTGTTTAATCCTTTGGTGTAGGATGGCCGGGGAGAAGTTACTTAGTGGTTGGTATCGTGACCCGTGTTTAATCCTTTGATGTAGGATGGCCGGGGAGAAGTACCAATTGTAGATAACTGTGACCTGTGTTTAATCCTCTGGTGTAGGATGGCCGGGGAGAAGTTATCTACGTTAGGAATCTGTGACCCGTGTTTAATCCGTTGGTGTCGGATGGCCGGGGAGAAGATTCCCTAACTGTTTTGTGGATAACCGTGACTCGTGTTAATCCTTTGGTGTAGGATGGCCAGGGAGAAGTTATCTACGTTAAGGATCCGTGGCCCGTGTTTAATCCCTTTGAGCGGGATGGTCGGGGAGAAGATTCCTTAACTAGTTGTCGTTTTGTGAATGGTGCGATTGTTTCTATAGTCATAAATGTTTGAACTCGAGGTTTAGTTCCTTTCCCCCGACCTGAGTTAGGCTAAGATAGCACCATGTAAAGCCGAGAGAATCCATAAGATAGGGAACTCACTGAGATTTGATGTATCTCACCCCACTATTGTTGATTATTTTCAGGAGGTATTTGCAGGTTTGATTTACAAGTGGAGCTATGCTTTGATGTTTCAAGAGAAGCTTAGTTGAGCTTATTCCGCTGTGTATTATTTTCTTGTACAATGAGGATTATTGTACTTTATTCTTAGATTTTATTATTTTGGATAGTTTCCATGTCTTGTGCCATATGTTGTATTTATGTTTTAGAAATGGACAAGTATGTGAATTATGCCAATAGGCACTTATGATGGTGTCAGTACCAAATAAAACACTTGTATGGTATTATTCTAGATAGATATTATACAGGGCGTTACAGTTGGTATTAAAGCAGGTCGTATCCTCGACCTAGCCTTGAAAAATCATAAGTAAATCTATTCCTGCCTCTTAAGTGTGTCTTGCCAGCATGAGTCTTAATATCATACTATGTAGTGTTGGGCCTGGTCAACCTAATACTATGTATGTGATAGGTAGAATCATGGTTGAGCGACCACGATGACTCCGTAGTGTTGTCAGAACTTGTGTTGTGTGAGTAGGCTCAAGCCAAGGGTTAGTAGTGAGGAGTTTTGGTCAGCTCAGTGAGGTTTTAGTAGAAGTTGTGCTTGGGTAGCATGGAATTTAAAGAGTGGTGTGTTGTTAAGCAATCCTTAGGAATGGATGGAGTCGGAAAGTTAAGGATCTCCATCGGACAATTGGTCAAGGTATTGAGAAATATGTAAAGTCGCTAGTGGAGCTGGATTGACCACTAGTACGGATAAGGATTTTAAGTAATCTCATTACGTGGAAAAGAAAAGTTGTTTTGTGGAATGTGTGACGTAAGGTTAAGTATTGGTGCCTCAGTTTCCAAGGTCGTTATGGTATCTTGAATGGATGAGAGTACCTTAAGGAATGTGTTCGGAACAATATCTTCCGACTGGTTAAAAGTTGAGGGTCAAGGACGTTCGACTTTTATGGGAACTTAAAGTAGTAGATAAGTGTGTGAAGGAACACAAGGATGTGTTTACATGCTTCAAGTGAAACAAGTATGTGTCGGACGAGGAGTGGGTGATGAATTGCGTATATTCAGTTATGTAGAGAGATTAAGTTCGAGATGATACATTAGGATTTCTGTTTTCAGTAAGAGACCAACTTGGAATTTGGAATTTGTTAAATTACCCAAGGTACAGTATAAGGTATTGTGTAGGAGAAAGTTTGGACTTTATTTAGTAACAGAAAGTGTAGTGATACAGACCAGAAAAAGTTTGTATTAAGAAACAGAGTAAGTACCTTGGATTTAAGGGAATCTTAGTAAGATGGTTTTATATTTGGACCTAAGAGGATTACAATGGAAAGCGAAGTTAATGCGGTGTAGAAACTGGTATTAACGGTATGTTATGAGAAAGTGACAACGGAATGTGTTTTGGACGAATGTGCGATAGAGCTATTAAGTAGTCGTTGATGCTTAAGTTAAGGAAGTGTAATCAAGGATGGTTCACCCATGAGAACCTTATTAGTATGACGTGGAATGAGAAAGTTACACCTTGGTATTAAGAACAAGCGTAGTAGTAGCACCGCAGTCACAAGTGTACGTGATGGATTCTTATTCTTGAGATAAGTGTGAAGGGACGTACTTTGTGGAACAATGAGTATTGCAATTGAGGAAATAAGATTGCGGTAAAAAAACGAAAAGCAAATCAAGACTTATTACGGACTAAGTGTAAATCATGGAAAGGTTCTTCAAGAGGATGCATTGCCCCGATTTATTTTCAAGTATAGAGAGACTTCTGTGATTGTGAATAATCGGAAAATTCGAAATCTACCTTTGGTTGGACTAAGAACGTTGTGTATTGATTCTCTCCGAAGAGTTTAAGTGAGAGAATAAGGTAGTGTGCTGACATGTTATGTCCATCGCTTTTGTGGTACCGTGTAATGGTTGGTGAATGTTATACAAGTTAAGGAGCCACAAGTTTAAAGTGATACTTCGAGTTAGAACAAATCGGATTGATGGCTTTGAGTGGGAATGATTTTTTTGAAATAAGAGAAATCGGTTTTTCGGATTCTACAACAGTGTTAACAGTTTAACACAGTGTGGTTAACCGATTAACACGTGCAAGGAAGGTGTTTTTTGTTGAATTTTGAGAAGTTAACCGACTAGCTTGGATGGTTAATCGATTAACATGGGTGTAAATTGTGAAATCTCTTAAGAACCATCATATGCGTTTTGTTACCTTATGTTGCTCCGATTAGAGAGTATTGTGTGAATGGAGAACGGGATAGCAAGTAAATGAAAGACGGAATTGTGTTTTGAGAATCGTAACGGTTGTAAAGGTGTTACATAGTTGACCATTTGTTAAGACGACAAGAGAGTTGACTTTGGGAAGATAATCTTGTGAACTGTGTTGAGTGTGAGAAATTCTTAGGTGAATTGTTATCAGTACTGTTGAGAGTCTTAAGGACGAAGTTAGAAAATGCTCACGAAGTATTGATCTTGCAAGGAATATATTTTGATTGAAGTTCTGGGTTGGTGTTACATCATTTTGGATTGAGAGTTGTGTGGTTATGGTTGTAACAGTGTAGCTCCTGCATCTCTATCGTCTGGAGAGTGTTGGATAGATGTTATAATATTGTGTGTTGGCAAAGAAATTGTTCTACCATAGGACATCAGTAAGTTTCTTGTACCGCTGGTTAATAAGGACCCCAGTGGATAAGTGTGTTTCTCTGTAGACTGTTAGCTACTAGGTAGTGCGTAAGAATTCGTGGTGTTCCACTGTTAAAAAAAATGGACTGCGCAGTGGAAGGTGACCGATGAATGAGTTATGTCAGAATAATAAGAATTTAGAAGGGTTATTGCTTGAAAGTATGGAAATAAGGAGATCTTGTCCTAAGTGTGTTACCTTTTGGTGTGATACGAAAGAGATGAATTATCGGATGTAATGGTTACAATGTTCAGTATCAGACCAGATGGAACTGGTAAAGTCATTTGTCTAGTTATGAAGTGGTTCGAATGTTAAAGGATTTATGAAAGGATAGTTGTTGGTAATTGTATGAAGTTAAGAAATCACTGAACTACCTCGCAAGGATTTGATGAATGTTTGTTATCCTAAACCAAGATAAGATGTTACAGTTTTGTTTGTGACTTAGTAGAAGAGCATAGAATGATGTATTTCTTGCCGAAAGTAAGATGCGACCAAGTCTTTTAGTATGAAACAACAGATGAATTGAGGAGAAGCAAGTTGAAAGTTAAACCGATATTGAACCAAGAGTATGACTAAGGACGTGGAGTTTGATAAATGTTGGAAACAAGGATTTTGGTCTATAAAGTCAAGTTGGAATCGGATCATGTCAGAAATTTGAACGGAAGTAAATTTAAGTGTGGATGTAAGACAATGATGCAAGTTGTGGCTATTATTTGAGTAGAGGAAATTCGGGGTCGAATTTCAATTTAGGGGGGAGAGTGTAATACCTCGTATTATCTAAATGCTCAATTGGATATCATATGAGATCAGATGAGTGTCTATGTACTCTATCTATGATCAATTAGAATAATGGAATTCTCTAAGTGTTTTAAGTATAGTCAATTGGGATCAATAGAGCAACTGGTGAACTCTGTAGAGATTAAATATTTTATTAAAGAGACGGACTAATATTTATTAGTTCAAGAGAGGATTTTATGGTAACTCTAATAATTGATCAATTGGGTTGAGACCACAAAATATCAATTGGAGATGGTTTACCCTATTGGATTATATTATATAATAAGTTTATATATATATATATAATTGTTATAAGAGAAAAGAAAAGAAAAAGATAGTAAAGGAAGAGAAAGAGAGAAGTGGAGGAAGAGAAAGAAGAAGAAAAACAGAGGAAAATGGGAAAGAGGGAAGAAGCTTGGATCATGACCATTTTTCATCATCTTCTTCAACCTCCTCTTCAATGCTAAGGTGGATTCTAGTTAGACACTCTAAGTTTCAGAAAAATAAGTTTAGAGCTTAGGTTAGAATTGTGAGAAAATGATTAAACGGATAATCAATGAAAACTAACGGATTAAATGTGATAGAAATTGTGTAGAATAGTCGATTTATGTGTGGATTAAACCTATTATACTTGCTTTGATGTTCCAATATGTTTTGGTGATGTTCTAATGGGTTTAGCATGAGAAAAATAGGTTTTTGGTGAATTCTGGGCTGAAGTAACCGGTTACTTCATGAGGTAACCGGTTACATGAGCAGAAATTAGTGAAAAACACGTTTCTGGGGTGAAGTAACCGGTTACTTCACAAGGTAACCCGTTACTTCACTGTTTGGGAGATTTTTATGAAACTTCGTAAATTTGTATCTTTTGAACCGTAAGTCCGTTTTGGTCCTCGTTCGAAGCGTTGGGAAGTTATTTAAATGCTCTAATTGATGGTGAAGTAAAAAGATATTTATATGTCAAAGATTTATAAGTTAATGGTAATAAAACATTTTTGTGTAATATGTTGAATTTGAAAATATGATTCTTGTTTCCACCACAATTCATGAATCGGGAATCCGATTGACATGGGACTTGAAGCATTGGAAAGATGATCCAATGAGGTAGTAAATGGTAATGTGAGACCATGATTTAACCAAGAGTGATTAGTAGAGGATAGTAGTGGCTTGTATGCCTTAAAGTGTGTGTGAACTACTATGTGGATTATGTTGACATGTTATGCTATTATGTGTGTTCTGTGATTGATATTGTTATATGCCAATGATGTGTTATATATATATATATATATATATATATATATATATATATATATATATATATATATATATATATATATATATATATATATATATATATATATATATATATATATGCGCTTTAAATGCGATTAAGCGATAACGTGTATAAAAGACTATAACAGAAAAAGTGAGGAAACCTTAGATCAATGGAATAACCTAGAGATGTAACTAGGTGGTATGAAATGTGTTGAGAACAATGCTTAGACATCGATACTAGAAGAGTGTCCTTGTTAAGTAGTTGTTAGTGGAGGATTGTAGTCCTCCGATTTATTGTTATCCCTTAATAAATACCGTGACCCGTGTTTAATCTCCTTGTGCGGGATGACCGGGGAGAAGTATTTATTAAGTAAGTAACCGTGACCCGTGTTTAATCCTTTGGTGTAGGATGGTCGGGGAGAAGTTACTTAGTGGTTAGTAACCGTGACCCGTGTTTAATCCTTTGGTGTAGGATGGCCGGGGAGAAGTTACTTAGTGGTTAGTAACCGTGACCCGTGTTTAATCCTTTGGTATAGGATGGCCGGGGAGAAGTTACTTAGTGGTTGGTACCGTGACCCGTGTTTAATCCTTTGATGTAGGATGGCCGGGGAGAAGTACCAATTGTAGATAACTGTGACCCGTGTTTAATCCTCTGGTGTAGGATGGTCGAGGAGAAGTTATCTACGTTAGGAATATGTGACCCGTGTTTAATATGTTGGTGTCGGATGGTCGGGGAGAAGATTCCCTAACTGTTTTGTGGATAACCGTGACCCGTGTTTAATCCTTTGGTGTAGGATAGCCGGGGGGAAGTTATCTACGTTAAGGATCCGTGACCCGTGTTTAATCCCTTTGAGCGGGATGGCCGGGGAGAAGATTCCTTAAGTTGTTGTCGTTTTGTGATTGGTACAATTGTTTCTATAGTCAGAAATGTTTGAACTCGAGGTCTAGTTCCTTTCCCCGACCTGAGTTAGGCTAAGATAGCACCCTGTAAAGCCGAGAGAATCCATAAGATAGGGAACTCAGTGAGATTTTATGTATCTCACCCCACTATTGTTGATTATTTTCAGGAGGTATTTGCAGGTTTGATTTACAAGTGGAGATATGCTTGGATGTTTCAAGAGAAGCTTAGTTGAGCTTATTCCGCTGTGTATTATTTTCTTGTACAATGAGGATTATTGTACTTTATTCTTAGATTTTATTATTTTGGATAGTTTCCATGTCTTGTGCCATATGTTGTATTTATGTTTTAGAAATGGGCAAGTATGTGAATTATGCCAATAGACACGTATGATGGTGTCAGTACCAAATAAAACACTTGTATGGTATTATTCTAGATAGATATTATACAGGGCGTTACATATATATATATATATATATATATATATATATATATATATATATATATATATATATATATAGCTTTAACTTGTAGCATTCAATTTCATTTGTCTAAACAACACAAACAGAACCCTAACGAATAGCCCTAAACAATGAGAGTCATAAACACATACCATCTCCAAATCATTTTCTTTTACTTCTTCTTCAGAGATTTGGTACGTCAAACATCACTACTAATATTTTTGTCATATTGTTGTTATTGTTGTTGTTATTGTTGTTGTTATTGTTGTTGATGTTGTTGAGATTCGAAACCCTAATGTTTTTCTTCTTGTTTTTGTTGTTGTTTTTGTCGGTGTTGTTGTTCTTGCTGTTGAGACCTTAAACCCTAAATTTTGTTTATTGAAGTTGTTGTTATTGATATTTTTGTTGTTTATTAAAGTTGTTGCTCTTGATGTTGTATTTGATGTTCTTTTTGTTTTCTTGTTGTTTTTGTTGTTGATATTGATATTGAGATTATGTTTTTTGTGATTCTTTGTGCAGTTCTCATCTTGTTCCGTCTAGTTGAGTTTATTGTATCTAATATCGATTGTTTGTTTCACTAACCCCTCTTTGAACATATAACCTAGTAAATTGATTTTGCAAATAATCATATGCAAAATTATGTTGTATTTGAAACTTATCTTACATGAATTAATGATTTTCTAACATTTTGTAACTCATTGTTCATCTCACGTTGTTTTATAGTTAAAACCTCTCCAATACTTCTAGTTTTTGTTCAACTTTCTTCCATACGTGTTCATTTTTCAAAGCATCGAGTTTGATGATTTCTAGAATGAATTAGTAGAAAAGGAAATGTTGAATAAAGAACTTGAAATATTTGAGAGATTTTAACTATAAAACAATGTGAGATGAATGATGAGTTGCAAGAAGCTTCAAGATCATTAATCAATGTAAGTTGATATTCAAATATAACATAATTGTTCATATAATTATTTTCCTAACTAATTTTGAGAATTTATATGGTTAGTATAGGGTTTAGTAAAATAAGAAATTCACATTAGATTTAATAAACTCAAACTTGTTTTACCTCTCAATTTTATGAGATAACCTAGGTGAAAATGTGGTATATCCGTTGGTGTAATTACAAAACCGAGGGGACATGTGTTTTCGCCATTTCAGAATTCCAAAAAGGTATCCCTAGGGATCGAACACATGACTTTTTCACATAGCCGTCGATTTTTTTAAAACTGAAAGGTAAAATATGCATTTTTCATGACGCCTTTTGTTACCTTGCCTCTGTAGCCGAGGTTAAATGCATTTTATGTCTGAGGTTAAATGTGATTTTTCTAGTAGTGCACCGGCCTATTTTTTCATATATTTTTCTCAACGAGCTCTTGTGGATTCTTTCCAAAGACAACATTAACGTGTTGTTGTCGTTTATAAACTTCTCCTGTTTGTCACATGTAACACCCATATATAAAACTCATACATCAAAGCATAAATGTTATATATGAATCCAAGTGTTTGGTACTGAAACACTATAAGCTCCTAGTTAACACATTATATATATTACATGCCCCAAAATACAACAACTAAAAGTTCTAAAGGCATAATATACATAAGATGTTCAAAAGATAAAAACTAAGAACTAGATCAACAATGATCTCAAAATAAACTCCGCTACGGAAGCTAGCCATCAACAAGCAAGGAAAGGATCACACGACCTTATCCTTACCCTTCTCGGAACCTGAAGCACCTAAAATACATCAACAACGTGGGGTGAGATACATCAAATCTCAGTGAGTTCCCTATCTTATGGATTCTCTCGGATTAACAAGGTTCTAACAATCCTAACTCAAGTCCGGGGAAAGGGAAAAAGGACTCTTGAGTTCACATTTTAATTCTCACACTATATGGAAACATGACATGAGTTCATTAACTCACAACATCACTAATCGATAACCATACTAAGACATCTCATCTTCCCGTCTGCTTCTACGTCTAGAAGGCGACCCGAGTCATAGATCCTTGTAGTTACTTGGCATATGAATTGGATTCGGGATCATCGGCCTGTTAACTGTGAACCGTCACTTCTCATGGCCTGTTAACCATCACAAGTCTCTACCCATAGCATAGGCTCCAATCGTACTACACGTAGGGAATCAAACCTACCAAGTAATTGTGTACCCGTTTCAGAGGAGTTCGAGACCCATGAGACTACACTCAAATATACCGGTTACGATTACATGATCACATACAACAATACGATTGTGTTCGACAATCACAAGACTACACCGCCTTAAGGCCTCTCTTGCTTTTCAAAACCACAAAGGTTAACCACATGTTCCATACTAGTGTTTCACTCTTAACTAGGCCAATACTCGGCAAGGATGTATCTTTCAACAACACGGGCCCGAGCATCGCCATCTAGAGTTGTCTACAATTTCTAGTTCCTTACTAGATTCTCCTATAGTTCAAGTTTGAGGTTTCCTCACTCTTCCTATCTTATTTTCATATTAACATGCATACTCTATTACAATCATGTTAAACAATATTAGGATAGGCAAGGCATGTCATAATTGCATAGTAGAATAATATATAACAATTAAAACATAAATATATCACTTTTGGAACTTCTTGATTATTTAATGGGTCGGTAAAAATCGACACATTTCATCTCCATTGCATAGAATATCTTCTCGGCTTTACATCGATATAAAGAATGTCCGATTCCGATAAACGAATCACAAGTTATGAATTTTTTTCTCGTTTTGGAAGAAAAACTTAAGTCCCAGGTCGCGCTAAGCGCACCCCTGAGCGCGCTAAGCGCGCTACTCTCTGCCATCTGGGGTTGCAGGATTTCAACTGCGCGCTGAGCGGGCTTCTACGCGCTAAGCGCGCTCTGCGAAACTCAGAAAAATTACCTGCGAAGACAGTTCAAATCCAACCCTCCTAATCCCTCAACATCAGTCTCAAACAACCAAACAGAGGTATATAACATGTTCTACCATGGTTTCATCATCAAACTTTCATAAAACCTCATTCTCACCAAGAACACATCTTTTTCATAAACCCTAAGATTTTCAATTTATTCAAGGTACGCCAAAACATCAAAACAAACATCAATACATGTTTCTACAAGCATATTGATCATTCCTTTCAATTTATATCGAATTCCAACCGTTAAAACATTGTTTTCAACATTCCAACCTAAAAACTCATATTATCAAAATTCTAAACAATGGTACTAACTAGAACCCACCTCTTAAACAAGATGAAGATGAAGAGAATGAGATGATTGGGCAAGGATTGGATGAATGGATGATGATCTTGCTCTTGGATTTTCTTTAAAACCTTTTTCTCCTCTTTTTCTCCTTCATTTCCTTCTCTTTCTTTCTTACTATCTTTCTCTTTTTGATGTTTGGAAAGTGGGAGAAAAGTGGATTAAGTAGTAAAAATAGTATTAGTAAATAATACTACTAAATGTTCAAAAAGTCTCTTAAATTCAAATTAATAAAATACCTCAGAGTCAGATAATATTAATTGGATTTATTCTAAGTTTCACAGTTACTCTAATTATTTTGTCAAATAATTTATCAGAATACACTAAACTCAGTCGATGACAATATAATATTATCCAAAGTAATAAAATACGGGGTATTAGATCACAAATCATAGCATCATAATAATAAAGAAATATTATTTTAACAAAATCAGACAAAGTTCATAACTGACAATTTCACAACATCTCAAATCAATGGATAAATTTGAAGTCCATAGCCTGTACTTGCTTAAATAGATTTATACTAAATGTTTGCAAGACGAAACATATACTAAAGTTAAGTTAGTTTCTTATAATCCTGAGATACAGTGTAAATCCCAGACTCATTTAAATTCTAAGATATCATTTGAAACATATACCTAAATCTCTTGTTCTAATTTTAAAAGTAACAACAAAATATAATGGTTTCTTAAAACAAAGTTTAATTGAACAAAATCCTAATATAAAAAATAAATAAATAAATAATCATGATTCTTGAACTAGATAAAAAAATAATAATAATAATAATAATAGAAATAATTAAATGGCATGATCGTGATTCTTAAAATACCTTTATTTAACCATCATCATCTAAGAAAGTTTCACAATTGTATTTGTCACAGCATACAGGATATTGCTTCAGTTCTTCATCAGTCTCCCTTTCAAACTGTATTTTGTTTGAATTTTATTTTTGGGTCATACATATAATAAATTAATGTGTTAAAACCATTATTTAATTAGGCAAATTAAAGTGATCTATTTAATATAAGGTTTGTGACTATGGATATAATTGTCATGAAAAATATTGTGTAAATACCAAAAGTCTTATTTCTATTTTTTGATAGGTAAAATTAGAATAAGAAAACTTGAATAATCATGACTCTTCATTAAAGGGCATGAGATTCTAAACTTGAACAAATATGACTCTTCATGAAAGGGCATGTGATTCTTATAAATAAGGGGTTATGGTCCCCAATTGTAGACACTAGAAAATATTACAAAATATTTATTCTCTTTATCCCATTGAAAGAGGAACTAAGGAATTATAAAAAATCTACAATTGGACGGTCATTGCTCTATCAAGATCATCATCTTCTCATTGAAATTACATAGATCCTAAAGGTACGCTTCCGCATTCTATTTCATCTTGAATTGAGTATGAATTAATGTATGTTAATTAATAGAATACCAACAATTGGTATCAGAGTCACTCATACTTGATTCATGTATGAAATTTGTGTTTTACATGAATTTTCTAATATCCTCTCGTGTTGTTGCATTGCCGGTTGTTTTATTTTGAAACCAAATCAATATTATACTGCAATTTTAAGAAGTCATATTATATATATAATTGTGTATATAACATGATACTAGATGTATGGAAAGTCTATTGATTATTATATAATTGAAAATTTTGATATATAAACAACACAGGAAAAGTATACGTAACATCAATGTTTTCTCAAATTTTGATTTGATTATATACATCATACATATAATATATTATAGGTATCTATGTCTTGTTTTGATTATACACCTGAAACAAATAAATTACAGTATAAAACAGAAGTAACGTTGCACCGTGTTAATTTTTCATGAACGTGTTTACTTACAGTATTATAACGTTACAAATGTATCTTGAATTCAAAATTAAATATGTGCATGGAGAAATATGTTTTATTAACGTTCTTTTAACTAAATAAATTAAATTCAATTCAATTAAATTAAGATTTTGAAATTATTTATTAAAGTAAAGTTTGTTAATCACAAAAGTGATCAAATTTATTAAAGTTCATGAATTTAAATCATACATTAAATTATGATATATATGTTGTATGAATTGTGTTGGATTGTACGGTGTCCTTCAAATTTTTTGTCCATTGAATTTAGTATTTTTTTTATGTTCAAATTATTGGCAATGATTTGTATTTTATATAATAATTTGACATTTTAAATGATTCTATTGAGACTAGAAATCACCAAAGTGACCCTTCTTTTATGGATTTGATCATGAGAAATATGTTGAATGTTAGTGTGTATGGTTATATATGTGAGTATTAATTTTTCCAAAGAAAATGTTAATATTTGACAAAATTTATATATACACATGTGATGATAAATATGTGATAATTATAAGGTTTTAGATGTGAATAATAAATCAATCCAAAGATAGTTTTATTATTTGACATACATTATTGTCAATATCTGATCATTACAACAAGAGTATCACTAGCAATTAATACTATTGTCCAAAGACATTTATATTAATGTTGCACTAGATATCTTGAAATTAATTATGACATTATTTGAACATATATTATTTAAGTTGATTTATAATTGATTATGTGATCATATTTTATATTATTTTGTTTTCTTTACAGGTAATATTGGTACTATATCTGCTAACATGAATTCAGTCCCGGTTCTTAATGGTACAAACTTTAAGGACTGGAAGGAGAACATTTTAATTGTTCTTGGTTGCATGGATCTTGACCTTGCATTAAGAATATAGAAGCCCCCTTCTCCTACAGACTCCACTACCCCTGAGGAAAAGAAAAATTATGAGAAGTGGGACCGCTTCAATCGTATGAGTCTTATGATCATAAAGCGCGGCATTTCAGAGGCATTTAGGGGTAGTATACCTGAAGAAATAACAAGTGTCAAAGACTTCCACTACTACGAAAAACCCATTTAACAACGGTTGGGAATGACATATAATGATGTGACGCCCCCGATCTAATACCCCCAAAAACACGCAATTAAGGCGGTAAAAGAAAATTCGAAAATTGATCAGAGTACATTTGAAAACACGGCATAGAAAGGGAGAATCACATCAATTTAACCAAACATACACATAACATGCAACACCTGCCCATAATGATATGCAACTGTGGGGTAGCAATCATACAGAGGAAACTTTGTTCCTTACACCCACTTTTCAGAAATTAGAATTAAAGCGGAAAATCTAAAATCTGATTAACATATATACATATACACATATAAACAGTTTGTCATACATCAGGTAGCATATGTACAACCAAAATATATCATCAGATATACAAAATAATAGCACGCGGCCACCCTAACTACCCGGAGTCACATATCAGAGCCGACAGACCAAAAGAATGAAGACGCAACGCTTCACAAAAAGGAATACCTCCAGCAGCTCTAATCTGCAACGCCTCATAGAGCGTTATAAAACAGCAGAAGGGTGAGAAAAACAACCATAATATAATTGAATAAAATTATATATATAAACACAAAAATGTACAAGTAACACATTCTCACCACAACCACATATAACATAATACCGCACAATTCTCAAACATCGAATACCATTACACACCACACATATACCATACAATCATCAATCACATTCACAAATTCACACACAATTAATTCATGATTTATGCAATGCACATAGACAGACACAACGACTCTATGCACATGTCATGCGGTACCGACTTTCAATGTCTCATGTCTCATCATCAGTTCACTCAGGAACTATTGGAACCATCGCTCGTTACTGAGAATCTCAAGTAACTCCCCGTCGGGCCTACGATGTTCACCCGTCGCTTTAAGTCCTCAGGCATCGCCTCGTATTTTCGAGGCCCACGACGTTAAGGATTGCTTTAAGTCTCCAGAGGAGCCCACAATCGTCTATACCCATCGCTTTAAGTCCTCAGGCAGCGCCTCATATTTTCGAGGCCCACGATGTTATAGAGGATTCCCTCAGGAACCAAATCGTCACTCAGGACGTTTCAACAATGCATTTCATGATGTTTGGCATACAATGACTCATGACATTCACATTGCATGCACACACACATCCACAATCATGCATATATCATCAAATACCACACTTAGCATTTTCTTGCCTTTCGGCCACAAATCATCATCACAACATTTCATCAAAAACAACTATTCATGATTAATCGGTAAAGTCGGCCAAAATTTGGCTAAAAATAATATTTTTCTTCACCAAATCGTAGAACATATTTTTAGCTTCACATCCATATAAAGAACACTTAAATCGGATAAACAACGAAGAAGATATGAATATTTCAAAATAACGCAAAAACATAAACCGGACGCCCGACACTACGAAACTGTTCGAAAAAACTGTACCGATTGGACTAGGTTCAGACCTCAAAACTATTTTTCCTAGAAAGAACATCTCGTTAGCTTCCCAACGTTTCGAACGGGGATCAAAACCGACTTACAGTTCAAGAGATATGAATTTCCGAATTTTTCCCGACAAACCAGGATTTTCTGGTTCAGCACAGTATGTATCAATACATAGGCTTATGTATCGATACAAAAAGGCCACATGTATCGATACATAGAACGCATGTGTCGACGTATGCTGTAGTGAAAATTCTGTTTTCTCAAATTTCTACAGTATGTATCGATACATAAGGGTTATGTATCGATACATAAACCATTTCGTATCGACACATAGCTGTTATGTATCGATTCATAACTCTGTTTTTCTCAAAAACCAGATTTCTCAAATTACACCCTTGCTGCCATTTTTCCAAAATGCCCGGAAACTCGACTAAATCGAACATTTTCACCGAAACAAACATATACGCACAACCACCAAATACATGAGAACAATTTAGAACACATAAACGAAATTTCTACGACGTTCGATTTTTCGATTAAATTTCAACCTTTCAAAAACCAGAATTTTCAAACATCACCAAATCGAATAAAAAGCACGCTATACGACGACCTAACCTTGCTCGATACAACTACGTAATTTATTTCGAATTCTAACCGTGAAAACATCGGTTTCTATCGATTTCTTACAATTCGACCTAAACGGACAAAACAACGGAAACATAACGAAAACTAACCAAAACATAACCAAACTTCATGAAACTTTAATCAGCAGCTCACATACATATAACCAACCAACACATGTATTTATACGACTTTTCGACCGTAAAAACATCGGTTCCTATCGATTTCGTCAAATACGGCATAAACGGAAACATATGGAAAACCAACCAAAACATCCGCACAAAACATACATAATCATACACAATCATAGTATAATCGAGTTTCGCACCCTTACCCGATTAATCGATTCCTAGAACTTTTTCTCTTGATTTCCCAAGCTTTTCTCCAATTTCTCTCTTTTCTCTCTTCTCCTCTTTTCTTCTCTTTTCTTCTTTCTACTTTTCTTTTCGCTCTTCTCTACTTTTCTTTTCTCTCTTTTTCTTTCTATTCTTTCTATTTATATTTTTCTTTTCTTTTCTTACTAACTTAGTGAAATTAAATGTGAAATGTCCAAAATACCCCCACACTCAAATATCTCGCAAACGTTCCCAAAACGCGATAAAATATAATCACGACGAAAAATAACACATTTTCACATAAAAGTCGGAAATAAAATAAAATAATAATAAAATAATCAAAACGACTCCATAAAATAAAATTGGCAAAACGGGGCGTTACAATTCTCCCCCACTTAGAAATTTTCGTCCTCGAAAATAATACCTGATACAAACAACTCAGGATACGACTCCCGCATCCTACTTTCCAACTCCCACGTCAAATTACCCTCAGCAGCGCCTCCCCACGCCACTTTCACAAGTGCAATCTCTTTACCCTTCAACCGCTTCACCTCGCGATCCAAAATCCTAACTGGTAATGCCTCGACCGTAAGGTTATCTCTTACCTCAACCTCGTCCATCGGAATCACATGTGAAGGGTCCGGAACATACTTCCGAAGCTGTGAAACATGAAACACATCATGCAAATTCGACAGATTCGGCGGGTAACGCCACACGATACGCTACAGCACCCACTCTCGCAGATATCTGGTAAGGACCAATAAATCGAGAAGTAAGCTTCTTAGATTTCAAAGCACGACCAACACCCGTTACCGGCGTAACTCTCAGAAATACGTGATCACCCTCTTGAAACTCAAGATCTTTCCGTCTCCGATCATGATAACTCTTTTGTCTACTCTGAGAAGCTTTCATTTTCTCACGAATAAACTTTACCTTTTCCGTCGTCTGTTGCACTAATTCCGGTCCAACCACAGAACTCTCACCAGTTTCGTGCCAACACAACGGCGTTCGACATCTTCGTCCATATAAAGCCTTAAAAGGTGCCATTCCAATACTAGAATGGAAACTGTTATTATACGTGAACTCAACCAATGCAAGATAACTGTCCCACGTACCACCTTGTTCCAGAACACACGCTCTCAACAAATCCTCCAAAGACTGAATCGTTCTTTCGGTCTGACCATCCGTCTGCGGATGATAAGCCGAACTCAACCTCAATCTAGAACCCAAAGCCTTCTGTAAACTTTCCCAAAATCTCGAAGTAAACCTAGGATCTCGATCAGAAACAATACTCAAAGGAACCCCATGCAATTTCACAACCACACTGATATAGATCTCAGCTAACCGTTCCAAAGAAAAACTGATGTCAATCGGAATAAAATGCGCCGATTTAGTCAGCCTGTCCACAATCACCCAAATAGCATTATGCCCACGCTGAGTGTTCGGTAATCCCGTCACAAAATCCATCGAAATGCTATCCCATTTCCACTCAGGAATATCCAACGGTTGCAATAAACCACTAGGTCTCAAATGTTCCACTTTCGATTTCTGACAAGTCAAACATGCATACACAAACTGAGCCACATCTCTTTTCAAACCAGACCACCAGAAAATCTTCTTCAAATCTTGGTACATCTTATTCGCACCCGGATGAATACTTAAATTACTCCGGTGTCCTTCCTCCAAAATCATTCTTTTCAACTCTGCATCCTCAAGAATACAAATACGACCACGGAATCTCAAAACACCAAAATTATCAACCTTGAAATCCACATTCTCATTCATCATCAAATCAACAAATTTCAAATCCAACTTTTGTTTCTCACTAACCGACATCAAAAATTTCATTAGTAACTTTCAACATTCCAAGTCTCACACTTACCGATGTCACTTCACATACCAAACTCAAATCTCTAAACGATTCCAAAAGTTCCAACTCTTTCACCATCAATGTGGACATATGCAACGATTTCCGGCTCAATGCATCGGCTACCACATTAGCTTTACCAGGATGGTAATTCAAGCCAAAGTTGTAATCTTTCAAGAATTCCAACCATCTCCGCTGCCTCATGTTCAACTCTTTCTGATCAAATAAATATTTCAACCTTTTATGATCACTAAAGACCTCGAACCTCGCACCATAGAGATAATGCCTCCATATCTTCAACACAAAAACCACAGCCGCTAATTCAAGATCATGAGTAGGATAGTTTTTCTCATGAACTCTTAGCTGCCTTGAAGCGTAAGCCACCACCTTACCTTCCTGCATCAGAACACCACCCAAACCAATTAAAGAAGCATCGCAATACACAACAAATGGTTCATTAGGATTAGGTAAAATAAGAATCGGAGCTGTCGTCAATCTTTCCTTCAGCTCACAAAAACTTTCTTCACATTGAATATCCCAAATGAACGCTTTGCCCTTACAAGTCAACTGCGTCAAAGGAAGAGCTAGCTTAGAAAAACCTTCAGTGAACCTCCGATAATAACCAGCCAAACCCAAAAAGCTTCGAATTTCAGTAACGGATCTAGGAGCCTCCCATTGTAGAACTGCTTCTACTTTAGATGGATCCACAGCAATACCATTACCAGAAATTACGTGCCCAAGAAAACTCACCTCAAACAACCAGAACTCACACTTGGACAATTTGGCAAAAAGCTTCCTTTCCTTCAAAACCTGCAAAACAATACGCAAATGCTCTGCATGTTCCTCACGAGACTTAGAATAGATTAAAATATCATCAATAAACACCACCACAAAACGATCCAAATGCTCGTGGAAAATCTGATTCATGTATTCCATAAACACACCAGGCGCATTAGAAACCCCGAACGGCATCACTGAATATTCATAATGACCGTACCGTGTTCTAAAGGCCGTCTTCTGAATATCCTCTTCTTTCACTCTTATTTGATGATAACCCGATCTCAAATCAATCTTACTAAATACACAAGCACCAACTAACTGATCCATCAGATCATCAATCCTTGGAAGCGGATATTTGTTCTTCCAAGGATTGATGATCTGATGGATCAGTTAGTTGGTGCTTGTGTATTTAGTAAGATTGATTTGAGATCGGGTTATCATCAAATAAGAGTGAAAGAAGAGGATATTCAGAAGACGGCCTTTAGAACACGGTACGGTCATTATGAATATTCAGTGATGCCGTTCGGGGTTTCTAATGGCTGGTGCCATAGAAACAGGTCTAGTACCAGGAACTAGATCAATAGAAAATTCAACTTCTCTCTCTGGCGGTACATCTGAAATATCCTCAGGAAACACTTCAGGAAAATCACACACAACAGGAAACACTTCAAGAGAAACTTGACTATCCACAGTTAATGATGCAAACAAACCAAACAATTGAGCTTCGTCCGCTAAAAGTTTCTTCAACTCTTTAGTAGACAAGAAACTCGAGTCTTCATCTTCCTCAAGAGAAGGAAACCTTAACAAACAATTGAGCTACGTAATTTATTTTGAATTCTAACCGTGAAAACATCGGTTTCTATCGATTTCTTACAATTCGACCTAAACGGACAAAACAACGGAAACATAATGAAAACTAACCAAAACATAACCAAACTTCATGAAACTTTAAACAGCAGCTCACATACATATAACCAACCAACACATGTATTTATACGACTTTTCGACCGTAAAAACATCGGTTCCTATCGATTTCGTCAAATACGGCATAAACGGAAACATATGGAAAACCAACCAAAACATCCGCACAAAACATACATAATCATACACAATCATAGTATAATCGAGTTTCGCACCCTTACCCGATTAATCGATTCCTAGAACTTGTTCTCTTGATTTCCCAAGCTTTTCTCCAATTTCTCTCTTTTCTCTCTTCTCCTCTTTTCTTCTCTTTTCTTCTTTCTACTTTTCTTTTCTCTCTTCTCTACTTTTCTTTTCTCTCTTTTTCTCTCTATTCTTTCTATTTATATTTTTCTTTTCTTTTCTTACTAACTTAGTGAAATTAAATGTGAAATGTCCAAAATACCCCCACACTCAAATATCTCGCAAACGTTCCCAAAACGCGATAAAATATAATCACGACGAAAAATAACACATTTTCACATAAAAGTCGGAAATAAAATAAAATAATCAAAACGACTCCATAAAATAAAATTGGCAAAACGGGGCGTTACAAATGACGCGGGCGAAGGCGTTGTTATGTAGATTGTTGTTGTATCTTCGCTGTTTCTACAACGGTCTGGAAACCGTTGTTGTATTCTGGAAAACGCGCGATATATTGCAACGGTTAGTTGTATCAACCGTTGTGAAATATATTATTAATCATAACGGATATTAGTTTCAACCGTTGTGAAATATATTATCAATCACAATGGATATTAGTTTCAACCGTTGTTACATGTACCCTTAGTTTATTATATACAAATGTATATTGCTTGTTTTACCATACACCTAGTTAAAGAATTACAGCCATTAAATTGGTAAGGAAATATATAATCTGAAAATTAAACTGTTCTTGAAAACCAACTTAAACTCACCACTGTTTTTCGAAATGCATCCATTTCATTCCGCACATTTTATGTTCCTTAACACATAATATACGATTCAATGGTCTCATTCACTCTACTCATCGATATCCTTTATTATATAGTTTACCTCTCCATCGCAAAAAATCATCGCGATTTTATCATCATAACAATCATGATCATAAAAACCACGATGATTTTTGGCGATGAATAGGTAAACTATATAATATAAAAGATATCGATGTGTAGAAGGAATCAGACCATTGAATCGTATATTATGCGTTAAGGAACATTCAATGTGCTGAATGAAATGGATGCGATTCGAAAAACATTGACATGATAATGGTTTGGTTTTCAAATACATCTTAATTTTCAGATTATAAGTTTCGATACCAATTTAACAGATTGCATTTTCAGTAAAAGGATAGTAAAACAAACAATATACATAGTATATAATAAACTAAATTTCATATGTACAATATCAGAATAATAAACTAAATTTCATATGTATAATATCAGAATGAATTCATATATATGTACCTTATTAGAATGAATTCATATATATATGTACCACCATCATCATCACCATGTGAAACAAACCTAAGAAGTGGGAAAGCAATGAAGAAAATTAGTTATTATTCAAAACAAAACAAGCAAAATTAGAAACAAACCCTAAGAAGTGGGAAGCAGTGAAGAAAATTAGTTAGTATTCAAAACAAAACAAGCAAAAGTTAAAAGAAAACGCTAAGAAGTGGGACTGTACCATAACAATGAAGTTCACCTTGCTTGTGAAGCATTGAAGTCGAATCTGCGCAAAAAGAGAACAATCAACAAAAACATCATGAAGCAAACGAGATAATGAGTACTATCTAACAAAAAGATTGAAGTGGAAGAATACCTTATTTTCCATAAACAATATGTACATTACGCTTGCTATGCCAGCATCATCACCATGTTCATCTAGTTTTAAACTCTGCAAGAAGGAATTCAAGGAGGAAAAAGCTTAAATCAAAAGCTTCATCCTTCTTGAATTTCTTTTCGCAAATTCTAAAAAAAGATGAAGTTTGGGTGCTAGGGCTTCGCTGTGAAGGAAACGGCGTGACTGTCAAAAAGGGAAAGTTAATTCCCTTATATAGGTAAATTTTTTACAACGGTTTTCTTAAATAACCGTTATGATAGATTATATTAATTTAATAATATCACAACGGTTAGTTATAATAACCGTAGCGATACCCCTTATACGTGGTACAAGGTTCGACACCAGGCAACAACATTTTCCTAAAATTACGCCTGGATTATAAGTGATATCGCTACGGTCATTACTTATAACCGTCGTAATATTATTAACCATTGCACTTCCCAACATATGAACGGTTTACAAGAAAATATCGTTCCAGAATATGAACGGTTTACAAGTTATCATCATTACAAGCATTAAACTATCAGTCTTTTCATCTTCAACCTCATCTATAAATAGACAATTTTACATATCTAAATAATATATTCTTCGTAACAATGAGTTCAACAAATGAGAATCCTAGAAACCTCAATGAGGAACGTCAGGCGCCAAACCAGGAGGTCGTCCAACCAGCAACTGCCAACTTCAGGGATGCCTTAAGGGTAAGGAAGGATAAGAAGAAGAAGAAGAAGAAGAAGCCGAAGAAGAAAAGAAGGCTTGTATATTATGATTCCGATGAGGGGAGTGAGGAGAGATGTCTAGATTATGAAGATGCATTTTATGCTATGGGCTCTGACAATGATCTTGATATGTAATATGTTTATCAATGTACTCTCAATGGAATATTAAAAAAAATTATCTCTATATATGTTCATCTCTTACAGTTTTATTTTTAAAGTTATATATATATACTCTATTGCACTTAAAAATACTAAAGAATACATTGCTGGGAATATACATCATACATTACATGGCGTTAGACATGTTTAAAAAATTAATACATGTTTAAAATATAAAAATATGACAAAAAATATATTGCTGTGAATCGAAGCGTGATACATGTATTAGAACGGTCTTCTAATACAAGCGTGTTAAAATGTAAAAATATGGAAAAAAATATAGTAGCTGGGAATCGAAGCTTGTTACACAGCTTGTATTACAACGGTTATGTAATACAACCATCGTTAAACATGGAGTTATAAATTTTTAATCCTGTTACAACGGTGGGATACGAAACCGTGGTAAACCTGGCGTCGTTAAATGGGGTTTTCGTAGTAGTGTTCCTTGCTGAAATTGAAAAGCGATTTGCTAAAAGTGATAAGGCGGAAACAAGCACATTCCTTCAAAACTTGATTTCTATAAAATATAAAGGCAAAGGAAATATAAGAGAGTATATCATGGAAATGTCTAACATTGCTTCCAAACTTAAGGCATTAAAACTTGAGTTGTCGGATGATTTACTAGTGCATTTTGTGTTAATATTTCTTCCTGCACAATTTGGTCAATTTAAGATAAGTTATAATTGTCAAAAGGAGAAGTGGTCTCTTAACGAGCTCATTTCATATTGTGTGCAAGAAGAAGAATGGATGAAGCAAGATAGGACAGAGAGTGCTCACTTGGCAAGTACCTCTAAAAGCAAGGGCAAAAGGAAGAAATATAAGGATGTAAAGAATGAAGTTGCTGAGGGTCCGATACCAAAGAAGCAAAATAAGGGCGATGGTTGTTTCTTTTGTAAAATGACTGGACATGCAAAGAAGGAATGTGCCAAGTATTATGTATGGCGTGAAAAGAAAGGTATGTTTCTTACTTTGGTCTGTTCTGAGGTAAATTTAACTTCAGTACCAAGAAACACATGGTGGTTAGACTTCGGTGCTACTACTAACATTAGTGTTTCAATGCAGGGTTGCGTGAGTTACCGAAAACCAAATGATGCTAAAAGATGCATTTATGTGGGAGATGGAAAGTCGATAGAAGTAGAGGCAATAAAGCATTTTAGGTTGTTATTAAGTACTGGTTATTATTTGGATTTAATGGATACTTTTGTTGTACCGTCATTTAGACGAAATTTAATTTTTGTTTCTTCATTGGACAAATTTGGTTACCATTGTTCATTTGGAAATAATAAATTTAGTTTATCTATTAATTCAAATTTTGTTGGATCTGGTACTCTTATGGCATATGATAATCTATATTTACTTGATACTTATGCTTCTTATAATGAAACCTTGAATGTGGAATCACGTGGTACTAAGCGTAAAATCAAAAACACAAATTCAGAAGCACTATGGCACAAGCGTCTAGGTCACATCTCTAAAAATAGAGTTAAGCGACTTGTGTCTAATGGGATCCTAGGTTCCATTGACTTCACGGACTTTAATGTTTGTGTTGAGTGCATTAAAGGAAAACAGACCAAAATCAAGAAATTAGGTGCATATAGAGCTACGGATGTCTTAGAATTGATACATACAGACATTTGTGGGCCATTTCCGACACCGTCATGGAATGTGTAACACCCCAATTCTACCCATCGAATATTTAAGAAAATCAGAGTAATAAAATTTCAACATAAAACAGGATGTCACATTTTCCAACTTTACACATCAACCTCAATCCCATGATAAACAGATACATAACACTTTAAAATAATCGGGGACATCATCCACATCAACTTTTAGTCTTTAAAATCAAGTCACTTCATTAATCACACAGCGGAATTCTTAACTTCAATTTAAAATAGCAACATCTTTGTCTAATTCAAATTAACTTCAACAAACAAAGAATTGATAAAATCAACATAAAATTCAGCAACATAATGAAACCGACACTAAAGAAAACATGTGTTAATCCCCCCGAATGTTACGTATCAGAGCGACGACACCGACTCGAACGAATGAAGGTAGACAGCCTTCACTCTGGATTACCTGCAGGATGGCGTATAAACCATCACCAACCACAGAAGGGGTGAGATATCAAACGATATAATCGGATATATGATAAATAATATATTAGATCAGATTATACAATCACCACTTCACAACATCTCAATCAACGTAAAACAGCAGCACAACAACAACTTTTAATTCATCATTAATCAACAACACAACAACAACTATGCAACATGAAATGCGACTCGAGATGCATATGCATGTGGTACCATTGGAGCAGAACTCTCATCTTAAAAATTTGCCAATTAATATTGACTTCAACAAGGCATAAGCCTTCCGCTTAATATTTTGCCAATCCAGGCCAGCTTAATGTTTTGCCAATCCATGCCAGCTTAATATGTTATGCCATGTGACTCAATCATGAACATCATAATCACAGCACTAATAATTATCAATCCGCACAACAACAGCTCAACATTGGCCATAGGCCTACAGCTTAATTCTTGCCAATAATTAGAGGCAATTCTGCATACTCCACAACTTTGTAATTTCCAACAGCAACATCACAGCAACTAGATTTTAATCATGCACCAGCTAAAATATACCAAAATTAATCATTTAATTAATCGGTAGTTTTTCGACTAAAAATCGGTTAATCGGTTCCATCATAATCCTATGTCCAATGCAATTGAATTATATAACAACTTCTCAATTAAAATGGACAGAACAAACACACCACATCAGAACATAACAGAAACAGGAAAAGAAACACACAGCAGCATGTGTGACGGTCGTCACCACACTCGCGACACCATCACGGTCGTCACAACACCATCACGGTCGTCACGACCCCAAAAACCTTCGTCTCAGAATTTGTTCATTCCAGTTTCTTTCCAAATTCACAGCCTTTCCTCAGATTCCTATCAATTTCAATTTGTCCAAGACAGTGAAACAGAACTACAACAGAATTACACCCTAAAGTACATATACCAGTTTCTCACAACTAATTCATCAATCGCAATGCATTTCAACATTTCTGCGACAATCACTTCGACACAGACATAAGAGATTCTACAAACAATTCATCAATAGAAAACCAAATTCAATATTCACGACATCGATTACACAAAAATAGAGGAGAATTCTATAAAACCAACCCCACATATTATTCATCAACTATCCCATTATAGAGTTAGAACCCCACCCTTACCTTGGATTGAAGGTCGCTCTAAAATCTCCGATCGAATTCTCGCTCTCTCGCAGCCTCTACGCGATCTCTCGCAAACCCTTGTTTTCTCCTCTCTGCAACTTCACGTTCTAATGTTCTATTCCTTTTTTTTTCAGCAATTTTGCAACTTCCACGTACTTGATCTTTCCTCCACTTCTAATTACCCTAATTATATTCAACTTAACCCTTATAATTCTTACTAACTCTTATTGGGCTCAATTCCACACCTCACCTTTTACCACTACTATCCATCTTATAAGCCCACTAACTTATTATTATTCTAGTAAACTAATACTATATTATTTCTACCACTTAAACCGACTTAGTTAAATTAATCCAACTAAAACCAACATAGCCACTTAACACAACATTCCGATATTTCGAAAATCACCACAAATCAACACAAATAATACGAATATATTTAATTAAATAACCGGGCGTTACAGAATGGCCAACAATACTTTATATCATTCATAGACGATTACTCAAGATATGCATACTTATTTCTTATACATGAAAAGTCTCAATCATTGGACGTTTTTAAATCATTTAAAGCCGAAGTTGAGAATCAACTCAATAAAAGAATTAAGTGTGTCAGATCTAACCGTAGTGGTGAATACTATGGTAGATATGATGGTTCAGGTGAACAACGTCCTGGTCCATTTGCCAAGTACCTAGAGGAGTGTGTGATCGTCCCACGGTACACCATGCCAGTTTCACCTAGCATGAATGGTGTATCTGAAAGACGAAACCGGACTCTTAAAGATATGGTAAGAAGCATGATATGTCATTCTACTTTACCAGAGTCACTTTGGGGAGAGGCACTAAAGACTGCAGCTTACATTCTGAACAGAGTACCAACTAAAGCAGCTGCCAAAACACCTTATGAGCTTTGGACAGGAAAAAAGCCTAGTCTAAATCACTTTCATATATGGGGATGTCCGGCCGAGGCCAGACCTTATAGGCTGAATGAAAAGAAATTAGATCCTTGGATAGTGAGCAGCTACTTCATTGGTTATTCTGAACGATCCAGGGGCACTAAGTTCTATGATCCCAAATTAAAGACAATTTTTTAGACCGGAACTGCCACTTTTTTTTTAGGACATTGAGTTTGGGGGGAGAAATAAGGTTAAAGACTTTAATTTTGAAGAAGAATCAATTTCAATTCCAGGACCGATTGATTCATTTTCCTCTGACGAAGCAAATTCAGAATATCTTCAAAACATGGTCATTCAAACTCCCATTCAAGATGAATCCATTGATACTGAAGAACAAACTCAAGATCCTCAAGAACCACCACCTCAAGAACCCGTGCTTCAAGAACCAATGCCATTGCGGCGATCCATAAGAGAAAGAAGAAATGTTATTCCAAATGACTACGTTGTATTTCTGCAAGAGCATGAGGAAAATGTTGGCATGATGGAAAATGATCCAATCAATTTTCGTCAAGCCCTAGGAGATCCTAATTCAGAAAAGTGGATTGAAGCAATGAATGAATAGTATAAGTCTATGCAAGATAATAAAGTTTGGGAACTTGTCCCATTACCTGAAGGTGTGAAACCTATTGGCTGCAAATGGATTTTTAAGACCAAAAGAGATTCCAAAGGTAATGTGGAAAGGTATAAGGCTCGTCTTGTAGCCAAGGGTTATACTCAAAAGGAAGGGATTGACTTTAAAGAGACTTTCTCTCCAGTTTCATCGAAAACTCTTTTAGGACAATCATGGCTCTTGTTGCACATTATGACTTGGAGCTTCATCAAATGGATGTCAAAACAGCGTTTCTTAATGGAAACATTGATGAAACAATTTATATGGTGCAACCAGAAAACTTTGTATCCGGAGATCCAAAGAAAATAGTTTGCAAGTTGGCAAAATCCATTTATGGGCTGAAACAGGCATCTCGTTAGTGGTATCAAAAATTTCATCATGTAATTCTCTCATTTGGTTTTGAAAAGAGTGTAATTAATGAATGCATGTATCATAAATTCAGTGGGAGCAAATATATTTTTCTGGTATTGTATGTTGATGACTTACTGCTTGCCACCAATGATATAGGTATGTTGCATGAAACTAAGAGATTTCTATCAAGAAATTTTTAGATGAAAGATCTTGGTGATGCCTCCTTTGTGTTAGGGATTCAGATACACCGAGATCGCTCTCGAGGTACTTTAGGATTATCACAAATGAGCTATATCGATAAGGCACTACGCCAAAATTGCTTTTTGGTAGCACTACATAGACAGCGCTTTTGATCAAAAGCGCTGCTATATGTTATAAAAAAAACACGCTGAAAAAAAGCGCTGCCTAAGGGCCTACTTTAGATATCGCTTCTTGAAAGCGCTGTTAAAAGCCATACAAATGTGACACCTTAGAAAGCGCTTTCAGGAAAGCGCTGTTAAAGGCACACTTTAGAAAGCGCTTTTAAAAAGCGCTGCTGAAGGCCTTACGTAGGTCACACATTAGAAAGCGCTTTCTGAAAATGCTGCTATAGGCAATTAAAAAAGAAAGTGCTTTTAGATAAAAAGCGCTGCTAAAGCTAATACATAAGAAAGCGCTTTCAAAAAGAGCTGTCTTATGTTATTATTTCATAAATATTAAAAAACTTTTCATTGTTTCAAAACCCTAATCATTTCTTTTCTTTCTCCCTCTCTCTCGCGACTTCTACCTCCGTCGTGTCTTCCCCTCTCTCGCGACTTCTCCCTCCGCACTGTTCATCTTCTCCGACCGGTGTTCCTCTGTCCGTCTTCTCCGACCGGCACTGTTCATCTGTTCGTACCTCCATCTTCTCCAACCGGCATTCCTCCGTGAGTGTCACTTGTTTGTTCTCCGACCGACACTGTTCATCGTCTTCTCTTGAGGGTTTGTTCTTGAGCATCTTGTTTTGTTTTTGTTTTGTTTTTAGTTTGAATGTGTTGGTTTGAATGTAGTTTGAATGAGTGTTGTTAGAATAATGAGGGTTATAGAGAAAAATGAGTGTTGTTAGAGTATCAAAGTGTTGATGTATGATGTTCTGAATTTTCTTGTGTGAATTTGATGACTTTGTATGAATTGTGTGTACTGTTCTTGTCTTGCCTCCTCCTTCTAGCGACAGTTGCTACTATTGTTGTGTTCTGAGTTCTTGAATTTTGGTGGATGTTAGAGTATCAAAGTGTTGATGTATGATCTTCTGGTGTATGTTGATGAGTTTTCTGGTCTTGATTTTGTGTTTAGTCATGTAATAATCTTGATGAAGTGGGGTATGACTTTGATGAATTGGTTTGGAATTTCTGGTATATTTTTGATGAAATTGTTTGGTATGATTAAGGTTTTGTGGACCGATTTGTGTAAGTATTTGATGAATCGTGTAAGGGCTTGGATGTTTGTTATGAGGATGTTGATACGTTTCTAGTGTATGATTTGTGATGAAGTGTAATCTTTTTATTTTCATTTTCGTTTTAGTAATTGCATTGTATATGTTAATCTTATTTCTATTCTACTATTGTAATTTGCATCTTATGAAAATTTTGTTTTATGAAAAGAAAATGTATTTCATTTAGGATTTAGAATCTGAATTAGTGTTGATGTGGATGTTGTTTGAATTTGATTTTGAAATTGTTGTTGTAGATTACTTTAACATGAGCACTTCCTCAAAAAACTCCACGGCCAAGAAGGTGACCGAGAAAATGAAGAAGGACGGTCCAAATGTTGCAATATATGCTGCATCATCAATCGGAGCAACCTTGTCCGGGAAGAAATCTGTGACAAAGATGAAATCCCTCACAAAAGACCGCGCTCCGAAACGTGATTTTGGTGCAGATGTTGATGAGGACTGGGATGAAGACTGGTTCAATTTTCTTCATTCAGGAGGCTGGAGAGAGAGAGCGATTAGCTTCTAGAGGGGAAGCTGTATTTTGTTGTTGTTTTGATTGTCCCCTTATATGGGTGTTAGTGATTTTTCTGGCCTTCAGGCTCTCTTTTTAATTGTATTGTACAATGTTTTGGCTCATCTGAGGCATTTTATATAATATGTCGTTTTTCCTCCTGCAAGGAATTACCAAGCGTTATTTTTTTGCCTTTTTGTTTTCTGAGACTTTATATTTGGGGCATGAAAAAGCGCTGCCTAAAGATGCCAATAGAAAGCATAAAATGCCAGAAAAAGCGCTGCTAAAGGCCCACTTTAGACAGCGCTTTTCTAGAAAAAACGCTGCTAAAGGCCTACTTTAGAAAGCGCTTTTCCAGAAAAAGCGCTGCTAAAGGCCTACTTAAGAAAGCGCTTTTCCAGAAAAAGCGCTGCTAAAGGCCTACATAAGGCAGCATTTTTGCATAAAACAAAAGCGATGTCTTTACCTATAGCAGCACCACCTTAGGCAGCACTTTTAAGCGCCGTTAAAAGCCAAAAAAAGCGCTGTCTTTTCCCTTCCGTGGCATAGTGAGGTGCTTAAAAGGTTTGGCATGCATGACTGCAAACCAAGAGATACCCCGATGGCTAAGGGAGACAAATTTAGTCTAAATCAGTGCCCAAAAGGAAATTTAGAAATTCAAGAAATGCAAAAGATTCCTTATGCATCAGCTGTAGGAAGTCTAATGTATGCTCAAGTTTGTACACGTCCAAACATAGCATACATTGTTGGAGTGTTAGGCAGATATTTAAGCAATCCAGGAATGGATCATTGGAAAGCAGCTAAAAGAGTTATGAGATATTTAAAAAGAACAAAACATTATATGCTCACATATAGAAGGTCAGATTCTCAGGAGATCATTGGGTATTCTGACTCTGATTTTTCTGGATGCCAAGATAGTAGAAGATCCACTTCGGGCTATATATATATATATATATATATATATATATATATATATATATATATATATATATATATATGTTGGCTGGTGGTACAGTTTCTTGGCGTAGTGCCAAGCAAACTCTTATAGCTTGATCCACCATGGCGGCGGAGTTTGTAGCATGTTATGAGGCATCAAACCATGAGATTTTGCTAAAGAGCTTTGTCACAGGACTGCGAATTATAGAAGGAATCGAAAGACCGCTCAAGATATTTTGTGACAACAAATCAACCGTCTTATACTCCAATAACAATAGGAGCTCGACAAAGTCGAAACATATTGACATCAAGTTCTTGGTTGTGAAGGAGAGAGTACAAAGTGGGCAGATTTATATAGAACATTTAAGGACGAACTCCGTGATAGCGGACCTAGGGATGGCAATTTGGCCCATCCCCAGTGGGTACCCACAAAATTACCCACAACGGAAAGGGTAAAAACCTGAAAAAATGGGTACGGGTACGGGCTCGGGTAATTACCCACTTAAATAAGTGGGGATGGGTGCAGGTATGGGCACCTTAGTACCAGCCCGCCCCATATACCCGCACAATATATATTTATATATTTTAATTTTTATTATTATATAAAAATAAATGTTTATAAAATTAAAAACAAACATCAATTTTAAACTACTACATATTTAATATAAGTGATCATTTATTTCATAATTCACCAATAAATTTTTTAAAAAACTTTTTAATATTTTTAAAAACTTAAAATATTATGATATTTTATACTTGATATATTTATTTTTATTAGAAATGCGAGTAACGGGTACGGGTATGGGCACTTATATACCCATAGGGTATGGGGACGGGTGCCAATTTTAATACCCAAGCGGGTATGGGCTCGGGTACAGGGATTTTTTTCAACTGCGGGTATGTGGACGGGTGCTATAGTACCCTACCCATACCCTGCCCATTGCCATCCCTAAGCAGACCCTATGACAAAGGGGCTTCCTCCCAAGGTCTTTCATGAGCACACTGCTCACATGGGTGTTATACAATCAGGGGATCCTTTGGTTTAGTGGGAGTTAGTTTTTGTTACTTATGTTCTATGATTGATAGTATAGTTTTTGTTACTTATGTTCTATGATTGATAGTATATATACATACTCATATATTTGTATTACATTCTGATCAGAAATAAAGTTTGGTTATTCAATTCATTACACTTTGTATGATAATATTGATCTCATTAAAGTAAGGAGGATCAGTTGAAAATTGACATGTATTGATCACCTTCATGTGATTTTCATGTTGCACATTTCATGATTAATCTATGTCATTTAGTTGTGTTTATATTTGTGATCATTGATGGGTTTAATTATGATTGATATAATGAAAACCGCTTTGGTTCTATATATTAATATAACTAATGGACGAGATGAGGATATGTCCAGTATTTATAATGGAAATTTTTGAGCTCATAAAGTCTTAACACATTTATAGGGTTACATATATGACTAGTGCTTGATTGTTAGAATTTTATTTTTGGGTCATACATGTAATAAATTAATGTGTTAAAACTATTATTTAATTAGTCAAATTAAAGTGATCTATTTAATATAAGGTTTGTGACTATGGATATAATTGTCATGAAAAATATTGTGTAGATACCAAAAGTCTTATTTCTATTTTTGATGGGTAAAATAGGAATAAGAAAACTTGAATAATCATGACCCTTCATTAAAGGGCATGAGGTTCATCTAAACTTAAACAAACATGACTCTTTATGAAAGGGCATGTGATTCTTATAAATAAGGGGTTATGGTCCCCAATTGTAAACACTAGAAAATATTACAAAATATTTATTCTCTTTATCCCATTGAAAGAGGAACTAAGGAATTATAAAAAATCTACAATTGGAAGATCATTGCTCTATCAAGATCATCATCTTCTCATTGAAATTACATGGATCCTAAAGGTACGCTTCCGCATTCTATTTCATCTTAAATTGAGCATGAATTAATGTATGTTAATTAATAGAATACAAACACATTTACGTAAACATAATCTGAACCAAAGAGGTACAAAAGTAATTGATATGAATGATGTAGAAATTAGATTGTAAAACAAAATTGAGAACATCAAAACTGACATGGAACAATGTCACGCAACATAGATTTTATGTGACCATAGAAGCAGAACCAAACTGGCATGGAGGGATAACGAGAGATGAACGGAGATGGGTGAGAGATGAATGAAAGGATTTGAAATTAATCTAGGGTTTCAATGGAATCATAAATAAAAGGATTTTCATTTTTTAAATTGGAGAGAGGGAGATGGAACATTGGGGCTTTTACTAAAAAAAAATGGAGGAAAATGTTGGATTGTTCACATTAAGGTTTTTCAATGAAATTTAAGAGGGAAGGATGAAAATTTTGACTTATAGTGAAAATGAAGGAGAGAGAAATTGGAGCGTTTAGAAAAGTTGGAAGTTTAATGAAAATTTTAAAATACTTTATTAATTAATATTGAATTTGATAAATTAGCAATTTGAATTAATTAATTGATGATAAGGTTTTATGTTATAGGTTATTGGTTTCATACTTACGGACTCTATTTTTAATTTTTATCATTCAAACATTTTATTTTTATAATTTTAAATTTAACAAATATTCTTTGAGAAACTTAAATTCTTACCAAATAAATGAGTAAAAATATTATTTTTTAAAATAATAATTTTGAAAATATCATTTAAAATTTTGACTTATAGTGAAAATGAAGGAGAGAGAAATTGGAGCGTTTAGAAAAGTTGGAAGTTTAATGAAAATTTTAAAATACTTTATTAATTAATATTGAATTTGATAAATTAGCAATTTGAATTAATTAATTGATGATAAGGTTTTATGCTATAGATTATTGGTTTCATACTTACGGACTCTATTTTTAATTTTTATCATTCAAACATTTTATTTTTATAATTTTAAATTTAACAAATATTCTTTGAGAAACTTAAATTCTTACCAAATAAATGAGTAAAAATATTATTTTTAAAAATAATAATTTTGAAAATATCACTTAACAAAACGTAATTTCACCCAATAATATTTGAATTTATCGAGATTACAAATGCATTTATATGTTTCTCATTACTTATTTTAATTTTAAAATATATTTTTAGATAATCAATTAATTGAACAAATATATCTTTTTAATCAATTAAGTCTATAAAATTAATTAAAATTTTAAATTTTAAATTTTAAATTTTAAAAATATATCTTTTTAACTAAAAATAAAATTAAAATTAAAATTAAAATTTCTAACATTTATAACTTAAAATATCAAAACAAAATCACAAAGTTTATAGAATCAAAATAAATCCAAAACAAAGTAAGAGAACGAATAAATTGTTTAATTGTAATTCAAAGATCCTCAAACAAACCTAAAATTTTAAATTATATATTAAAACCTTTTATTTATTTTATTTTATTTACCAATTATTTTAATTTAAAAAACAGAATGAATAACATTAAAAATAAAAATTAAAGTTTAAGACTAAATTTAAACATGCATGAGATGAATAGATACTTTGTTTCTATAGAGATGAAAATAAAGACGAATATTTCTTGATATAAATAATTTTTGTCTCTAATATCTGTCACCAAGTACATGTTAATTAATAAAATTATAAATTTTATATCTTTGAGACGGTATTAGAGACAGAATAATTTTGAGACAACATTATCCATCTCTAGAATTCGTCTACAATTTCAAAAGTTTGATATCCATCTCAATGTTGAGAATAATCGATTTTGAATATTTGTTAATATTTATGAACTAATATTAGTTACTAAACTAATTATAACTATTAAACTTAGATGGAAAGATTGAAGAAGGGAGAATGCTTTACTAGTGTTTTCAAAGTAAAATTTTGGTGTATTTTTACATTAGCCAAAGATAGTATTTATACTACTAAAAATGCAACTATTACACTAATGTAATAATTGAACTTACTATTTTATCTTTGACAAATTGTGTATCTACAATAATTTGTCATAATATTATAACACTCCCCCTTTGAAATATCTATTACGGTGCTCCGTCGAAGTCTTATCAAGGAGAAACTTATGGAAACATATATTGCCTCGTTAAAAACCTTATTAGGAAAACCCATTGGGATAAAAACCTTAATAAGGGAAAAAGAGTACAACATAATGCTCCCCCTCAATAGAGCACGTATAGTTCTTCCTTAAAGATCTCAAAGTTGACGCATTCCAATATTTTGTACATACTTCTTGAAAATTGATGTAGGAAGAGCCTTTGTGAAGAGATCTGTCATATTATCACATGAACGGATATATTGAATATTAACTTCTTTGAGAAGAACTTTGGAGGGATATGCTTGGTTCTGTCACTTTTGATATAACCTTTTTTCATCTGGGTAACACATGCAGCATTGTCTTCACACAAAATTGTTGGATTGTTATCAATGGGTAAACCAGATGCTCCTTGGATATGTCTAGTTACCGATCGTAACCATCTACATTTTTTGCTTGCTTCATGAAGAGCAGTTACTTCAGCATGATTTGAAGAAGTTGCTACAAGTGTTTGCTTTTGTGATCTCCATGATATTGCAGTGTTACCATATGTAAATATATATCCAGTCCGTGATTTAGCATTATAAGGATCTGACAAATATCCTGCATCTGCATAACCAAGTAAAATTGGTTTTGTATTGTTAGAATAAAACAAACCAAGGTCTGACATACCTCGAAGATATCATAATATAAGCTTTATTCATTTCCAATGTCTTTTTTTAGGACACGAACTGAATCTTGCTAATAAATTTACTGCAAAAGTTATATCAAGTCTTGTATAGTTAGCAAGGTACATGAGTGCCCCAATGTCACTGAGGTATGGTACTTCAGAGTCAAGATCTTCTCCATTACCTTCATTAGGTCTAAATGGATCATTATTAATGTTAAGTGTTATACCCATCATTGGAGTACTTAAAGGCTTTTCTTTGTCCATGTTAAATCTTTTCAATACCCTTTCTGTATAATTTGATTGATGTACCAATATACCATTTTTAGTATATACTCAATTTGTAAACCAAGGCAGAACTTTGTTTTTCCCAAATCTTTCATTTTGAATTCTTTCTTTAAGTAATCTCTTGCTTCCTTTATTTCTCTATTAGTTCCAATGATATTTAAATCATCAACATGGACAACAATTATTACAAAACCGAATATTGTTTTTCTTATAAAAACACAAGGGCAAATAGGATTATTTTCATAGCCTTCTTTAAGCAAATATTCATTTAGCCTATTATACCACATACGCCCTGATTGTTTTAATCCATACAATGACCTTTGCAACTTAATTGCATATATTTCTCTAGGTTTTGATGTCTCGGGCATTTTAAATCCTTCTAAGATTTTCATGTATATATCAATATCAAGTGATCCATACAAATAAGCAGTAACTGTAACACCCTTCTAAACCACGCGTAATAAATATAAATAAATCAGAGTAATTATCATGCATTTCACAAAAGGGTGTCACATATATTTTCGAAACATCACAAAGACCTGTCATGCTCATTAACACTTAAACTAAATTCATGCTTTTCATAAACTTTCATTTAGCATGTAGCCGCAGATTTACTTCAAACATAATAGACATAATGAAGTCTTATGCTCATCTCATTCATAATCAATACTTAGGCATAAAAGCCAATACTTCATACAATTCAAATAAACATAAAAGCATAAAGTAGAGTACATAGTGTATCTCTCAAACATAAACCGAAACGATCCCAATGTTACATGATCAGAACACGACTCGACCCAATATAAATAAAGAAACTAAACAAGCTACTCCAACGGCTACCTCACGCTAGAAGCAAATCTACTCCTCAGTACCTGAGCGATGTCGTATATGTTGGAATTCAACCACAACCTATGGTGATTCCGCTTCAATCTTGATCTCAAGATTGAACACAAACCCACTACGCAATAGCAATGAAGAACAAAGAAAGAAGAAGAACAAACTAACAGCAAGAAAGAAAAGAGAGAGAAAAGAAATATTTGGAGAAGTGTTTTACCCACTAACCATGGGATTTTAAATCTATTGTATTTTCATTTGCTACCCGCAAACTGTGAATTCTATACAATTGTTGTTGTTACAATGCAAGGGATACTCCCTTTATATAGATTTAGATTTACAAAGGCCCAAAAACTTTAAAGCCCAAAATATCAAATCTAATCTAAATCATATCTAATCTAATCTAAACAGAATCCAATCAAATCTAATCTAAGATGCATCTGTCGAAATAATTCGACACTCCTAGACAATTCGACACATGTTAGTTTTGACACACTGTGAATTACAATTTAACACACCACCTAATTCATTGTGTCTAAACTATCTACATTCATCATGGTTCTTAGTCTTCTGAAGGCTTCGACCTGCACTCCCTTCGTCATGATATCTGCAATCTGATTCTCAGTTCTGCAGTGTTCCAAATTCATCTTCCCTTCTGCTACCTGCTCTCGAAGATAATGGAACCTCATTTCGATGTGCTTGCTTCGACCGTGAGCTATTGGATTCTTCGCCAAGTTGATAGCTGACATGCTGTCTATCTTCATAGTAATTGCTCCATGACTCTTCCCTGTAATATCTTCGACCAAGTTCACCATCCAAGTTGCTTGACATGCACAAAGAGAAGCAGCTATGTATTATGCTTCGCATGATGACAATGCCACTACTGGCTCCTTTTTCGAACTCCAAGCAACTGGTGCACCACCTAACATAAACACATATCCAGCTGTGGATTTTCTATCCTCTGCATAACTACACCAGCTAGAGTCTGTGTATCCCACTAACTTGCATTCCTTCCCTTCATCAGCTGCAGGAAATAAAATGCCATAGTCGATAGTCCCTTTCAGATACCTCAGTATCCTCTTCGTCGCTGTTAGGTGTGATACCTTTGGCTTCTGCATGAATCTACTTACCATACCAACAATGTATGCTAAGTCAGGCCTTGTGTGACAAAGGTATCTAAGTGACCCAATAAGTCTTCTATATTGGGTTGGGTCGACATCATCTTCGTCTGGATCCTTCGACAGTTGCAGTCTGATCTCAGCTGGAGTCGAAGTTGAGTTGCAATCTTGCATCTCAAATCTCTTGAGTATTTCACCTGCATATCTTCGTTGGTGCATCATCAAACCTCTACTAGTCTTGTAGAATTCGATGCCAAGGAAATATGAGAGATTTCCCAAGTCTGACATTTCAAACTCCTCACTCAAGTCATGTTTGAAATCTTCGATCTCCTTCTTGCAACTTCCTGCTATCAACAAATCATCGACATAGAGGCATAGTATAAGCAATTCGCCATTGCTTCTTCTTACATATACTCCATGCTCAGTCGTACACTTCACAAATTCCTTCTCCCTTAAGAAGTTGTCGATCTTTTTATTCCAAGCTCTTGGAGCTTGCTTAAGTCCATATAGGGCTTTATGCAGTTTGTACACCTTTCCTTCTTCACCTTGTTTCACATACCCAGCTGGTTGTGCGACATAAACTTCTTCGTCTAGGGGGCCATTAAGGAATGCACATTTCACGTCCATCTAACATGTGTACCAATTGTTTATATTTGCTATACCAACAACCAACCTGATTGTTTCGATTCTAGCAACAGGTGCGAACACTTCATCGAAGTCGATTCCTTCCTTCTGAAGAAATCCTTTCGCCACAAGTCTCGCCTTGTGTCGAGTTACTTCTCCTCTGGGATTCACCTTTACCTTGTAAACCCACTTCACATCAATTGCCTTCTTGCCTTGAGGCAATTCGACAAGTGACCATGTGTTGTTGACTTCGATGGACTCTAACTCTTCATTCATTGCTTTCACCCACTTCGAATCTTTCAATGCCTCAGCTGCATTGACTGGTTCGACATCTGCGTAGAAAGCATAATGTACCAGCTCACCCTCTTCATCGACCATATCATCTGATGTAATTACACATTCTTGCAACCTTGCAGGCATGTGTCTTGTTCATCAAGGTCTGCTTGAACCTGCTTCATCTGCAACTGGTTCGTGTCGAACTTCTCTTTCGACTTCAGTGGCTGGTTCTTCACAAGAGATTCTCACTGAATCCTTCTTAGCATTCTCAATCCAATCCCATTCTTTAAGCTCATCTATGATCACGTCCCTGCTGATCACTACCTGCTTATTCACTGGGTCGAATAACTTGTAACCTCCAGTCGAATGATATCCTATCAAGATCATCTGATTCGACTTGTCATCAAGTTTCCTTCTCAACTGATCTGGCACATGTCTATGTGCTATAGATCCAAACACTTTTAAGTGACTGAGGCTAGGCTTGACACCAGACCAACATTCTTCTGGTGTGACTCCTTCAAGCTTTTTCGTCGGATATCTATTCAAAATATAAGTTGCTGTCGAAACTGCTTCTCCCCATAATTCTTTGGGTAGATGCTTTCCATTCAACATACTCCTCACCATATTCATGATGGTTCTGTTCTTTCGTTCTACAACTCCATTTTGCTGTGGTGTATAGGGTGGCACCACCTCATGCACAATCCCTTCTTTTTCACATAATGTATCGAACTCTTTCGACACATACTCTCCACCACCATCTGTCCTCAGAATCTTCAACTTTCGACCACTCTGTCTTTCGACCATGGATTTTGAATCTGGAAAATACCTCAATCACATCACTTTTCTTCTTGATGAGGTAAGTCCACAACTTTCGACTGAAATCATCTATAAACGTGACAAAATATATGTTGCCACCAATCGAATCCACCTGGATTGGACCACATACATCAGAGTATATGACTTCAAGAATTGCCTTCGACTTCCTTCCTACATCCTTGCTGAAGCTATTCTTGTGTTGTTGCGACTGAACACACTCTTCACAGACTTCACTTGGAATGTCGATTTCTGGTAATCCTGAAACCATATTTCTTCTCTTCAGCTCTCTGATGTCATTGAAGTTGAGATGGCCTAGTCGAAAATGCTATAACCACTCATCTCTGCTGGCTGCCGTTGCTAGACACTTGTGCTCCATCACCTTGAGTTCAATCTTGAAGGTCCTATTCTGAGACATTTGAGCCTTTAAGATCAACCTACCATCTGCGTCAAGAACTCTCATCATCTTGTCTTCGACAACTACCTTGTAGTTCTTTTCGACTAGCTGCCCTATACTGAGCAAATTACTCTTCATACCTGGAATGTACAACACATTGGAAATTGTTAACCTTTTGCCATATTCCTCATAATCAGAACATCACCAACACCTTCAGCTGCTAGAGTGTTTTCATTTGCAAACTTCACCGTGTTCTTCGACGAGGGCTTCATGTTGACAAACCAATCTTTCCTCCCAGTCATGTGTGATGAGCATCCTGAGTCCAAGTACCACTGATCTTGGAATCTTTCTTCATCTTTTGTTGTGACCATCAGCAACGTCTCTTCTTCTTCATGCTTCGCCAGATTTGCATCAGTTTCTTGATTTTTCTTCTTTTTTGGACAGTTACTAACATAATGGCCATACTTCTGACAATTGAAACATTGAATGTGACTTTTGTCAGATTTTCGATCACCACCTTTTCTTCTACATGCAGCACCACCTCTTTGGTTGCCTTGGTTCCAAGGTTTCTTCTGATTCGACTGGTTTCCTCCTTTGTTGCCATTCCAGCTTCCTTTACCTTTCCTTTCCTTTTCTGACTGCGCCTGCAAAGCCATATCACTCTTCGACTTTCCTGCAGCTCTCTCAGCCATCCTTTGTTCATGAGACTCAAGCGTCCCTTGAAGCTCTTCCTTCTTCAACACTGACAAGTCTTTTGACTCTTCTATGGCTACTACCACGTGATCGAATTTTGGAGCCAATGACCTCAAGATCTTTGCAACAACTGATCTTGATGTCAACACCTCTCCACATACTTTGATTTGATTCACCAGCTTTGTAACTCTGGTGAAGAAATCTGTAATACTTTCGTTGTCTTCCATCTGAAGCAACTCATAGGTTTTCTTGTAAGTTTGTAACCTCACCTCTTTCACCTTCTATGCGCCTCCAAATGACTTTTCAAGAATCTCCCATGCTTCCTTTGCTGATTCTGCATCGCTAACTTTTTCAAAGTTATCTGGATCAACACATTGATGGATTATAAACAGCGCTTTATAATCTTTCTTCTTCAATTCTTTGTGTGCAGCCTTTTCTTGATTTGTCGCGTTCTCCCCAAGCGGTGTTACTCCTTCCTTCACAAGATCCCAAAGATCTTGATAACAGAAAACCACCTTGATCTGCTTGCACCAATTCTCAAAATTATCTTTCTTGAGAATTGGTAGGGTCGCCGGAAAGTGCCCATTTAAATGATTCATAGCCATCACGATTTTCCTCCTTGAATCGCAACCGGAGCTCTAGATACCAGATGTTGGAATTCAACCACAACCTATGGTGATTCCGCTTCAATCTTGATCTCAAGATTGAACACAAACCCACTACGCAATAGCAATGAAGAACAAAGAAATAAGAAGAACAAACTAACAGCAAGAAAGAAAAGAGAGAGAAGAGAAATATTTGGAGAAGTGTTTTACCCATTAACCGTGGGATTTTGAATCTATTGTATTTTCACTTGCTACCCGCAAACTGTGAATTCTATACAATTGTTTTTGTTACAATGCAAGGGATACTCCCTTTATATAGATTTAGATTTACAATGGCCCAAAAACTTTAAAGCCCAAAATATCAAATCTAATCTAAATCATATCTAATCTAATCTAAACAGAATCCAGTCAAATCTAATCTAAGATGCATCTGTCGAAACAATTCGACACTCCTAGACAATTCGACACATGTTAGTTTCGACACACTATGAATTACAATTTAACATTATAAAACATCATTCCAACAAAAGGGTGAGAATTCACATAATTATTGAAATCATAAGATAATAATTAATTTAAAACATACAAACATAATTACAATTATTCTCACACTTCAAGGTTTCATCAGTAAAGTATTACTCAAGTAACCATACCATTCACAAGTATATCCACACAATCCACAATTTCACCAATTCAACAATTCACATAAATACACATATACACAATGAGACTCGATGCAAGACTCAATGCAACTCATGTCATGTGGTACCAACACTTATTATTTTTTTGTTTTTACATTAAATCGGGTCCGTTCTCTAGACCAATAACACACAAAGCCCGTTCTTTAAGCTTTCAAACCCCGTTTTAGGTTTGGGACAAGTCACTAGCTCCCACGAAACTAGCAAGCATTGCCTCTTGGCACAAATGATGCGTATGCAATCAACAATCATATGCAATTAAGACCGTTCTCTAATCTTAATATCATGCATATCTCCAATAATTCATCACACTTGAATTACCACACATTTGCACACACAATCACATTTTCAAAAGCATAGCATTTTTACTACAAACATGACCACCACGCTTAGCAATTAATACACAAGTATCAACACAATCCAATCTCAATTCACAAAACACACATCGCTAATTAAATATAGAATAATTAATCCATCACCAATAATTAAATTCAATATTCATAAATAGTCAATATTCAATAAGTAATCCAATATTCAATAAACAATTCAATATTTAATAAGTAATCAATATTTTAACAAAACAATCATTATTTAAATAAATAATCAATATTTAAATAAATAATTAATATTTTAATAAATGTCCAAGAAATATTCAAGGCTTAATTGCAATTTTGGTCCCCCTATTTTGGTTTTTTCACGGTTTTAGTCCCCCTATTTTGTGTTTAAGCAGTTTTGGTCCCCCATCCCAATTTTGGCCCAACTGTTCATGTACGGTCGTGTACTGTTCATGTACGGTCATGCACTGTTCATGTACGGACAAAATGAACAGTGCACGACCGTACATGAACAGTTGGGCCAAAATTGAGATGGGGGACCAAAACTGCTTAAAAACAAAATAGGGGGACTAAAACCGTGAAAAAACCAAAATAGAGGGACCAAAATTGCAATTAAGCCAATAAAATTCTATATTTAATAAAGTTTCTATATTTTAATAATAATTGATATTTTAATAAGTCTCAATAATTATATAAAGTTTCAATAATTAAATAAAGTTCCAATAATTAAATATAGTTCTAATAATTAAATATAGTCTCAATATTTAAACAAATTTCTTATAGTTATCACTATAATTATTATTCTAACCTTAAGCAATGTAAATGAGTAAATAACATTCATATCTTACTAATTAGTCCCTGCGCTATAGTTGAAAGAAAAGAAAAAGGGTCCACTACATTAAATTTTATCTGAACATCATCATGTTTCCATGCTACTTCCACATGAATTATATATATAATAATAATATAATTAATTGAACTACTTTTTATCCCTATTGTTTCTAAGTCAATATCATACTTATCAAAATATTATAGAAAATTATATGGGATGTGATTTAAATACAGTGGCATAAATATCATTATCAGTTCTTAATTCTTACTGCAGAACACACAATAACTGACCAATTTGTATTCTGTAATCAATTGTCCAAAAACACTTGAAAGCTAAATAGAATAATTAATGCAATTGAAATCAATTGAGAGTAATACCAGTCTATATCAGGTTAGTGATATATGCAATGTTTTAAAAACCGGACCGGTCATCAAACCGGTAAGAGTATTGGGTCACTGGTTCATCGGTCGAACCACTGGGGCACTGGTCGAACCGCATAACTAAACCGGATTAAACCGGATTAAACCGGATAACTCGGTTGAATAAACCTGTCATTATAACAAAATTATATATGTATAAAACCGGTCGAACAAGATACTTCAGTCTCTAAAAAATACAACTGACACTTAAATTTTTTGAAAATATCATATTATAAATTCACAAGTGCATAATTTAAATTCAAATTTTAAAGATAGTCTAATTGTAAAGTATTACACATAACAAAATAGTACAAAATTACAAATTGTACTTGCAAACAAAGTCTAATTGCATCAAATATAATTGCATAGTTTATAACAAAATAACACCAATCAAGGTCTACTAAATTTAGTTCCAAGGAGGTAAAATTATTTCGATGTTGGGATCTCCTTCTTCAATATCAAAACCACCTGCAGCAAAATCAACCGCATCCGCAACATCTTCCCCATCAATGATATCATTACGTTGATTGTTTTCTCCAGAATTAAGTTGTGCATCATCCTCAACATCAACCTCATCCAAATTTAATTGATCTATAACAAAATCCAATTTAGAGAGTTTAGCAATTGACATATAGTAATAATTTAACATAACAAAATTGTAATTCACAATAACTAATACCATACCAATATCCTTTGAAAAAGGTTGGATTGTCATACTAGCAAGATCTTTGCGTAGTGCTTCCACTTCCTCAATAGTTAAGAATGGTGGTGAATCCTCCAACACCCAATTAGAATGATCACCAAGTGTTTCAAAATTGATAGGATCATAATTTTGTTTCTTCTTGTTTCTATAAATCATTAACCATAATATCAAACATAGAACCAAACAAATTATAACGACCAATTATTGAAGTAAATAGAAAGATACAATAGCTAAAAAACAATGAAGTTTACTAATGAATTGCAAATAGGATCATGTAGTACTATTACCATGCATATTATCAAATAGAGAAGTTTACTAAAAATACAGAAAAATTGGGTTAACATGTTGATAATATATTAATTCAATATATAATGAGAGAACAACCTGTGAAAATTTTGGTGATGCTTTACATATTAATTCCGTGGGTTTGGTGAAAACAGCCTGTGAAAATTTTCAAACAAATAAAATTTTCCATCTACTGCAACTTAATTATGGTGCTGAAAAATTTCCATTATATCCAAACAAAGAAAATAACGCAGGAAAGAGAGGGAAAACACGGAAGGAATTCATTGACTGGGCCCTTAATTTTTCTAGCCCGAAACAATCAAGCCTACACTATTCACCACTTAATCCTTTTGTTTATCTCATTACATACAATGGATCTCTACTATAAATGATAACACATTAAACCAAATTTGTAACAAAAAACATTACTCTCACAAAGCATACAAAATATAAAGCGACCTATATACCATATTGGACGGTTGGAAAGAAAATTTTCCATTATATCCAAACAAAGAAAATTTTCTAAAAATAATTGTATGTCAAATTAATCTAAGTAGTAACAATGTGTGATGATCTCTACAAAATTTTCTATAAGTCTTACCCAAATTTTCTAATTTAATTCATAGAAATAACACATTAGCCCCAAGTCTTATCCAAACAAAGAAAATTCTCATTTGAAGGCTATGAATGAAAATAATTATCAAGTATAGAAACATTAGCATATAAAGCATAATAAGTGCCATACCTATTTTGTAGCCGTAAGTTATAACGAACAAAGACGAGATCATTAAGCTTTTGATGCTCCATCCTATTTCTTTTTTTTTGAATGAATGTGCTCAAACACACTCCAATTTCGTTCACATCCAGATGCACTACAAGTTTGGCTCAAAATCCGAATAGCAAGCTTTTGCAAATTGGGCGCTTCAGTTCCTTAAGTTTCCCACCATTGATCTAGAACAATGCATGTGAAAAAATTAGAAAACATTTTTAAATACATATTGACATTGTACTAAAATCAAATGCATAAAGTTTATCATCTAATTTTACCTGGCAAAATTTCATCTCGGTTTTCTACGGTTGTTGTCCTTCCAAAACTACCTTCACAATTTTTGAATGAACTCATCTCAGCAGTTAATTTAGTTCGCAAGTCCTTACTATCATAAGCATACTTTTCAATGACATCCAAAAGGCCTTGGGTGGTGGACTTGTTTTTTTCATATTCTGGATTGAATCTACAAGATGGATTTACCCAATAACCAGCAGCATGAAGATTTTTGCGAAGTTGTGCATCCCAACGGTTATCCAAGATCTTCAAATAAGGCTCTACTTTCAGCTTATTTCTTCTAAACCTCTTCTCAATCTCCTCCCTTGCTTTATACATAGCTCGATAGAGATATCCCATAGCCGGTTTATCTTCACTATCAATAATACGCAACACACGTACAAGAGGCTCTGTAATTTTCACTATATCAGCACATGTAGACCAAAAGCTTGAGTCTAAGACTTGTTCCACAAATTGCTTTGCCTTGACATCTTTGGAATAAGTTGTGGTTGTCCACTCTTTGGATGTTACCATGGCTCTTAGTGCATCTTTATGAGACAAAAGACTTTGCAATGCAATGAAATTAGTAGCAAAGCGGGTTGGAGCAGGACGAAGTATTTCTCTTCCACCTGTATTTTGTCTCATCAAATACAATGCAAAACAACGATTATATATGAATTTGGTAATTTTTTAAGCATGTGACACTGCCCCACTTACTTCCTCTAATTTCCCCATGTCTTGCAACATCAAATTAATATAGTGTGCTGCACAAGGAGACCAATACAACTTAGGAAATTCCTTTTCCAACAACTTTCCAGTAGCAACATAATTCGCAACATTATCTGTAACGATCTGAACAACATTTTCCGGGCCAACATACAACACTACTTCCTTGAAAAGCTTAAACAACGTGTCTGCAGTTTTAGAAGCACCAGAGGCATCAACAGACTTTATGAAAACAGTTCCGTTGGGGCAATAAACTAAAAAGTTAATAAGAGTTCTCCTACAACGATCAGTCCACCCATCTGCCATAAGAGTACAACTTGTATCCTTCCAAATAGAACGATATTGCTCTATCTGTATCTTCACATCATCAACCCATTTATTTAACAAATTACCACGAAGGGCATGCATAGTAGGAACTTTATATCCAGCACCCATGCAACAAAGAGCATCAACTGCAGGTTGAAAATGAGGCGAATTTGCAGCATTGAAAGGAATAGATGCATCAATAAACCACTTTGCAATAGCAATATCACACTTTTCTACCACTTCTTTACTTTGCATCACACTTTTTAAAGTAGGCTGAGCTCCCGGAGTTGTTCTGGGTAAAAAAATAAGTACCAATGCGAGTGTCATTCATTTTAGATGCACCAATTCGCGGGTTCATTTGTACTTGCAATTCATCCCCCTCCGCAGTAAATGACTCGCTTTCAGCCACATCTACAAATTTTCTTTTCTTGCTCCGCTCATTAATATGTTGTTTCATCTGAAAACGAATTTCAGCAGGTACTGACTTACAAATTTCAACATTTCCTGCTACTCCAGCCAAATGTTGCTTTACCCTATGAATTCCACCTCCACCAAAAGCTTTGTGACAGTAGATACAAACAAGAGATTTTCCATCAGGACTTTTAGTACAATGTGCCCAAGATATATCAGTCTTTCCTCTAACATTATTTTGAACTAAACTATAAGCTGAAGAGGCTTCTTGTGATGGTTGTAACACCCCAATTCCCATCGCGAATAAATGATACATATATAAATCAGAGTAAATAAAAATTTATTTTTCCGACAGAACCAAGGATGTCACATTTAAAAGAAGAAAATACAATCCCTGCTCATACATTTGATACATAGCACAAAATAAAATACCCTCAAAGGGAAACTTTTTCCATATAAAAGGAAAGGTCAATTATGGAATAAAGCGGAAAGATCCATAACCGACTTATTTTACAAAATAAATTATTTTATAACATCCAAATACACATACAAGGTAATACAAAATAATCCTACAAATGTATACAAATATAACATAATCGTTCCCCGACTACCGTGCTACGTATTAGAGCAAACACCAAGACCGACAAAAGAACGGAGGGCTAATCTTCACAAAAAGACCTCCAGCAACTCTAATCTGCAATGCCTCATAGAGCATTATAAAACAGCAGAAGGGTGAGAAATAACAACTAAAATCAAGATTGCATAATAATATGCAAACACACGATCAAACACATGTATAAATCATCTCACCCATACCATCACATACTAACACATATAGCATGCCACGATTATGACCTATGGAACCACACCACCACATCACCACAAAACATAGCATATATTCATACATAGCACATGTCTATACATAACTAATGCATTTATCACATATGCACATCAAAGTACCAATGTTATCACAATCCCAACACATAACAAATCAATGCACAATTTTCACACATCATCAATCCATGATTTATGCAAATGCACAGAGACCGACACAACGACTCTATCCAAATGCCATGCGGTACCGACTTCCAACATTTCTCAAAACCAGTTCACTCAAGAACTATTGGAACCATCGCTCGTTACATCACTGTAACTCCTCGTCGGGCATACGATGTTTCCCCGTCGCTTTCGGTCCTCTTGGTATAAGGCGCACGACGTTTATGGATTGCTTTCGGTCCTCTTGGTATAAGGCGCATAATCCGATCGCTTTCGGTCCTCTTTGTATAAGGCGCACAATCGTCTATAACCATCGTTTTCGGTCCTCTATATTTTTAAGGCACACGATCCAATCAGATCGCTTTAAGTCCTCTTATGTTTAAGGCGCACGATGTTATAGCAGATTCCCTCTGGAACCAAACCGTCGCTCACGACGTCACAAGAATGCATATCATGATGCTTGGCATACAATGACTCATGACATTCATAATGCACACATATATGCAATCATCTCAATCCACAAAATCATGTTTTTCAATTTAAGCCCAAAACAATGCATTTATTTGCCATACGGCCAAAAACTATCATCACACCATCTAATCACATGCATTTACACCATACCACAACATACAAGTCATACCATATTCATATCCACAGCACATGGCATTATACACATCAAGTACACACAATTACAACGACAAAAGTTGACAAAATGACACTATTCCAAATTCCTGACATAATTTAATCGGCCAACAATCTCTAAACCATCAACATAGGAAAGAACACTTCATAAGCTTTCTAACGCATCAAACCACGCCTCAAATCGAATCACGGATCAAAAGTTACAAAGAAAACAAGTTGGGAAAAACTGCCACATTCGCAGTGCGAAGCTCCTAGCGAGTCCTTCGCTACTTCATTCACAGTGCGAATGTCCCAGCGAACCAAGTCAGTGCCAAAAATCCTAGAAAATTCTTACCGTTCGCAGTGTGAACGTCCCAGCGAATGCTCGCTACCCCATTCGCCGTGCGAGTCACCCAGTGAATCAAGTCAGAAGCAAAACAACACAAAATAACCTAATGTTCGCAGTGCGAACACCCAGCGAACGCTCGCTACTTCCTTCGCAGTGCGAACTGCCAGTGAATGCTCGCTTTCCCCTTCGCTAGGGGATTCGCAGTGCGAACCTGCGAAAACCAGAATTCCCAGCAGCGCTGTTACAATCCCATATGCATATTTTCTTCCCCAAAACCTTTCCAAACCAACATATATCAATCAAAACATAACCTAATCATGGTAACAAGTATTCTACTGCGTTTACATCGATTTCTAACCGCGAAAACATCGATTTCTATCTATTACCTCATGTCGACCTATAATTGAAAACTAGAAGAAAATAACCAAACAATCCAAGAAAACATACACATATACATATACAAGCAAGATATAATCGAAACTTCTCACCCTTACCTGATTAATCGAAGACCAAGCTTTTGATTTGATGATTTTCTTCTTTTCTCCTTCTTTCTCTTTTTATCTTCTCTTCTCTTTCTCTTTCTTTTCTTTTCTTTTCTTTACTATTTTTCTCTCTTTTCTTTCTTTTTATGAAAATATCTACCCCAAAAAAGACCAAAATATCCCTACTCTCAAATATCTCACAAACGCTCTCAAAATGCGATAAAACATAAGCATACCGATGAAATATATTTCGAGAAATAAAAGTTGAAAAGAAATTATAATTTATTGCAAATATTTTACCTATCAGGGAAATTGACTAATTAACTCAATTAGCAGGTAAAATACAATAAATTCACATAAATGAAATAAATAAATACAATTAAACAAATCGGGGCGTTACAATGGTGGTTGTGATGATGGTGTTTCAGAAGATGCCATTTTCCTGTAAAACAGTTCAAAATGTAAGTTTTAAAAAACCAAAAGTCACAAACAATATTGGTTATTCAAAATGTAAGTTTTAAAAATGTAAGAATATACAGTTAAAAATGTAAGCATATCCTGAAAAAACTACTATTCTAAATCTAATATTCTAAATAATCTCCTAAATCCTAATTATGAAAAACTTACATTTTTAAAAGTCACAAACAATATTGGTTATTCAAAATGTAAGTTTTAAAAATGTAAGAATATAAAGTTAAAAATGTAAGCATATCCTGAAAAAACAATATCCTTATTATGACAGTGAGAAAACAATAGCATATGACAGTGAGAAAACAAAAAGTGATAAACAGTGAGAAATTTATTAACCAAAATTTGGTGATGATGAGGACTTAACTTATTAACCAAATTTTAATAGCCACATCAATTGAAGACTAAAATTTGGTTTACACTGTATGTCATCACTTTCACTTTGTTTACATTTCACATAAAAATCTACAGAAATATCAGCATAAAACATTAAATCCACATAAAAATACAAATAAAACTAAAAAAATACACTATATGTCATCAAGAAGGTAGGACATTTGTTTACATTTCCTCCATCAAACAGCAACAATAATTTCAGAGAATTTTTTACAACAGCAACAATAATTTCAGAGAAGATGTGACACTATAACAAAATCTAACACTAATTTTTTAAAGAAGAAAATTAGACACTATAACAACAATAATTTTTTACAACAGCAACAATAATTTGATTAATTTCAGAGAAGAAAATCTGACACTATAACAATGAAGAAAAATGACGAACCTGAAAAATCAAAAAGGAGATGATGCGAAGGAGAGAAACAGAGAGGAAGAAGCGATTTGAATTTTGCAGATGAATTTTCCAGCTTGCGATGAGGAACAGATCGATTTTGATTTGGATTTGGATTTTGGAGTTCTGCAGTTCCTTACCCTAGCCAATGTGTTTTGTTTTCCTTTTTTTTTTAATACTGAAAACTCAAAACGACGTCGTTTTGAGGGAAAGAAAAAAAAATTAAAATGCTTTTCAACCGCCGGTTTATATAACCCGCCGGTTTACCGGTTCACACCGGTTTCCACCGGTCCAATGACGAGGACGATCCGTTAAGTGAACCAGGTCGGCTAGTGCTCCGGTTCCCGGTCGGACCGGCCGGTCCGATCCGGTTTTTACAACAATGGATATATGTATCTGTTGGAAAACTTTCTGTGAATTTGAAAAGGGCAACCGATTAATTAATGGAAGTCAATTCTATTGATTACTTAGAAATTAAATAATTAATATTAATTAATTATTAATTAAATAATTATAATGAGTCACTCATCAAAACCTAGTCTTAACCTAGTTTTGATTGAATAACTCCCTCCCACTTTTTTCTCTCAACTCTCCCACTATTTTCTCCACTCTCCCACTATTTTCTCTCCATCATATCAGATTCATGACTATAAATTGTATTGTGCGTATCAGTTGAAAAAAATACTCCAGATTCTGAATTTTCCAGAATCTCTCTTCCCTCTCTCATTCACTTCATCTATAATTTTTCTTTTTCTGATTAACGAGTGGTTTATCGCACCATCATCGACTGGATTAATTCTAGATACTGCGACTGGTTTTTTAATAACCATCTGAAGGTGTATCTCTAGAGCGATTTATCACAGTGCAATTGATAATCGTATTTCTGAACGGGCTGTTTTATCCTGGAGACGTCGTCGAAACTCGGCTGCTTTGCATACTTATTGGCAGTTCGGCGAAACGTCTTAAAGAAAGTGACCTAGTACGCGACTCTTCCCGATAATTTTCTTTGTGGCAAGTTTATTTTTTAAAACCGGAAACAACATTTTTAAGACGTTTTCATAACTGCCATGACTACTGAGGAAATTATCGGTACTACTGCGGTCGCTTCTGTCTCTGACAAACCATTCAAGTTTGAGGGATCCAATTTCAAACGTTGGCAAGCTAAGATGAAATTTTTCTTAACTCTGAAGAAGGTTGCCCACGTCCTGATTGAGGATATCCCGGTTGTTCCTTCTGGATCAACTGAACTACCTAATGGTAAGTCACCTGCAGAATCAGACGGGACTTCCAAAACGTCTGAATCAGACTCTGCAAAAGCTAAGGCTGCAGCAGATGACTTACAGCTCAGGAAAGAAATCGCCCTATGGAAAGAGAATGCCTATCTATGCAAAAATCACATTCTGAACAGTCTTGTTGATGATCTGTACGACTACTACAGTAGTTACAAGACTGCTAAACAGGTATGGGAGGCTCTGCAAAGGAAATATGATACTGAAGAAGCAGGTGCGAAAAAATATGTTGTCAGCCGCTACTTGAACTACAAGATGGTGGATGAAAAGTCTGTGGAAGCTCAAAGCCACGAAATTCAGAAAATTCCTCATGAAATTATTACAGATGGTATGCCCCTCAATGAACAATTTCAGATTGTTGTTATCATTGACAAACTGCCCCTTGGTTGGAAAGATTTCAAAAATGTGCTTCGCCACAAAACAAAAGAATTTTCAATCGAAAGTCTGATTACTCGCCTTCGAATTGAAGAGGAAGCTCGGAGACAAGATCAGAAAGATGAAGTCTTAGTTGTTTCTAACAACAAAAAGAGATTCGGTGCGGTTCTGAAGCCTACGGGCAAACCATTAAAGAATCAGAACCGCAATGCTGTGAACCGAATTAAGAATGGGAATCCCTCTAAGGCCCCATCTGCTCCATTTGCTAGGCAACTGCCACCACCTCAAAGAAATGATGCTCCGGTTTTCTCTTGCTACAATTATGGGAAACCGGGTCATATGGCAAAAAAATGTAAGAGCAGGCCTAAACCTGTTGCTGGCTCAAGTGCTCAGGTTAACCTGACTGATGAGCAATTCATTGCTATGATCACTGAAGTCAACATGGTTGGTGGAAGTGATGGTTAGTGGATAGACACTGGCGCCACTCGTCATGTCTGTTACGATCGTGCTATGTTCAAGACATACATGAATGCTGAAGATAAGAAAGTGATGTTGGGAGACGCTCACACCACTAATGTTGCTGGAATTGGAGATGTTGAGCTGAAATTCACCTCAAGAAAGACTTTGATCTTGAAGGACGTCATGCACGTTCCTGAAATTAGGAAGAATCTTGTTTCTGGTTTTCTTTTAAATAAGGTTGGGTTTAGTCAAACTATAGGGGCAGATTTGTACACCATCACTAAGAATGGTATTTTTGTCGGGAAAGGGTGTCGCTCCCAGAATTTTCATCCAGGTACAAACGCGAGAATGGCGCGGAAAAACAGAGTCGCCAGCCGTATAAATTTATCCCAAGAGAGGGAAAGGGAACACCGCATAAACCTGAGGAAGAGGGAAAGGTATGGTCATCGCAACCATAGCCTGGGTTCGGGAGTCGGTTACGCGAGGGGAAGGTACTAGCACCCCACGCGTCCATCGTACTCGATGGGATCCACGCTTGTTGTCTATTCTAAGGGTGAGTTATCCTATCATCTATGGTTGTACTAAGACGGGGAGGGAAAAACAAAGACAGACTCGGTAGGACGTCGACGTCCTAGGCCTACGTACCCCCTTTATGCAATGGGGAATTCAGAGTAAACGTAGTTCGGACCAAGTTCTTTTGTGTTTTTTATGAGCGACGTTAAGTTCGCGTTCGGCAGTTAGGGTCGATACCTGTTTGCGACTCAGACGGAAGGTAACGTGCCCTTTTTGAAAATAGCCTTTAAGTTTGACGGTCCCGAAGGACAAAAAGGTTTGAAGTTGGTTTGTATGTTTTAGGACAGAAGTGACTTGAGTTAGTTAATAACTCGACTTGAACCAAAGTCTATGACACGGGAACGAATGCATCGCATGGTCGCCCCCAATGGAACGTATTCTCAACACCCTAGAAGAGAGAAGGGGGCCCCTCAATCTTCATTTCCTATGTTTAAGGCTCGCGTGCAAGGCAAGTTGACCTTATTAAGTATCTTAAATATGTTTGGAGATGAGAAGAGAAAACACCAGGGAAACTCTAAGGGGGACTAAGGGTCCTAAAGTTATCATGCATGGGTGACCTACGGTTAGTGGGGTTTGACGACTACCTAAACCTAAAGGAACAAGATGAGAGAAGGAAAGAGTAAGGGTGAATGTGGATGATTATCCACACCCTCAAAGAACTTACCTCAACCCCTGCATAAAAGGTTAGTATGAAACAGACATAAGCAAAGGAAATGAGACAAATGAAAACCAAACAAGGGCATATAATAGTGATAATAATCCAAACATAAATTAAGAAGTCAAATAAACAACCCCAAAACAATGGCACAAGTGCCTCTTCAAACAGATAACCAGACGAGATCAAGGATGCACATACAAGAAAATCTCACACAAAGAGCAATTGAACAAATAGTAAAACAACTTCTAAAATCACCAAATTAAATATCAAAGTTTCTTAACCAGATACAAACAAAATACCAAAAACTCCTACAAAAATTCAAAGTGTTAGTCACTCAAACAATTAGGCAAAGCTCAGGTGAGAAGTAGGGTTCAGTGTGCCAAAGGGAAGGACCAAAATGCAATATGCAATAATTTTAAAAATGAAAGAAAAATATTTTAATGCACTACATAATGTTATCTAGCAGATGCAAAAAGAACGGATTGAAAATATTTTATGGTTGCAGGGAAATAAAATAAGCAAATTTAGGTATGCATGATATGAGTGATGCAAAAAGAAATTAACTAAATAATTAATTTAGATGATAAGAAATAAAATAAAATAAAATAATAAAATTTGGAAAATTTTATAAGATGATGACAATGATGCATGAATTTTCTGGGATTTTTTAGATGCAACTAACTAATTTTAATAATTAAAAATGAAATGTAGTAATTAAAATAAAAATAAAATGAAATAAAAATGTTGGGGGGTGTAATGAGTAAATACAATGCGTTGAAAATGATAATGGGCTAAAGAGTGGGGGTGCCATTAGCCAGCCCAGCCACTAAGGTCCGTCTGCAAAAATAAAAAAATAAAAAAAGAACACGCATGGACCTGGTCAACAATCAGACTCCATATGGGCCCTAGGATCAATCGTACGCTCTGGAGTTAGTCAACAAAATCCCAAGGTATGTAATATCAATGGTCAGGATGAAAAGGCACACCAGACTTACCAGACACGCACACACACGTAACTTATCAGTACACTATACTCCCCCATGTGCCTGGCACATGCTATTTTTAATGTGCTGGCAGCCTACCATTCGTTTGATGCATCCAACGACCATGGCTTAGTCAACTAACGGAAAAGTAAACAAAAGGAAATAAAACAATGGGTGGAACACGGTAAGTTCAGTGGGGTAATAAACACCTGATCGTCAGAATAAAAAAACAAAAATAAAAAATGTGGCGACATAAGGGCCGTTAGATCAAAAGAATAGATGGTGGAGATTTCATCTCCTACCTCCAGCCACCCCACCTCGCCGGAACCCTCACCAGCCGCCGGAGCTAGGGTTCCGGCCACCTCCTCCGTCACCTGCGACTAAAAACCTGCCCAGAAAATGCAAAACCATATACCATCCTGTCCAGAATTCAACGATGATTCCAAATATATCATCCAAAATCACAAATTGTTAGTGTATAATAAAAAACGAAAGGAGAAAGGTTAGGGCATAAAACTTTAAACGCACCAAACAAACAATATACGCATCCATATTCAAAACCAATCATATCAGCATGATCTATAGACATCACACAACATTATGCACGATTAAAATTCAAGTTTCATGATCACGAAAAAACCCACCAACCTGGGATGGTACAATCTGAATCCTTGCCTTTGGCTGCGAATGATGGTCGATTTTCACTCTATGGATCACCAGGAAGAGGTTTGTGGAAGAAGTTCGTGAAGAAACCTTGTGGATTGTGAGATTTGTTGAAGAAAAGCTTTAGGGTTGCACACTTCAATTCTCCTCCAAATGTACGTGAGTGAATCCTAACCAGTGCATGAATGAGCTTATATAGACTAGGGATTTTCACTGATAATGATTTGGGCTTGGGAAATTCCTTGTTTAATGAGTTTTGGACAAATTTGGAATTTTACATAATATGGAATACACCTCTCTCCATGCATGTTCACTTAAAAATTCCATGATGGATCACTTACATCTGAATTGCTAATCACACCCAAATTGGAATTGGGCCTTGAGATGTATTGGTTAATGAGTTTTCCATATTTTGGCAATTTTAAATAATGGAAAATAAGTGAAGAATAAACCATGGAATTTCTTAATTCTTGGGCCCAAAATAATCCTCAAGGAAGGTTATTTGATATTAGAATATGGCATGAAGCAATGGAATTGATTATAGGTCACTATGCCCAAAGTTGTGAAAATGGAGCCATGAGAAACCCTAAAAACCACTTTGCCTACTTTTGATCATATCTTGAGTTTCACAAATGATATGGAGACCCACTAGTACTTGTTGGAAAGAGGAGAAAAAGACCTTCAACTTTCATGTTTAAGGAAAATTCATCTGAATCTTCCTTGATGGTGTAAAGTCAGGTTGAAGGTAGTGTAGAAACTTGCCAAAAACAGAAACTTTTCATTATAGGTCACCTTCCAAATTTAGAAACTTTGCACCAACTCCTGATTCCTGATAAATATGTATGAAACTTGACCCCTGGAGACCATATGAAGATGTGAGACCTTGAAAACCTTGAAGGGAACCTCAAAATTTCACAGTTGACTTTTCTCTTTTCACTGTTGACTTTTCCCCAAATTCTCCTGATTTCCAATCTATTGGCCAATTGAATCTCCCCTGAACCAAACTGATGGTCAGTCTTCCACTCCTAGACACTTGGGGACCCAAGGAATACCATGGAATTAAGTCTTGCCCAAAAAATCAGAAATAAACTGACTTTATAGCAAACCCTAGTTTTGGTACCCTCAGTCTAGGAGGAAATAACACAGTCTCCAAATCCAAATTCCTCTGAATATGATGTGTATCCTCTCCAACAAAGATAAGATATGCCATTTGGTGATGAAAAAAACCCAAGGAGCTTGCCCGTTGGAGCAATAAACCCAAGAATTTCAAAACCCTAATTTATGCACTGGTTAGGAGAGAGTGATCCACTTGAGATCCCTTGCCACTTGTGAACTCTTGATGATGTGGTAGACTAGATAGGACCTTCCTGAACTGCCTCAGGCACCTTGACCCCATGCTAATGGTATGCATACATGATAATGCAAGAAATGAAATGAAACATAAGCCAGTTAATAAAAAAGTAAGGAGGGCAAATTTTGGGGTGCAACAGCTGCCCCTATTCAATCAACTTGGTCCTGAGGGTATGATAGCGACGGCTTTCAGACAATCAGGATGCATGGAGATTGAATACCAAAGAACCCGGAAATTTGTAATCCTCTACTGGAGAATTAGCCATAAATGCTGCTATGCTGGGTATAAAGTGAGACAAACTCTCTCAAGTTATGTCATCTCTGCTGATAAAGAGAACTGACAAAGAAAATCTTCAAAGGATTGTTATCCCTCCTGATAAAGAGAAACTAGCAAAATAAATGTCATCCCTGCTGACAAAGGGAAACTGATGAAAGAAAATATCCAAAAGCCTGATATCTCTGCTGATAAAGAGAATTAGCAAAATAAATGCCATCCCTGCTGATAAAGGGAAACTGACGAAAGAAAATCTTCAAAGGATTGCTATCCCTGCTGATAAAGAGAAACTAGCAAAATAAATGCCATCCCTGCTGATAAAGGGAAACTGACGAACGGAAATATCCAAAAGCTTGCTATCTCTGCTGATAAAGAGAAACTAGCAAAACAAATGCCATCCCTGCTGATAAAGGGAAACTGACGAACAAAAATATCCAAAAGCTTGCTATCTCTGCTGATAAAGAGAAACTAGCAAAAACAAATGCCATCCCTGCTGATAAAGGGAAACTGACGAACGGAAATATCCAAAAGCTTGCTATCTCTGCTGATAAAGAGAAACTAGCAACACAAAAGCCATCCCTGCTGATAAAGGGAAACTGACGAACGGAAATATCCAAAAGCGTGTTATCTCTGCCGATAAAGAGAAACTAGCAACACAAAAGCCATCCCTGCCACTACAAGAAAAAAGGTCTGATACCACGCACGAAAAACCGAGGCTATATACAAAATAACCGTGGCAATTCGATGTTGCCACGGTTTAGCCACGATAATCAAACTGTGGAATATGCGGCCGTGGCCCAAAGTATAGTCCACGGTTTTCATGTTTGTGCCACGTTTTATAGACATCCGTGGCTAGAAGAGGCCACGCTTTACACATGCAGGTTATGGCCGCGGTTTGTCTTTTGCCTCAGTTTTTAACAGTGGGTAAAACTAGCCACGGTTCATATATAATGTAAAACGTGCTCTAGTTTCCCAGGTATGGCCACAATTTAAACAGTGGGTAAAACTAGCCACGGTTCATATATAATGTAAAACGTGCTCTAGTTTCCCAGGTATGGCCACAATTTAAACCGCGGCTAATTTTATACATGGTTTTACTATATTTAGTACTGCCACACTTTCTATTTGTGCCATATAATTGTGTTCTACCTGCAATGGCTTAAAAAGTTTATTTTAGATCAAATTAAAATCTAACTATACAAGCAACATTATGCCACAAATCCAAAATATATTGACTAAAAAACATGTTAGTGTGCGCGACATTTTCTTATAAGTCACCAAACTATTACATCAAGTATTGCGCTACCGACTAATAAGTCGCCAAAATATATAAGTCTACATCAAATGCGCTACCGACTAATAAGTCGCCAAAATATAGTCATCCCAAATTAAAAACAAAGGTTCTTAATAGTCATCCCATAAAACATGTATAACTAGCTAGTATATCTTAAACTCATGCATCATAATATTCATCTTCTTCTTGATCATCACAACCTCCTTCTTGTTCTTCTTCCATATCTTGATCATCATCACAAGCTTCTTCATCACCATTCTGCAAGAAAAATGATATATAAATAAGCAATGATAAAATAAAACCAAGTATAAAATTAGCAATGATAAAATAAAACCAAGTATAAACTAATTTATACATCCTAACCATTTTGTTTCACAAGTTCAATAACTGCCATCCATTACCATTCTAGTAGCAAGCATAACATGCCTTACATAACTTTGATTCATGCTAATACATTTACAGGACAGTTACACAACAGGGCAACCAAACACTAATACAAATATCTCTAGTTTAGTTCATTGCCTTTTAACAAGCATTCACACAACTCAAGCTAACAACCAATCTAAGTAATTCAACATACAATTCTAACTAGATTTTCAAAATTCTAACAATAGCATTTAAGAAATTCAAATTTATTTTGATCCACAAGCTAATACATACATTACAATTACCCAATCATGCATACATATACCCAATTATAACAAGGAAACCAACAATTCCATTTTTATTAATTCCCATATCAATGAAGTTTTTAACAGTACCAAACCATGAAATGTTAGTTTCACTACATAATTATTCATAACTCAATTCACACTAACTCAATCATGACAAGTTCTAATAGCTGCAACATTTTTTTCACACATTCAATGCAAGTTCAAATTACAAACCAGCCAAACTAACATAATATATCTACACTAACTGTGACTAGCTTCAAGGTGTAGCACCCCAAAATTTGCCCTCCTTACTTTTACTAACTGGCTTATGTTTCATTTCATTTTTTACATTATCACGTATGCGTATCATTAGCATAGGGTCAAGGTGCTTGAAACAGTTCGAGAAGGTCTTATCTGGTCTACTACATCATCAGGGGTTCACAAGTGGCAATGGATCTCAAGTGGATTACTCCCTCCTAACCAGTGCATGAATTAGGGTTTTGAGATTCTTGGGTTTATTGCTCTAATGGGCAAGCTCTTTGGGTTTTTATCATCAACAAATGGCATATCTTATCTTTGTTGGAGAGGATACACGTCATATTCAGAGGAATTTGAATTTGGAGACTGTGTTATTTCCTCCTAGACTGAGGGTACCAAAACTAGGGTTTGCTATAAAGTCAGTTTATTTCTAATTTTTTGGGCAAGACTTGATTCCATGGTATTCCTTGGGTCCCTGAGTATCTAGGAGTGGAAGATTGTCCATCAGTTTGATTCAGGAGAGGTTCAATTGGTCAATGGGTTGAAAATCAGTTAACTTGGTCAGAAAGTCAACTGTGGTCAGCACAAAGTCAAACCTCAAGATTTTTGGTCAACATCAAGATCATGGGGTGAAATTCATCATTTGATCAAGGGTTGATCATGATTCATCAAGGAAACCTCAGAATCATCAAGAATCAGGAGTTACTAAATTAGGGTTTTTGTAGGAAAAGTCAACTGTACTTTGACCAGGCCTAACTTCCACATACTTCATCAAAAATTCCTCAACCAAAGCCCATCTTGAAGGAAATTTAATTCCCTACAACTTTGTGTCTCACAAGCCAAGGTCATAAATGCTTCATTTGGGAGATATGAGCTAAGACATTATAGGTCATTTTGAAAGTCAACAAAAGTCAACCTTCTTCAAAAGCTCATAACTTGAACATGGAAGATCAAATTGACATGGGACCAAAAGGGTTGGTTAGAGGACATCTTAAGGTTTCTAAAAAGTATTAATTTGCATTGAGGAGCTAAAGATTGGAGGAGTTATGCTTAGTCAAAGTTGGGCAATTTTGAGGAGGTGCACAGAGCAAACTATGCCTAAAATCCAAATTTTGACAAATGGGCCATAAGTTTCTTAAACCAAACATAAACATTAAGCCATGCACGACCCAAAGAGCATATGTTTGGTTTTTTCTCATTTTATTTTATTTTTATTGGATTTATTTAGTTAAAATCCAATAATAAATGAAATAATTCAAAAAAAATTAACCATGGATTATTCAGGCCCAACTCACCATCAGAAGAAAAAACCCTAGTCTTTATAAGCCAATTCATGCTAGGGTTGAAGGTCATGCATGTGAAGTTGGAGGAGTTCTCAAGAAAACCCTAAAAGAGGATTTTGTATTCAAACTCACGATCCACAAGGTCTTTGCCCAAAGTTCTTCCACAAACTCAACCCTAGGGATTTCTGGGACGAAAACCAACCATTGCTTGAAGCTAAAAGCAGGAACAAAGGCCGTGCCATCTCAGGTATGTCGTTTTTTTCGTGGTCACCAAACCTCTCTTTTTGATATGTATAATGACGTGGTATGCCTGCTGACCATCATGATATGTTTGGTTTTGGTTTTGGACGCGTAAATTGCTTGAACCGTTGATTTGAATTTTTTGGCACGTTTATGTTTCTCTTCGGTTTGATTTATATGTTGATCATCTGACGATTTGGGTTGTACATCTGAGATCCTCGTGAAATTCTGGACAAAATGATGTCCTCCTTTGTATTTTCTGGAGTTTTTTTTTAACAGGTGGCCGGAGTCTCGCCGGAGAAGACGATCGGAATCTTCCCCGGCCGACAGCTACAGTAAACCCTAGCCTCACCCCAGTTTAAAACACAGCCGTGCGATCTAGTTGGATCTGACGGCCCGTGGCGTGCCAGCGCATTAATGAGGGAGGGTCTCCCTCACGTGCGCACCTCTGACTTTCTTGTGTTGACTTCAGATCCCATGCGTGTGTCCCATGTCATCATGTCGTGTGCTTGCGTGCTAGTCCGTGTGATTTGTTTATTCTGTTTGATCATCTCGTTTGACCTTGATCCAAAGGCCCCCGTTGAGTCAACTGTTGACTGGGGCACATGGTAGTTAGGACAGACCCCCACGCGTGTGGGTTGGGCCTTGGCATTGTTATCTACACCCCACCTTTCAGCCCACTTCAACATTCTAACATGCTTAAATTACTCAACGCACCCCCAGGTTTATTTCCTCATTTTTCTTATTATTTTAATTACTACATTTTCATATTTAATTTTTAAAATACTTTCTTGCATTTTTAAATTACTAAAAAAATCATGCATCATGTTTATCATCTTACAAAATTTTCACCATTTTTATTTTTATTTTTTATTTTATTTTATCATTTAAAATTAATTGTTTCGTTAAACTTCCTCTTAATTACACATCTCATGCATGCATAAATTTATTTATTTTCATTCTCCTCACCTATAAAATATTTTTGACTCATTCTTTTTTGCATTTATTCATTAATATTTTAAATTGCATAAAAATATTTTTCTTGCATTTTAAATTGTATTTTACATTGCGTTTAGGTCCTTCTCTTTGGCACGTTGGACCCTCTCCCTTATTTGACTTTCGTGTGATTATTTGAGTGGCTAACGCTTTGAATTTTTGCAGGTATTTTTTATATATTGTTTACCTCTGGTTGAGGATCCCTTAGGATTAATTTGAGAATTTTAGGAATCATTTTTCTAATTATTGGGTTTGTTTTCAATTGAGATTTTCTTGCAGACACATCTTTGATCTTATATGATTACCTTGTTTGAAAGGCATTCATGCCATTTGCTTTGAGAGTGTCCCTTTGATTTCTAAATTCATGATTGGACTATGCTTATTATTGTTTGCCCTTGTTTAAGTGTCATTCACCTCATTGCTCTTATTTATATCTGTTTCTCACTAACCTTTTATGCAGGATCGAGGTAAGTTCCTTAAGGGTATGGATAAGTATCCATGGTCACCCTTACCTTTTCCTCTTTCATCTTTATTCTTTAGGGTTTAGGTCATCTTTAAGCCTCACTAACCGTAGGTCACCCATGCATGATAACTTTAGGGCTCATAGTATCCCTTTAGAGTTACCCTTGCGTCTTCTCTCTTCTCATCTCAAATTTCTCTTAAAACACTTAACAAGAATAAGGTGTATTGCGCACGAGCCTTAAGTATGGGGAATGAGAAATGAGGGGCTTCCTCTCATCTTTCTAGAGTGCTTAGCGAGCGTCCTGTCTTGGGACGATGCGTTAAGTATTCGCCCCTGTGCCCTAGACTTTGGTGCAATGCAGCTTAGGAACTAACTTAAGCCACTTCTGTCCTAAAAAGCACAAACCAACCTCAAACTTTTTTGTCCTTCGGGACCTTCAAACTTAAAGGATATTTTCAAAAAGGGCACGTTACCTTCCGTCTGAGACGCAAACAGGCATCGACCCTAACTGCCGAACGCGAACTTAACGTCGCTCATAAAAAACACAAAAAGAACTTGGTCCGAACTACGTTGACTCTGAATTCCCCATTGCACAAAGGGGGTACGTAGGCCTAGGACGTCGACGTCCTACCGAGTCGGTCTTTGTCTTTCCCTTTCCGTTTAGTACAGCCCTAGATGATAGTATGACTTACCCTTAGAATAGACAACAAGCGTGGATCCCATCGAGTACGATGGACGCGTGGGGTGCTAGCACCTTCCCCTCGCGTAACCGACTCCCGAACCCAGGCTATGGTTGCAATGACCATTCCTTTTCCTCTTCCTAAGGTTTATGCGGTGTTCCCTTTCCCTCTCTTGGGATAAATTTACACGGCTGGCGACTCTGTTTTTCCGCGCCACTCTCGCGTTTGTACCTGGATGAAAATCCCGGGAGCGACACAAGGCCACTTCATTAACTTTTTTATTTCTCACCTTAAAACCTTTAGCAACTCTAACAGGTTTTCATGCAATTACTGACAGTCACAATTCCATTTGTTTAACTCACTAACTTTAATTCGTTCAACATGACTCTCATAACTAACCTACATTTTAACATTATAGCTAATTCACACTAACTGCAGAAACTAACAGAATAGCTAATTCACTCTAACATCATAGCTATTTTTCATTCTTCAATCTAACTCCTAAATCTCAATTCAAATTCTAGCTCTTCTCTAACACAACTAACTTCAAACATAATTTTATGCTAAAAAAAACAGCATAAAATTATCACAACAACAGCATAACAAGTAAAACAGAATTGTACAAGGAAAAAACAGGAACAACACCATTTGTAGTTTACAATATACCTCTTCACAACGAGGAATATGAGTTGACGCCGACGAAATAGGACCAGCATGATGTTCAGTAGTACTAGTGGTAATTCCCAACGCAGATGCCATCATATTAGAGATCTCCTCGTCACTCATATGCGGGTTTTGTTGCTTCATCATGGTCTTAAAAAGTACCTTCATGCCATCCATCTCCCTCTTCATTCCAGCCACTTCATCACTATGCTGCATTTTAATAACCGAAATTTCTTGATTTCTTTTAAACATGGTTGGTGTAGTTGTTTTTCCATAGCAACGTACTCGACCAGATTTTTCTTTCCCGAACAATGACGTAAATGTCTCAAATTCGGTCGAGTTCTTAACAGAATCTTGAAGCTTATCCTAATTAAAAAATATTCACATTATAACCACAGAATATTACATACAGTTGGAACAGAATTTTTCTGATTTTCTACATACAGCACCATTTTCTTGATTTTCTACATACAACACCAGTTTCCAGATTTTCTACCTAGCAGTTTCCAGATTTTCTACCTAGCAGCTTCTACCTAGCAGTTTCAGCCTACAGATGTTGATAGGTTTGAAAACAATAAATTGTACTTACAATTGCAGTTTGTGTTTCCTCATCCACTTTTTTTCCTTTTCGACTTTGTCGAGTCTCAATGAACATCTCTGCTTGGCTAACTTCCTCTCCGTCCTCTTTCTTTGCACGCTACATTGGTTGATATTAAACACATATAATTAGTAATCACTCAACCAATACAGAATTATAAATTGACGAATGTATAAACACACTACCAGTTTTGCACGAATCCTTGCAAAGTTTGTTTGTCCCATACGATGCATATACTTTAGCTTAGCTCTGTTCACAGCATTAACTTTGCTAATTTTCTACATTGAGGAACAGCAAATAGGCAACCAATAGGCAACCAAATGTTAGACAATAACATATCAAATAGGCAACCAAAATTATAATCTATAAGTCGTAAAATTATCTTACTTGGATTTTGCCATTTTTCCAATAGGCAACCAATTGCTTGAAATGAGCTATAGGTACGATCTGGGGACGATGTTTCAATATTTCACTCATAGTAGTGTATTTTGAAAAGCAATTCTTTTTTATACATTTCTTGTAACGCCTCCAAGCATCATTTATCCGAGAGAAAACTGCTCTATGTCCATGCTCAGAGATAATGAATTTATCCTACAACAAAGAAGGGAATTAGATATATACAAGTAACAAATTAGGTAACAAAATGAGAAAATAACTCATTTTGTTCACCCTTTTGTGTTGCATTCGTCTTCTTTTGTAACTTCTTCATTTTCTGTTATAACATTGGAAATATTATGCAGAACATTAGTAATAACATTAGTCTTATACAACCAGAACATTACCAATCAGAAAATTATACAATCAGAACATTAGTAATAAACAGAACATTACCAAACAGAACATTATACAATAATCATTACTAATACAACCAGAACATTAAACAGAACATTACTAATAATCATTAATAATAATCATTACCAATCAGAAAATTATACAACCAGAACATTACCAAACAGAACATTATACAATCATTGCAAAAAAGTAATATCAATCCATTAATAATCAATCCATTAATAATCAGCAACATCAATACATTAATAATCAATACAATTAGCTAAATATGGAACTAACACTTTCTACATCAATCCATGAAATCAAAAAGAGTATCGTCATAATCAGAATCCTCTCTATCACTTTCAGCTTCTCTCAATTCATGAGGTGTATCCATTACTGTTGCAGGTATGTCTTCCCTAACCCAATTTAGTTCACCATCACTATTTTCTCCATGAAAAGGTCCATCAGCTTGTAAGTTTGAAGGGTCACCAATGTTAAAGAAATCTCGTGGAACTGTTTGCAGAGCATAATGCCTGTTTGGATCAAGAGGGTCTGGGATATAGTAACATTGATGAACTTGAGAAGGTAGCACAAACGGATCATTCTGATAAATTTTCTTATTGCAACGTACATAAGTAAGTCTGTATTTGTCTTTTTCAACCTCAAACCAATCGCATTTAAACAACACAAAGTTGAAGTTGCCATAATAGTTTAACTCAATTATATCTACAATTGCTCCATAATAAGTGACATGTTCTGTCCTTGGATTTTCATCTTTGGAGCTAGCAAAACTTGAAGTTAGTGAAACTAAAGTTACACCAGAATTTTGAGTTTTGCGATTTGCATCTCGTTTCGTAGTATGGAACCTATATCTATTAATGATGTAGCCTGGATACCTCTTTGCAACAAAATTAGGACCTCTAGATAGTTTTTCAAGTTGCAATGGCACATCATCTTTTTGGGCACGAGTTTTAAACCATTCACCAAAATCTTTACTTTGACTTTTGGCCTTGGTCCACTTCCGTTTGTTAGTGTTTGAATTAACACTCTGATCATGCTCACTACAAAAGTCAACAATCTATATGTTAACATAACTCTAACAGTAGGATTAGAGGACAAATACATAGGAGAACAAATAGATTGTAGTACCTGATGTAAATTTGAACTTCATTGCAATTGAATAAGATATATCGATGGGCATCATCCTTCGATTTCGCATCAAGATGAAATGGTACACCTGCCCCCCCTAAAGGACGACCCGCTGTTGTAAAGTAATCATCTAAATCTGCTTCAAGTGAATCACTAACATCATAATTCCGACTCTTCCTATTCAACCTTGTATCTACATTGCTATGCAAATACCTTAAGCAAAATGTTATAGCTTCTTCAGCCAGATACCCCTCGGCAATAGAACCTTCAGGATAAGCTCTATTGCGGACATAGTTCTTGAGTTTACATAAGTATCTTTCGGTGGGATACATCCATCGAAATTGAACGGGACCACCCAATCTAACTTCATTTACCAAGTGAATGGGCAAGTGAACCATTATGTCAAAGAAACTTGGAGGAAATATCATCTCCAATTGACAAAGTATCTCTGCAATCTCCTCTTCTAAGTAATCTAAATCTTCCACTTGTATAACTTTCTTACTTAGAGAGCGGAAAAAAGAACCAAGACGAATTAGTGGGGTTGCCACCTCCTTGGGCATTGTGCTTCTTACTGCAATTTGCAACAAATAGTGTAACATGAAATGTGCATCATGACTCTTGTAACCGGATATTTTTTTGTCGGCAACTTGTACGCATTTTGAAATATTTGATGCAGTCTCATCCGGTAACTTGGCAGCCTTTATAACTCCACAAAAAACTGACTTCTCGTGCGGAGTCATTGAGAAACATGCTTTAGCAAACTCTACACGTCCTCCACCAATCTCCCTTGGATGAAGTCTTTCTCTAATTCCCAAATCTTGCAAATCATAGCGGGCTTTAATATGATCTTTTGTCTTCCCCGTGATGTCCAAAAGAGTTCCAAGAATACTATCACATATGTTTTTTTCAATGTGCATTACATCTAGATTATGGCGCAAGGTATTTTGAGCCCAATAAGGCAACTAAAAAAAAATTGACCTCTTCTTCCACGGGCCATCAACTTTCTTCTTTTTTGTCTTCCCGAATTCATTATTGCAATCTTTTAAGGTTTCAAGAATTTCTGCCCCGTTTAACATGCATTGTGCAGTCCTATGTTCTTCTTCTCCATTAAATGATTTGACATCTTCTCTCCAAGAATGAGTTCTTGGTAAAAAGATACGGTGTTCCATATAACACATCTTATGATTGTGTTTGAGGTAGAACGAATTGATGTTAGATTTACAACATGCACACGCCACTTTTCCTTTGGTGCTCCAACCCGACAACATCGCATAAGCAGGGTAGTCACTAATTGTCCACAAAAGAGCTGCACGCGTTCGAAATGTTTGATTCATTGAAGAATCATACGTCTCTATGCCGAATTCCCATAATTCCTTTAGCTCTTCTATCAGTGGCTGGAGGTAAACATCGATATCGTTTCCTGGAGATTTTGGTCCATGAATCAACAATGACAACATTGTATATTCAGGTTTCATGGACAGCCAAGGTGGTGTGTTGTATACCATCATCAAGACGGGGCACGTACTATGAGATAAGCTCATTGTCCTGAATGGATTAAACCCATCACTCGTTAAGCCAAGTCTTACATTGCGGGAATCACTAGCAAAATCTAGATGAAGCTCGTCAAAGTCCTTCCACGCTTTACCATCAGCTGGATGCCTCAATTTCCCATCCTTTGAGCGCTGTTCTTCATGCCATCTCATTGACTTAGCTGTCTTCGAACACATGAACAACCTTTGTAGTCTAGGAATCAACGGAAAGTGCCTCAAAACTTTTGCAGGAACTCTATAATCATTTTTTGATTGCTCAGACTCACATCCTTCAGTTGGAGCATTTTCTTTCCACCGCGAAGCTTCACAAACAGAGCAAGAATTGTCATTTTCATGCTCTTTCCAAAACAGCATGCAATCGTTTGGGCATGCATGGATCTTTTTATAATCGAGGCCTAAACCACTTATCATGGCTTTTGTCTTGTAATATGATACGGGAATGTTTAAATCAGGCATTGCTTCTTTCAAAAATTCTAATAGGGCGGTGAATGAGGTATTGCTCCAGTCGTTAAGACATTTCAACAAGTAGAGTCGAATCATGAATGATAGAGTAGAGAAGTCTTTGCATCCAGGGTACAGTTCTTTTTCCGCCTCTTTAATCAAATTGTAAAACTTCCTAGCATCGTCATTGGGACCTTCATGAACTCCGTGTGCTTCTGCCCTATCGATATATATGTCATGCACTAAGCCAGGGATGTCGTCATGTGATTCCTCTTGATCTTCCATCGCAGCACCAATTTCCATAGACCTTTGTACTTTCTCCTCATGGTGCAACCATACGTCATAACCTTTTAGAAAACCCTTGGCTATTAAGTGATCCCTAATAATATCTCTTGTTTTCCAATACAAATTTTTACACATAGCACAAGGGCATAAAACCTCATCTCCTTGAGGTCTACCGTTAGTGTAGGCAAAGTCTAAAAATCGAGTAACACCGTTGATGTACTCTTGACTAAACCATGGAAATTTAGTCCACTCTTTGTCCATCACTTTATAATCTAAATATTTGAAACACACAACACAAAATAGATTCAAAACAGACCCAAAACAGACCCAATACAGAACCAAAACAGAACACACTATACAAAACCGAAACAGAACCAAAACAGAAGCAATATACAAACAGAAACATGTGAATATACAAAACAGAACCAAAACAGAACCAAAACATGGGAATATACAAACTGAGCAATCACAAACTGAACATTTTGACATTACAAGAACAGAAATACCAAACAGAAAGTCAACTTCTTAAATCAAGGTTCATCAACCTCAAATTCCACACTAAAATCAGATCACAATGATATTCAAAAATCCAAATCTTAAATCCACACAGATTTTTTTATCTATAACTAAACAAACAGAAACGAGTACCAAAGCACATAATCCATATCATTCGATAGATAAACTCGTAACTCCTAGTATCTAAACAAACAAAATTAAGATAACATCAACCAAATAACACTAATATTGGAATGTTAACCTTAAGATTTAAACACCTAAAACCATCACTCCAATACTGATAAAAATTTGCTTATAACCCAATTTCAATAATGAAACAAACAATTTAGATAAAATCAGGTTCAATCAAATGAAGTTCGTATCGCGGGCAATCGTGTATCAAAACGACATACTTTCAGTATTAAAACTTAGACACAAATTATCAGATATGAAAAGAAAACCCTAGTGAGCTTGTCAAGGCAGCAATTAGAGGAACAAATATGAAAATCATACAATCCAATCCAAACAGAAATACTAACATACAATTTTAGTTCAGTTCACATCACCAAACATATATTAAATCATACAATCCAAACAGAAAATCAATTTAAGGTTTCATATCAGTTAACTAATTCAAACCCTAAATCATACAATCCTAACATACTCAATGATCAGTTCACTAACATCAACAGAAGAAACCCTAAAAAACTCATTTTCAAAACAACATAACAAAATCTAAAAATAAGGGTAAAGATGAAAACCTTGCAATGCTCCAACTGTAAGCTTCCGCTCCACACCTCAACAAAAAAATCAAAACTGCATGCAAAACAAAATTTGGGGATTAGGTCAAAATTTGGATTTGGACTTTGAAGAGAGAAGAGGATTGGAGATGAATGTGGGAACGGAGATGTGTGCAGGAAACATGCAGAGGTGCGAACGAAGATGTGTGAGAACAGGCGAAGGTATGAAGAGAGAAGCAGAAAACTTACGCAGAGAGTTGACCGGAGTAGATGGCTGAGAAACGGAGAAGGTCGTGTTTCGGAGAAGGGAGAAGGGAGTTGGGAGAGTGAAGAGACGGAAGAGTGAAGAGTGAAGAGAGTTTTTCTATTTCTTTTTCTTTTTTTTTTTTAATAAAATATAATTAGAAAATAAAATAAAAAACAAAGAGGGAAACTGAAAAAAAAAAGAGGGAAAGTTTGGCGGGGTATAAAATGTGGGCTTAGGCCACAGTTTGAATCGAAAATTATAAGCCGTGGTTATTAAGCGTGGCCTAAATATATTTGTCATTTTGTAAACGTGGCAATTTAAGAAAATGCCACCGTTTCACAATCTGGGTTCAATATTTCAAAACATATTTCCACGGTTTAAAAACCCCGGCCAAAGCATATATGTAGCCACAGTTTTTGAGCTGTGGAACAATTTGGCGTGGCAGTAGGCCATTTTTCTTGTAGTGTGCTGATAAAGGGAAACTGACGAACGGAAATATCCAAAAGCTTGCTATCTCTGCTGATAAAGAGAAACTAGCAAAATAAATGTCATCCCTGCTGATAAAGGGAAACTGACGGACGAAAATCTACAAAAGATTGATATCTCTGCTGATAAAGAGAAACTAGCAAAATAAATGCCATCCCTGCTGATAAAGGGAAACTGACGGATGAAAATCTTCAAAAGATTGCTATCTCTGCTGATAAAGAGAAACTAGCAAAATAAATGCCATCCCTGCTGATAAAGGGAAACTGACGAAAGAAAATCTTCAAAAGATTGCTATCTCTGCTGATAAAGAGAAACTAGCAAAATAAATGCCATCCCTGCTGATAAAGGGAAACTGACAGACGAAAATCTTCAAAAGATTGCTATCTCTGCTGATAAAGAGAAACTAGCAAAATAAATGCCATCCCTGCTGATAAAGGGAAACTGACTGACGAAAATCTTCAAAAGATTATTATCTCTGCTGATAAACAGAAACTAGCAAAATAAATGCCATCCCTGCTGATAAAGGGAGACTGACGGGCGAAAATCTTCAAAAGATTGCCATCTTTGCTGATAAAGAGAAACTAGCAAAATAAATGCCATCCCTGCTGATAAAGGGAAACTAACGAAAGAAAATCTTCAAACAAGAACTGACTAACAGGTGAGAACGGGATTTCACAAAAGAGAAGGGCCAAACAAAGGCGAACTCCCAACCGACTCAAAAATCCATGGGCAAGATGACTCCGCTGGGGAAGGAGAGGTCTAAATAAAAGACTCTGCCGGGGAGCACAAGTATGAGGAACGCATACCTCCAAAATCTCCTGAGTTACACCATCTCTGCTGAGAAAGAGCTGGCAAGGAAAGCATCAAACCTGGCTTATGCTTCAAATGCAAATGTTTAAATAGAGGCGTAATGCTCCACACGAAGTGGAAATGCTACGTGTTTGAGGATGCAATGCAAATGCTTATGATATGCAAAAAGGGTCCCTCCAGCAAAATAAATGCTGGAGAGAAGAGACCAATTTAGCTGGGGATGACAAAAATAAAATGTCCTCTGAATCCAAGAACTCCGTTGAGAAGGATCATGTTGACCGATTCTTTGGATCAACAACTTCTGCTGGGGATGAAGTCCCAAAAGAACATTCGCTCTACTGGGGATTATACATAACTCTTTGAAAAAGGAGGCCACGACCTGAATCAGAAGAGTGCCAAATATCACTTGGATTTAAAACCTGCTGGGGATGTCAACCACCGTTGAACAAACTGCTGCGAGGATTACCACCAACTCTGCTTGGGGGAGCGGTAGATGCTGACATCCACCCTACTAGCGGATAACATCAAGCTTACTCATCTGTTGGGGATCAGAGCACACCGTTGCAGCTAAAAAAAACGTTTCCTGACTGGCTGAGGAAAATAAGTGTTCAGACTCTGTGGGGAAATAATGTCTTGATCCAGAGAAAATACCTCCCAAGTCTCCTGCTGGGGGAGGTCTGCTTTGCTGAGGAAAATGCAATCTCAATGCTGGGGAGAGCACCCTACTGGGGGAGTACAATGTTGTTGCCCTGCAACCTGACTTGTCTTTATGGTCATAAGCGGCTCTTTGAACCTTTCACTTGCCCCAGACCACCGGGTCTAATGGAAGAAATCATCTCAAGAGGATTTTACAGAAGATCGGGCGTTCGCACTGCCCCAGGGTCTTCAAACTCTTGGAGAGACTTATCACATTTCGACATAACTGCCCCAGTCTTTGTAATCCATGAAGTACATTACCTCGAAAGGGATTGTAATGACTTGAAAATACTCTTCTTTAGTACCTTGAACCTTGAGGAGGTGCTTCAATTAACCATTTTCAGGAGTGGACAACCTCCCACGCTCTAGAGGTGGCCTGCCCCAATATGAGCTTTGACTTGACTTTGCCCCTGATCTTAGAATGAATGCCCTAGAATAACTGAATTTTGGAGAGATTTCTCGACGCGACTGCCCCAGATTGGCCATATCTTAACACGACTTACTGGGGAGAGCCCACTCTACACTGAGTCTCTTGGCAGCATACCCTCTGATATAATTGTCCTTCAGAATTTTCAAGCATCCTACCTTGGCAGGATCAAGCTTCTCGACTGATGTTCATTGTGTAAGCTGTATTGATGCTTAGGCACATGTATGCAAGCAGAACAAGTTATTTACGAGACCGATAATTCTAATGCAACAAATATGTTAGCCTTGAAGTTCTTATTGAAAAATGTGTCGCCAGACCTTGTGAACGAATTACCAGCTGGGGTGTGGCCTTGATTTTTGAATGACAAAACAACGCGCACATGCAATACCAACAAACCTTATTAGCACAACTCGTAGGAGTCAGGAACGTTATCCTGTTGAAGTACGCTCTCGGAATAAACCCTGTTTCAATTAGGACTTTTAAGGGTTGTAACGTGGTCTGGTTCACGGTTTCAGAAAAAAGGATTTATGGCTCAAAATTTATCGGTGCCCACCCACTCTTTGTGATGTTCTCCAGTCCTATGTTCAGTTAATCTGACCGAAACCCTCATCTCTCAAAGGTTTATGATCTTTAAGGATCCTATGCCATTAATGGTTTGGCACCTAAGGGGGTTTTGGAGTGACAGTCACCCTTCTTTATCTTTTGTGCCTGTAATCACACGAATTTGTTCTCATCGAGGAAATCCTTTTCGCCTTTCGCTTTTCCTTTCTTTTTCCTCTTTTGATCCCTAACTTTTGCCTGGACTGACTCTTTTGATTTTTTTTTATTTTGAAGTCCAGTGGGATGCCCTAACTTTTACCTAAGTCGCTTGTTTTCAAGTTTCGACTTAGCGGGCTTTCTTTTTTATTCTCCTTTTGAACAAAGCGTGTGACATTGGTTGTCTTACTTGCTTGAAAGGGTTGTGACTGGCTCACTCCTTGATCGTTGGAGGACAACCATTGTGGTTTCACATCTCTTGAGGTAATGGTTCCTCGGATGCACACTCTCCTTTTGAACGCTCGGTCAAACTAACTGACGCCTACCCTGCCCCTGGGTTAAGTATAAGGGTTTTTTCGTACGAAAGAAACTCCTGCTTCAAGGCTCAAAGGGGTTAACGAGGGTCTATCTCCTTATCTCTCCAGTGTTTGCGAATTGGAAACAATGCCTGTACATCCTCAACAGGGTTTTATCCAACTGCGCACCATTAGAAATCTGCCCTCTTGTTTCGTCATCCTCCCTCAAGAGTTCTAAACAAGAAAATGGGTATTGCAGTGCATATAAACATTTAAGAGTGAACACGAATGGATTACTTCAAGGAAAACATACTCAATGCATTAATATCATCATAAAAAACAAACGAGTCTTACATGCATACGATGCTTTAACAAGAAATGAAAAACTACAAATGAAAATGCAGTAAAGAAACTGATGACTGCCGTTGCTGAGGAAGCTTGATTCTTGTCTGGACGTACTTGCAGACTGAGACGACCCTTGAAATCTTCAAACAGATGAGAGGTCGACATGCACAACCAAGTCTTCTTCTGGAAATGATATGTACCTTGTGTCAATCAATTGTTGCACTTTGGCTTGGAAGGCTTTGCAATCTTCGGTTGAGTGCCCCATAGTCCCTCCATGATATCCACATTGCACATGGGGATTGTACCCCGGAGGGTATGGTTCTGGAACAGGCTTCAAAGTCTTAGGCTCCACCAATGAGTTTCGAACCAGGTGTGGCAAGAGTTGACTGTACGGCATGGGAACTGGATGAAGAGGAGCATTCCTTCTTTCCAAGTTGTTGCGCGGCCTATGCTGATTCTGACGCTGATACTTATTTTGTTGATGCTGATTCGAGCGCATAATCTTTTCAGGCACTTTTCTCTTCAGACTTGGTCGAGGCGTAGGCAGCATTTGCGGATGTGGGGATTCTAGGGCCAAAGACTACAAGAAATGCCCCTGAATCGATGTAGCTTTGGGAGAGGCAACAGGGATATCCACCTCTTTTTCAACAGCTAGAGTAGGACCACCATGTGTGCTTACGCCGCTCGGCGTGAATTCAATTGCCTTCGAATCTATCAAATCCTGGACAGCATGCTGGAGTGCCCTACAATCTTCCACATTATGCCCCGGCGCGCCAGAGTGAAAATCACAGTGGGCCCTTGCATCATAACCTGGTGGGGGAGTACCAGAGGGAGGAGCTAAAGTCCTTTTCCGTACGAATTGCAACTAAAGGAGATGCTGGAATAACTGAGAATATGGCACTGGTGGAGTCTCAAAATGCCTGTTCTGCTTAGGCGCAAATTACTGCTGTCGTGGAGCACGATTCTGTTGCTGTTGAGGTACAGCCGGGACAGTCACAGTGGCAATCTGTTCACCCTTAGGGAGGGATCTCTTGAACAACAGAGGAGAGACAATTTCAGCCGCAGCTCCAGGCATGAGAGTATTATCCTTGCTTAACACACCTCTCACGACCTCCATAACCAGACTCATCTGAGTCTTCAGTTGGTTGACCTCTTCCTTCAGCACTTTCTGCTCTTGAACCAAGGTTTGCATCTTCCCCATAAACTGGCCCATTTGGCTTCGTACATCCCTCAACTCAGCTTGAACTTGATCCATAATCCGCTTCCAGCTTCTTTGAAGAGTTAAGTCTGAGATTCTAAAGAAGACCAGATCAGGATGAGAATAACCAGCTTTAAACACCTGATATGCAAATGATTATGCAAAAATGATTATGAATATGCAAATGCAAATGAACATGTTTGAATATCCGCAGGGCGATCCACCCCTTGATTCCAGTTTAACAACAAGATGAAACGGAACTGCTGCTCATATATTAAGAAAACCAGAGGAAAACCAAATGTCAACAATCACAAATCCAAGACAACAAGTCTGAACATAAGTCATAGATCCCAAACCAACAAGTCTGGTGGTGATCCAAATACAATAAAAGAAAATAGAAGACTACGGCATGTCATCAAAGTCTACAAGTGTCAATCCCCCCCATCCATTATGCTTCTTGCTCCAGTCTTGAATCTCCTTGAACAGCTTTTTGGTGTCGGGATGCTTCGGTCTCTGAATTAGCTCTTGAATGAGGAGGTTTCTCCTATGCATGATCCCCTCCAAGTATCGGCAATGCAACTCCCAAGCGTCTTCACCAGAAACACCATTCATGCTAGGACCCTCATTTCTGGATCTCTTCACTTCAGGTTGGACCTTCAGTTCCTCTATGGAGGCTATAGCTTCATTGAGTCGGTTTTGGACTGCTTGTTTCTGGAATACCCCTGATAAGATCTCAGCGTCTTTCTTCTTGAGCTTCGACTTTAATTGATCAATCTGAGCTAGATAACCGTCTTCCTTTTGCTTATTCTCAGCTATTGCAGTGTCTTGGTGAGCATTGAACCTGTGAATTTTTAACAAAGCCTCGTCCAAGTCCTCCTTCTTAGACTCGAGAACCTTACTGATACCATCTAGAGCTTGCTTCATCCTTTGTCTGGCTGCGATCTTGTCAGCTAGCTCCTGTTCTGTCTTAGCGAGAAGTTCTGTCTTCAACTTGGCGATATGAATAGCTTCACCCCGCTCATGTTTCAACTGGTAAATCTCTCTTTTTAGCTCACTGTTTTCTTCTCGCAGCTTTTCTTTTTCAGCCCACAACTTGGTAAATTTCTCTATCTCAACTGTGGTAGGAGGCTCAATCAGTAAAGGGTAAGATGGTGGTTCTCTGAAGAATGGCAATAGTTCTTTCTCTACCCTTTTCTGAATCCATTCTTGGTACGCAGGAAATGTTCTGTTGTTGCTCTTCCCAAAATAAGTCTTCCCTTTCCTATGATGTTCTCCCCAAGTATTTGCAGCTTCTTTTAATAGTTCTGGGTTGATTTCCCCACTCAGATATAAAGATTCTCGGACCTCCTCGTCTCTTGGCGGCTCCTTCAAGGCATACCCGAATTGCCTAATAGCAAGAATAGGGTTGTAGTTAATTCCCCCTTTCCTTCCTATTAGAGGCACATTTGGGAGACCTCCACAACTAATCATGATATCTTGGCCCAACAAGTCACGGTTAACCCAAACTAGATTATCTGCTCTCAAGCCCGTCAATCTCTTGGACCAATCCAATGTTCCTTGAGTATCTACAAATGCCCCAGATTTAGGAAGACGATCAGCAAACCATTTGTAGAAGACTGGCGCACAAAAATAAAGGGGTCCTCCCCTCCTCTTCTCATTCTTATAGTGCACTGAATAATATAGATCTCCAAGCAAAGTAGGTACCGGATTCTTCATGGTAAATATCCGGACAACATGCACGTCCACAAAATCCTTCACATTTGGGAACAATACCATTCCATAGACACACAGAGCCAAGATGGCATTGAAAACTGACCAACATCTAGCTTTAGCATACACAGCAGCTTGTTCTATCAAAAATTTCATATGGAAGCCTTTACACCCTCCCTTACTGGCAACGTTGTTTTTCAACAAAGATGGATCCAAATGCAAAGCCTCGGAAACCTTTTCTAAATCAGGAAGTTCTTTAGAAGGATAGAAAGGAGCCTCTTCTTTAATAGAAATATCCAGAATGAGAGCAAATTCCTCCAATGTCGGAGCCAAAAGATAATCAGTAAATAGAAATCAACGCAGGTGAGGGTCATAGAATTGCACCAGAGTGTACAAAGCCCTATACTCGTATTCAGTGACGTTGCGAGCAAAATCCAGAATTCTTCCATACTCTCCTCTAAAGTCTGCCAATACCTGTTGGAGCTAGAAATAGCAGCAAGCAAAAATATATAAGTAACCCAGTTTTGTCGTTCTCCACAGGGATCAGTGCGAGGGAAAGAATGCCATTCAACGGTTTCTATATTTCTAAGCTCATGAATCAAAAGTTCTGGTTTAAAGCGAACCAAAAGCAAATGCGGAAAATTAAAGGAACAAAAAGCAAGTAAATAACAATAACACATTCTTTGGAGAAGAGAAACTCAATAGAGATCACTCAATAACACATGCATTCTTCCGACCATTTCATACACAAATCACTTATTCGTCTAACATCCTCACGTATCACTCACAACAGAGGTTATGTCTAACGCAACGTCGAGAGAACAACGGCATTGTCTCATTGGTGATGTCTCACGCAACTCAACAACACAGAGAAGTAAGAACTGATACTCACGCAAGTGTTAAGTCTAAATCTATCTCTAGAGTTCAGACAAAACCGATATTACTATAACATCCATGTCAAACTCATGAGTAATTCATATACAAAGCCCTGATCAGAATACAAACATATGATTAACCCTGCATTCAACTAATTTACCAACTGTATACGAACGTCGTTCTTCATCGCTATTGTCACGCATCCTCGCAATACCGTATCGATCCTACTCATGCTACCCATGCTACTTAATCAACACAATACAACAAAAGATACCATGAATATCAATTCACAAACCCCTGTCAAAAGCTTGCTCATTGACAGATGATAAGCTAAGATTAACGATTCGATATAGGTTTTGTCACGACCCACAAACAATCAATCAAATACAAACAATCAATAGAGAATTAAAACATATTCATAAACATAGATTAGATGAAATACAATAGGTATCAAGAGATTTACATACCAAACATCAACAAAAGAGAACACAAAGAGAAGAAAGGAGAAGAACAAATTTCTCACGGTTCGTCGGAGCCGATTAAAGCACATCCTACTCCGGATCATCAAGATGCATCATCCAATGTTGTTTCTAAGCCTATCTACTCCTAAAACATGTTTGATGAAGTTGGGAGAAAGTTCCCCCAAAAACATAACATAAAAAATGATGAAAAATGGTTGAAATAGGCAAATCTCACTTTCCAGGTTCGCCTAGCGAGTCCCCGTTCGCTAGGCGAACGTAAACCGCCTTAAAGTTGAGTTTTTTCACGATTCTGGAACTTTTCGTTCGCCCCGGTTCGCCTAGCGAACAAGCTAGCGAGTGTTCGCTACGGGGGCTCGCCTAGCGAGCATGACAGAAAACCAGAACTTGTTTTCTTCATAACTCTTGAACCGTAACTCCGATTGACGCACGGTTTGAAGCGTTGGAAAGCTTATTCAATGCTCTTTATGAATATGGAAAAATCCAATTGCTGGAACACCTACAAAAATAAATGAAAATCAATTAAACTCAATGATATTTACACGATAACGCACTATACACACGAAAACATAAAGTAAACGTATTTACACACAAAGTGGGGTTTATTCAACCAAATTTAACACAAAGTAAGGATAAGTGCAACAAAACTTATATACAAAAATAGGTACAATTTGCACTTATCAATACCCCATGTTCTGCCATAGACACAATTTGGTGAACAGGATCCAGAATAAGTGATGGGAACCTGTACATGATGATGTTCTTTTTATTCTCAGTACTCATCCTCAATAGTCTTCAAAAACCGGAATCAAAGTTAGGATGCAACTCTGCAAATGAACAAACATGTTAGGATGCAGAAATATTAATGCAAATGCACACATGGGTCAAAGATGCTGGACAACTGCTGCACTGAGTAACTGTATAATCTCAAAGATCTGCCCAAATACCCCGAAAACCAGAATAACCATAATACTGATAAAACTGCTGATCAGAAAACCGGGTGTGTTGAAGGTCAAGGTTACCTGCAAACCTGTAAACACCCTGCCCTCTCACATGTGGGTACTATAAAGCCGAGGATCCTCAATATCACGGGCTCTCGAGTCGAGAAATGATGATACGGTCACCATTTTTGGTTTGGCATCATCACCAATCGAGGAGGCCTCAACTGATTCCCCTCAAAAAAAGAAAACATCCTATGGCAAGTCCTCAGCTTCGGCACTGAGGTCGAGAAGCAATAGTACATTCATTCCTCGGAGTACAGTACTATCGCCAAACGAGGAGTGCTTCCACCGATTCTTTTCCAAAGGACACCCTATAGCAAGTTACCAGTATTGGGTCCTCGGATCGACATGTGCAATGGGTTTGCCATTTCTGGTATGCCATTATCACATCTCGGGAGGAGTGCCGTTACTGAGTTCTCGGGAATGGTCGCCAGAGTCGACAACTTTCCAGGTTACATTCAATCATCTGCACCAATGCGCAGGATAGAACATTACCAAAGAAAACCTCGTCTAGATGTGGAGTTTTCGTGTATACTATGTCTGGCCAAATGCCACACGAGTCACACTACTTGCCACGCTAATCCTACGTGTATGCTCAAGCCTGGGTATTGGGCTTTTCTCTCAGAACTCCCAACCCGCCAAATAGAAAAAACAGTGCAGCAGCTGATAATAATATGCAATGCAAAAATGCGGTAAAATAAAATACAACAAATAAAGCAAAACAAAAACCAAAAAAAAAACACCCAAAGAGAACAAAGACAAGCAAGCGTTAGGATTGACTCGCTTAGGGATGGACCAGCATAGGTCAACCGGTCCCCAGCAGAGTCGCTAGCTGTCGCTCCCAGGATTTTCATCCAGGTACAAACGCGAGAGTGGCGCGGAAAAACAGAGTCGCCAACCGTGTAAATTTATCCCAAGAGAGGGAAAGGGAACACCACATAAACCTGAGGAAGAGGGAAAGGTATGGTCATCGCAACCATAGTCTGGGTTCGGGAGTCGGTTACGCGAGGGGAAGGTACTAGCACCCCACGCGTCCATCGTACTCGATGGGATCCACGCTTGTTGTCTATTCTAAGGGTGAGTTATCCTATCACCTATGGTTGTACTAAGACGGGGAGGGAAAAACAAAGACAGACTCGGTAGGACGTCGACGTCCTAGGCCTATGTACCCCCTTTGTGCAATGGGGAATTCAGAGTCAACGTAGTTTAGACCAAGTTCTTTTGTGTTTTTTATGAGCGACGTTAAGTTCGCATTCGGCAGTTAGGGTCGATGCCTGTTTGCGACTCAGATGGAAGGTAACGTGCCCTTTTTGAAAATAGCCTTTAAGTTTGACGGTCCCGAAGGCCAAAAAGGTTTGAAGTTGGTTTGTATCTTTTAGGACAGAAGTGACTTGAGTTAGTTAATAACTCGACTTGAACCAAAAACTATGACACGGGAACGAATGCGTCGCATGGTCGCCCCCAATGGATCGTATGCTAAACACCCTAGAAGAGAGAAGGGGGACCCCTTAATCTTCATTTCTTATGTTTAAGGCTCGCGTGCAAGGCAAGTTGACCTTATTAAGTATCTTAAAGATGTTTGGAGATGAGAAGAGAAAACACCAGGGAAACTCTAAGAGGGACTAAGGGTCCTAAAGTTATCATGCATGAGTGACCTACGGTTAGTGGGGTTTGACGACTACCTAAACCTAAAGGAACAAGATGAGAGAAGGAAAGAGTAAGGGTGACTGTGGATGATTATCCACACCCTCAAAGAACTTACCTCAACCCCTACATAAAAGGTTAGTATGGAACAAACATAAGCAAAGGAAATGAGACAAATGAAAACCAAACAAGGGCATATAATAGTGATAATAATCCAAACATAAATTAAGAAGTCAAATAAACAACCCCAAAACAATGGCACAAGTGCCTCTTCAAACAGATAACCAAACGAGATCAAGGATGCGCATACAAGAAAATCTCACACAAAGAGCAATTGAACAAATAGTAAAACAACTTCTAAAATCACCAAATTAAATATCAAAGTTGCTCAACCAGAGAAAAACAAAATACCAAAAACTCCTGCAAAAATTCAAAGTGTTAGTCACTCAAACAATTAGGCAAAGCTCAGGTGAGAAGTAGGGTTCAGTGTGCCAAAGGGATGGACCAAAATGCAATATGCAATAATTTTAAAAATGAAAGAAAAATATTTTAATGCACTACATAATGTTATCTAGCAGATGCAAAAAGAACGGATTGAAAATATTTTATGGTTGCAGGGAAATAAAATAAGCAAATTTAGGTATGCATGATATGAGTGATGCAAAAAGAAATTAACTAAATAATTAATTTAGATGATAAGAAATAAAATAAAATAAAATAATAAAATTTGGAAAATTTTATAAGATGATGAAAATGATGCATGAGTTTTCTGGGATTTTTTAGATGCAACTAACTAATTTTAATAATTAAAAATGAAATGTAGTAATTAAAATAAAAATAAAATGAAATAAAAATGCTGGGGGTGTAATGAGTAAATACAATGCGTTGAAAATGATAATGGGCTGAAGAGTGGGGGTGCCATTAGCCAGCCCAGCCACTAAGGTCCGTCTGCAAAAATAAAAAAACAAAAAAAGAACACGCATGGACCTGGTCAACAATCAGACTCCATATGGGCCCTAGGATCAATCGTACGCTCTGCAGTTAGTCAACAAAATCCCAAGGTATGTAATATCAATGGTCAGGATGAAAAGGCACACCAGACTTACCAGACACGCACACACACGTAACCTATCAGTACACTATACTCCCCCATGTGCCTGGCACATGCTATTTTTTAATGTGCTGGCAGCCTACCATTCGTTTGATGCATCCAACGACCATGGCTTAGTCAACTAACGGAAAAGTAAACAAAAGGAAATAAAACAATTGGTGGAACACGGTAAGTTCAGTGGGGTAATAAACACCTGATCGTCAGAATAAAAAAACAAAAATAAAAAACGTGGCGACATAAGGGCCGTTAGATCAAAAGAATAGATGGTGGAGATTTCATCTCCTACCTCCAGCCACCCCACCTCGCCGGAACCCTCACCAGCCGCCGGAGCTAGGGTTCCGGCCACCTCCTCCGTCACCTGCAACTAAAAACCTGCCCAGAAAATGCAAAACCATATACCATCCTGTCCAGAATTCAACGAGGATTCCAAATATATCATTCAAAATCACAAATTGTTAGTGTATAATAAAAAACGAAAGGAGAAAGGTTAGGGCATAAAACTTTAAACGCACCAAACAAACAATATACGCATCCATATTCAAAACCAATCATATCAGCATGATCTATAGACATCACACAACATTATGCACGATTAAAATTCAAGTTTCATGATCACGAAAAAACCCGCCAACCTGGGATGGTACAATCTGAATCCTTGCCTTTGGCTGCGAATGATGGTCGATTTTCACTCTATGGATCACCAGGAAGAGGTTTGTGGAAGAAGTTCGTGAAGAAACCATGTGGATTGTGAGATTTGTTGAAGAAAAGCTTTAGGGTTGCACACTTCAATTCTCCTCCAAATGTACGTGAGTGAATCCTAACCAGTGCATGAATGAGCTTATATAGACTAGGGTTTTTCACTGATAATGATTTGGGCTTGGGCAATTCCTTGTTTAATGAGTTTTGGACAAATTTGGAATTTTACATAATATGGAATACACCTCTCTCCATGCATGTTCACTTAAAAATTCCATGATGGATTACTTACATCTAAATTGCTAATCACACCCAAATTGGAATTGGGCCTTGAGATGTATTGGTTAATGAGTTTTCCATATTTTGGCAATTTTAAATAATGGAAAATAAGTGAAGAATAAACCATGGAATTTCTTAATTCTTGGGCCCAAAATAATCCTCAAGGAAGGTTCTTTGATATTAGAATGTGGCATGAAGCAATGGAATTGATTATAGGTCACTATTCCCAAAGTTGTGAAAATGGAGCCATGAGAAACCCTAAAAACCACTTTGCCTTCTTTTGATCATATCTTGAGTTTCACAAATGATATGGAGACCCACTAGTACTTGTTGGAAAGAGGAGAAAAAGACTTTCAACTTTCATGTTTAAGGAAAATTCATATGAAGCTTCGTTGATGGTGTAAAGTGAGGTTGAAGGTAGTGTAGAAACTTGCCAAAAACGGAAACTTTTCATTATAGGTCACCTTCCAAATTTAGAAACTTTGCACCAACTCCTGATTCCTGATAAATATGTATGAAACTTGACCCCTGGAGACCATATGAAGATGTGAGACCTTGAAAACCTTGAAGGGAACCTCAAAATTTCACAGTTGACTTTTCTCCTTTCACTGTTGACTTTTCCCCAAATTCTCCAGATTTCCAATCTATTGGCCAATTGAATCTCCCCTAAACCAAACTGATGGTCAGTCTTCCACTCCTAGACACTTGGGGACCCAAGGAATACCATGGAATCAAGTCTTGCCCAAAAAATCAGAAATAAACTGACTTTATAGCAAACCCTAGTTTTGGTACCCTCAGTCTAGGAGGAAATAACACAGTCTCCAAATCCAAATTCCTCTGAATATGATGTGTATCCTCTCCAACAAAGATAAGATATGCCATTTGGTGATGAAAAAACCCAAGGAGCTTGCCCATTGGAGCAATAAACCCAAGAATTTCAAAACCGTAATTTATGCACTGGTTAGGAGAGAGTGATCCACTTGAGATCCCTTGCCACTTGTGAACTCTTGATGATGTGGTAGACTAGATAGGACCTTCCTGAACTGCCTCAGGAACCTTGACCCCATGTTAATGGTATGCATACATGATAATGCAAGAAATGAAATGAAACATAAGCCAGTTAATAAAAAAGTAAGGAGGGAAAATTTTGGGGTGCAACAAAGGGTATGCCACTGATGGCATGTTTAAGTTGAATGTTGATTTGAATAAAATTTCTCCTTCTGTTTACTCTTTGTGTGATTTTAATATTTGGCATGTTAGACTTTGTCACGTTAATAAACGAATTATCTCTAATGCAAGCAACTTAGGCCTAATCCCTAAATTAAATGCCAATGACTCTAATAAATGTGAATTTTGTAGTCAAGCTAAAATAACAAAGACTTCGCATAAATCTGTTATAAAAGAATCTGATCCCCTAGATCTTATACATTCTGATATATGTGAATTAGATGGAAGTTTAACTAGAAATAGTAAACGTTATTGTATCACTTTTATTGACGATTGCTCTGATTATACTTATGTATACCTAATGAAGAATAAAAGTGAAGCACTTGACATGTTTAAGATGTTTGTAACTGAAATTGAGAATCAATTTAGCAAGAGGATTAAGAGACTTCGTAGTGATAGGGGAACTGAATATGACTCTGGGTTATTTAATGATTTTTATATTGAACATGGCATTGTACATGAAACGACTGCTCCATATTCTCCTGAAATGAATGGCAAAGCAGAAAGAAAGAATAGAACTCTTACTGAACTTATTGTTGCAATTATGTTAAATTCTGGTGCTGCACCTCACTGGTGGGGGGAAATTTTATTGATTGTCTGCTATGTCCTGAATAGAGTTCCCAAGTTAAAAAGTAAGATCTCACCTTATGAGATATTAAAGAAAAGACAACCAAACTTGTCTTATTTGAGAACTTGGGGCTGTCTGGCTTATGTCAGGATTCCGGATCCGAAACGAGTTAAACTCCCTAGTAGAGCCTATGAATGTGTATGCATTAGGTATGCAGCAAACAATAAAGCATGTAGGTTTTATGACCTAAATGCAAAAGTGATCATAGAGTCAAACGATGTTGAATTCTATGAAGACAGATTTCCTTTCAAATCGAGAAATAGTGGGGGCGCCCAATCAGGTCACATTCCTGTGATAAAAAGTACTGAAAGCAACGACAATGTAGAAACAGAACTTCGAAGAAGTAAAAGAGCAAGAGTTGCTAAGGACTATGGGCCCGATTATGCGGCTTATAATGTAGAAGAAGATCCAATAAATCTTCAAGAAGCACTGTCATCTCTGGATGCAGATTTATGGCAAGAAGCTATTAATGATGAGATAGATTCTCTAGAGTCTAACAAGACCTGGCACTTAGTAGACTTACCTCCTGGTTGCAAACCAATTGGTTGTAAACGGGTTTTGAAAAAGAAACTAAAACCTTATGGAACTATTGATAAATACAAGGCTCGCCTTGTAGCCAAGGGTTTTAGACAAAGAGAAAATATAGATTTCTTCGACACATTTTCTCCAGTCACTAGAATTACATCCATTAGGGTACTCATTTCAATAGCTGCTATTTATAACTTAATAGTACACCAAATGGATGTTAAAACAGATTTTTAAACGGTGACTTAGAAGAAAAAATCTATATGAAATCTATATTAGAAGGGTTTGTGAACCATGGACAAGAAAACAAGGTCTGTAAGTTAGATAAGTCTCTGTATGGACTAAAACAAGCTCCTAAACAATGGCATGAAAAGTTTGATAACTTAAAGATATCAAATGGGTACAAAGTGAATGAAAGTGACAAATGCGTTTATTATAAATCTGAGAATCGCATTTGCATTATCATATATCTATATGTAGACGATCTACTCATATTTGGATCAAACATTCAGGCCATTAATGATATGAAATCATTGTTGAGCAATAACTTTGATATGAAAGACCTCGGAGAAGCAAGCGTGATCCTGGGTATCAAGATCACGAGATCCGAACAAGGAATTTCTTTGGATCAATCTCACTATGTGGAGAAGATCTTAAAGAAATATAAATACTTTGATTGTAAACCTGCGTGCACACCGTATGATCCAAGTGTGAAACTATTTAAGAACACTGGAGAAAGTATCAGACAAACAGAATATGCGAGCATCATTGGCAGTCTTAGGTATGCCACTGATTGTACCAGACCCGACATTGCATATGTTGTAGGATTGCTATGCAGATTTACGAGTAGGCCGAGTAACGAGCATTGGCAAGCTATTGAGCGAGTCATGAGGTACCTTAAAAGGACTATGGACCTCGACCTACACTATCAGAAATTTCCTGCTGTACTAGAAGGGTATAGTGATGCAGATTGGAACACCTTATCGAATGATTCCAAAGCTACTAGTGGATATATATTTAGTATAGCTTGAGGAGTTGTATCTTGGAAATTAAAGAAACAGACCATCCTGGCATAGTCCACAATGGAGTCTGAGATGATAGCACTAGCTACAGCTAGTGAAGAAGCAAGTTGGTTAAGATGCCTGCTAGCTGAGATTCCCTTATGGGAAAAACCTATGCCAGCTGTGTTGATCCACTGCGATAGTACCGCGGCTATTGCAAAAATTAAGAACCGTTATTATAATGGTAAAAGACGTCAAATTAGAAGAAAGCACAGCACCGTTAGAGACTGTATCTCTAAAGGAGCTGTAAGAGTGGATCATGTACGCACTGATGAAAACTTAGCAGATCCTTTGACGAAAGGATTAGCTAGAGAGAAAGTCCATAATACATCCAAGAAGATGGGACTAATGCCTATAAAGAAATGAGTTACTCATGATGGTAACCCGACCTAAATGACTGGAGATCCCAAGAAATAGGTTCAATGGGTAATAACAAGTTGTGAGTAATATGAGATGACCATGCAAGTGAAGCATGAATCCTGATGTATAAGAGGATGAGATAATAGAAACTCTTAATGATATCTATACTCTGTTTGAGGGAGTACCTAGGTTACAGGAGTACTCTTGATAAACTCACCTACGTGATTGTGGAATTGAGGCCGGTTCCTATGGAATTTCGAGGCAGAATTCCTAGAGCCTTCACTAAACCGGGATACACGTGCAGGGCCATTAAAGCACGGGCTATTAGAATACACCTTACGAAAAGGTTCTGTGCGCGTCTGATGTCTGAGATAGAGTTCAAGACAATAGTGTCACTCTTGTTGAATCAGAATCCTACTTGCTACGCTAAGGTTCAAGTCGTAGACACCTTTGCTTATGCACAATCTTAAATATATTTGACGTTACTTCTAAAATTATCTTTTAAATTCAAGTGGGGGATTGTTGGAAAACTTTGTGTGAATTTGAAAAGGTCAACCGATTAATTAATGGAAGTCAATTCTATTGATTACTTAGAAATTAAATAATTAATATTAATTAATAATTAATCAAATAATTATAACGAGTCACTCATCAAAACCTAGTCTTAACCTAGTTTTGATTGAATAACTCCCTCCCACTTTTTTCTCTCAACTCTCCCACTTTTTTTCCACTCTCCCACTATTTTCTTTCCATCATATCAGATTCATGACTATAAATTGTATTGTGCGTATCAGTTGAAAAAAATACTCCAGATTCTGAATTTTCTGGAATCACTCTTCCCTCTCTCATTCACTTCATCTATAATTTTTCTTTTTCTGATTAACGAGTGGTTTATTGCATCATCATTGACTGGATTAATTCCAGATACTGCGACTGGTTTTTTAATAACCATCTGAAGGTGTATCTCTAGAGCGATTTATCACAGTGCAATTGATAATCGTATTTCTGAACGGGTTGTTTTATCTTGGAGACGTCGTCGAAACTCGACTGCTTTGCATACTTATTGGCAGTTCGGCGAAACGTCTTAAAGAAAGCGACCTAGTACGCGACTCGTCCCGATAATTTTCTTTGTGGCAAGTTTATTTTTCAAAACCGGAAACAACAGTATCTACCACTTATAGCTTCTTATTACATGACGTGATTTTGCCAAACAACCACAGTTACCAGGCTATCTTCCCACTAGGTGGAATTGGTTATAAAGACCCAACCGTAGTTTTTAAAACCTGACCATTGACTTAGTCTATTGTAACGCCCCGTTTTATCCGATTTATTTAATCGAGTCGATTTAATTATTTTTGTTTTTATATTATTTTATTATTGACTTTTATGCGACCATATATTATGTTTATCGTTGTTTATGTTTTATCGCGTTTTGAGAGCGTTTGCGGGATATTTGAGTGTAGGGGTATTTTGGTCTTTTTACATGGTAAGATATTTTTCTTTATATAAGAAATAGATATTTGAGAGAAAATAGAGAGAAAAGATAGTAGAGAAAGAGAAGAGAAGGAAAGAAGAGAAAGAAGAGAAAGAAAAGAGAGGAGAAGGGGGAAAATCGAAGAAAACTCCGTTTCAATCGCGACTAATCGGGTAAGGGTGAGAAGTTTCGATTATATTTCTATTGTATATGTATATGTATGTGTTGTTTGTATTTGTTTGGTTGAAATATATACTTTTCCTTATTGGTTGGATTGAAGAACAAATGTGTAGAAATCGATGTTTTAACGGTTAGAATTTGGAATAGATCGTGTAGAATAGTCGAGTAATGTTTGGGTTTAATCAGGAATACTCGTTGGTATGATTTAGGGAGTTTTGGATTGAGTTATATAGTTTGTGAGAGTTAGGGCAATAATGATGAGATAGTGAGAAATCGATGTTTTCACGGTTGGAATGCGGAATAAGTCGTGTAGTATAGTCGGGTGAGGATAGGAATTAATTGGGAATGGTTGTTTGTGTGTTTTCGAGCGGTTTTGATCGAGTTTGGAGTTGGGATAAATTGATAAAATTATGTTTCAAAATATTTCAAAAATGGAAAATGTGTTGGATGGCTTTTTAATGGTGAAAATATTGTAGTATGTTTAATTCTAAGATCGGGGCTTTTTACGAAATCGAAATCGGAGGTCCGGAAGGCATTTAAAGATCGAAAACTGAGTTTTTAGCAGAATCTGCGCATTCATGCGCTAACCCCCAGAATTATGCGTCGACTCATGATTTCATGCGCTGACCCGGGTGAAATTTCCAGGTTTATGCACTGACCCCCAGCATCATGCGTCGACTCATGATCACAGAATTTTCCAAAATGTCAGATTTTGTTTTCTTCATAACTTTTCAACCGTAAGTCCGTTTTGACCCCCGTTCGAAGCGTTGGAATGCTAATGAAACATTCTTTCTATTAAAAATGGTTTAGAGGGTAAAAGATGATTTAATTAATTCGTGTTTTTGAGAAATAGTCGTGTTGTCGGGTTTTTATCGCGTTAAATGCGTGCAGTCGATGTTTTACAGTGTGTTGTGCTATTGTTATATGATGTAGAGCTTTTATGTGGTTTATGTGATGTTGATGCATGTGATAATGATGTTGTTGTGTGGTCAAACACATTCTGTGATTGAATATCAATGTATGTTGTTATGAATGTTGTTGTGGGTAGCCTTCGTGGCGTGAATCCTAGTGTTGCGAGTATCATTGTATGATTGCAGGATTGTTGTGGTTGATGGTGAGTAATCCTTGATGTGAATTGATATGAGTGTATATGCTGAAATGCTCATTGTTGTAGTTTGTGGATTATGATGAAATGCATTGCTTATGTGAAATTCAATGTGTGTTATTTGGTGGCCTTATGGCAAGTAAATGCATTGTTTGAATTGATTTCCAATGCATGAATAATGATGATGAGATAATCCATATTGTTGATTTGTGAAGATGCATTTGATTGTCATGAGTCATTATATGCCAAGCATCATGATATGCATCTTGTAATGTCGTGTGCCCTAGTGGGTGTGAGCGACGAAACGATTCCAGAGGGAATCTGCTATAACGGTCGTGTGCCTTATACAAAAAGGACCTAAAGCGACGTTATAGACAATCGTGTACCTTATACAAAGAGGACCTAAAGCGATCGGACTGTGTGCCTTATACAAAGAGGACCTAAAGCGATCCATAAATGTTGTGTGCCTTATACAAAGAGTACCTAAAGTGACGGGGAACATCGTTTGCCCGACGGGGAGTTACACTAAGTAACAAGCAAGGATTCCAATAATTCCTGAGTGAATTAATGATGAGAATGATGGATGGATTGGTACCGCATTGCATTGCATAGATTCGTTGTGTCGGTCTCTGTGCATTTGCATAAATCATGAATGGATTGATTATGTGTGGGAAATCATGAATGGATTGATTATGTGTAGGGAATTGTGAATTGATTGATTATGTGTTGAGCTCGTGATAGCATTGGTGATTTGATATGCATTCGTGATAAATGCATTGGTTATGGATGATATGTTTTATGTATAGACATATGCTATGTGATGTGGTGGTGTGTTTCCATATGTCATAACTTTGGTATGCATTATGTGTGAATATGTTATTTTGTTGGTATAATTGATGTATGCTTGTGATGAGAATAATTATGCATGTGAGTTTATATGTGTTGCATATAATTATGCAATCTTGATTTAGTTGTTATTTCTCACCCTTCTGCTGTGGTTTGTTGCTCTATGAGGCAATTGCAGATTAGTATCTTGGAGGCTTTTGTGAAGATTAGTTCTCCATCCTTTTGTCGGTCTGTCTGCTCTGATACGTAACACGGGAGTCGGGGAACGCTTTTGTTATATATGTATACATTTGTTGGGACTATTTTGTATTACCTTTGTATGAATATTTTGATGTTATAAAACAATTTATTTTGTAAAACAAGTCAGTTATGGATCTTTCCGCTTTATTCCATAATTGAACTTTCCTTTTGTTGGAAAAAGTTTCCCTTTTTGGTTTATTCCATTTTGTGTTATGTATCAAATTTATGAGCAGGGATTGTGTTTTTCTCAAATGTGGCATCCTTGTTTCTGTCTAAGAATAATAAATTTTTATTCACTCTGATTTATTTATGTATTATTTATTCGCGATGGGAATTAGGGTGTTACATTAGTGGTATCAGAGCAGGTCGGTCCGTCCGGCCAAGTTGTTGAGTCAGTTGGTGTGACAATTGAATACTGTCGATGTTGTTTGTCCCTTAGTATGTGGTATGTGTGTGAAACACTGTCAGTACTTTCTGGTTTTTCTAACCCTTTGTCTTCAGGATTGAGAATGAGATAAGTGGGGGAGAAGCTTGTGCTTCTCCAAGTTGCTTAAGGTGGGGAGCATTGGCTTAGTGTGTCGTTGGTTGCAAGAGTGTAAGTGTTGTTTGGACAGTGTTGTTCCCGATTCCGGAGGGAATGCGGAGGTAAGGTTTATGTCAACTAAGGATTTGTGCCTTAGGTAGTTTTGTGCACAGGATGCAAGAAATGCTATTATAGTTTGGTAAAGACGGTTTATGCCCCATCATGATTGCCGGTTGTCTATTGACAAATTGAGGAACTGATCACCCTTAATCTCTTGTTGATAGTAGACGGAATTATGTTGGATGGAATAGACGTGTCTTTCCAGCTTTGATAGTATGTTTTGTGAATCGTTTGGAGCTAAGCCAGTGAGTACAGATTGTTTTGTTGAGTCGATGAAGATTCTAATATCGGAAGACGAGACGGATTAGAGGTTTTGGTATGTTGGTCCAGTTGAGAAGTCATTGAGAGAGAACGATTGGGTATCGTTAATGGTTGTTCTCAGAGAGTGGAGTGTGGACTCAAATTTGACGAAGGTGAAGATTTGAGGTTTGGATCTGCTAAGTAAGTAGAAGAACTTTTAGGAAGTGAAACTCAGATGTTTGTCATGTTTGTGATGATAGTGTTCTGGAAATTGGCAGGAAAGCCACAGAGATGGGCCGTCAGTTGTGCATGGTTTCAGAAGTTATTTTGGATGAAACATTAGTGTGTCAACTTGAAGAGGTCCAACATGGTTGGTAAGGAAAAGGATGATAGCATGAGGTTGCGTGTTAATCAGTGAGTAGTATGGAAACTTGCGGTTGTGTTCGGGATAGCTTGAGTTTTGAATTGCGAATGAATTGAAGTTCCTTGATGGTATTACTGTTGTTATGGGTTGAGATCTCGTGTCAGCATAAACCTTGAGTGAGTTGGAACCCTGTAAGAAGAATTGTTATGGAATGTGGTAACCAGAGATTGTTAAGCTATTTTGGATAAATTGTTTCGAGCTCAGAATGAATTTTGAAGGTTGTATATGTTATGGTTGTGGAGTATATGAATCGTATCTTCCATACTTGTTTGGATAAGTTTATAGTGATGTTTATTGGATGATATTCTGATTTATTTTAAATCAAAGGATGAGTATGTAGAGTATTTGGGGGATTTAGTTACAAGGGTTGAAAGAGAGGGAGCTTTCTGCTAAATTATCAAGTGAGAATTTTGATTGAAAGAGGTTAGTTTTCTTGGATATGTTATTTCGGATGAGAGTATGGTTAATGGATCCATCGGAAGTAAATGCAGTTCTACATTGAGAGACTCCGAAGTCGGTTAAGGAGTTTAGAAACTTTTGGGCTTAGTTGGTTGTTACTGCAGGTTATGGAAGACTTTGCTAAGTTAGTGCTTCTGTTATCTCAGTTGACTTGCAAAGGGTAAGTCGTTTGCTTTGGATGTTCATTGTGAGGAAAGTTTGAGAGGGTTAAAGTAGAATTTGCCTACGGCTCCAGTTTTGATTATGTGGGATCCTAATAAATTGTTTGTGAGGTATTGGGATGCGTCCTTGATAAGTTTAGTTAGTGTGTTAATGCAAGAGGGTAAAGTCATGGCTTATGCTTTACGACAATTGAGGATTCATAAAAGGATCTATACTATTCCGGATTTGGAATTGGTTGCGGTTGTATTGTGTTGGAATATTTGGAGGTATTATATTTACGGTTCTAGGTTCGAAGTGTTTAGTAATCACAAGAGTTTAGAGTACTTGTTTGGTCTGAAGGAATAGAGTATGAGACAACGAGGATGGTTAGAATTCGTGACGAGTTATGAATTTGGCTTGGATTATCCTTCGGGAAAAGCTAATGTTGTGCCTGAAGAGTTAAGTCGATAGTCTTTGCATATGGCTATTTTGATGGTCAGAGAATTAAAATAATTTGAACAGTTCAGAGACTTGTGTCTGGTGTGTGAGATAACACAGTAGAGTGTGAGGTTGGGTATATTAAAAGTGAATAGTGATTTTTGGTGAATATGAGAAAGAGTTAGACTTTGGACGTGAGATTGATAGTTTTGATGGTTATGAGTAATCAAAGTACGCAGCGAAAGCGTGATGTGGCCCATTTCGTATATGAGTGTGTGACTTGTAAGAGTTCAGAGGTTGAACATTGGAAACATGTAGGAATGATGAAACCATTGGACGTTTCAGAATGGATGTGTTAGGTGAAAGGTTTCAATATTATTCATGGGCTACTATGTAGATGGATGTTTTGGTTGTATGTTCGATTGGTGAATCGTAGCATTGTTGTAATATTGTTGTGTGACAAGGATGTTGGTATTGTGGTTATGTAGAGGTTGTTGGAACGATGTTGGGTCGTGGAACTTCATGTTCTTGTCTTTGTTGTTGCCTCGTTTCCATCGTGATGGTTCGAGTGGGAGTAGCTAATTCCTGTGTGGGGAATTAGGAGAGTGTTACCTATGGTGAGGGTAACAATCTTGTTGTGTTTCAGTTCAAGAGTGAACCTGTGTGTTCGTAACTTGGGTATTCTTTGAGTCGTGAGTTGGTCGTCAAGTGCATTGTATAGGATTTGCATCTTGTCGTTGTAGTTGTCGTCGTTGTCGTGTCGTTGTTGTAGTTGTTGTTAGCAAGGTGGTTTGTCAGTTTGTGTTATTCGTGGTGTGCCTTTCGTTGGCATGTTTGTTAGTCGGATGCGAGAGTCGTATCCGGAGTTGTTTGTATCAGTTATATTTTCGAGGACGAAAATGTCTAAGTGGGGGATAATTGTAACGCCCCGTTTTGTCCGATTTATTTAATTGAGTCGATTTAATTATTTTCATTTTTATATTATTTTATTATTGACTTTTATGTGACCATATATTATGTTTATCGTTGTTTATGTTTTATCGCGATTTAAGAGCGTTTGCGGGATATTTGAGTGTAGGGGTATTTTGGTCTTTTTACATGGTAAGATATTTTTCTTTATATAAGAAATAGAGATTTGAGAGAAAATAGAGAGAAAAGATAGTAGAGAAAGAGAAGAGAAGGAAAAAAGAGAAAGAAGAGAAAGAAAAGATAAGAGAAGGGGAAAATTGAAGAAAACTCTGTTTCAATGGCGACTAATCGGGTAAGGGTGAGAAGTTTCGATTATATTTCGATTGTATATGTATATGTATGTGTTGTTTGTATTTGTTTGGTTGAAATATATACTTTTCCTTATTGGTTGGATTGAAGAAAAAATGTGTAGAAATTGATGTTTTAACGGTTAGAATTTGGAATAGATCGTGTAGAATAGTCGAGTAATGTTTGGGTTTAATCAGGAATACTCGTTGGTATGATTTAGGGAGTTTTGGATTGAGTTATATAGTTTGTGAGAGTTAGGGCAATAATGATGAGATAGTGAGAAATCGATGTTTTCACGGTTGGAATGCGGAATAAGTCGTGTAGTATAGTCGGGTGAGGATAGGAATTAATCGGGAATGGTTGTTTGTGTGTTTTCGAGTGGTTTTGATCGAGTTTGGAGTTGGGATAAATTGATAAAATTATGTTTCAAAAGATTTCAAAAATGGAAAATGTGTTGGATGGCTTTTTAATGGTGAAAATATTGTAGTATGTTGAATTCTGAGACCGGGGCTTTTTACGGAATCGAAATCGGAGGTCCAGAAGGCATTTTCACGATCGAAAACTGAGTTTTTAGCAGAATCTGCGCATTCATACGCTAACCCCCAGAATTATGCGTCGACTCATGATTTCATGCGCTGACCCGGGTGAAATTTACAGGTTTATGCGCTGACCACCAGCATCATGCGTCGACTCATGATCACAGAATTTTCCAAAATGTCAAATTTTGTTTTCTTCATAACTTTTGAACCGTAAGTCCGTTTTGACCCCCGTTCGAAGCGTTGGAAAGATAATGAAACATTCTTTCTATTAAAAATGGTTTGGAGGGTAAAATATGATTTAATTAATTCGTGTTTTTGAGAAATAGTCGTGTTGTCGGGTTTTTATCGCGTTAAATGCGTGCAGTCGATGTTTTACAGTGTGTTGTGCTATTGTTATATGATGTAGAGCTTTTATGTGGTTTATGTGATGTTGATGCATGTGATAATGATGTTGTTGTATGGTCAAACACATTTTGTGATTGAATATCAATGTATGTTGTTATGAATGTTGTTGTGGGTAGCCTTTGTGGCGTGAATCCTAGTGTTGTGAGTATCATTGTATGATTGCAGGATTGTTGTGGTTGATGGTGAGTAATCCTTGATGTAAATTGATATGAGTGTATATGCTGAAATGCTAATTGTTGTAGTTTGTGGACTATGATGAAATGCATTGCTTATGTGAAATTCAATGTGTGTTATTTGGTGGCCTTATGGCAAGTAAATGCATTGTTTGAATTAATTTCCAATGCATGAATAATGATGATGAGATAATCCATATTGTTGATTTTTGAAGATGCATTTGATTGTCATGAGTCATTGTATGCCAAGCATCATGATATGCATCTTGTGATGTCGTGTGCCCTAGTGGTTGTGAGCGACGAAATAATTCCAGAGGGAATCTGCTATAACGGTCGTGTGCCTTATACAAAGAGGACCTAAAGCGACGTTATAGACTATCGTGTGCCTTATACAAAGAGGACCTAAAGCGATCGGATCGTGTGCCTTATACAAAGAGGACCTAAAGCGATCCATAAACGTCGTGTGTCTTATACAAAGAGGACCTAAAGTGACAGGGAACATCGTTTGCCCGACGGGGAGTTACACTAAGTAACAAGCGATGATTCCAATAATTCTTGAGTGAATTAATGATGAGAATGATGGATGGATTGGTACCGCATTGTATTGCAATGCATAGAGTCGTTGTGTCGGTCTCTGTGCATTTGCATAAATCATGAATGAGTTGATTATGTGTGGGAAATCATGAATGGATTGATTATGTGTAGGGAATTATGAATTGATTGATTATGTGTTGAGCTCGTGATAGCATTGGTGATTTGATATGCATTCGTGATAAATGCATTGGTTATGGATGATATGTTTATGTATAGACATATGCTATGTGATGTGGTGGTGTGTTTCCATATGTTATAACTTTGGTATGCATTATGTGTGAATATGTTATTTTGTTGGTATAATTGATATACGCTTGTGGTGAGAATAATTATGCATGTGAGTTTATATGTGTTGCATATTATTATGCAATCTTGATTTAGTTGTTATTTCTCACCCTTCTGCTGTGGTTTGTTGCTCTATGAGACAATTGCAGATTAGTATCTTGAAGGCTTTTGTGAAGATTAGTTCTCCATCCATTTGTCGGTCTGTCTGCTCTGATACGTAACACGGGAGTCGGGGAACGCTTTTGTTATATATGTATACATTTGTTGGATATATTTTGTATTACCTTTGTATGAATATTTTGATGTTATAAAACAATTTATTTTGTAAAACAAGTCAGTTATGGATCTTTCCGCTTTATTCCATAATTGAACTTTCCTTTTGTTGGAAAAAGTTTCCCTTTTTGGTTTATTCCATTTTGTGTTATGTATCAAATTTATAAGCAGGGATTGTGTTTTTCTCAAATGTGGCATCCTTGTTTCTGTCTAAGAATAATAAATTTTTATTCACTCTGATTTATTTATGTATTATTTATTCGCGATGGGAATTGGGGTGTTACATCTATCATGTTGATTTCACATGCCTTATTTTACACGTGATAGAATTTTGAAGCAAGTCAGTAATATTGAAATGAAATGAAGATAAGAATCTACAGTTATGGACATGACCTCAATGAATTTAATGTCACTTGTTAATCTTACATATAAGAACTTTGATGCCTAGCACAAATACCATGCTGCCCTCCTGCTTTCCCAACCTTCCACCTGGCGTTCTGCTTCTCCTCCACCTGGCGTTTGTGGACGTGGCTCATGCTGAGTGTTTTGGAAATCTTTTGTTTCAATTCCTTGATTCTTCCAAATGCCCTTCTTTCATTGTTTCTTCCAACCCTTTCTCTCATAACTTTCTCTCAGCTCGCTGGTTTCAACTTTATTTCATTTTCACTATTCCTTCGTATTCTCCGTCTTTCTTCCCTCCCCACCATCTCTTTCACCATTGATGTCTCAAAAACTTTATTTTATCGCGCTCTCTTACGACCTCCCAATGAACCAGAAAAATAATCATTTCTATTACATGTTAGGGTTTATCAACAAAAGCTTTCTCTTTTTCCTACTTGTTAATATTATTGTTTTCCCCCTTCAGGTCATACTTCGATTCGAAACGGATTTGGCGGATCTGATATTGGAACAATCAGAATGGTTCAATTTATGTTTTATTTATTTATGGGTTCATTTTATACCTTTTGATTTTATGAGTTCAGTTTATGCATTTTGATTTTAATGGTTCAATTTATATGTTGATTTTTGATCTATTCGTATTTGGTTTCGATTTGGTTTCGCTGATATTGTTGTTGTTCATTGTCGGTTTATTGCATTAATTCAATTCTGATCTGCCGGTTCACATGTGAGGAATGTTGTGTTTCTGCACTTTTTCCCAATTCACATTGTTTTATGCATGGTTAATGTCGAGTTTTTGTGATAACTGTTGACAATCGCTAACCGCTGGTCAACACCCCTTCTATGATGGAATTGCTTGTGGATTTTGAATGATTTTTGTGATAACTGTTTGATGTATAGATCTGCCGCTGCTGATTGATTTGTGTCAGCTATTCAACTCACTGTTGTTCAATCACTGGTAGACGATTAGGTTTGAACAAAGTTGTTTCAGATGCTGCCGCTGTCATGAAGCTGAAAGCAAGAACGTGTCTGTATTGAAATGTGGTCCAATTACACAATTTCGGTAATGAGTTCGAGTTTCTTTTAAGCATATATGTAGTGTTGTTGTTACACTGTTTCAATTTTGGTTCATAAGTCATGTAGTTCATTGCAGTTTCGATATGACGTCAATTGCAGACTATGTGATTTCTATTTATCATATTATATCAATTATTTATGATAAATAACAAGGATTTATGGAACCAAAGCCTTGATGAGATCAAACTCCTAAAGTATATCAATTAGCATGATCCTGGAGACAAGGATCACATTTTGCGGTTATATGATTACGTCTACTATCAAGTAAGTTCACTATGTAAATACTTTGATGAATTTGATATAGACGATCAAAAATTTGAACTCTCCAATTTATGTGATAAAGTTAATATTCTAATATACAAATATTTTTGTATTTCTCATCTTGGGACCTGTAATCTACCTTTGAAAAATACACAAAAATTTCCTACAATATTTTGCTGTGCAAAGTAATGGGGGTCTTGAATGAATCTGGTAATGATTTTGCCAATGATGTTGATTTCGAAGGCTTCTTGAAGGTATGTAATTTTATGGTTTTCTCTCTTTTGTTTTTGATATCAATAGAAACATGTTTTGTTTGACTCAGAATGTATAGTGCGCTGTAATTTGCAATAGAAAAGTCGTTAATCATTTTGTTTTCTTGTTTGCTTGTGTGTGGATTCAGAATCTTTTCTTTGAAGTTAAAAGGTTCTTTATTCAAGTATGGGAGGTAGTGAACCAATGGTTGCAGAAACATCGGCGGTCGAGTCTTATCCACTGGACGGTTACGATAACACTAACACCGCATCCAATCCTGTTCCCGAAGCTGGTGCAACTGCTGTTGCTGAGGTTGCAGGAGAAGCTGCTACTCAGGCTAATTCAAGCTATGAGCTTCCTTATTCGGGTGATGGGAGTGAGTATGCTGCCGGGGGTCCTAATTATGTACTTCAACAAGCTCAATTTAGTGTTGTCGACGAGTCTAAGCAAGCTATTGGAGTGTCGGACGCTAATGATGCCTCTGGTGTGGTTGGAATGGAAGCTACAGAGTCTGCTATTGTTTCGGGTGACCATTCGACTGTAAACGGTGGGGTTGATACAACTGGACTTGAAAATGGAAATGCACCGGAGAATGTTGATGGTTCCGCTGATGAGAAACAACTTACAGATGCTTACGGTATGTATATGTCTTTTCTGTCTGCTACCTACACATACTCCATTGCCTTTGTCTAAAGCAAAGCTATCCTGATTCATGACCTTGTTGTTATTTGAAGTTTTGTAATAAAAATCAGAATTCAATGTCAGGTTTAGGTTTAAAGTTCATAGGTGATATAGTCAACCAATTAAGAGTCAAGAACTTTTGAACAGGTTTAACTATTGAATAATATTATTTTTAAGGCAGTGGTACTTGTACAGCCGGTGGAAATTAGTTGATGAGGTCAATCAAGTGATCATGTGATTAGTTTTGTTTGGGCAAAACGTGAAAAGTGGTTAGGGAAATTGAGATTCTCTTTTGTTTCAAGTGTGGCAATATGTCTTGGTTATTGTATTTTTCATAAACCTGTTTTCTCTTTTTCAGCCAACGGCAGCCTGTCAAACAAGGCTATTACTTTGTATTGCAACTTGGGTTCTGGCTTCAGTGATTTCGTCGACGGGGCTCATGACAGAGGTTTCAAGCTCAGCTTTGGATTCAACGATTGTGACTTGATTATCATTAGCTTCGATTTTCGAAATGGTTTCAAACCGACTTCAACTTTGTTATTCTACTAAGTTCGTTTATGTTGGATTTTCTACAGCGTTGCTTTGATCGACACAAGCTTTGACTTGGTTTTGGCTTGGCTGGAGTTTGATAGTTGCAGCTCATATTTTGGCTTTGCGTACATGCGTTTCGCAACTGGGGTTTTGCGTTGAAGCTTGGATTTAGTAGCTTAAATGTTGGCTTGTCCTGTTGTATTATTTAGTACATTTTAGTTGTGGCCTCATGATTGAACAAAATTGGCCCTCCCACTTGACATCTAAAATGTGGTAACTAAATCAATGTTAATACCCCTTGCTTCTACGGCAAATTATTTGCATTCCCTGTGATATTGCCTCAATGTCCATGCTGACAAAACCGTTCACATAAACACATTATTTCCTGATGTGAAAAATAAATGGTTGCGGCACTCTTGTACTTCCTCAATATCGTATTGAGCTCACGTAGATGATGCGCTCCACATGAATTAAATTGGATTCATTGGTCTAATGTGTTTCTGTTTTTTATTCTGGATTTACTTTGAAATGCAGACGGATTGATTATGCACTTGCCAGCGGTGAACCTCCGCCAAAAGCTAATGATCTGCCTACCTTGATGAAACAGGTGATCTCCAATGCATAATGTAGATTACTCTATCACTTTTTTCTTACCATTTTTTTGTGTTAAGAATAAGTTTTTATCATATTTTATTAATTGCTATGCAAGTAGGTTTGAGGCTTTTACTCTTCATTTTTCACACAGATGTATCAAAGAAAGACGGACGAACTATCACTAGCAGCTGTGATGGTTTTGATGATATCTGTGAAGGTAAGTTTGTTTCTCGGCATATGGTTATCCTTTTACGTAAGGGGGCTTTTACTCTTCATTTTTCACACAGATGTGCACTACTTTATTAGTTTAAAATATTTATTTTGTTTCTGTTGCATATGGTTATCCTTTGAAACTATTATCAAGATGCCTGAACATGTGAAAAGGAATCAAAATATGAGAATGACACTTTCTGCAACTGTGGTGTATAGGGTTAGATGCATGCTCTAACGTGTGTAAACTGTAAAAGTTACTGTATTAGGCTTATGGGATTGATTTTCCTTCCAGACATGGAAACATAACCATTAAGCTATAATAGACAATACTCCTGGGTTAAAGACTGACAAAATTATGGTTTTGGAGCTATTGTAGAGCATTGATCTAAATTCTAATTATATGCATAAATGAATTGAATTCCTATGAATGTTTTTTTTGTTTTTGTTGCAGATGTTGGATGAAATGGAAATGGAGGGTTGTGATTTGTTCCAACAAAATTTGTTTGATTATGAAGATTTATTTTCAGATGACATAGCAAATGTTCTTCAACAACAACAACAACAACAACCTTTGTCTTGTGAAAGTTATGTTTCTTATCCTTTAGAAAGATCCAACAAGAAGTTGAAAACCAAAAACAGTTAGCAATTCACATTCATACTCTGGTGTTGAGGTTAGGGTTACCCCAATGCGCACTGAGATCATTATCAGAGCTACTCGTACCCAAGCTGTTCTAGGTCTGTAATTGCCTCAAGTTTTGAAATTTCGTTTACTTTGATGGAATTTGATTTCATGTGAATCATTTTTGGGTTAATTGTGCTAATGGATTTCTTCTAATAGTATTGGTTTAGTGTCTATAACTAATATTTCAATCCTTGCAAATATATTGGTATATGTAAAATTTATTCAAAGTAGAATAGGTACATGTATATGTAATAGGTTGAATTTTTTATCATAGTTCTTCAAAAGCAAAATATAATACTTGCAGTGACTAAAAGCATATTTTAACCTTAAGAAATTCTTTTGGGATTTTTTTGGGATATTTAGGTGAGAAAGGGAGGAGGATTAGAGAACTCACCTCAGTTGTTCAGAAGAGGTATGTGTTTGTTCTGCAGCAGTTGTTTTCCTGTTATGATATCAATTGTGTTTTGGGTTTTTTATGTAATAATCTCCATTGAATTAATAGTTAGTTTGGATGGATAGGTTGCTACTGCTGCATTTGGTACCCGTTGTTACCGCGTATACTATGATGTTAATATTCGATTTCCATTTAATTACATCACATACCTGCTGTATTATGTGCTTCGATTGCGCCGCCTTTTGTTATGTTGCAGCTATAATCAAGTACTGCTGCTGTTGTTCGGTTCGTGTCGACGTTTCAAACATTGCGACAATTTTTGGAGGTGAACCGTTATGTGCGATTGCTGCGGTTATAAGTAAGGTTGTTTCGTTTTCTCGCTGAGTTTGTTATTGAATTCTGCAGTAATCATTTGTGTCGATTTTGTTCTCATTGAGGTGTTTAATTTGGCTTTATTATGTCATGCTTGGATGTTGCTTTTATACTGTACTGAACTTGATCTTGCACAGGCTGAGTCTCTACGTTACAAGCTCCTTGGTGGTCTTGTTGTGCGCAGGTATACTTATACCACATACTAAAATGAATTGCACATTAAGAATTTGATTTTTTGTATCCAGCTTATATTGACGGTTAATTATGGAGAATTTTGTTACAGAACAGTCTATGAATGGATGTCTTCTATGTTGTTGTTTGTTAACAGATTCATCACTTGCTACTTTTTTGTTGATTTGGTTTAAAGAGGTAATGATTTTGTTTAATTCAGTAATTAATGTGAACTAGACTAGCTTTAGATCTTGTGTGCTGTCTTAACTTGGTATCTTATCTGTCACTTCTCTCCTTTGAGAAAGGATAATGCTATGTTTAGCCATCATGGTTGAAACTGACATGATAAATGAATTGATCCTTGGTTGGAAATGCCTATAGGAGTATATGGAATGGTGTGTTTGAATTTGGATGGTGACTTGTTGCTTTTGACAGGTTCTATTGAGGAAAGCAGACGAGTGGATTGAAGATCTAGTTTGCTCAAAAGTGTCATCAATTCAGGATCTCAATCAAGAATACCGCATGGAGTAACACCAGCCATCTGTGTGCGGTTCACTTCAAATTCAGTCACTGTATCCATTGGAGTAACATTATTGAATCCTTTTGGTTTAGTACAAATATGAGTTAAACAAAGATGTTCTCAGACTTATCTAGAAGCCCATCGAGATTCCACTCCGGATGCGTATTGACAGGGCAGTGATGAGGAAGCTTATCCAAGATTTCCAGCCCCTCAAATGTGATATAATAATCTCATTCACAACATAGATGTAGAGCATATATATTCTACTGTCCTTAATAACATCTATGAAATCGTCAACAGTGACATCATACTTTAGAGTAATATCTGCATCATGAATTTTTGTACTTATTACATATAGCATATTATATTCACAGTATCAAAATTCAGATGGGTGCTTGTAGCAGTTGAAGTGAAATTAATTACAACTTTCTCTTTGCTCTTAAAAGTCATATTTGGGGTTCTTTGTTTAACTTTGTACCAAATCCTAAGACATTTATGAGTTATTGATTTTATTGCATCGAGACCAAAAAAATACAATTACATGCTTTCACAATATCAATAACCGACCTTCCTCTACCGTTTCCATCCTTGGCGTTATCAATAATTCCAAAGAGATCCAGTAACTGAATTATAGCTCCAAAAATATGTGATCACAGCTGGGATGCAATGTGAGGGTATTGAACTCATAGGAATCAACCTCGGAAAATGTCCCAGTCAATTTATTTAGCAAAGTTGACTTGCCAGTAACATCAAAACCAGAACCTCAGCAGTTTCACAAAATTAGCCTTCAATAAACCTCAATTGTCCTGAAAAAAATGGCTTTAAACTCATTTTTTATATTGCTTTATGTACTAATTTGGTTGTAATTGTTATTTGATTTTATTAGGTCATTGTCAGTGGAAAGTTGAGGGCCCAAAGAGCTAAATCCATGAAGTTTAAGGATGGATACATGATTTCGGTGCATTGAAGGGTATGACGATAGTTCTTTTAGTTGGAAGATGTAACTTACGATGGCAAATTGATGAAAGTAGACTTGAGCAAGTTTTCAGTGAACACGGTAAGGTTGTGAGTGCTCGAATAGTCAATGATAAAGAGACTGGTCGATCACGTGGCTTTGGCTTTGTCACAATGTCTGATGAGAAAGAAATGAATGATGCTATTGCCGCCCTTGATGGTCAGGTATTACTTTAAGTACTTTGTTAAATGACCAATAGTTAGATGCAAATTGAAGGGAATATGATGATTATCACGGGCTCATATTAAACTGGTGAAACAACTAACTAAAACTTAATTAAGGACAACGAGCAGGGTATGATTTTTTTGTATGCGATTATTCTTTTTTGCAGAGTTTGGAGGGGAGGACAATAAGAGTGAGTGTTGCTGAAGACAGGCCCAGGCGTGGCTCCTTTTGAGTGGTACTGCAAGTAATCTGCTAAAGTTATTTCTCTATTTTAATAGCCAAGGATATAGTAAAAATTCTACTTCCATTATTTTCTTCTCAGGCAGACGGTCCCGAGTTTCCGCATTTTCTGTTTACTATTTGCTACAACTTATGAAATGAGAAAAATGGGAGAGATGGAGTGTAGGTAGGGGTAGTTCTTACTATCACAAAAGTCGATTAGCAGGAAATTTTCTACCATATTGTTTTACAGTAGTTGAATGTATTTGGATGAACTATTTGTTTTGTTATATGATGTGTTTTATTATAAGAGTGTACTACTCTTGTGCTTCGTTTTACAATATAATTTTAAAAAATGTTCGAAGTTATATCTAAATAACGCACACTCAATACCAGAATTTTTTTAGGCAAAAAACTGAATTTTGTCAGTCTTTAACCCAGGAGTATTGTCTATTGTAGCTTAATGGCTATGTTTCCATGTCTGGAAGGAAAATCAATCCCATAAGCCTAATACAGTAAGTTGTTGTTATGGTTCCAGCAACTATTAAGACTAAGATAGATCATCATTACATTAAGCACGTTACATGAAAAATAAATGAAAGAATTTTTAGTTTCAGCACTTGTGTATTATTTACTCCTTAGTTTAATATATTTTCGTATTTTTATATGGATTTAGAACATAACGAATTGATATATTTTCATATTTTTTATATGGATGATTATTTTAGATCTGCAGTGGTAAGTTTGAATTCAAGTAGTTCTTTAAAATAAGGTAAATATAATCTATTTGTATTTTGTAAGTTGTCTATAAACTATAATATTTTCACTATTTTAGGACTTATATATACGACCAAGTCTTTATTATATGAGTGTGTTTTCACTATTTCCACTATTTTATGGTCATATATGTAATAATTTCTAATAAAAAAAATGAGCATATTTTAAATGGTAATTAAGTTGTATTTGTGAGAAGAATAAAAAATATTAATTTTTTTAAATGCATATTTATGAATGAATGATATTCAAGGTATAAATGTTTGATAAATTACGGTTACAATTTATTAAAATTGTGAATGTTATTTTTTATTTCAATATACGAATTATATAAAAAAATATACAAAAAACATATTTTTATTGCATATTTATAATTAATATTTATATATAGAAACTAAGAAAATTATTAAATAATTACTAAAAAAAAATTTATTATAAAAAAATGGTCATATATGCAATAATTTTTAATTATCCAAATATGTCTAAAATATATATTTTTTATTACTAAGAAATCAGTTTAATACATTTTAATAGATAATGATGAGATTTAAATGCTTTAAATTAGATATATATAACCTACATGAGATATAAAAGGAATCAATGGAGACCATATCTTACATATTAAAAAAATGAGCAAAACTTAAATAACAATCGTATTAAAAACTTTAATTAGATTCATATAAAAAGTAAAAATGTAATTATTTGTCAATTGACTTTTAAAAATTCATTTTTAAATACGAAAAAAATAAAGTAAATCGCTCGCTGAATTCAAACCCTACACATATAAGATATCTAAAAAATTGTATATTTAATTTTAATTTTAAGTAAATACAAAATTTTCACATATCATTTTTATTCAAATTTTATGAATGCAAATCCTCACTTTTTCATGTATTGATTCTATCTTTTTTTTTAAATATAAATTATATTTTTTTTATTTACTAATTTTTATTAATCATATTTTATTTTCCCAGGAGTATTGTCTCTTGTTTTGGATCAAACCGTGAAAAACTCATAATGTTCACAATTGGATTTAGATTTTGTTGAATTTAAAAGTGTGCATAATACATACTACTTTTTTCTATCCTATATCGCTATAGGAATTTAGTTTTATGAAATTACCATGTCATTAATGAAATCTGTCAACATGAACTCCATTTTAAAATCCAAGTTATGAGTTGTAATTCATCCTAGGTCACTTGAGACAACTTATTTTACATTTGAATTTCCAACAAAGATATGGGAACTAACCACACCATTGTAATTGTTTTAATGTTCTGTAGGATCTTGACAAATAAAGCGATTGAGGCTAATGATGGCAAGCCCCTACCACTCTACCAAAAAGCTCTATGTGGGCTTACTGCTGGTGCTATTAGAGCATCTGTTGGTACTCCTGCATGTTTAATTACTACCCTCTTGAGAATTGTGTACCTTGAATAATGGTGATGGTTTTCAGATTTCATGTCATGGTGGTGTGTAATATTACTGATCTTGTTATGAATGAGATTGTAACAGAAAATTAAAAATATTGTTTGAATTGCTTAGAAGATTTTCACATCAACTCTTCAGAGATTATCTTTCTGAATGTAAATTTGAATAATAATAATAATAATAATAATAATAATAATAATAATAATAATAATAAAATCACTCTTACTATTATTCCCAAAGTGTGTGTGCCACACCAGTACACATGCAAACACACAGGTACTGATATGGTACAATAATAATTACTCAAATTTTTATTTATTATAAACTATTTTGGTAAAACATTTTTTTTTCTTATTTATATTTTTTATTAATTTTTAAAAACAAAAGTGTACAAACCACACAAGTACGCGGACAAACACACGGGTACTGATATGGTACATGCGTATCATACTGATATTAAGTTAATTATTTAAATATTAAATAATAATGGGAACAACTTTACTATTGATTTGAATATTTTATTTATTTCTGTTACTAATATTTATTTATACAATTAAAATAATATTTTCAAATACTATATTATTAGTTTGATATTTATAAAACTAAACGATTGAATATATTTGAAATTATTTTTAATTTGAGATACAATTTTTTTAAACATAATGTATGGAAAATTGAAATATATATTATTGATGTAAAAATATTTTGGTAAAACAATTTTGTTCTTTTAAAAATATGTCTTTCTTTTAAAAATAATTAACTATTTTGGTAAAATAATTTGGTTTTTCTTATTTATAGTTTTATTATATTTTAAAAACAAAAACGTGCGTGTCACAACAGTACCCGGACGAACACAAGTATTTATTTATGTTAATAATATTTATTTATTAAATTAAAAAATATATACAATACTATAATATTATATGACATTTATAAAACTAAATCATTGCATAAATATTTTTATAAAAATACCAAATAATGACCGCAGGTAGTGATTCTTTTTTTTTTAAATATAAATGATATTTTTTATATTTATTAATTTTTATTAATCCTATTTTAAAACTAAATCAAATGCGCTTAACACACCATAATAGGGCGATCACACGTGTAGTGATATGGATATCTCGCGAAATAAATATTTGTAATAATACTTACATAAAATATATTTATTTATACAATTAAAATAATATTTACAAATACTATAATATTATTTGATATTTATAAAACTAAATCATTACGTAAATATTTTTATAAAAGATACCAACTGATGTCTGCGAGTATTGATTATATTTTTAAAAAATATAAATTATATTTTTTTTATATTACTATTTTTTATTAATTCTATTTTTTTCCAATTTTTAAATGAAAATAAAAGCGCGTCACTGACGGGTAACCGTGCGAACGCACGGGTATCATACTAATATTTAGTAAATCCGAAATTTAATAATTTTTATTCATTATATTTTGTTTTTTTTTAATTTTAAATATAAACAAATACATTCTGCAAAAATACATTATGAAAACAAATACATTATGAGAACAAATGCGCGTCACAGATGTGTACCCGTGCGAACGCACGGGTATCTACTAGTTGCTACAATGACGGAAACATAATTCATTTCCACCTATTCCTAAGTGAAATGGCGCTACAAGGGAAAGATAGGAAAATTAAATTATTCTTCAACAAATGTATCGCTACAGTTATAAGAAAATAAGAATTTCACAATTCATTACTTCAATTTCTACACTATAATTATTAATGGGTCTCTATAGTATATCAATTATCAATTCCAAACATACTAAAATTAACACATTTCAAAGATTAATATTAAAACCTAAAAATTTCAATCTCATAGAAAATTTTGGGGGTTTTATCCTAATCATATTTCTACTCACTAATCATTATCAAATAATCCCAATAAATAAGTGAAAACCCACCTTTACCTTGATTTGGATGATTCTTGAGCTTTTGGATTTTTGGGTTCCTCTTCTTCTCCACTCTTCTTCTTTCCTCTACACTTTTCTTCTTTCCAACTTTTTCTCTCTTACTATTCTTTCTATTCTTATTAAACCCTAACTTTGTCTTAAAACAATTGGGCATATCTCCACCCATTCTCACTTACTATTCACACACCTCATTAAGCCCAACTAATCCTAACAATTCTACATTATTCTACCAAATAGAATAAATCAAATAAATTATTTAATTCAAATAATCCAAACAAATCAAGTAATTAAATAAATCAATTATTTCAAATAAATCTGATAAATCACATATTTCAATTAAATCAATTAAATCAATTAACTCATATAAACTAAATAAACCAATTAATTTATATAAATCCAATAATTCATTTAAATCAAATAACTCAAATAAATTAAATAAATCACACTAATCAATTAATTCATAAAATCCCTCAATTAACTAATATAAATAATTAATTACTAAAATTGTGGTGTTACGGTAACAACATCCATAAGATACACATCAAGATTGTTAAATACTGATAAACCAATTAAATAACGAAAAGTAATGGCATCCATAACAGGAGAATAAGTTACCTCATAATCAATTCCTAGTCTTTGGTAAAAACCTTGTGCAACAAAACGAGCCTTGTATTTGACAATCTCATTTTTCTCATTTCATTTTCTTACAAAAACCCACTTATACCTAACCGGTTTCACATCTTTTGGTATAGTCGTAATAAGGTCAAATACTTTTCGATTTTTAAGAAAATTTAATTCAGTATCTATTGCATCCTTCCAATTTTTCCAATCATGTCTATTTTGACATTCATTCATAGTTCTTGGTTCGGGATCATCATTTTCATTCATAATTTCACATGCAATGGAGAATGAAAATATTTCATCTATAATTATATATTTTCGGTTCCACAAAGTTCCCGTATCAACATAATTAATTGAAATTTCAAGATCATTCTTGTTTTCATTTTCAATGATCTCATTATCATCATCTTGTGCTTCTTCAAGAGCGCGTTTTTCAATTGTGAATTTATTATTATCTAGTGTCTTTTCAAGATCACTTTCAATCATATTCACCTTTTCTATCCCTTTTCTTTTTCCGGGATTTTTGTCTTTGGATCCTAATGGTCGGCCACGCTTCAAGTGTGTCTTAGATGTACTTGCTACATCATTTAGATTTGAAATCTCAATCCGAGTTGGGACATTTATAGCTGGTACGTGTGACTTTGTCACTCTTTTCAAATCAATAAAAGAATCTGGCATGTAAAATTGCATGATCCCAAACGGTAACTGGTAGTTTAGTCTTCATAATTAATGGTCTAGCAATATATTGAAGACGTTTGATTAAAGACTCGGCTAAACCATTTTGTGTGTGCGCATGAGGAACAGGGTGTTCAACAGTAATTCCAATTGACATGCAATAATTATTAAATGATTCAGATGTAAATTCACCAGCATTGTCAAGTATAATTTTCTTTATAGTGTAATCAGGAAATTGAGCCCTTAGTTTAATTATTTGTGCAAGAAATTTTGCAAATGCCATATCACGACTTGACAGTAAACATACATATGACCATCTACTAGATGCATCAATTAATATCATAAAGTACCAGAATGGTCCTGACGCTGGATGGATAGGTCCACATATATCGCCTTGAATTCTTTCAAGAAATGCAGGTAATTATGTCTGAATCTTACCTGGTGAATGCTTTGTTATTAGTTTGCCAAGAGGACAAGCTTCACATGGTTTATCTCATTTTGTAAGTTTTAAACCTTTTAATGGATGACTGTGGATACCTTCAACTATTTTATGCATCATTGTTGAACCAGGGTGACCTAAACGATCATGCCATAAAGTTATCGTTTTGGGATCTTCTTTTACTGCTAAATTACATTCAATTGCATGTATATAAGTATAATGTAATCCAGAAGGCAATTTTGCTAGTTTTTCTAAAGTTTTCTTCTTTCCCAAAACATTAGTAGTAATGTTAATATATTTCATATTACCTTCAGTTGCAGTTTCAGTATCATATCCTTGACGATATATGTCATTAAAACTCAACAAATTTTTCTTTGATTTTGGAGAGTATAAAGCATTATTAATGACAAACTTTGTTCCATTTGGTAATATGAACATAGCATTACCTGTTCCTTCAATCAAATCTACAAGACCTGAGATTGTATTTATTACACCTTTAGTAGGATTTATTTCAGTGAAATATTTCTTACATTTGAGGATTGTGTGGGTAGTTCCACTGTCTGGAATGCAAATGTCTTCAACATGTTCCATGTCTAACTTTCTTGAAATAGAAATAAGATTAAATAGAAAGTAAATCAACACAACATATTTAACATTATTATTTCAAACATTGGATACACCAAACAACATACAAATACTTAAGTTTATACATATAATATTAATACAAGCATATCACACGCATCATTTAAAAAGTTTCTTAATCCATTGTTCCTTCAACAAAATCAGCAACCTCAAGACATGTAGTATCATTTTCAGGTTCAATTTCATTAAAATTTACTTCCTTCTCCTTTCCCTCTATAGATGCCTTGTTTCTTTTACACAAATGTTCTGGTGTTCTACACATCTTAGACCAACGACCTTTTTTTTCGCATTTATAGCACAAATCATCATGATTTCTCGAGGGACCCTCTTGGCTATAAGTACCCCTACCTTGACGATACCTGTTAGTTTGGTCATATTTTGGAAATCTATACTTATTCACATAACTTTCTCCATGACCTCGACCACAAAAGTGGTTTTAACCGTGATATCCGCCTCGACTAGGACCCTCAAAACGAGCATAACCTCCACATTTTTTATTACGATTATAGCCACCACGCCTTTGATTAAATGTTGTGGCATTTATCTCAGGATGTGATATTGTTCCTGTGGGATGTGACTGGTGGTTTTTTATAAGGAGCTCATTATTTTGTTCTGCTACTAGAAGGGCTGCAACTAAATTAGAATACTCAGAAAACTCCCTCATTCTGTATTGTTGTTGCAACAAAACTTGGGATGCATGAAAAGTTGAAAAAGTTTTTTCCAGTTTTTCTTCTTCAGTTATAACTATGCCACAAAATTCTAATTGTGCTATAATTTGGTGCATGGAAGAATTATATGCATCAACACTTTTATAATCTTGGAACCTTAATTTGTTCCACTGATCCATTAATAAGGGCAACAAGACTTTCCTCTGATGTCCAAATCTTGCCTTAAGTTTGTCCCACAAAATCTTGGGATCTTTTGCATTTGAATATTCTGTTTGTAAACCATCATCAAGGTGGTGTTTGATTATTCGATTTACTTTTGATTTTTTCATTGCCATCTCTTATGGGTCAACAACTGACTTTCCTGAAATTTCTCCTTCAAGGATTTTATCAAGTCCCTCACATGCAAGATACTCTATTAAGTTGTTATTCCAGGTTATGTAGTTGTCCCCAGTTATGCTTAAAATTTTGAAGTGATGTTTAACATTTGACATGATTCTATCTAGTGTGGTAATAATTTCTGATAGAAACGATCGTGCTGATAACGTGTTGAGAAAAATCAATTTTGAATATTTGTTAATATTTATGAACTAATATGAGTTACTAAACTAGTTATAACTATTAAACTTAGATGGAAAGATTGAAGAAGGAATAATGTTTTACTAGTGTTTTCAAAGTAAAATTTTGGTGTATTTTTACATTAGCCAAAGATAGTATTTATACTACTAGAAATGCAACTATTACACTAATGTAATAATTGGACTTACTATTTTATCTTTGACAAATTGTGTATCTATAATAATTTGTCATTACTATTTAGATAAATATTTCTAAATAATATTATTATAATAATAATAACAATAATATTATAACTCTCCATTCATTATTTTCTGTCTCAAACTCCGTCTTTGTTAGAGATTGAATTTAGTCGTCTCTAAATTTCGTTCGTATATCAAATTTTTCTAATAGTACATGTCGTTTAGTATTGTTTTGTACGGTACTTATTACTACCTCCGTTCCTTTTTATAAGAGACAAATCATTTTTTAGGTTAATTGAATAATCAATGTATCTAGTCTATAAACTGACCAAATACATTGATTATTGAATGAACCAAAAAATTGAATTGTCTCTTATATAAAGGAACGGAGGTAGTATTATTTTATAAGTCAAACACACCCATTATTATGCTTTAAAGGTGAGTTTGATTGGTTAAAAAAAGAGAGGTGAATGAGACATTTTTTATCCTATTTAACATATAAATTAATTATAGAATTGAATAAAATAAATAATATTGGACGATCTCTCAAAAAATCATAAAATATTTTTTTTTGTCCAAACACAAATTATAAAAGAAATTGAAATAATATTTTTAAGTTTTTTACTTATTCTCTTTCTCATATATAATTTTTCACTAGTTTTTATATAATGCATATACATATTAAATAAAGTAAAGTAAAATATTATCTAATACATTGATTATCAAATACAATAAACAATATAATACAATAGAATTTCTTATCCAATATTTCTTATTTTGAAAATTAAATTTTTGATGGACAATAAGCCGTACAAATAAAATAAACTAAAATATAGAGTTAAATATATGTCACCCCCTGCTAATATAATGAGTTTTGATTTTATCCTCTATAAAATCTTTTTTGTGATTTCCCCAATAATATCAAGATTCCCTCTCCGACTTTTATTTCTAGACTTTTATTTAATTTTTTATGTATTGATTAAAATCCACATGGATTTTTCTTTTTACTATTTTTTTTTCTTTTTTAGTTTTTCTTTTTACTTTTTATATATTATATTTTTTTTACTTTTTTGTATTTTTTTTTATAATTTTTTTTTTTAAATAATTTTAATTGGACCCATTTCAAACACACATGATCTTAAAGCCCCATGATCTTTTCCAAGGCCCAATACATGAGGATGTGGAATATAGTGTGTAAAAGAGGTTTATAAACACTTTCATTGGATGAAATTATTTCAATGTGGGACTTTAAAAACATACCGCATACATGTTGTTACTAAAATCAATGGTAGTGTTCTGAAGCGGAATATTAGCAATAACAACCTGAGCAATATTAGCAACAAGAGATTAATAGCTTTCAAAATGAGGTTAACTTCTTCATAAGAGATTAATAGCTTCCAAATCAATATATGGAAGCTATCCCAAACAGTTTTCAAATCAATATAAAATGTGATGAATAAAGTATTTATCAAATAGACACGTATGTATATATTTCTTTACAATCTATAAGCTATCCCAAACAGTTTTCAAACAAGCTATAAGTTATTCTAGAGAGCTTATGCAAGTAAGTTTAAAACAACTTACAGACATGTCATTAGCTCTCACAAGTGCTTATGCCCGTAGATAACCTCAAAGAACCTAATCCAGACAAACCCTTGGTTGAATTTAAAATGATGAAATATTTTTATGCATTAAATATATCCACTGTTGCATAGGTAAGCTCTTTGTGTGGAAGCATGTTATGAAGAGATTACCATAGTCTTCAATATAATACTTTTGTATGCTTTTTCCTTGATGTGTGAAGTTTGGCTTATGTTTTCCTTCTTGATCTGTCTTAACAATTTATGCACTAATGACTTAACAGGACATGATGTTCAATTAAGTTTTTTTATGGATAACTCAAGTATGCATCGTGGGAATCAATACTTGGACTCGTTATCTGATTAATGTGCGTCTTTTATCCTACTGCTTTTCAATCTGCCATGATTGAAAATTTTCTATCCTAAATATGTAAGCGGAAAAATTTACCGATCGATTATATGAAATTAAAACATCAATACTTACTTGTTGAAGTCATGATTAGGAATCCCGAAAGAATGAATATGTTTCCTAACAATGTGTAGAAATTTGGATTAAATAAAAGTTTTCAATTTGGCTAGTGTACTGTATGACTATAATTATCGATTCAATTGATTATAGATTCAACAATTAATTTTATCAATTAGTTATATAATACACCAATTGACGTAACCAAAAAAAAAATTGAATACCAATTGATTAATTTTTACAGGTGCAGAAACGGTTGGAAATTCATCACACCCTATGATGATTTCGCTTCAATCTTGATCTCAAGATTGATCACCAATCCACAAACAATACGTAATGATAATGAAAAGAAGAAGAACAAACAAGAACAACAAGAAAGAAAAGAGAGAGAAGAGAAATATTTGGAGGAAAAATGTTACCCACTAATCGTGGGATTTCTGTTACTATTGTATTTTCACTGCTAACCGCAACTGTGAATGCTATACAATATTATTACAATGCAAGGGATACTCCCTTTATATAGATTTAGATTTACAAAGGCCCAAAAACTTTAAAGCCCAAAATATCAAATCTAATCTAAATCATATCTAATATAATCTAAACAGAATCCAATCAAATCTAATCTAAGATGCATCTGTCGAAACAATTCGACACTCCTAGACAATTCGACACATGTTAGTTTCGACACACTATGAATTACAATTCAACACACCACCTAATTCATTGTGTCTAAACTATCTACATTCATCATGGCTCTTAGTCTTCTGAAGGCTTCGACCTGCACTCCCTTCGTCATGATATCTGCAATCTGATTCTCAGTTCTGCAGTGTTCCAAATTCATCTTCCCTTCTGCTACCTGCTCTCGAAGATAGTGGAACCTCATTTCGATGTGTTTGCTTCGACCATGAGCTATTGGATTCTTCGCCAAGTTGATAGCTGACATGCTGTCTATCTTCATGGTAATTGCTCCATGACTCTTCCCTGTAATCTCTTCGACCAAGTTCACCATCCAGGTTGCTTGACATGTACAAAGAGAAGCAGGTATGTATTCTGCTTCGCATGATGACAACGCCACTACTGGCTCCTTCCTCGAACTCCAAGCAACTGGTGCACCACCTAACATAAACACGTATCCAACTATGGATTTTCTATCCTCAGCATCACTACACCAACTAGAGTCGGCGTATCCCACTAACTTGCATTATTTCCCTTCATCAGCTGCAGGAAACAAAATGTCATAGTCAAGAGTTCCCTTCAGATACCTCAGTATCCTCTTCGTCGCTGTTAGGTGTGATACTTTTGGCTTCTGCATAAATCTACTTACCATACCCACACTGTATGTTAAGTCAGGCCTTGTGTGACAAAGGTATCTAAGTGACCCAATAAGTCTTCTATATTGGGTTGAGTCGACATCATCTTCGTCTGGATCCTTCGACAGTTGCAGTCTGGTCTCAGCTGGAGTCGAAGTTGAGTTGCAATCTTGCATCTCAAATCTCTTGAGTATTTCGCCTGCATATCTTCTTTGGTGCACCATCAAACCTCTACTAGTCTTGTAGAATTTGATGCCAAGGAAATATGAGAGATTTCCCAAGTCTGACATTTCAAACTCCTCACTCAGGTCATGTTTGAAATCTTCGATCTCCTTCTTGCAACTTCCTGCTATCAACAAATCATCGACATAGAGACATAGTATAAGCAATTAGCCATGCTTCTTCTTACATATACTCCATGCTCAGTTGTACACTTCACAAATTCCTTCTCGCTTAAGAAGTTGTCGATTTTCTTATTCCAAGCTATTGGAGCTTGCTTAAGTCCATACAGGGCTTTATGCAGCCTGTACACCTTTCCTTCTTCGCCTCGTTTCACATACCCAGCTGGTTGTGCGGCATAAACTTCTTCTTCTAGGGGACCATTAAGGAATGCACACTTCACGTCCATCTGACATGTGTGCCAATTATTCATATTTGCTAGACCAACAACCAACCTGGTTATTTCGATTCTAGCAACAGGTGCGAACACTTCATCGAAGTCGATTCCTTCCTTCTGAAGAAATCCTTTAGCCACAAGTCTCGCCTTGTGTCGAGTTACTTCTCCTCTAGGATTCACCTTTACCTTGTAAACCCACTTCACATTAATTGCCTTCTTGCCTTGAGGCAATTCGACAAGTGACCATGTGTTGTTGACTTCGATGGACTCTAACTCTTCATTCATTGCTTTCACCCACTTCGAATCTTTCAATGCCTCAGCTGCATTGACTGGTTCGACATCTGCGTAGAAAGCATAATGTACCAGCTCACCCTCTTCATTGACCACATCATCTGATGTAATTACACATTCTTGCAACCTTGTAGGCATGTGTCTTGTTCGTCGAGGTCTGCTTGAACCTGCTTCATCTGCAACTGGTTCCTGTCGAACTTCTCTTTCGACTTCAGTGGCTGGTTCTTCACAAGAGATTCTCACTGAATCCTTCTTGGCATTCTCAGTCCAATCCCATTCTTTAAGCTCAACTATGATCACATCCCTGCTGATCACTACTTGCTTATTCACTGGGTCGAACAGCTTGTAACCTCCAGTCGAATGATATCCTATCAAGATCATATGATTCGACTTGTCATCAAGCTTCCTTCTCAATTGATCTGGCACATGTCTATGTGCTATAGATCCAAACACCTTTAAGTGACTGAGGCTTGGCTTGACACCAGACCAGGATTCTTCTGGTGTGATTCCTTCAAGCTTCTTCGTCGGACATCTGTTCAAAAGATATGTTGCTGTCGAAACTGCTTCTCCCCATAATTCTTTGGGTAGATGCTTTCCATTCAACATACTTCTTACCCTGTTCATGATGGTTCTGTTCTTGCGTTCTGCAATCCCATTCTGCTGTGGAGTGTAAGGTGGCACCACCTCATGCACAATCCCTTCTTTTCTACACAATGCATCGAACTCTTTCGACACATATTCTCCACCACCATCTGTCCTCAGAGTTTTCACCCTTCGACCACTCTGTCTTTCGACCATGGATTTGAATCTGACAAATACCTCAAACACATCACTTTTCTTCTTGATGAGATAAGTCCATAACTTTCGACTGAAGTCATCTATAAACGTGACAAAATATCTGTTGCCACCAATCGAATCCACCTGGATTGGACCACATACATCAGAGTATATGACTTCAAGAATTGCCTTCGACTTCCTTCCTGCATCCTTGCTGAAGCTATTCTTGTGTTGTTTCGACTGAACACACTCTTCACAGACTTCACTAGGAATGTCGATTTCTGCTAATCCTGACACCATATTTCTTCTCTTCAGCTCCCTGATGTCATTGAAGTTGAGATGGCCTAGTCGAAAGTGCCATAACCACTCATCTCTGTTGGCTGCTGTTGCTAGACACTTGTGCTCCATCACATTGAGTTCAATCTTTAAGGTCCTATTCTGAGACATTGGAGCCTTCAAGATCAACCTACCACCTGCGTCGAGAACTCTCATCATCTTGTCTTCGACAACTACCTTATAGTTCTTTTCGACTAGCTGCCCTATACTGAGCAAATTACTCTTCATGCCTGGTATGTACAACACATTGGAAATTGTTGACCTTTTGCCATCTTTCCTCATAATCAGAACATCACCAACACCTTTAGCTGCTAGAGTGTTGTCATTTGCAAACTTCACTGTGTTCTTCGACGAGGGCTTCATGTTGACAAACCAATCTTTCCTCCCAGTCATGTGTGATGATCATCCTGAGTCCAAGTACCACTGATCTTGGAATCTTTCTTCATCTTTTGTTGTGACCATCAACAACGTCTCTTCTTCTTCATGCTTCGCCAGATTTGCATCAGTTTCTTGATTTTTCTTCTTTTCTGGACAGTTACTAACATAATGGCCATACTTCTGACAATTGAAACATTGAATGTGACTTTTGTCTGGCTTTCGACCACCACCTCTTCCTCTACCTGCAGCACCACCTCTTTGGTTGCCTTGGTTCCAAGGTTTCTTCTGAGTCGAATTACTGCCTCCTCTATCTTTGTTGCCATTCACGTTTCCTTTGCCTTTCCTTTCTTTTTCTGACTGCGCCTGCAAAGCCATATCACTCTTCGACTTTGCTGCAGCTCTTTCAGCCATCCTTTGTTCATGAGACTCAAGCGTCCCTTGAAGCTCTTCCTTCGTCAATACTGACAAGTCTTTTGACTCTTCTATGGCTACTACCACATGGTCGAACTTAGGAGCCAACGATCTCAAAATCTTTGAGACAACTGCTTTCTTCGTCAGCCTTTCTCCACATACTTTGATTTGATTCACAAGTTTTGTAACTCTTGTGAAGAAATCTGTAATACTTTCGTTGTCTTCCATCTGAAGCAACTCATAGGTTCTCTTGTGAGTTTGTAACCTCACCTCTTTCACCTTCTCTGCACCTCCAAATGACTTTTCAAGAATCTCCCATGCTTCCTTTGCTGATTCTGCATCGCTAACCTTTTCAAAGTTATCTGGATCAACACATTGATGGATTATAAACAGCGCTTTATAATCTTTCTTCTTCAATTCTTTGAGTGCAGCCTTTTCTTGATCCGTCGCGTTCTCCCCAAGCGGTGTTACTCCTTCCTTCACAAGATCCCAAAGATCTTGATAACAGAAAACCGCCTTGATCTCCTTGCACCAATTCTCATAATTGTCTTTCTTGAGAATCGGAAGACTCGCCGGAAAATGCCCATTCGGATGATTCATCGCCATCACGTTCTTCCTTCCTTGAATCGCAACCGGAGCTCTAGATACCAGATGTTGGAAATTCACCACACCCTATGATGATTTCGCTTCAATCTTGATCTCAAGATTGATCACCAACCCACAAACAATACGTAATGACAATGAAAAGAAGAAGAACAAACAAGAACAGCAAGAAAGAAAAGAGAGAGAAGAGAAATATTTGGAGGGAAAATGTTACCCACTAATCGTGGGATTTCTGTTACTATTGTATTTTCACTGCTAACCGCAACTGTGAATGCTATACAATATTATCACAATGCAAGGGATACTCCCTTTATATAGATTTAGATTTACAAAGGCCCAAAAACTTTAAAGCCCAAAATATCAAATCTAATCTAAATCATATCTAATCTAATCCAAACAGAATCCAATCAAATCTAATATAAGATGCATCTGTCGAAACAATTTGACACTCCTAGACAATTCGACACATGTTTGTTTCGACACACTATGAATTACAATTCAACAGAAACGATTTATAATTGTCAAACAATTGAGTCCTAACTTATATAATTAGGCTCTGATACCAAAGTATGCGGAAAAATTTACCGATTGATTATATGAAATTATACCAAATTCATGATTCGGAATCCCAAGAGAATGGGACAAGTTGTGGAGCCATCAGTTTTATTTATGATTCTTGTGATTACAGAGGGGACCTAGTCATATAATATATATATATATATATATATATATATATATATATATATATATATATATATATATATATATATATATATATATATATATAACTCTAGTCCCTGCCCATTATGGGCTCAAGATTAAAGCTCACACTTTTACCTACATCAATCAGGTTTCAGATACCCCGTCTTTAGTTATAAAAAGAGACCACTTAACTAATAACAAGACTTATCTATACACTCTCATCAAAATCACAATTCACTCATTTTTTACAAACCAAACAACAATTGATTGTAGTCATAAAAAGTTAATTAAATCTAACATAATCCAAATAGGAAATACTCGTTGAAAGTGTTAAGGTACGTTCCAGCTCTAAGGCACATACACTGACAAATTAATACTAGTAATGATTTATAAAATGGAATTAATTGTTTACTATCTAGATGATATCCTTAAAATAAACAACCATGTTCAGAGGAAAGAAAATGGAAAAACCAATTACCATGCGAGATAAAGTTGTTTGTAGAAATGGTTGAATGAATAGTGTTGAGAATGTTTAATACCTTAAGAATGAAATGTGACTATAAGATCTTTATTAAGAAAATAATCTTATAGGCGGCGAAATCAAAACCCCCTACATTGGCAGGTGGTGACATAATGTCACATTTTAACAAAATATTTGTCTTAAAATAAGTGTTATTTTTAGTTTCTAATGCAAATTTTATTTTTTTTTAATTGTACCATTCAATTAATACTATTGATATTACTTTTAATTTACTATTCTCTCACTTAACATTTATGATCAGTAGAATACACTGATAGCTAACAAGGATAATGTCGTAAAATTGATATTCTCTCTCTTTTATTTATCACATTTTTCTTAAGAGTTAATAGTTATTTTACTCCCTGCCATATAGGTGCTTTCCGAAAAATCCCCCTATAAAAAAAACTTGCAAACAATACCCTAACATTTGAAAATTCTCTCAATTTTGACCTTCATCACGCTCGGTCAGTAAAAATGCTGATTTTTGAATTATTTTAATGTCACATTGGCATTTCGTTTTTTATTTATTTTTGGTTTATTTTTAAAAATATGTCACATGTTCAAAATTTGTTGGAGGTGGGAATTAAACCCATCCCCTTTCTTTCACAAGTTCCTCTCCTTATCACTAAGTCAATCTACTTCTTTTGTTATTCCATGCTTTTAAAATGTATATATTATATGTTTAGTATTTTTTTTCTATTGATATAAACTAAATTATTTTAGCATTAGAATTTAGTATTTAGTTTAATAGTTTCTAATAATACTAATAGTTTAATATTGCTATTCAATTTAGTTTTTATTTAGTTTTTATTTACTAATACGTTAGAATTTATTTATTCAATTTAGTTTAATACTAATAGTTTCTATTAATAGTTTAATAGTTTTTAATAATACTAATAAACTAATTTAATATTTGCTACAGTAATTTAATTGAAATTTTTTTAATTTTATTTGAATATTTTGGGTTTTACTTAAAACATTATTAAATTAATATTATTACTAGTATATTAACTTGGTATGTTAATTTAGTATATTAATTTAGTAATAAAATGTTAATTTAGTAATAAAATGTTAATTTAGTATGTGAATTTAGTATATTAATTTAGTATGTTAATATGGTACAGTAATTAACATTTAAATATAAATGTTAATATTAATTTAGTTAAAATATTTAAATATAAGCGTTAATATATTTTTAGTTAAACTAATTTAATAAACTAATTTTTGACTAATTTTCAGTATAGTAATTTTACAGTAATATTTTTAGTAATGTTTCCAAACTAATGTTACAGTATAGTATAAACTAATTTTCTTAACGTTTTATCTAATTTAATATATTTTTTAAACATTTTAACTAAATTAATATTAATATTAAAACATAATATATTTTAGTCATAACATTAATATATTTTGCCTATATGACTGGATACGCATTTAATATGTCAAACTTAGCTTTAATATTAATATTAATTTAGTATATTAATGTACTAATATTAATATACCAAATTAATAGTAATATTAAAGTGAAGTTTGTAACTAAATTAGATATACTAAATTAATATACTAAATTAATATTATTAAAAACTATTAAACTATTAATATAAACTATTAGTATTAAACTAAATTGAATAAATAAATTCTAATGTATTAGTAAATAAAAACTAAATTGAATGGCAATATTAAACTATTAGTTTTATTAGAAACTATTAAACTAAATACTAAATTCTAATGTTAAAATAATTTAGTTTATATTAATAGAAAAAAATACTAAACATATATTATATACATTTTAAAAGCATGGAATAACAAAAGAAGTTGATTGACTTAGTGGTAAGGATGAGAACTTATGAAAAAAAGGTGATGAGTTCAATTCTCACCTCTAATAAATTTTGAACATGTGACATATTTTTTAAAATAAACCAAAAATAAATAAAAAAACGAAATGCCAAGTGGCATTAAAATAATTTAAAAATAAAATTAAAAAACCACTTGACCTTCCACATCACTAAAAAAAAACCTGACACGTCAGTATTTTTGCTGACCGGGCGTAATGAAAGTTAAAATTGAGAGAATCTTCAAATGTTAGGGTATTTTTTGTAAGTTTTTTTTATAGGGGGTTTTTCGAAAAACACCTATATGACAGGGGACAAAATGACTATTAACCATTTTTTTAATGTGTGTGAAATATTCAAATGTGACACTTATTTTGAAATTAAAGGAGTAAATTATAGTAGACTTAAATAGTCTTTTAGTTTTATAAGTTAGCCTTTTTTTTGTAGTCTCTAAATTTTATTTTGTTTTAAAAATAATCTCCGAATGTTATCTCATGACAAAATGTTACAGGGAAGAAAAAAGTATTTAAATCATTATAGTATAAACAAAAAGTTATCTTATGATTTAATATGGAACAAAAATTTAGTTTTTGTCAAATCCCCCGTCCCGATTTTTGCCCCAATTAATTTTTAAATCAAACTTACAATAGCAATTAAAACTTTACTACTCCCTCCGTTTCTTTTTAATGGTCACTTTTTTTATAATTTTTATTTCTTTTTAATTGTCACTTATAAAGTTTAAGGTAATATTAATTACATTTTTGTCAAAATTACCCTTGTGTATTTATTATAGAGAGAAAAAAAAGGTAAAATAAATGTAATAAATAATTAAAGGTACTATAGGTAAAAGAAGAATTGTTCTTTGAAAAATAATAATAGTGATTAGCTTTCTTAATATGTGTAAAAGGTCAAAAAAGTGACACTTAAAAATGAACAAAGGGAGTATCAAATTACTTATTTTCTTAGCAAATTAGTAAAATATTTGGGCTATCGCACATGTTTCGTTTGAATTTATATTACACGCCACGATATCTTATTTGTTAGCTTTGAAATTTGTTTTATATATCATAAACATTCACAGAATCACAAATATAGACTAATGATAATATTTTCAAATATTTGTAAAAACAATACACTTTTTTGATACAATAAAAGCGTTTAGAACTCGTGTGTTTGTTTATAAAAATATTTGTAACTTATTCCCATTTATAAAAATAATTGTATCAACAATAGACTTTTTTTCGTTTATAAAAATATTTGTAACTTATTATTGTTTATAAAAATAAGGGTTAATACCCATTTTCACCCCTGCCATATAGGCGAGATTTGAAAAATCCCCTTAGGAAAAAAAAACTTGCATAAAATACCCTGACTTTTCAAAATTATTTCATGGTAGACCTTTTGCACGCCACATCACCAAAATTGCTTATGTGTCATTTTTTCATCTTTTCTTTTAATTTTAAATGCCACATGGGTTAATGATGAGATGCAATGTCCAAAATACCCCTAAGTCAAAAAACATTAACTTAGTCAAAATTAACACATTTCATTTGTCTCGTTTCCAACCCTAACAATTAGGGTTCTAGTTTTCAGAATCATTCTGTCTTCTTCTTTCCATTGGTTGTAGGAATCGCTTGTGTTGACACGAAAAAGGTATGATATTTACTGATTTTGTTGATGTTTTCCTGCATTTAGATTTTCTGTGTTGTTCATTGCTTGTTTCATTTGTATTTGCATAAATGAGTGTGTTTGGTGTCATTTTCCATCACAGTGGAAACTTTGTCCATCAAGGTCACATCTTTTACCGGGGAGGGAGTGAAACAATCGTAGAAGGTTAAGACTCTGATAAGTGGAGTTTCTTTGAAGCTGTTAGTTTGGTTAGAGAGTGGGGTTACGAAGGATTCAGGTTATGGAGGAACATTCCACCAGTGGACGAAGGGTTTACTCATGTTGTTGATGATGTTCAAGCTGGAGACATTGCCTCTCACAACATGTCTTGTAATGTGGCTGGTCATATTTGGGTAGAACACGGTATTAAATACATGATGACTAAGGTGTCGAACCCAGATGTTGATGTTTTTAGTGACTGCAGTGGATGTTGAGAACATGTTGCCACCTCAGTATAAGAAGGGTCCAGGAAGGCCTAAGAAGTTAAGGATTAGAGAGCATGATGAAAGTGGGGCAAGGCTGAGGAGATTTGGAGCAGCATATAGATGCACAAAGTGTGACAAATTTGGTCATAACTCAAGAAAGTGTCAAAGCAATGTGCAGGATCCTAATGCATTGAAGAGAAAGGTATAATGTTCTTATAACTTTGGTAATGTTTATCTTTCTTACATTCTGATGTTGTATTAATGTTCTTGCAGAGAAAAACACCAAGGACTAAGCCACCCACATCTGCTCCACCAACTGATAATGAGAATGCCCCACCAACTGATAATGAGCATGCACCACCAACTGACCAAGGAAATGATGATGCACCAAATAATGCTGCTGAAACAGTTGACCAAGAAATGAATGAAGCAGACATAGATGCTATGTTGGATGACATGATGAATGCATTTGAAGAGCAACTATCACAGGTAGTAAATCCAACACCTGCCAATGCACCAACTACACCTGCAACAAGCAGTTTTGATGTGCCTACAACTGAGCCTACGCAAATCAATGTTGATATGCCTACAACTGAGCCTGCTACTCACCCTGTTGCTAAGAAAAAAAAGGTTGCAAAGAAGAAGAGTGCTACTCAATCTGTTGTGAAGAAAAAGAGGTGCAGTGAGAGATTGAAGGAGGTGAGGAATGCAAGACAAATTGGTAGAGTTGGTTCAACATCTGAAGCACCTTTGATGTTAGATGAAGAGCCATCTGTGAAGAAAAAAAACAAGTGGGAGGATATTGAAAGGAGAATGACTCAGTAATTAGGAACATTATGACTATTTTGTGTTCTGCTTTTTTTTGTAACACTTTGACATTATGTAATAATTTGTTCTGCTTTGTTAAGGCTCTGCTTTGTTCTGTAACACTTTGCATCAGTTATTATGTAATGATATTGAGACATCTAGTAATGCCAATTAAATTTGTTTGGAACCTTTAAAATTCTTGTGTTCTGCTATTGAGAAATCTAGTAATTAGGAACATTACTGATGTCAATCTTGTTTGGAACCTTTAACATTCCTGTGTTCTGCTGTCAAAACAATGTATACTAGTAAACACAAGACAACAATTACAACAATGTATACAATAACATTAACAAGAGTTTTAACACTCAAGACATCAAATACAACAATGTATACAATAACTAGGCAATAAACACAGCTATAACAAATTTGATTCATCAACAAGAGTTTTTTCATTCATAACCAAAAACAACAATTACATTAATACACAATAATTGGATAAACTTCATTACAGTGCAATAAGCTTCATTACATTACATTGATCCTTATTTGTTACACGACCCAAAAAGAAAAAAAAATACATGAGGCAATAAGCACAACTATAACAAAATTGATCTTAATCCTTAAGCTAGACACATTTCTCTTCAATTCTTCAATCTCCTTGGTAAAAGCTATCTCCATTTTGCTCATTAGATCTACAATCTCTCCTCCATGAAAGTTGTTTCTTCTCCACCAAAAAACTCGTCATCCCAATGGAATAAGTTGCAGTCATCTTCTTTGCCCCAAAACCTGCACTTCCAATACTTTCTACCAGGATTTGCCATCGATTTTGAAACAAACATCTTCATCTTCATATTATGGCCGCATCTTGGAACTTTTCTTCCATTAGAGGACGTGTTAGAGTTTGAACATACTTGTTTACTCATAATTTCGGTTGAAGAAGAAGAAGAGATGAGATGAAGAAGATATGAGACACATGATGAAAAGGACAGAAGGGGGAAGTAGGATGCGATGAAGACATGCAAAGGGTTGCTCAAGTATTTTAGGGCAAGTTGTGGAAGGAAAAAGACTAAGTTAATGTTTTTTTACTTAGGGGTATTTTGGTCATTGCATCTCATCATTAACCCATGTGGCATTTAAAATTAAAAGAAAAGATGAAAAAAAAATGACACATAAGCAATTTTGGTGATGTGGCGTGCAAAAGGTTTACCATGAAATAATTTTGAAAAGTCAGGGTATTTTATGCAAGTTTTTTTTTCCTAGGGGGTTTTTCAAATCTCGCCTATATGGCAGGGGTGAAAATGGGTATTAACCCTAAAAATAATTGTATCAACAATAGACTTTTTCTCGAATATCTGTAACTTATTCTCATTTATAAAAATAATTGTATTGACGGTAGACTTTTCCCGTTTATAAAAATATTTGTAACTTATTCTCGTTTATTAAAATAATTGTATCAACAATAGACTTTTTCTCGTTTATAAATATAATTGTATCAACGATTGACTTTTCCCATTTATAAAAATATTTGCAACTTATTACTGTTCTGGACCGGGCAAGGCTTTCTGCCCTTAAGGGCCAGGCCCAATCCATCATATTTGACGACCAGGCCCAACAGGCAGAATATAGCCGTTGGGCACAATATAGCCGTTGGGTACAATATAGCCGTTGGGCATGTCCCCCTCACGCGCAGAATAGTTCACGCAACCAACTGCCTCCTCGGATATCGTGGATACAGTTAGAAAGACCACGCGCTTTGCCCTCCATCTGGCAATACCGCATTGGTCGATCAGGCGCTTTGCCCGCCAACAATCTCCCTATAAAAACCCCCTCGCTTGAGAGGGGCAGGTATCACCAATCACATACTTGACTTCTCTTACTTGCTTTCCCCTTTTCTCTCGACCAAATACTTACTTTGGCATCGGAGTACCTTGCAGGTACCTCCACCCCTTCTTCATCTCCTACAAGCTGCTGCTCTTGCCCTACACGAAGGTTGCGACGATCTCTTTCTGGTCATCTCCGATCAGTGGCGCTGTCTGTGGGAAACTTCGTTCCCCCGTCTTTTTGAATCAAGATCCCTCATCTTTTTAGCCAAAAGATCAAAGCTTTCATCTCTCCAAAATCCCAGATCATCATGGCTTTCGTTAAGAGTGACGTCCAAGAACCTGTGGCCACCGCTGCCCATGTCGACACTGTCGTCGGGAACATTCCATCCGAAAATGCCCAGCGCAACGGTGGACCGGCTTCCCCAAAGCCCGACGAGCAGAGACCATGAGCGCAAGCCATGGAACTTTCCTTCGAACCCATTTCGATTCCTCAAGGCGCTGATCCGACCACCGCGGCGCTCATCGCCTCTTTGAACAATTCCAGCCGTTTCATCATCCAGCAGGGAGAAAAGATCAGCGCCCTCGAGCACGCCCTTCAAGAGCATCACACTTCGGAGACGCTGAGCCTCTCCCCGCCTCCACGAGTTCGCTCAAAGCGGAGACACGATAGTCCCTCCCCGGTCAAGGAACGGTTAAGATCAGGGAGTCCAACACTCGACCGTGCTCGCAGACATCATCGTTCTCCTAGGAGAACTAGGAACTCCCCTGTTTCCAAAAGACACTGACATTCGGACAAGTACGAGCATAGGCGTACCCGCGGACGCTCTCCTCGCCGCAGTCAAAGTCGCGACCACAATCTTTCTCCGTCATATTCTCACGTCTCTAGCAGTGACGACGAAGCTTGAGGTCCCTTCACGAGAAACATTGTGGACACCCGGATCCCCCGCGGGTTAGAGAAACCTCCCACACTGGCTACGTACGATGGCACGTCAGATCCTCACGAGCACCTAGAGAACATCGAGGCTATGCTCCAGTACCATGGTGTCTCCGGAGCCATCCGGTGCAAAATATTTCCCATCACCTTGAGGAAAGGTGCGATGACATGGTTCAAAAGACTCCCTCGAGGATCCATCTCATCCTGGCGCGACCTCAAAGGCCAGTTCTCCTGCCATTTCACAGCCTCCCGACGACATCCAAAGACGGAGGCAACCTTAGAAGCCATCATACAAGGCCGAGAAGAACCTCTGCGGGAGTACATCGAGAGATTTAATAAGGAGGCAGTGGAAGTCAGAACTTCCGACCACATGAAGAAATACCTCCTCGAGAAAGGACTCCGGCCGAAGAGCGACTTCCGCAAAGCTATCGGGATCGAAGCTCCTCGAACGCTGACAGAACTTCTCCACATGGCCAAAGATTACATCCGCTACGAGGAGAAAGAAGCCGCATATCATGCCCGGGACGCAAGAGATCGGGAAGCACCCCGAGCACCCAAAAAGGAGGAGTCAGAGCCATCCCGTAAAGGCAAGGAGAAGCGACGGGAGGAACGTCCCCGTGAAGGCAAAGGGCCAGCTGGGCGATTTAATGAATACACTGTGCTCACTACTTCGCGCGAGCGTATTCTCTCCGACTGTATCAACACCGAATTCAAACAAGGAGGTGTCTAGTTCCCTAAACCGACCACGTCCAAAGGAAACGTCGACAAAAGTAAATACTGTCGTTTCCACCGTAGTCACGGATACGTGACGGAAGACTGCGTGCACCTCAAAGACGCCATAGAGATCCTCATCAAAGAGGGTCACCTGAAGCAATACGTGAAGAAGGGAGAGCCCTCCCGACGAGACACATCTGATCCTAAGAAAGAAGCAGAATCGACCCCCCTCCAGTCCTCCCCCGCAGGTCGCAATGTCCATCAGCCGACCAGAGGACTTCCTCGTTCCTGACCACTTCGACCCGACTTCCCAGGCATTCCTCCACAGCACCTGGGAAGCCTTTCCTACGACCATGGTTATCTCATGTGGGGGGTACCATGAGCTCACGATAGGGTCTATCAAACGAAAGTTTGAGCAGTTAATCGACAGCAGCCCCGACCAGTTGTACACGGTCGGCAAGGGTAAAGGACGGTCACAGCCCATCGCGTTCTACAGAGAAGAACTCCCCGGAGGATCGCCGAACTCCCACATTCCTCTGCTGGTCAGGGCCAGATTATCATCTACCGATGTGCAGAGAATCCTGGTCGACCAGGGCAGTTCCGTGGACATCATGTACTCCAGCCTGTTCCGTGCACTGAAGCTGAATAAATATAATCTTTCCCCGTACGTAGGATCTGATCTCCAAGGATTCAATGGAGCAACGGCCCGACCTTGGGGTTACGTGGAGATTCCAGTCACGTTTGGCGAAGAAGAGGCATCTCGGAAAATCAAAATGCAATTCCTAGTCAGATTGCCCGTCGCTCTATCAGTGCATCCTCGACAGACCAGCTCTGGCCGAGCTCGTTGCTGTCACATCGACGGTCCACCTCAAGCTCAAGTACTACACTGAGAAAGGGCACGTCGCAACTCTGCACGGTGACATCGAGGCTGCTCGCAGATGCTTCGAGGCCGCAACCAAAGGGCAGAACCAGATCGCGACAACAACGAAGTCGGCAAAGCGCACCAGAGAGGACGAGATTCCAGCCGAAGAAGGCTAGCCAGAGAAAAAACCCACGCTTCCCGTGCACACCATTGACCTCGACAGCAGGCTTGCTGAAGATGAAAGCGGAGATCGGGACGAGGATGGAAAGTTAGGAGCGACAAGCTCCCCGTCTCCTACACTACTGCGACCAGTTCCAGACGGAGAATTCGAGATCATCACTTTCAGCAACAACCCCAGCAGGGGAGTAAGGATAGGCTCTGGTCTCCCCGAAGAGGTGAAGGATGATTTGAAGAAATGCCTCGACGACAACGCCGACCTGTTCGCATGGAGTGCAACAGATATGCCCGGCCTTGATCCAGAAACTGCATGTCACCACTTGACAATCAATCCAGCTGCCCGCGCCATTGCCCAACGAAGAAGGAAACAATCCGAGGAGAAGGCACAGGCTGCCGAAAAACTTGTACAAGACCTCTTAGAGGCAAAATTTATTTCCGAGGCCAGGTACACGACCTGGCTCTCAAATATTGTACTTGTAAAGAAAAATAATGGAAAGTGGCGCATGTGCATTGACTACACTGATCTCAATCGGGCTTGCCCGAAAGACGCTTATCCACTGCCGAGCATAGATAAACTCGTAGATAATTCTGCAGGTTTCAAGCTCTTGTCCTTCATGGACGCTTATTCGGGATACAACCAAATCCCAATGGCAGACGAGGACAAGAGATACACGGCATTCATGACCTCCTCGGGGAACTATTACTATAACGTAATGCCCTTTGGACTAAAGAATGCCGGAGCCACATACCAGCGCATGATGAACAAAGTCTTCCGATCAAAAATCGGTGACATGCTCGAAGTATATATGGATGATATGATCGTAAAATCCCAAGAGGAATCCGACCACACCACCCACTTGCGCAAGGTTTTCGACCAAGCTCGAAAGTGTAAAATGTGTTTTAATCCGGAAAAGTGCACCTTTGGTGTTCGAGCAGGAAAATTCCTCGGATTTTACCTCACCGAAAAAGGAATAGAGGCAAACCCGGACAAATGTCGGGCACTCGTGGAATTCCCCACGCCGCGGTCGAAGAAGGCGATACAATCCCTCAACGGGATGCTCGCGTCCCTTGCTCGGTTCGTAAGCAAGTCCGCCCAGCACGCCTTGCCCTTCTTCAAATTACTTAGGAAGGAGGCAAATTTCGAGTAGACGGACGAATGCGAGCAGGCCCTTGTCCATTTCAAACAAGCTCTATCCGCCCCACCAGTATTGTCCCGACCAGACCGCGGGGAAACCATATACCTATATCTCTCTGTGGCCAACGAAGCAGTAAGTGCAGCACTTATTCGCGAGACTACTGACGGGCAGAAACCCATCTACTTCACCAGTAAAGCCCTACAAGGACCCGAAGTTAGGTACACGCAAATAGAACGGGTGGGCCTTGCTCTCATAATCGCCGCGAGGAGACTCAGATATTACTTCCTGGCACACACTATCGTCATCAGGACTGACCAGCCAATTAGGCAGCTGTTAACCCGACCAGATATGGCGGGCAGGATGCTAAAATGGTCCCTTGAACTGGCCGAGTTCGACATTCACTACGAAGGGAGGAAAGCCCTCAAGGCACAGGTCCTGGCCGACTTCGTGGCAGAGATGACCCCAGAACCATCCCCTCCGGGAGGGACACAAAAGTGGATCATCTACGTGGATGGCGCATCAAGCCCCTCGGGCAGTGGAGCAGGAATAATCCTCGAAAACGAGGAGGGGACCCTGATCGAAGTGTCCCTGGTCCTTTCCTTTAATACATCCAACAATCAAGGCGAGTATGAGGCCTTCCTCGCAGGATTACGACTAGCCAAAGACGTCGGCGCGAAGAAAATAAAAATCTGCACCGATTCCCAACTCGTGGCGTCTCAAGTACGAGGAGAGTACCAGGCAAAGAACGACCAACTCGCCGAATACTTGGCCATGGTGAAAGACAAAATGACAGATTTCGAAGCATAGGAAGTTCAGCACGTCCCGCGCGAACAGAATACCCGAGCAGACATCCTCTCCAAATTAGTCAGCACCAGAAAAAAAGGAGGAAACAAATCCGTCATACAGGAAACACTGACTAGCCCGAGCATCACAAAGCCCGACCTGGTAGATGTTAACATCGTCGGGGACCCCCATTGTTGGATGACCCCGGTGTACAATTACCTCACCAAAGGGGAACTTCCCGAAGACAGCAAGGAGTCCAATATAACCAAACGAAGAGCCTGCTCGTACGTACTGGTCGAAGACAAGTTATATCGACGAGGATTTTCCATTCCCCTGTTAAAATGTGTCGATGAGGCCCAGGTCCCCGAAATCTTACAAGAAATCCATGAGGGCATCAACGCACAACACTTAGGAGGAAGATCCCTGGCTCGAAAGGCTCTGCGCGCAGGATATTACTGGCCGACCATGCAGCGCGACGCCAAGGAACATGTACAAAAATGTGACCGCTGCCAGCGCCATGTGGACATGCATTTGGCACCCCCAACGAGTTGAAGACCCTCTCCTCGCCTTGGCCCTTCGCCTGGTGGGGGATGGACATCCTAGGCCCCTTTACAATGGGATCTTATCAAAATAAATTCCTAATCGTGGCCGTCGACTACTTCACAAAATGGATTGAAGCCGAAGCGCTCGCCAAGATCACAACCTTCAACATACTGCGTTTCTACAAAAGGAACGACCTCGCCAGATTCGGGGTACCCCAGGCCCTCGTGACCGATAACGGAACCCAATTCACAGACAGAAAGTTCCAAGACTTCGTCGCCAAACTGGGAACGAAACAACATTTTACTTCGGTCGAGCATCTCCAAACCAACGGGCAAGCAGAGGCCGCGAATAGAGTAATCTTACGTGAATTGAAACGAAGGTTAGGCGAAGCCAAGAAAAGGTGGGTCGAGGAGCTCCACAACGTCCTTTGGGCGTACAGGATGACACTTCATTCCACCACCGGGGAAACCCCTTTCCGACTAGCATACGAAACAGAGGCAGTAATACCGGTAGAGATAAGGGAGCCCTCCAGAAGGATAGAAGCTCCACTCGACGAAGAGATGAACGACGAGGCTCTACGCGAGGAGCTCGATCTGATCGAAGAAATAAGATCAGGGGCTGCCCTCCGCAAGGCCGCATTAAAGCAGCAAATAACGTTGCGACATGACGCCAGAGTCATAAAACGCGACTTCCCCGTAGGCAGTCTGGTCCTGCGCAGAAACCAGAAGGATTCTCGCGAAGGGAAACTGGCAGCGAACTGGGAAGAACCTTATAGGGTCAAGTCTAAAACTGGCACGGGAGCGTATTACTTGGAAACACTGGACGAAAAATAACTTGCTCGACCATGGAATGCTGAAAAACTCAAGCAATACTATAGCTAAGTCCTTAACTACGAGGATAGACAAGTCGCCGACATAATCAACCCAAAACGGGGAGAATTGTGCGACCATCGTATCATGCCCTGGTGAAGCATGACATGCATTACAACGCCAGCCAGCTTCTGCTCATTGAACGAGCAGATCCTGCGCACAACGGGGATACCTCAACTGAGCTCCTCCGTTGCCGCACCGTTCAGGCAGGACACCCAGCTCGCGATGGGAATAGTCCAAGCCTATGAGACTAGTACCTCAAACGAAGTCCTAGCCTCATCATGGGCAGAACCACGTCGCCCTCCTCGGTAGGTTCCTCGCCTATCCGAGCACACACATACATATAAACAAAAAGAGCAAAATTCATAATAAAACGTCCACAAAATCCAAATATATTAACGTACCGGCCACGGCCAGATAATGTCACAAATACAAAAAGGGGCAACGCCATACAAAGTGATAAATACAAATTGATAAGGGCACGCAGGCCCACAAAACATGCTAAAAACAACAAAGTCCTACTCTGCGACGTCACTCTCCTCTTCTGCGGGGACAACTTTACCGTCCACCACTCTGTTGAACAAACCCATTCCATCCGTCAGGAGCTGCACGTCAGAGTTGAGAACAACCATCTGTTCTTTCGCGGCACTGAAGCCGAACTCAGCTGCCTTCAAGTTGTCCTCGCCAAGAACCCTAATCCTCCCGATCAGGTCAGCCCGCGACCTCAGGGACTTCTCATCATCGTTCTCATCCAGGACAGCTGAGGTCAAGCCTTCCAGTTCCGCGATCCTCGCCTGCAACCTCGATTTCTCCTCGTCGGCCTTAAGCGCGTCCAACTTCAACTGGGTCACCTCCGCTTGAAGCAACACCTTGGCTTCCTCGTGACCCTCAAACTGCTTGAGATTGTTGAACAACTTGTTATTCTCCGTCTCAAGCTCGACAATTCTGTTCTTGGACGTCACAAGACTCGCCCGAGTAGCTGCTTCATCGTTGACGAGGACAAGGGTAGCTTCAAGGACCCTAAACACGCCCGCTGTAACACCCCATTTTAATTATTTAGATGTCCGGTATTATTTTAATTGTTGGCTTTGGTTGGGTGAGTGTTTGAGTGCGTGGGGAGTGATATTAATAATATAGAAATATTATTATTATTATTAGGATAATGGTATATTTCATGTTATTATTATTATTAGTATTAATATTGTTTTGGGAACTATTATTATTAAAATTATTTAGTAAAAATAGGACCTAATATAATTAAATGATTATTGGGTTAATGAGATTAGTGAGGGTAACTTGGTAATTAGCGCCTAATTAGTAGTAATTGGTAAAAGTGGGAATAGTAAGAATTGTAGAGAGAGAAAAAGAAGAGAGAACCAAGAGAAGAGGAAGAACAAGGTGTGCTAGGGCTTGGATCATCTTCCCCAATTGTCAATTTTCGCAGGGATTAAACAAGAATTCGAGGTAAGGGGGGGAGAAACGGGTTTAATATTGGTGTTTAATTCGTGATCGGGTAGTGGGGAGTCCTTAACCCCGTAGGAATTTGTATGAAAATTCTGTGTTGATGAATATTTATGTATATCTGATCTGATAATGAATTGGTGTTTGAATCGATCTGTGATTATGAAATTTCTGCTGTTGTTGTTGTCGTATAAATGTAACTGTTACTGTTGATTTGAATTTGAGGGAAACGATTTGGGTTTTTAGGCCTGTAATTGGTGTAGTAATCATAGGGTGCAAGTGAAAGAAGGAAAATAGAACCTAAAATCAATGTAGAAATGATTATAGGACTGATTAGAAGTGGAAAATGTGTAGAATCGTAGCAGGATGCAGAATAGGGAGGTCTCTGGTGAAATGCGTAATAGATCTGGCCATACGCGTATGGGGCTAGGCCATACGCGTATGGGAGTGAAGGAAAAGGGACCATACGCGTAAAGGAACTGGGCAGTATGCGTAAGAGAGAGCAATACGCGCATGGCATTAGAAAATGGGAAATTCAGTGAGGAAACGTCTCTGTCCGTACGCGTATAGCATGAGGCAGTACGCGTATGGCCTTGGGCACTGTGAAGAGATACGCGTATCATATGGGGCCTTACGCGTATGGATGTGCGGGGAAGTGAGGCATACGCGTATGGGCAGTCTGAGTGCAGATTTTCCCCGTTTCGCGATTTCTCTCCCGTTTTCGCATCGGAAGTGATTTCTAAAGGTTTGAGAGGTTGAGGGTAGAAGTCAGTTGTTGAGGGATAATAATTCGGTGATGAAATTAATCAGTTTAATAATTTTAAATTAATTAATTGATTAATTAATAGTTGATGTGTATAGCGTTGTCTGTTTGGTGTTTAATTTTGGTGTGATCAGGAGGATCGTGAGCATGTATTAATGTGATAATATACATGTGTTTTATATGCATTTGGTGTCATTGCATTTCATGGTGATTGGTGGGGTGGATCGTTGCTCAGGAGGAGTGTATGCGATTCATCCGTACTCCTATGTGGAGAATGGTGGGGATAGATCATTGCCAAGTAGAGGTGTATGTGATCTATCCTGGGTTCGATTGAATGAACCAATGAGTCGGTACCGCATGCATGGTGTTGTGTTGCATTTCATTATTATTTATTGTTGTTGATGATATTGGGCAGTAGGCCGTATTTGACAATCGATGGTGCTTGTGTGGTGACTACCTGTTTATCACGTATTTATTCACCTATAATATTTGAACGTGATTTCTCACCCCTTTGTTGTTGTTGTGTCTGTGCTTCTTCGGAAGTACAGATAATCCAGGTACTTAGGTAGCTTGGATATTGGTGTTGCTGATCGAGTCCGTAGGAGTGCTCTGATACGTAACACGGGAATTATTTTGGGGATTTTAATTAATTTGTTATTTGTTATTTCTTTCATTTGTTACGTATCATAGTTTGGTGTATTTTTGGTGAACCACGCATTGATGTGGAATATTTTATAATTGTTGGCAGATGGCTGTGAGTTGATTTAATAAAACAATTTCCGCTATTCTATTTAATAAAGGAGTTATTTGTTGGATTTGAAGTGTGACATTCCAATTTTGGTGGGAAACTCTGATTTATCCTTGAGATTTTGCGTTGTATTTTAAATTGGGAAAGTGGGGTGTTACAATTGGTATCAGAGCAGGTCGGTCCGTCCGGCCAGTGTAGTAGTTGAGTCTGTCCTTAGAATAGGAGTTGATTTTTGGTGTTTTGACCTTGTGGTGATTGTTGTCCAGTATGGCAGGAAGGAATGATGCTGCTCTTGCTGCTGCTATGCAAGCCATGGCACAAGTTGTAGAGAATGCCAACCAGGGTGAAGGTGCTCAGTTTCGTGACTTAGCGCAGTTTCAGAGTAACAAGCCGCCTACATATGAGGGAGGTATCTTGGATCCAGAGGCTGCACAGAAATGGCTGAAGGTTGTAGAGAAGATCTTCAGGACCATGGGATGCAGTGATGCTCAGAAGGTACGGTTTGGTACTCATATGCTGGAGGGTGAGGCTGAGGCTTGGTGGGACAACAGTCGTCAGAGATTGGAAGCTGCAGGTACTGAGATTACTTGGGCTGTGTTTCAAGCTGAGTTTCTGGAAAAGTATTTTCTGGAAGACATCCGTAGTGCTAAAGAGGTGGAATTTTTGGAGCTGAAGCAGGGTGATAAGACTGTGGCTGAGTATGCCGCTAAGTTTGAAGAGCTGGTTCAATATTGTGCTCATTATAATACTGAAGAGGCTATGACATCGAAGTGTCTGAAGTTTGAGAACGGGCTGCGTCCCGAGATCAAATTAGGTATTGCTTGCCAGAAGATAAAAAACTATCCAGAGCTGGTAAGCAGAAGCAGAATCAATGATAATGACAACAGGGCCAGAATTGCTCATTACAAAGCTGTAAATGAGAAGAAAAATAAGCAGAGATTTGGAGGTACTCCTTACAGTGCTCCAGCTGATAAGGGGAAACAGAAAACTGATGGGGGGAAGAAGCAAAAGGAGAAGGGAGCAGGTGTTGATACTCTCAAGTGCTTCAAATGTGGGGGCGCGGGTCACCGTGCGAACGACTGTCAGAAAGAGGTGAAGAAGTGCTTCAAGTGTGGCAAAGCAGGTCATGTTATAGCTGATTGCAGAGCCACCATGCCTACTTGTTATAATTGCAGAGAGAAGGGTCACATCAGTACTCACTGTGAGAAGTCGAAGAAGTCTCAGGCGTCTCAGACTAGTGGGAAGGTGTTTGCCTTAGTGGGAGCCCAGTCCACTGAGGAAGAGCGTTTCGTCAAAGGTACTTGCTTTATTAATGATGTTCCTTTGATTGCTATCATTGACACGGGTGAAACGCACTCGTTTATTTTTGTCGAATGTGTGAAGAGATTAGGGATTGTGCTGTCTACTCTAGAGAAGAGGATGACAATTGAAACTCCTTCTATTGGTTCTGTGGTTACTTCGTTGGTGTGCTTGAAGTGTCCGCTGACCGTATTTGGTAGAGATTTCAGAGTGGACTTGATTTGTTTGCCACTCGGTAATCTTGATGTTATTTTGGGGATGAACTGGTTGGAGTTTAACCGGGTGTATATCGATTGCTTCAGGAAGACGTTACTGTTTCTTACTCCTGAAGAGGAAGCATTAGCGGATTCGCTGTCTAGCAAGGAGTTGAGGGCGTTGTTGGAAGATGAAGCAAAGTTGTTTGCAGTTTTTGCCTCGTTGTCTGTTGAAAACAAGACTTCAGTTAATGAATTACCGGTAGTGAATGAATTTCCTGAAGTGTTTCCAGATGACATCACAGAATTGCCTCCGACGAGGGAAGTTGAATTTGCTATTGATCTTGTACCGGGTACCAGACCTATCTCTATGGCACCGTACAGGATGTCTGCATCAGAGTTGGCAGAGTTGAAATCTCAGGTCGGGGAATTGCTCGATAAGAAGTTTATCAGACCAAGTGTGTCGCCGTGGGGAGCTCCAGTGTTGTTGGTGAAGAAGAAAGATGGTAGTATGCGTCTGTGCATTGATTACCGTCAGTTGAATAAAGTGACCATTAAGAATAAGTATCCACTTCCTAGGATTGATGACTTAATGGATCAGTTGGTGGGAGCTCGTGTTTTCAGCAAAATTAATCTGAGGTCGGGTTACCATCAGATTAGAGTAAAGGAAGGTGATATTCAGAAGACTGCTTTCAGAACTCGCTACGGACATTACGAATATGCAGTGATGCCTTTCGGAGTGTCTAATGCGCCGGGTGTATTTATGGAATATATGAACCGTATTTTCCATTCTTATCTGGATCAGTTTATCGTGGTGTTTATTGATGATATACTGATTTATTCTAAGTCTGACGAAGAGCATGCAGGTCACTTGAGAATTGCATTGCAGGTGTTGAAGGATAATAAGTTGTTTGCAAAGTTCTCGAAGTGTGAGTTCTGGTTGAAGACTGTGAGTTTCTTAGGCCATGTTATTTATGGTGATGGTATAGCGGTGGATCCCTCTAAAGTAAGTGCAGTACTTCAATGGGAGGCCCCGAAGACCGCAACAGAGATTAGAAGCTTTTTGGGTCTGGCAGGTTACTATAGAAGGTTTATTGAAGGGTTTTCCAAATTGGCGTTGCCATTAACTCAGTTGACCAGGAAGAATCAAGCTTTTGTCTGGGATGCTGCCTGTGAGGAAAGTTTTGAGGAACTAAAGAAGAAGTTGACTACAGCACCAGTGCTAATTTTACCAAGTCCGAATGATTCTTTTGTGGTGTATTGTGATGCGTCTAAGATGGGATTAGGCGGTGTGTTGATGCAAGATGGCAAAGTAGTAGCTTATGCTTCAAGACAATTGAGGGTGCATGAAAGGAACTATCCTACTCATGATCTTGAATTAGCCGCAGTAGTGTTCGTGTTAAAAATTTGGAGACATTATTTGTATGGATCGAGATTTGAGGTGTTTAGTGATCACAAGAGTTTGAAATACTTGTTCGATCAGAAGGAATTAAATATGAGGCAGAGAAGATGGTTAGAATTCTTGAAAGACTATGACTTTAATTTGAGTTACCATCCGGGAAAAGCTAATGTGGTGGCAGATGCTCTGAGTCGGAAGACAATTCATATGTCCGCGTTAATGGTGAAAGAAATGGAATTAATTGAACAATTCAGAGATTTGAGCATGGTTTGTGAAACTACACCGGGAAGTATCAGATTGGGTATGTTGAAGGTGAATAATGACTTTTTGGATACAATTAAGGAAAATCAGAAATTGGATGTGAAGTTAGTAGCCTTGATGCCTACAGGAGGAGATGACCCTGATAGTGACTTCAAAGTTGATAATGTTGGTGTGTTAAGATTCCGGGGCAGAATTTGTGTGTCGGATAATGAGGAATTGAAAAAGGCAATCTTAGAGGAAAGTCATCGGAGTTGCTTAAGTATTCATCCGGGAGCTATAAAGATGTACCATGATTTGAAGAAGTTGTTCTGGTGGTCTGGTATGAAGAGGGACATATCTCAGTTTGTTTATGCCTGTTTGACATGTCAGAAGTCAAAAGTGAAGCATCAGAAACCTTCGGGATTGATGCAACCATTGGAGATTCCGGAATGGAAGTGGGACAGTATTGCTATGGATTTTGTGACTGGTTTGCCGAATACGGCGAGAGGCTTTGATGCTATTTGGGTAGTGGTGGATCGACTTACGAAGTCCGCACATTTTATACCAATTAACATCAGTTTTCCGTTGTCAAAGCTGGCGGAGATTTATATCAGGATAATTATGAAGTTACATGGTGTTCCGTAGAGCATAGTGTCGGATAGGGATCCGAGGTTTGCTTTAGAATTTTGGAAGAGTCTGCAGGAAGCCTTGGGTTCTAAGTTGAAGTTGAGTTCAGCTTACCATCCTCAGACCGATGGCCAGTCAGAGAGGACCATTCAGTCGTTGGAGGATTTGCTGAGAGCCTGTGTATTGGAGAAGGGTGGTGCGTGGGATACTCATTTGCCATTGATTGAGTTCACGTATAACAATAGTCATCATTCTAGAATTGGAATGGTACCTTTTGAAGCTTTGTATGGTAGGAGGTGTAGGACGCCTCTGTGTTGGTATGAAACAGGTGAGAATGTGGTGCTTGGACCAAAAATTGTTCAACAGACTACTGAGACAATTCAGATGATCCGTGAGAAGATGAAAGCGTCTCAGAGTAGACAGAAGAGTTACCATGATAATCGGAGGAAGGAATTGGAATTCAGTGAAGGTGATCACGTATTCCTAAGAGTTAACCCAGTGACCGGTGTGGGTCGTGCTTTGAAATCCAAGAAGTTGGATCCTAAGTTTATTGGACCGTATCAAATCTTGCAAAGAGTTGGTGCAGTTGCTTATAGAGTGGCATTGCCACCGGAGCTTTCGAACTTGCATGATGTGTTTCATGTGTCGCAATTTCGGAAGTATGTTCCGGATCCGTCTCATGTGATTCAGAGAGACGAAGTTCAGGTCAGGGAGAATCTTACCGTAGAGACGAAGCCGTTGAGGATCGAGGATCGTAAGATGAAACAACTCAGAGGAAAGGAGATACCTCTGGTGAGAGTAGCTTGGGGAGGTGCTGCAGGAGGCAGTGTGACCTGGGAATTGGAAAGCAGGATGCGAGAGTCGTATCCAGAATTGTTTCCATCAGGTAATTTTTTAGGACGAAAATAATTTAAGTGGGGGAGAGTTGTAACACCCCATTTTAATTATTTAGATGTCCGGTATTATTTTTAATTGTTGGCTTTGGTTGGGTGAGTGTTTGAGTGCGTGGGGAGTGATATTAATAATATAGAAATATTATTATTATTATTATTAGGATAATGGTATATTTCATGTTATTATTATTATTAGTATTAATATTGTTTTGGGAACTATTATTATTAAAATTATTTAGTAAAAATAGGACATAATATAATTAAATGATTATTGGGTTAATGAGATTAGTGAGGGTAACTTGGTAATTAGCGCCTAATTAGTAGTAATTGGTAAAAGTGGGAATAGTAAGAATTGTAGAGAGAGAAAGAGAAGAGAGAACCAAGAGAAGAGGAAGAACAAGGTGTGCTAGGGCTTGGATCATCTTCCCCAATTGTCAATTTTCGCAGGGATTAAACAAGAATTCGAGGTAAGGGGGGAGAAACGGGTTTAATATTGGTGTTTAATTCGTGATCGGGTAGTGGGGAGTCCTTAACCCCGTAGGAATTTGTATGAAAATTCTGTGTTGATGAATATTTATGTATATCTGATCTGATAATGAATTGGTGTTTGAATCGATCTGTGATTATGAAATTTCTGCTGTTGTTGATGTCGTATAAATGTAACTGTTGCTGTTGATTCGAATTTGAGGGAAACGATTTGGGTTTTTAGGCCTGTAATTGGTGTAGTAATCATAGGGTGCAAGTGAAAGAAGGAAAATAGAACCTAAAATCAATGTAGAAATGATTATAGGACTGATTAGAAGTGGAAAATGTGTAGAATCGTAGCAGGATGCATAATAGGGAGGTCTCTGGTGAAATGCGTAATAGATCTGGCCATACGCGTATGGGGCTAGGCCATACGCGTATGGGAGTGAAGGAAAAGGGACCATACGCGTAAAGGAACTGGGCAGTACGCGTAAGAGAGAGCAATACGCGTATGGCATTGGAAAATGGGAAATTCAGTGAGGAAACATCTCTGTTCGAACGCGTATAGCATGAGGCAGTAGGCGTATGGCCTTGGGCACTGTGAAGAGATACGCGTATCATATGGGGCTTTACGCGTATGGATGTGCGGGGAAGTGAGGCATACGCGTATGGGCAGTCTGAGTGCAGATTTTCCCCGTTTCGCGATTTCTCTCCCGTTTTCGCATCGGAAGTGATTTCTAAAGGTTTGAGAGGTTGAGGGTAGAAGTCAGTTGTTGAGGGATAATAATTCGGTGATGAAATTAATCAGTTTAATAATTTTAAATTAATTAATTGATTAATTAATAGTTGATGTGTATAGCGTTGTCTGTTTGGTGTTTAATTTTGGTGTGATCAGGAGGATCGTGAGCATGTATTAATGTGATAATATACATGTGTTTTATATGCATTTGGTGTCATTGCATTTCATGGTGATTGGTGGGGTGGATCGTTGCTCAGGAGGAGTGTATGCGATTCATCCGTACTCCTATGTGGAGAATGGTTGGGATAGATCATTTCCAAGTAGAGGTGTATGTGATCTATCCTGGGTTCGATTGAATGAACCAACGAGTCGGTACCGTATGCATGGTGTTGTGTTGCATTTCATTATTATTTATTGTTGTTGATGATATTGGGCAGTAGGCCGTATTTGACAATCGATGGTGCTTGTGTGGTGACTACCTGTTTATCATGTATTTATTCACCTATAATATTTGAACGTGATTTCTCACCCCTTTGTTGTTGTTGTGTCTGTGCTTCTTCGGAAGTACAGATAATCCAGGTACTTAGGTAGCTTGGATATTGGTGTTGCTGATCGAGTCCATAGGAGTGCTCTGATACGTAACACGGGAATTATTTTGGGGATTTTAATTAATTTGTTATTTGTTATTTCTTTCATTTGTTACGTATCACAGTTTGGTGTATTTTTGGTGAACCACGCATTGATGTGGAATATTTTATAATTGTTGGCAGATGGACGTGAGTTGATTTAATAAAACAATTTCCGCTATTCTATTTTATAAAGGAGTTATTTGTTGGATTTGAAGTGTGACATTCCACTTTTGGTGGGAAACTCTGATTTATCTTTGAGATTTTGCGTTGTATTTTAAATTGGGAAAGTGGGGTGTTACACCCGCCGCATCCTGGCACAGCTGTTTCCTCCTCGCTTTAGAATTGGCATTCCGGATAGCCACGGCTTCTGAGTCATGGACGTCTATCGAGTCCCCTTCAGCGAACAAATCTCGACGAGTGTAGCAGGCGGGCAGGACAAGATGGCCGACACCAGACCCCCCCGGACCAGCGGCCACAGAAGTCCCCGCGGCATCTCTCTTCCTCTTATGGGAACCCTCCGGTGTCAGCGGCGTCGAGGCTCTCTCCGGGGCAGGGGTAGGTCCAGCGGTAAAACTCTCTATCACTGTCTGCTTGGGCACCCCAGTCTTAGCCCCTGTGGTCACTTTCCTATGGACTTTTGCCGCCTGCGACCTCATCAGACGCTCTCGCATATCAGCCATCATACCTGCGAACACACATAACAAGTCAGGATGAGAAGAACTTAAAGAGACAAAACAAAACAGTGAAGCATACCAAGCAAAGTCATAACATCATCGTCAGTATCACACTCAAGGAGAGCTTTGACGTTAATATATCTAGCTGCTCGGACAGGACCATCCTCCCCGACCAGCTGATTCTCGTCCCGATCAATGACATAGGCCGGAGAAAAGCTCTCCACGTAAGCATGAAGGATCCTGTACGACTCCTTATCAGCCGGGCAAAGCTGCTCATGCTTCACCAGGAACTGATCTGTTCGGCGTTTAAAATGGGTGTAGACCCATTCCAAAGGGAAAATGGAGACCACACTATCCCTTTCCCGACCATCCACCATCACCCTCTCGATGGTCGAAATGCTCCTCCTCGCCTCCTCGGTCATAGGCCTCACGACTAGAAACCTGTCCTTGAAGTTGCGTATGGAATCAGAATACGGCCAGAACAGCCTACTCTGCTGCTTAAATGATACCCAACTCTGTTTCGACCCCGCCGTGCTCCACTGAATATGGAAGAGGCAGAAGAAAAGGTCCGTGGTCGCCCCGATTTGTAGATAACGACACACCAACTCAAAGGCCCTTATAAAAGCCAAGGCGTTCGGGTGAAGCTGGGACGGGCATAATGCCAAATGGGTGAACAAAGAGGATTGGAAGTCAGTGAAAGGAAGACGCATCTTGGCCTCCGTAAACGCAAATTCATACATAGGAAAGCGAAGTCCCGGGTACGAGGAACAGATCCTATCGTGCTCCCTAGGACGAAAGGCTTTCCAGGCCCGTGGAGCATCCTCGTCGCGCCACTCCAACAGGCCGAAGTCCCGTATCTCTTCCTCGGAGAAGGTTGATCGAAAAGACAAGGGCTCATATCCAAGCCAATCAAGGTCCCCTCCCGCGACCTTGATATTCGAGTAGTTGGCGGACACACTGGGATCCTCGGGTACTTCCTGTGTGTCGGGCACAACGTCATCGCGGGGTTCAGCCATTTTCACCTGAAAAGCAGAGGAAGAGAAGTGAATTCGATGTCCATGATCAAATCCACCCTTCCACCACTAATCAAGTGAAAGGGCGTTAACGAATCCGAGGACAACCACATGCTCACATAAATTGCCTACCAACAACTAAGAAAGGTCCCGCGACCAGGACTCACAGAGGCACTTACGAGGACGCATGTTCGTCCCAAACTCACGCTAAAATTCCGAACAGGCCTAGTGCCCGACTACAAACTAAATTCTACAGCTAACCAGATTCTACAAAGATCTACGCTAACAATTTCTACAAAATTCTAGAAATTCATAAAGTTCATCACGTTCTTCATAAAATTTCCTGGAACTCATGTGTTCATCAAAGAACACATGAAGTTCAACCGGAAAATATGAACCTCTACCGGAAAACTTATAAAAATATAAGGAAAGGGAGAGAGAACTTACAAGTAAAAGAAGTTGGTGGTGGCGAAGAGAAGCTCCGGCGAAGACTAATTGCAGAGCAAGCGAGAGCAAAGAGTGAAAAACTTGTGAAATTATGAAAATGAAACCTTCCCCCACCTTTTTATAACCATTTGATCATGGGGAATCGTGAAGGTCATCATAGCCTATACGCCCCTAGGACTGACAAAGGCCATAAATGCACATCACGTGTCACAAAAACTCTTCGTCTGGTTCAGCGCAAAAAATGCACCAACCCTTGAACTCCCGCGAGCAAGTCTCCCCGTCAAAACGAACATGTTCGTGCAGGTCTGCGGGCAGAAACTCCATTTCTACGAGGACACTAAAAACCCTGATCGACAGTACGCGCTAGCAGCTAACGACCACATCTGGTCGGGGCACAAATGGAATGTTCAACGCGAGTAACCACCTCCCCGACAGTACGGTCAAGGTCACAGCTATGTAAAGTCATTACTCTCCAACAGAGCAACGACTTGGGGGGCTCCTGTTCTGGACCGGGCAAGGCTTTCTGCCCTTAAGGGCCAGGCCCAATCCATCATATTTGGCGACCAGGCCCAACAGGCAGAATATAGCCGTTGGGCACAATATAGTCGTTGGGTACAATATAGCCGTTGGGCATGTCCCCCTCACGCGCAGAATAGTTCACGCAACCAACTGCCTCCCCGGATATCGTGGATACAGTTAGAAAGACCACGCGCTTTGCCCTCCATCTGGCAATACCGCATTGGTCGATCAGGCGCTTTGCCCGCCAACAATCTCCCTATAAAAACTCCCTCGCTTGAGAGGGGCAGGTATCACCAATCACATACTTGACTTCTCTTACTTGCTTTCCCCTTTTCTCTCGACCAAATACTTACTTTGGCATCGGAGTACCTTGCAGGTACCTCCACCCCTTCTTCCTCTCCTACAAGCTGCTGCTCTTGCCCTACACGAAGGCCGCGACGATCTCTTTCTGGTCATCTCCGATCAATTACCATTTATAAATATAATTGTATAACAATAGACTTTTCTCGTTTATAAAAATATTTGTAACTTATTACCGTTTATAAAGATAATTGTATCAACATTAGTTTTTTTTTCCGTTTATAAAAATATTTGTAACTTATTTCTGTTTATAAAAGTAATTGTATCAACTTTTGACTTTTTTCCGTTTATAAAAATATTTGTAACTTATTATCATTTACAAATATAATTATATCAAGAGTAAACTTTTTCCCGTTTATAACTATATTTGTAACTTATTCCCACTTATACATAATTATATCAATAATAGATTTTTTCTCGTTTATAAAAATATTTGTAATTTATTCCTGTTTTTAAAAATAATTCTATAAACAACAGACTTTTCTCGTTTATAAAAAATATTTGTAACTTATTTTCATTTATAAAAAGAATTGTATCAACAACAGATTTTTTTCCCGCTTATAAAAATATTTGTAATTATTTCCGTTTATAAAAATAATTGTATAGGAAATAGAAAGTGTGACTCAGGTTTGCAAACTGAATCCTTCATTAAAGCAAAGTGGCTAATATATCTCTTTACAAATATCAGTAAATAACTGTTTGCTATAAATTAGCTCATGATAAATAATAAAATTGAGACTAATTCAAAAACAACTAATTCCTAAATATGAGGGCTTATTGAAAACTGACAGCAGTAACTCCCTATTTGCTAGCAACAAACTAAACATGTTCATGTATTTTCTAGTAACAAACTATAACACGTTCATGCCCTCCCCTAAACTAGTTGCAGTATGTAATTAGTTTACTTCTTTAAGATCAAACATTCCCATCTTCTTCCTGAGTTTCTGGAAAGCCTCAAGTTTCAAAGCCTTAGTCATCAAATCTGCAACCTGCTCCTGAATTGAACAGTGCACCAATTCGACTTCGCTATCCTTTGTAAGATCTCTTAAAAAATGAAAACGCACTCTAATATGCTTGCTCCTTCCATGCATTACCAGATTTTTTGATAGTTTAATTGTTAAGCTATTGTCGCACATGATAACAGTACTTCCTTCTTGAACATGACTTAAGTTTCTTAAGACCCTTCTCATCCATACAGCTTGACATGCACTTGCAGCAACAACAATAAACTCTGCTTCAGTAGTTGAAAGAGTAACAATTGATTGCTTTTTGGACATCCATGATACTGCTCCTGAACTTAATAAAAAAACATACCCCGAGGTGCTTTTAGAATCTTCTTCATTTCCAGCATAATCAGAATCCGTGAAAGCAAGCAATTCTTCTTCCCCTCCCTTCTTGTAGAAAATCCCATAGCTAATAGTTCCTTTCAAATATCGTAATATCCGTTTCGCAGCTTGTAGATGCAATTCTGTTGGTTTTGACATATACCTACTAATTAAGCTCACACTAAATATGATATTCGGTCTTGTAGCTGTAAGATACATTAGACTTCCTACAATTTGCTTGAAGTAAGTGTCATCCATAGCTGCACCATTAACATCTCTATTAATCTTAAAACCTGGAACAATTGGAGTAATCACAGGCTTGGTTTCAAACATTGTAAACTTCTTTAAAATACCAGTGGCATATTTCTTTTGACACACAAAAATCCTTCTAATTTCTGCATAATTTCTATGCTAAGAAAGAATTTCATCTTGCCCAAATCAGTCATGTCAAAAGCTTGCATCATAGACTTTTTGAACTCAATCATCATGACCTCGTCGTCACCTGTATAAATCAAATCATCGACATAAATGCTAACGATTAATATACAACCTCGTGTACTTCTTTTGATGAACAACGTTTGTTCATTTGGGCATTTTTGAAAACCTTCCTTCATGAAATGGGACTCTATACGACTGAACCATGCTCTTGGTGCTTGTTTTAAACCATACAAAGCTTTATGTAACTTGTAAACCTTATGTTTTTTTCCTTTCTTCACAAACCCCTTTGGTTGCTCAACGTATACGTTCTCGTTTAATTCACCGTAAAGAAACACAGATTTGACACCAAGCTGAAAGATGTCTCATCCTCTACATGTTGCGAGAGCCACGATCATTCTTACAGTATCCATGCGAGCAATGGGACCAAACACTTCAGTAAAATCGATTTCGTGTTGTTCACTGTATCCCTTTGCCACCAATCGAGCCTTGTACTTGTCTACCTCACCCTTCTCATTGAATTTTGTCTTGAAAATCCATTTAACTCCAATTATTTTCTCTCCAACAGGTAGATCTATTAGCTCCCACGTTTGATTCTTTTCAATTAAATTTATTTCACACTCCATAGCCTTTCTCTATTTCTCATGCTTCACAGCTTCCTCATACAAAGTTGGATCATTACTTATGACATCTTGAACCATGTAAGTCTCTACATCTTCTTCACTAAACCAATCACCACTCTTATAATTTTCCATCCAAATTGGATCCCTCCTCTCTCAACCTTGAATCATATTTTCACTAGAACTCTCTGTTTTATTCCTACTTTCGTTGCTCCCATCATCTTCACCGCCACTCTCATCACTGCTGAAATCATCATCACTCCAAACCAAATCTGCATCTATTTGTTCTTTAAAATTTTGACCCCACTCCCAACTATTTTCTTCCTCAAATATTACATCCTTACTAACAACAATGCTCTTTGTCTTAGGGTCAAACAAACGATAACCCTTTGACTCATCACTTAATCCTAACATAACATAAGGAAAACTTTTATCATCAAGTTTACCTCGTTTTACCTCTGGTATTTGCACATGTGCTATGCAGCCCCAAACACGAAGGCGTTCTATTGAAGGCTTAACTCCACTCCAAGCTTCTTGAGGAGTGATGTTCTTCACAACATGTGTTGTACATCGATTCAGCAGGTAGAATGCCCAATTTGCAGCTTCAGTCCAAAACAATTTGGGAACCTTTTTCGCAGAGAGCATGCAGCGTACCATATTCATCACGGTACTATTTTTACATTCCGCTACTCCGTTTTGGTGTGGTGTATATGTTGTAGTAAGTTGTCTCTTTATTCCTTATTCTTCACAAAATAATTTGAAATTGATAGAGTTAAACTCTCCACCTCTATCGGTTCCCAAACACTTGATGGACGTTTCTGCTTCTTTTTCAACCAGCTTCTTGTAATTCTTAAAACATTCCAAAGCTTCTGATTTTTTAATGAGAAAATAGACCCAACCCTTTCGACTATAGTCATCGATAAAGCATAATAAGTACCTTTTTTCGCTGCTTGAGATTGGCTCTATAGGTCCACAAATGTCAGCATGTATGAGCTCTAAGATCTTGCTGGCACGTCATTCACTCTTCGTTGGAATTGAATTGCAGTGTTGTTTTCTGGTGAAACAATCAGCACAAGTGACACTTGAGGCTTTAAGTTGAGGCAGACCGCGCACCATTTTCTTTGTTTGTAATGTCTTCAAGCCTTTGTAATTTAAGTGACCGTACCTTTGATGCCGAGGTAAGTAAGCTAAGAGGCGGTATGTAGGCACTTTTCAACAAGAGCAGTGATGTTGGAGCTTTTATTGAAGAGAATAAACATGCGATTTGCACTCATTTTGGTGTGTGCAATTAATCCCTTGTCTGGATGATAAATGTTGCATGTCCCGCCTTTTATGAGAATGGTGAGATCCTTTTCTTGCAGCTGTCCCACACTCAACAAATTGTTCTGAAGTTCTGGGACATAATATACATCTTGAAATAGAAAAGTAGTGTCATCAAATACCAGCCAAATGCTTCCTTTTCCAGCTACTGTCATGCGAGAGTTGTTTCCACACTTAACAAAATACTTTTGTTCTTCTACCATGTTTAAGAACATACCTTTGTTTCCACACATATGATTAGAGCAACCTGAGTCCAAGAACCACGAATCGTTCCTTTTTGCTTCATTTTCTTCTACAAGAGCCATCAGGAGAAGCTCTTTGTCATCATTCAACTCTGCATAATTTGACTCTTTGTTCCATTTGGGACATTCATATTGAAAATGCCCTAAATTATGACACTTGAAACACTCCACTGTGTCCCTTGTGAATGATTGTCTTCCTCTTCCACATCCTCTTCCACGGTATGTTCCTCTTCCTCTTCCTCTACTACTCTCCACCTTCAGAGCTTGCTCACCGTCACAGTTAACCTTTTTAAACTTTTGTTCATGAACCACCAGTGAGCTTTGAAGCTCATCAATGGTCATCTCTTATGTGTCCTTTGACTCCTTAATTAAAACCACTACATATGTGAATTTCTATGTCAACGTACGAAGAATTTTTTGCACCACTTTTGAGTCAGACATAACCTCTCAATTGCTTCTCATTTTGTTAGCCACAGTCATTACTCTGGAAAAATATTCAGTGATGGTTTCTGCATCTTTCATTTCCAGCACCTCAAACTCTCTTCTCAAAGAGTTTAGCATCGACTTCTTCACACGATCGTTACCTCCATACTTTCTTTTCAGGGAATCCCAAACAATTTTGGATGTGCGCCTATCCAATATCTGTTCGAAGACTTACCTATCAATTACCCTGAAAAGATAATGCTTGACCTTGTGATTGTTTGTTCTTGAAGTTTGTAGCAACTTCAATTGTGCTTCAGTGAACATAGTTGTTTCAATAGGTTCCTGGAAACTAATTTCAATCGTGGTCCAGAGACCTTTGGCACGAAGGAGATTCTCCATCAACTCACTCCAATGATCATAATGTTGACCATCAAAATGAGGAATTTTTGCTGAAAGCTTGCCGTCACTCATATTTGCGTTTCTTTCTAGCTAAGTTGCGGCTTAGTTGTATTTATCAGGCCCAGTGGGGGCTCTGATACCAGTTTGTAGGAAATAGAAAGTGTGACTCAGATTTGCAAACTGAATCCTTCATTAAAGCAAAGTGGCTAATATATAGCTGTACAAATATCAGTAAATAACTCCGTGCTATAAATTAGCTCATGATAAATAATAAAATTAAGACTAATTCAAAAACAACTAATTCCTAAATATGAGGGCTTATTAAAAACTGACAGCAGTAACTCTCTATTTGCTAGCAACAAACTAAACACGTTCATGTATTTTCTAGTAACAAACTAAAACACGTTCAATTTTATGGAGGTTTATTAACTACTTTTAAGTCTTTTGTTACAAAAATGTGTACATAAATTACTCTAGAAATATTATATACAATTTCCAACTTCAACTATTATATATGAAACCTTTTCATCACCATTTGTCAAGAAAAAAAAACACTAAAATCTTCAATACAAAACTGCTCCAACTTCAACTATTACATAAGCAAGATATAAAAAATACATCTTCAACATGTTAAAGCAGAGTACATAAAATAACTACATCTCCAACTTCATCATATCAATTAACATGTTGCTTTAAATATATATAAGGAATAATTGAGTGTCATAATATTTTACTGAGCAAAAATTGATTTTAAAATTACTTTCAAACTGTACTACATGTGACAGAGTTCCCAAACAAAATAGAGATATACTTGTCCTAAATTTTCCAATTTTATTTGTATTACATCCATGTGAACTGGAAAATTATAAGATTATCAATTTATCAAAGATGTCATATCAATACCAACCACCGAGCCAATAATTAATACATACAATCTGAGTCTTCAAAACCAGCTCATAGAATTCATATGGAGATGTTGTTACCTATTTTAAGGCAAAGTTACACACTCAAAATAGATTGATGGTATATATGTGTGTGTGTGTGTGTGTGTGTGTCACGATTGTTCTCTCACACCAGTTTCACATAGTACATCTTGAAGTTCTCCCTTGTAATCAATATTTTCTTTTTTTTTTCAACATAAACTTTTACTCACCTATGAAAAGGCTTATGTCAACCCGCTTCTAAAATACCTCCAAAAAAAAATCCTTGCAAATAAACTTGATTGCTTCCAAATGATCACCAAATTCTAATCATAGTCAATTCATTACAATTTCATAATAATTCACTTTATAGATCCATAATATCATACAATTAGATACAAAGACACATTAACAGTATATCTGAAGCATACACATCAAATTTTAATTAATTCATTACAATTTTATGATGATTCAATTCAGAGATCCATAACAACATACAATTAGATACAAAAACACATAAATATCGAGAAATAGAGTAATCCTATTTAGGTTTAGTTTGATTATAATTATGAAAACTAAGTAAGATCTGTGTTAATAAGGTGTTTCATAACAGATCTCGATGATGAGAAAAGGATAGAATCAGGGTTCTAAACAACCTTTCAGAGAGCTGTTGACCAACCTTTCAAAATAAAATACTTTTACTTTGAGAATGATCCAATTTCACTTTATTTCTCTAAAGCACTCTACAGCCACCAACTAACCAACCATGTGTTTACTGTAAATTTTGGTAAATAACCGCTAGTCTCTTATTAAAGGTTACTTACAGAATCAACTAGAGAATCCTAGGACATAATGCTAAAGACTTTACTTTATAGTTTTAGTAGAAATGACAAGGATTCCGACTTGGTCAAAATAGTTGTGAAAAGGATGTGAAACGTAATTTCGACAATGTTAAAAGGCAAGGATTTGTAAAACAGAGGTAAAGTAACAATGCAGTCAAAGTAAAGATGAAAGTAACTGGGAAGAAAATCATAAACTGAAATGAAAAACTTTGTATTTAAATAAAAATGGTGTTTCAAGATTCATATATTCTCTCAGTGAAACTCTTTTCTCTAACGCTGGTACTTTGAATATTTGTGAGATTTTGTAATGAAATCAAATGAACACACCTCGAATCCTAACACTAGAATCCCTATATATACATGTGTAAAATAAATGCTTCCTAACGTTTGTCTCTCCATCTTTCGCCACGTAAACTCTTGCATGTATTTCGCTTCTATGTTCACTCCACGTGTCCTTTAAGATGAGACTGAGAAGTAGTAATTTAATTTGAATAAAACATCCTTTCGTGCCCAAATATCTGTTGATTTAAAGCATCTTGTTGTCGTAAAAAACCCACATTATTATGTCGAAACCTTGAATCATCATGTCATCAAAATGTCAAATGAGATACTCCTTTTTTTCCTAAAAAATACTAAGCCCATTTTTTCCTCCTCTTGAAACTTCGACCAAAACATTTCAGCAAAATTCTAATTGACCTTAACTTTTCCTGAACCTTTCAATTGCACTGAGATTTTTTCCTTGTTAAAAATCCCAGATAAAAAATTGCCCCCCAAAAAGGCCTCTTTCGACGAAAAGGAGATATGCGAATTTTTTACTTTCTCAGACACTATTCAGCTAGTGGGCTGACGTCATGGTTATCATGACCTTTCTATCAACCTTCACCTCGAAAATGTGTGGTTTCCCATTAATCTATAACTTTTCATCATGGTTCCATCTTCATAGGGTGGCGTCACTAAGTGTACAAAATCGTTTCGATTTCACCTCTAAAAGGATGACATGTGTCAATAAAGTTTGCGCCATTTATCAAACACTAACTAAAGAGTCTTGGCTCCATCTTCCTTCATTCTTATTCCTTTTTTTGTCCATTGTCATCAAAATTTCTACTATGAAATTTCTCCTTCTCAAATAGTCGACTCAACACTCGCAACAATGACCTCTAAAGCAAAGAACACTAAAGCCACCAAATAGTCTTTCCCTTTAGCTAACATGCTCCCATCTGCTAACATCATTGGAAATCAATAATATGTTCCAGAACCACATTACTATGAAGAAAAACTCTGCATCTACAAGTACCAGGTAATCATCCCTTACTCTATTTCTGGAAAAACACATGTACTTATGGGTACAATGCATGATCCCTCAGTAGATCTCACTAAGCTTAGGGATTTTTTCCTATCTTATCCCAAGACTAAACCCATATTTAGCATTAAGGAACCTATGAACTTAGAATACATGACTGCCATCTTGTGTGTCTTTCTTTCAGCTCCCCCTACTAAGAAACATGAGGATTACATCCTCTAGCTGAACAACATTTAGGCGAAAATGAGTGAAACTTGGAAAGCGATAGGTGTTTTCAGCCTGATTCAGTTGTCAAGAATTGGCCATGCTTATTGCCAAAACATGTTGGTTGCATCCCTATACCTCTAGGAAAGCACTACTAGCACCTTCCAACTTACTTGTGGAATGGTGACACCCACCCTCTTCGACATAGATGCCATTACTAGCCTTCGCCCCACTGGAGAATTTTTTTATCTTAATGAGAGTGGCAAGGACACCATCGTCTTCGACATAAATTGTGCCAACTTTGGAAAATATATTAAGGACTATCATGTCATTGGCACTATTTAAGTCTCTGACAAAGAACACATTACCTTCCTTGCACTGTGGCTGTCAAGATGCTTCTTTTACTGCAAGTCTTTAAAAGTAGCCAAAATATATCTAACCTTCGCTAACCAACTACATGAAGGCAAGGATATTTGCCTTGACCAACTGATTTTACTACCCCTCTATGAATCCTTAAGATTAGCTAAAAAGGTTCTAAGAAACCTTCAACCTAAAGTTAACTTACTATTATCTGGACAATTTTGGCTACTTCAACTTTAGCTGAACACCATGTTTTAGATTTATCTAAATGTCGACAAACCCAATAACACTAGCGAAGGTATTAGGGATATGTCGATTGGAGGCGTTCGATTGACCGAAATGACTCTGGCTGACAAGAACAGATTAGACCGAGAAGCATTCTTGTCCTACTTCTTAATGTTCACCAAAAGTTACCACTTCAACCTAATGATGGCTCCTTTTGTCAAAAGAACTCACAGACCTTGGTGGTTTGCTCAAAAGTTTCCAGCCATCAGCGAACAAGAAGTCGAGTAGAAGAAAATATGGGAAGTTTTCCTCACTCCTAAGCTTATTTCAACCAGACTTGGGACTTCCAAGGAAAATGTGAAGATTCTATGTTATCAACCCAGTTTGATGTCGCGCCAATTTGGAACTAGCTAGACTGTGCCCATGCCCTTTTTCAATCGAAAAAGTGAATTATGTCTTTGCAATGTCGACTTCTCTAAAGACGAATATCTTCGACGGCTAGCTCGACACGCTGTTGATCGTCCTGTGCTCACTCTATTTGCTTTCCAACCATCATTCTACTGTACCCCAGAATTCGACATTTGGTGGAAGCCTACCATATCAAAGAATTTGTGAATGCTGCAACATTAACTCAACATCTAACTGATGCTTTCTCTTCTCTGCAGCAAAAGTTCAACAAAGGTAAAGCCAAACATGTTAAAGAGATCTAGGCTTTCTTGAAATACTTTTAAATTATGTATGACCCTAATGACCTTAGTCAGACGATTCGTGAAGCATCTGTTAATCTAAAAGAAAAATGATGGTGAAACTCCCAAACTTGCACATTCTAGATTATGTGAAGGACAAGTATACTTTTACCTTAAATTTGTATTCTCCTAAATTTCCTCCTTTGCCCACCAGCGAGATGGATTTGGCTTTCGCCCCTCCGTTTCCACGGTGACTCATTTGTGGGGAGTTTTTGAAGGTGCACAAAAATGAATGCTTAAAACCTGCCCAACGAGTGACTCCGGGTAAGCTTGACATATACAGTTTCACAGGCCACCTTCATGTCAACATAAACCATGTCAGGGTCAAAACCCCCATACAAGAGGGTGAGGAAAGCAAAAAGATCTATTTACCATCCTTTTAAACCCAAAATCTTTCCCTCTGTACTCACATTTGATTTTCCATGCTTACAACCTTCGAACACAGAAAGAGGACTAGAGATGCTGTCAGTGCTAAAGTAGCGCTTAGGCAACTCAAAGTCGAAGAAACTACATCAAAGGCTACACAAGTAAGTTGCATAATCTGAAACTAAACTTTAGACTACTCAACATATTAAACTCACAAAATTTTCACCACTTGAATTTCTTTTTTTCTTCATGCAGGCTAATGATGCAACCATCGATGGCGAAATTGCTGAAACTATTCCTGAACCTATTCAGGTCGAGGACTCATATCTTGGACTTCCTCTACAGAAGAAGAAACCAAGAAATGATGGTGTTGGTATTAGGAAAATTGTACCTAGCCCTAAGGTGACTCATACTCCTAAAACAAAAAAGGAGAAGAAAGCTACCTCAGGGAAAAGGGAAAAAAAACAACCAACACAACAAGAAAACTTGTCTCTACTGAAAGCGCCAATTCAAGCCCAGACACAGACACCTTAAAAGTAAGTATACTATTCTTTATCCCTTTTATGTCATTTTTTCAAGTACTGACACCTAAATCTTGCAGGATAAGACTTCGACCAAACCTGTGTTGACTTTAACATGTCTAACGCCTCAAACTACCAGCTCTCCCACCAATTTACTTAATCCCACTACATAAATTGTTGAAGAGGTTAATAAGCCCAAAGAAGTTTATGATAATATATCCCATGATTCAATTAACAAAGCTCAACTCTCTGAATCAACTTCCTCGACATCTAATGAAGAAGGTGGACACGAAATGGATATGGATGAAGCCTATCAAAGAGAAACCTTTGAGCAAGGAGAGCCCAAGCAAATCCCTTCTCCTGATAGCCATGAGCCAACTCAGGATGCTCACTAAAATCCAGAAACTATTGTGTTTCTAACCAATGTTGAACAACCAAATGTGGAAACCACACCAAATGTCAAAAAAATGACTCTAAAAATTTCAACTACAAAACCAACCTCTTCGCCCAACAACACTTTATCTTAAGAAGAACTGGCAACGATGAAGAAAACAAATCCCCAGGCTTATGGAAAAATGATGATGAGCAACAAAGGTAGTTCCACTGACAAGTTTTCAAGTTCCTCAACTGTCTCTAGAGGAAACACTGGGCCTGAAACTATTTGATGGAGTTCTAAAGAAGCTAAAAGCCCAACTTGTAGGAGTAGTTATTTTCAAAGCACTGGAAAAAGACTTTATTTATGGATATGGCATCAAATCACTATTGAAGAAGTTCGACATTCCTGATGCCCTCGGCGAAGTTGTTGATTTTGTGGTAGCCTTGGGACCCCTCTTCGACCAAATCTTTGTTGATTTCCAAAGGAAAAATGATGCTCAAATAAAGATAGAGCCTAAAGTAGATAAAAGGTCGAAGGCATGGAGCTTAGCTAATGAATCTAACAAACACGCTGAACAATTGGAAGAAGCTCTTCGCTAGGAAGATAGAGTTGTCGCTGCTTTGGATGCCAAAATCTTCAATTGGAAGAAAGAGATCAAAGCGTTATAGAAAAAAGGTACAAGAAGCTGAAAGCGAAAAGAATGAAATCTGGAGAGTCAGCCAACTAAAAATAGATGAAGAATCCCACATTGGAATCCAACACTTGGAGACCGTCACTACTCTTGGCACTGAGATTGCAGGTTTTGCCTTAACAATTTCTCAAGTTGATTGTCGATTGTCTGCAGCAAGGCTCCAATATGAAAGACTCATAGATTTTTTCCCTTTTTAGGGCTACACTTTATTCTTGTTTTTTTGGTAAAGTTTCTATGTTATTTGCAATAACATTTTGGATTTTTGTAACTCTTAAATATGCCCTTTGTGGCATTTTGACATTTTAAGGCTAGTATTTTTAGCCTTTTTAATTATGAGGTTATATTTTATTTTGCATTAACATGTATTTTCTACAATATAGGCCTATATTATTTTAAATATTTTCCATTTATCTGCAAGATTTGACCTTCAGAGGTCAGTTCTTCGATTTCAGATGTATTGTTTGTATATGCTTGCAGAATTTTAAATGGTCATTCCCAATTAGGGGACCACTTGCTCAAAGTTCCATCTTTTTTATCCATGGGCAAGATGACTTTCCAAACTAAGTCTCCCAACTTGAAAGTTTTTTATTTAACTTTCTTATTGTATGCCTTAGCTATTATTTCTTTTTGTCTCATTAAGACATCTAAAGCAGCTAATTTTTATTCATCCAAGTCACTCAACTCATTTAGCATCATACCCTAATAGTACTCAATTGGGATCTCTATTTGTCTTTGAATCCTAATTGATTGTAAATGAATTCCTAAATGGAGTATTGCATCATGCCCATAAACAAGTCGAAATGGTGTGAAATTAGTCGACTATTTAGGAAAGTTCTGACACGCCCACAACACTTGGTTTAAAGTTCTATGTGAATTTCATGGCTTTTGACCTACGTTCTTTTTTATTAAACCAATCGCAATCTTGTTAGCCACTTCGACCTGGCCATTAGCTTGGGCATAATAAGTTGTTGAAGTTCGTAACTTAAACCCTATTTTTGAGGCAAACTCTACCATTTTTCACCCTGTGAACACTGAGCCTTGGTCTGTAGTAATAGTTTCAGGTATTTCAAACCTATATATAATATGATTTTGGATGAAACTAATTAAATCTTCTTGTTCGGTGTTAGGCAGAGGTATGGCTTTTATCCACTTAGTGAAATTGTCTATTCCCATCAATATACATCTATGCCCCTTCGACGATGAAAGATTAATTTCACCAATTATGTCTAAGGCCCACCCTTTAAAAGGCCATGGCTTGACTATTGAGTGCAGCTCGCTTGCAGGCACATGTTGAACACCTGGATGCTTTTGGCATTCACGATAACCTTTGGCGAAATCTATGCAATCTTTCAACATAGTTGACCAATAATCCCCTAGTCGAAATAACAACCATTTCATCTTGTGGCCTACTTGGTGAGAGCCACATGATCCTCTATATACCTCGGAGATTGCCAAATGCGCTTCACTTTCGGTAAGGCACTTAAAAAAAATTCCCTCAGGAGTTTTCTTAAATAACTCATTTCCCATAATTATGTAACTTAGGGCTTTGTACTTGACTTTTTGATCGATCACTCCTGTTGGATTCCCCAAGTAGTCAACAATGGGTTTTCGCCAATCATTATCTGACATTAAGTCAATGGACAAAACTTTGTAAGTCTTAAATTTTTTTAAAAAGTTCATATTTTTCTAAGTTTGATGATGTCTTAGTTCCATCTGCCCCCTAGTTTTGACATTGCTAATGTCTTTGGAGAGCTTTTTATTGATATTAACTTATCTTTTATCTCGATTAAATCTTTTAATCTCTCCTTATAGATTTTATATCCCGAGGCAATCTGAGCTAAGTCATTTTCTTCTTGACTTTCTAGTCGAGGTATGTGGTCGATCGAGACATGGTCGAAACATTTATGTAAAGAGTTGTCCATGACAAAGTACATCATCAAATTTTCTTTGATGCATTTATACTCTTTTTTTAATTGTCTGACCACCAACTTTCAATCTCCTTTTATTTCGACATCTCTTGCCCCCAAATCCAATAAAATCTGAAGGCATGTTATTAAGGCTTCATATTCAGCCTCATTTTTATAAGAGAGACCTTCGATCCTAAACTTGAATTTGGTAGGTAGGTCCTCTGGCAAAATTATAAATACTCCAACACCAGTTCCACCTTTATGTCTAGAATCGTCGAAGTACAATTTCTAAGGCCTAGTTTCTACATAAACTTCTATTGCTTTGACCATTGAGTGGTCAACAATGAAGTCTGCGACAATTTTCCATGTGAAAGAATACTCAGTAAGCGCTAAAGCTCACTTTCCTATTTGACTATGTAATATAGGCTTTGACAACATATGTTTAATAACATCGAAGTGAGAGTAAACATAAACATTAATTAGTTTTATATAATGATTGAGTTTCGTTCATGAGAAATATAGGCACAACGTTATACCTAGTCTTTGCATCAATCAAGATGCGACTGAGGTAATAAATGGCTCTTTCAATGCCATTTTCATCCTCCTGACCTAACATGCTTTTTATGGTCGAATCTGGCGCAGCTATGTACAATTTCATACTCTTATTTCTAATTAGAGGTAACAATATTTGAGGCTTCATAAGATATTCTTTAATGTTATTGAAATCCTCTTGTTGCTCGCTCTCCCAAACGAATTCACTCTCTTTCTTGAGTCGAAGTAATTGCGAGAATGGCTAAGTCATAACACTTATGTTGGAGATGAATCTTCTTAGGAAACTCATTTTTCCCAACAAAGACTGAAGCTACTTCTTTGTCGAAGGAGGCTTGAGATCCATAATTGATTTCTTCTTGTTTTGATTGATCTCTATGCCTTTGTTGTGCACCACAAAACCTAAGAAGTCTTCTGCATGAACACAAAAATCACACTTTAACAAATTCATTTTTAATCTATATTTCCTCATCCTCTGAAAGGAATATCGAAAATGGCCTAAGTGACCATTTTCTGATGAGGATTTTATGACTATATCATCAATATAGACTTGCTGAAAGTCTCGATGAAATCATGAAACATAGAATTCATAACTCTCTAATAGGTCGCCCCAACGTTTTTCAAACCAAAAGGCATTGATACCCACTCATAAGTTCCCAATGCACATGGGCATAGAAACACCGTTTTAGTTATGTCTTCTTCAGCTATAAGGATTTGGTTATAGCTAAAATATCCATCTAGAATACTTAAATACTCTTAACCTGCAGCTGAATCTACTAGCATTTCTGCTACAGGCATTGTGTACTCGTCCTTAGGTGTAGTATTATTTAGGTCTCTAAAATCTATATAGACTCTAAGAGATCCATTTTTCTTTATAACAGGCAAAATATTAGCTAGCCATTCAACATACCTGGCCGTTCTAATGAACTTACTCATGAGCACCCTTTCGATCTCCTCGTTGATCTTCAACATGATCTTTAGTGCAAACCTTTTTGGCAATTGTTTCACCGACTTCTTGCCAAGTCGAATTGGTAGTTTTAACTCCACCATGTTTCAACTCAGCCCTGGCATTTCGTTGTAGTCCCAGGCGAAATAATCTTTGAATTCTTTGAGCAGTTTGACCACCTTATTCTTCATGCCTGTTTCAATTTTAACACTGATATATGTTGGCATCTTCACTGCTCTATCACCTAAATCTACCTCTTCTAAGAGGTCTTGGGCCTGCATTTTTTTAGTAGAATCAAGTGGGTCTTTTTCAAACCCTAAAGGATAGTTGTCATATATACAATCGAGCCTCCGGATTTTTGAAGTTGTTGTCTGGCCATTAAGGTCACTTCCAAAATTATCAGAGTTTTCGACATTGGCTTCAAGAGCCATATTCTGGAATGCTTCATCCTATATGGCCGAGTTTAATCCATTTTCGGCCATTTAAGCCGAAATCCGAGCCAATGAATTTGACTCAGCAGTCATTTTCATCGACCATTTTCCACCCTATGGGTGGCATATTTTCCTTATTCGACAAATTGACTTTCCACTTGCTCTTTATCCCAAATGAACTCGTGGTTTGGATGCAGGTTCAGGAAATAGGTAGCATCTTTTTTAGGAGTATAGACCTTCTCTGCATTGTAACATGGCAAAATCTTCGCCAAGTTTCTGTCAAAGTTCTTCTTACCGATCTTATTGACCTCAGCCATGTAATAGCTCTGATTGGCTTTAATATATTCAACTATATCATCTTCTCACCAGATGGCAATTCTCTGGTGCTGAGTCAAAGCTACTACACCTATCCCATGGATCCATTCACACCCAAGCAATAAGTTGTAATTGGCATTAGACGTAATAACCATGAATAATGTTGGCCTTGTGGTAGAGCCAACTAAGAGTTCAACTTAAATCACACCTAAGATGTGACTGGTCTTGCCCTCGTAATTCGACAAGACCATGTTGTGGGGTTGAAGGTTAGTGTTTGTCTTCCCTACCTTTTTAAACAATGAATGCGGCATTAGATTGACCGCCACCCCCATCTACGAAAACCTTGTTGATGGACATACTTTCCACTTTTTCCCTGATGAACAATGGCTTGAGATGGTACATCATCCCGGGGTCTGGACTCTAAAAAATGGCCTGCTGCTCCTCAACGACGCCATTGTTCATGACATAATAACAAAGAGGCTTTTGATTTGTAGCACCATCTTATATGTAATCTTCCTCAGTCTCAGATACCTCTAACACTCTATCATACTTAGCAGGGAGCACATAAGCTTCGCCACAATTGATTTGAAGGTCGTCTTCAGATTCTATGTTGAAGTTGTCTTCGACTATCTCGTCATCCAACTAAGGTGTGTATTTTGGGTCTGTGTCCTTAGGTTGAGGAGTGTATTCAAGCACGTCCTCCTCAGGTTGAAGAGTGTATTTAGGGACCTCTTCCTCTGATTGAGGAGAGTATTCAGGCATTTTTGCCCTTGCCCTGGAACTACCTTGGCCTAGATATAATACCTTTAAGGACAGTCTTTGGTTGGTTATTTTCTTGTCTTCATCACTCAGTTTCCTTATGTAAGTCTTCTTCTCAGCCTTCGACACAACCATGTCACGCTTCGCCTCAAGGGCCTTACGCTTGGTTGCAAAGGTTTCTCTTTCAGCCTTCTTCTTCTTTTGGTGACGCCTCCACTGCGTTTACATCATAGGGTTGTTTCACTTGTAAGTAGGAGGGATGTATGACTGACCCTTCGACACCTTTTGATTCTTCTGATCTGGTACCCCTAACTCGGGGTCGATAACTTTACACTTTGGATGACCTGTCCCCCTCTGGTTCAGAGGCTTGATCCACTTTCCCTTGGGTATATTTGTTGTGGGGCAAAAAGTTTTATAATGAGGCTGTCAGAACTTCCTCCATTATTCCTCATTCCTACAAGGGCCACCTCTATTATTTGAAGTGAAACTTGCAGCCTGGTTTCCTCCTTTGCTTTTTCTAGGATCCTGCATCCTGGTGTTTTCAAGTTTTTTTGCTGCCTCTTTATTGAAGACATCACTACACCTAAGGCATAACATCGTGTAGGAGTCACTCAGCTTGCAACCATCCAGGAAGTCGATCAACCCCTCCTCAACTTGGGGGTACACCAATTGCATGTCAGCATCAACAACTACAGAAATTTGCTCATCTTTGTCGACTTCCATGTTGAAGCCTTCAGTAGCCTCGACCATAAAGATCTCAACGGGTTCAATGTAGTGAGCATCCTCAGTTTGCATTGGGTCAGAATCCACCTTTATTGATGCCTTTGACCTTTTGCCAAATTGCAGTCTGCCTTCTTTCAATGTCTTTTACACCAAATTCTTGAAAAGTACACATTAAGAAGTTTTATGACCCAAAAATTTATGGTACTTACAAAAATATCTCTTTTTTTCTTTGTTCTAATGGAGGAGTTTTTAGGCTTGGAGGCACATTAATTTGTCTATCTGTGACTAACAAATCAAATATTTCTCCACACTTTATTATATCAAAAGTATATGTTTTTGTGACAAACTTGTCATTCTTGCGGGGCTCGACAAAGTTTTTCCCATTCAACGATTTCTACAAATTACATACGTAAGTAGGTCCTGGCTTAAGTTCAGCCACATTGACCTCACTTTTTTCGACACATTCACCGCATAAGTCTGAGAGGTATTCGTATGCCTCTACATATGCAACCTTTTCTTTTTTATGACACTTATTTGTTATGGCTTTTTTAGATTTCAAGCGTTTGACCTGGCGAACCCTATATACCAACTGTGCCATGTCCCTAAGGTATTGAGTATCCAACTTTTTCCTAATGGAATAATCAAGGCCACCTGAAGCCATTTTGACTAACTCATGTTCAGGAACTTGAGTGAAACACGTTTCTTTAAGAAGTTTGAACCTATTTAGGTAATCATCAATCGGCTCAGTAACTTTTCGCGTAACACTGGCCAACTCCTTCAAAATTATCTTCGACTTTCCCATGTAAAACAGTTCGTGGAACAATCTCTCCAACTGGCTCCATGTTTGAACATAGTGTGGAGGGAGTGTTGTAAACCAAGTAAAGGTGTTTTTGTTAGGGAATTTAGAAAATACTTCATTTTCAAATTCCCATTGTTCGCAATATCGCTAGCCTCAGATTGATACCTGGTAACATGTTCAACTGTCGACTCACTAGTGTCTCCAGCGAACGTAGTAAAGTTGGGCCTGTGAAGTCCCACGTTAAGGTCGTTATTGGCCAAAATGTATTCGACCACATTGGTTTATATTGGTATGTTCCCTAAAGTTGTTTTGTTAGACATGTCAATGCACCTGGTAAGCATCTTGGTTTCTATAAACTACCAAAAGTCTGAGATTATGTTGACCTGTGTATTCTTCCTCTTCCCTATTTGGAGGAGGCTCTAGTGGTTGAAATCCCTGGTTCTGGCCTATATTGGTCTGATCCATCCCGTTTTCAAGAATTTCGACCTGTCTTATATTTGATATTTGAGGGGTTGGTCAAGCCTGAACTCGAGGCGTGCCAAAAAAATCAGTTATTCCACCCATTTGATTGACCAACAATTCATAGGTTTGGTTTGTGTTTAAAATCAAAGGGTTAAATATGGTTCCCATTTGTTGGGTCAGAGTGTTAACTAATTCTAAGTTACTCTCATCCACCAGTTACCTTATAACCATCATAGAGGTGGTATTTAAAGATGGCGTTATTTGAGGGATGTAACATATCCCTCGTGGTCGAGCCATATGGTTGATGGTCGAAGTCGGGGTGTTGTGTGGATTGTATGATGGCCCAATGGCCACTGCACTGTCACTAAAAGTTGACATATTAGTATGAAGGCCAACCATCATCGATGTTGGCATGCCATATGGGTACTCTCTATTATTCATTGGCATCGAAAACCCAAGGGGCTTGCAACAACAGGGTTAAAAAGAGTATTCCTTAGCTGCGGTGGGGGGTTATCCCCTGTGATGGTACTGGTACAACATGCGTTGACGATACCACCGGGGCAGTTATCCTAACAAGCGTTGAAATAACTGCTTCTTCAACTGTCGATCCGACTGGTTGTTCTACTACATTTTGTGGATTGTTCTATGAATTGATGTTATCTATGAGAGGACGCGTCTTTTTTAGTAAAGACTTTTCACTTCTTAAACACATACAAACTATTTAGAATAATTCATGTATGCAGATAAAGTTTATAAGAGAAAAACTATGAATATCTATGAAAGACAAAGATCTTAGAACATGTCCCAATGGGCGTGGCAATTTGTTATTGCAAAATTTGGTAAATAACCCCTAGTCTTTTATTAAAGGTTACTTGCAGGCTCAATTAAAGAATCCTAGGACATAGTGCTAAAGACTTCGCTTTATAGTTTTAGTAGAAATGAGAAGGATTTCGACTTGGTCAAAATAGTTGTGAAAAGGATGTGAAACGTAATTTCGACAGTGTTAAAAGGCAAGGATTTTGTAAAACAAAGGTAAAGTAATAATGCAGTTATAGTAAAGATGAAAGTAACTGGGAAGAAATCATAAACTGAAATGTAAAACTTTGCATTTAAATGAAAATGGTGTTTTAAGATTCATACATTCTCTCTCTAAAAGTCTTTTCTCTAACGCTGGTACTTTGAGTATTTGTGAGATTTTGTAGTGAAATCAAATGAACACACCTGAATCCTAACACTAGAATCCCTATATATACATGTGTAAAATAACTGCTTCCTGACGTTCGTCTCTCTAGCTTTCGCCATGTAAACTCTTGCACGTATTTCGCTACTATGTTCACTCCATGTGTCCTTTGAGATGAGAATAAGAAGTAGTTATTTAATTTGAATAAAACATCCCTTCGCGCCCAAATAACTGCTGATTCAAAGCATATTGCTGTCGTCGAAAACCCACACTATTACGTCGAAACCTTGAATCATCATATCATCGAAATGTCAAATGAGATACTCTGTTTTTCCTAAAAAATAGCAAGTGCCATTTTTTCCTCCTCTTGGGACTTCGACCAAAACATTTCAGCAAAGTCTAATTGACCTTAACTTTTCATTTGCACTGAGATTTTTTCCCTTGTCGAAAATCCCAGCTAACACCGTGACAGTCAATTACATACAATTTTGGCATTTTGCTTTCATGTTTTGAAAATAATTAGAGAACTTTTGGAAGTGTGAGAAAAAAAATGAAACAACAAACCAAAGAAAAATAATCAAAACAGAAACAAAAAATATCAACCATCACAAACATTCACTAATTCATCATTTTCATAAACCTTCACTCATTCAAAATCCACCGTATAAAGAAAAAACAGATAACCTGAAAAAATCAAACAAAAACAAAATCTCAATTCATTGATACGCAAAAATAGAATCAGAAAGCATTGAAACTAAAAATACATAACAAAATGCAGATCAATAAAGATGGAAAGGATATGAAATTACTAGAAAACTACATAGAACGCCCAATTCCCTCTCTCACAGCTGCGCGATTACCCTCCGATAAACCCACCACGAATCCACGCCTTAACCACCCTTCCTTTTAGACCGCCGCACCACCTCACAACCTTCGTGAATCACATCTTTGCGCCGCTGGTCCCTATGTGTGCGTCTCCCATCCTCAAAGTTGCACAATATCTTTATCCCTCTCATTGATTTTGATTGTTTAAAAAGAAAGTGCATGAGAGAATAGGGGAAAACAATTTTGAAAAAGAACAAACAAAAACTATTTTGCTTAGTTGAGAGAGAAACACGTTAAGAATTATAAAAAAATTTAAAAGAAAAAAGGGCTTTATTTTTTCAAAGTTGGCCTTTCGATTAGTTACAATTGCTATAAGGAGGAGCATATTTTCAACTTCAATTTAAAAAAAAGGAAAGGATAGTTATGAAATTTAATATTGCACAGAGAACCTTTATTCCAAAAATGAAAGAAAGTAAAAAAACAACGGTTAAATTAGGTTATTTTCGAGACCAGTTTGATTCTAAAGGAAAGAGACCAGTCCCTACAAATCTTAAATTCAGAGGCCTGGAGGATATTGACAACGAGAATCTGGTTCAGGAATTTACTGAGGCAAAAGTAAAAGCAACAGTTTGGAAGTGTGACAGTGACAAGAGCCCGGGGCCGGACGGAATAAATTTCGGGTTCATTAAAGAATTTTGGAATGTCATTAAAGAAGATTTAATGAGAATGATGGCACAATTCCATCAACATGGAAGGATCGTTAAGGGAGTTAACAACTCATTCATGGTGTTGGTTCCAAAAAAATTAAGTCCCTCAAAAATGGCGGAGTTTAGACCTATCTCTTTGATAGGTTGTATCTATAAAGTCTTATCGAAGGTTCTCACGAATCAGATCAAAAGGGTTATTGGCAAAGTCATCTCAGAAACACAATCGACTTTTATCTCAGGTAGACAAATAGTGGATGGAATACTGATCGCAAATGAAATTGTAGATGAAGCGAGGAAGAGAAAGAAGGAAGTGGTATTCTTCAAGGTGGATTTTGAAAAGGCTTATGACTCGGTGGAATGGAGCTTCTTGGATTTCGTTATGGGAAAAATGGGATTTCATGAAAAGTGGAGACGGTGGATTGCGGAATGTCTGAGTTCAGCCTCCATATCGGTATTGGTGAACGGGAGCCCGACAAATGAGTTCAAATTGAAGAGAGGTCTTGTAGCGAGCGATTTGGACGCGGTTCTTAAGCGCTGGTCGCTCTCTGCGGTTTGAGCTTTGACTACAGGTCGATTCATTTTTTATCCTATTGTGAGCTGAATAAGGAAGGGAAATAGATGTCTCCAATTAACCCTGCTTTGCATACTGAGTTTAAACAGCGGTCTGTTAGGTTACGGATGCTATCAATGTGGGGGGCCTTTGTACTGGTTATTCGTATTTCGCCAATACAGGTTTCTTTCTTTCGATCTGGGCAGAAGGTTTCTGGCGGGGAATAAGGATTAGGATGTTAGGACTGGTGCTTTTAAATTACTGCTTTTAATTGATGGAGATATGGGATTTGGGTTTTTTGTTGATTGCGCTCGCTAAGATCTTTTCTTTCGATCTTATGCCTACGTATTCCCGTTTACCGAAACAGGGAAATCAGAGCGTTCGTAGTTCCTCCTATTCTATGGGAGGAAATTGGTTTTTGGTGTCTTGTTCAAAGCCCAAGACGTGAAGCGAAAGGTGATTTGTATCTTGTTCAAAGCCCAAGATGTGAAGCTAAAAGGTCTATTTGTGTCTTGTTCAAAGCCCAAGACGTGAAGCTGAAAGACCTCGGCTTTAGAGAGAATTTGTCATCTCTAAAGAGGGGAGAAGGAGAATTATTTTAACTGGGATACGTGGATCTGAGCAATGCCATAATTTCCGAAGAAAGGGTTTTAACCTGAAGGAGAAGACTTTAACTCAGTGTAGAGCAATGCCATCTTTCCTTAGGAATTTCTCATGCTAAAAGAGGGACAGTGGCATGGATGTAGATGATCCAGAGGCTTGCCGCTTACAGCGATTAGATGAAGGGAAAGGAGTTGATGTTTGTGTACTGTGAACGAGGCACAACTTTGATGCTAAAAGGTTAATTGGATTAACCAATGGTTTTCTTATACAAAGCCTAAGAGGAGGCTAATTTCCGCTAGGAAAATCATTATACAAAGTCTAAGAGGAGGCTATTTTGTGTCTCGTACAAAGCCCGAGAGAGAGGCTAAAAGTTTTTGACCCAGTGGGGCATATCGTTATACAAAGCCTAAGAGGAGGCTAATAAAGAGTTGACTCAGTTGGAGAACCTTTTATACTCAGTAAGAGAGTGTTTTTGTATCTCGTACAAAGCCCGAGAGAGAGGCGAAAAGGTTGTTTTGACTCCACTAGGGAGAATTTTGGTATCTCATACGAAGCCCGAGATGGAGGCTATTGTAACTGTTTCAGTTGAGTGACAGATCCAATATACTGATTTAAAAAAGAAAATCAGTTCTTATATGAGTAACACTGTACTCAGGGATTTAATTTGAGGATCAGGGATATTTCCTTCTCTTTGAGGAAACGGGAAATCCAAAGGGTATTGAGACTGTCCGAGTCTGCGGGTTTCCTTCCTATTTAACGAAGGGTGCTTGAGAATGTCTTTGAGACTCAAGGAAGTTAGACTGTCCAAGTCTAGAGTTTTATCTTTTGTACTATGCTTCGAGAAACAGTAGTAGACTCTATGAAAGGACTGTTCAATGAGGATGACTAGGTTCTGTTCCTATACCTCTAGGAGGTCGTCGGGACAATTTGTACGAAGCCCAAGAGGAGGCTGGAAACTTTTAAGAAGCCGACGGGTCCTTGTACGAAGTCCAAGAGGAGGCTATCATTCCCGAAGGAAGAGATCATTATACGAAGCCTAAGAGGAGGTTGTGAATACTTCTAAGAAGTCGCAGGGTCCTTGAATAATGCCCAAGAGGAGGCCGATGCTTTTAAGAAGCCCGTGGGTCTATCATCTCCTTTCCATTAGGAGAGATAACTCTTTTAAAGATAAAAACCACTGGTAAACGTGCGAGGTTTACTATCCAGCGACTTTTAACTTTTAAAGAGGGTTCCTTAGTTAAGGTCCAAGATTATGACCGTAGTGGGTACCCAAACTCCGAGACATTCAAGGCAAACTATCCACAAGGAATAGATCAAGTCAGGAAAGTTCGAGAATTTGGAAGAAACTCAAAGATGCCATTCACGGAGAATACATTCATCTTGGGGAGTAGAGCTTCTTGACGATTCCTAAGGAGGACAGCCGAAGAGAAGACTGTATCTGGTGCTCCTATTTGGGATCTAGGCGTCTATTTCTACGAATAAATGAAACGGCGTCACCTAGTTCTAGACGTAGTAGCCGGGGAAACTCGAAATATCTATACTATTATTACACAGTAGATATGAGTTTATGAAAGGAGACTTACAGTGAGCAGCCCCACAATACAGTTTATAATATGAAAGCAGTAAACGAAAGCGATAACCACTTACTCGGTTGTAGTGCTTCCATGCTGTTTGGTTAGTTGTTCAACAAAGAAAGATTGAAAACAACAGTATATTCAAAATCAAAGGAGAAAGTGCTTTGAAAAAGAAAGATTTGGGGCTTACAGCTCAAGGAGAGGCCCAGGGTTTTATCAGTGAGCGCACTGTTTGAATTTGTACAGAGGGACTTATACAAGTGACTGAGGCCCAAAATGGTTTTCTGTACAAAGGGATGGGTCTTACACTCTCTCAAGAGGCCCAAAAAGGTTTAAAGAAAAGAGAAATGGGTCTTACTACTCGAGGGTAGGCCCAGATGGTTTTTATTTTTAAACGGGCGACGATCGCGCCGTTTACTTGTACAGAGGGACTTATATAATGAGTGAGGCCCAAAAAGTTTTTGTACAAGGGGGGATGGGTCTTACACTCTCTCAAGAGGCCCAAAAAGGGTTTTGAAGAAAAATAAATGGGTCTTACTACTCGAGGGTAGGCCCAGATGATTTTTGAAAAGGCGACGATCGTGCCATTTATTTTTTGACGGTATCGGGACTTATACAATAAGTGAGGCCCAAAGATGATTTGGTCAAAAAAAGGATTGGGTCTTACACTCTAATAGAGGCCCAAAGTGTTTTGAAAATGCTTTATGAGGGTTGAATTAATCCAAAACCCTAATTTGTTTTCAAAATGTATTTAATTAAATAAAAATTCAATTAAAATGATCAAAAATTGTTTAACACATGGAAAACAAATTGTGATCTTGGACTAATGCTTCAAAAATTAAGTATTGACCTACAAAATAATTAGAAAGCATTAAAAGTTGCAAAATCAATGTAGAAAAAATATTTAAAATGCCAAAAACAATTAAAATATTAATTCTTTACAAAAATATCAATTATATGAAATAAATAATATTTTTGGGATTTTTTGATAAAATAAAATATTTTAACATTTTTGTGAATTATTAAAAAAAGAATCAACTCAAAATCATTAAAACTCAGAGAGAAATTAATTTTTGGATCAATTAAACAAAATCACAAAATTCAAATATTTGAAAATCTGAAAATGGCGCTAAGAACACAAGCAAGAACACGCGCGTTTTCTGGGTTTGGCTGATTTGCATTTTCTATCCAATCTCCATGAATACGTAATCATATCATGCAATCCACATATCATTATGCTCGTCTCATCCTCACGATCATGTCTATGTACTTTAATTTCATTTAAATTAAACATATAACAAGAAATCACGAAGAAACCTCAAGAACCCTAATTTCTGCATGAAGGCTAGGATTTTTGATACACGATTCAAACAATGCAATTAATTGAGGTAAAACATTCCATGCATGATTATGAACATATGGCCAAATTATTGTGCGAGGAAATATGCATAGATTGAGAGATGACCAAGTTTAGGCTTACCTTTAGGTCGTGACAGCAAGTTCAAAGTGATTTTTGATCTGGAGGTGTTACAGATGAGTTGTGATGATCTGAACAACTTCCCTATACCCTATGGATTGTGTTTGGATGGTTGGACTTGATTGAAATTGGCTGGATCATTTTGTGGTACCTCAGCTGCACCTTGTTTGAAAATTTGAGCAACCAGCTGGTGATTTCATGAAATTGATGTTTCAGAAGTTATGTGAGTGTTTGATCAGCTCATATGTGATGTATGTGAGGTGTGTAAGTGATTGGTTTGTGCAGGATTGCTCTCAAACTCAAAACCCGATAGCTACCTTGCTAAGAAAGGCATTTTTGCCAAGAGAAAGAGATTTTGAGGAAAGCATCTGTTAGATGGCTTTGGTGTACTTAAACTGACCACAATTGAGCTCTATTTATAGTAGAGCAAGTTTGTTTTGCAAGGAATAGTGCATGGCAGCTGGTAAGTAGGTTTGGCCAATGTTGGCAAATGAAAATCCAAGTCTCCTCTAGCCATTGACTAGAGGTTAGGGCACAGAGCTTTGGTCCCCTTGGTCTTGGATAAGTCTTGACTGATTTCAGATGAGAATGGCTCAGTCCATGCCACCTTGATGGTTCCATTGAATGCCTCATTCCAAATTTGAAGTCTTGTCCCTATTTTGGCAACTCTAGGTTCAACATGCTATTCCTTGTTCCTTGGACCTTGGAGGCTTGGCTCAGTGATTGTCCCCTTTAGATTCAATCCTCTGAGGTGTCCAAGTGGATTGGAGCAATTGAAATTGGCTGATTTTGGCAAATCGAGCCAAAATGCAAATTCTGCCTTGCCTTGACAGATTTCAGCAAGGCAACTTGGCAATGTTGTATCTCATGGTGTAGGTTGAATTTGGCAATGTCCTTGGCCATTTTGGAAAGCTCTTACATGATACAACAACTGTTTGAACAAGTTTGGTTTTGATCTCTTTTGATTCCAAGTGAAAAATCCCCCTACATTTGGCAAAAAGTGAAGGCAAATTCTGACTTAGTGAAAATTTCACTAAGTGTTGGAAAAAGTGACATTTTCACTTTTCAGCCACTTTGATCACTCCATAACTCAAAATCCTTAATGAATTGGAATGACTTGTAGTTGAAGTTTTTGTAGGTGATAATGAGGGCTACAAATACATCTTTGGATGAGAAAAAATGGCCTTGTGGTTTAGGAGTTATGGTCCTCCAAAGTTGGTACCTTTGCCACTTTATTTTTAACTTAGAAAAATTTCTAAGTTTTATGGTTATCCCTTTTACAAGTTATCTCACTTTTTCTTGATTTTTCTTGATGAATGATGATTCAAATCATACATTAACATCATTTTAGGGTTAAAAATCCATTTTGGTGAAAAATCTCAAAAAGTCAAAGTTGACTTTTGTGCACAGTTGACTTTTTATCAGATGAATTCCAAACTGTGCAATTTTTCAGGAAATCATGTCCTTGACCTAAATCAAACTTGATGGACATGTTCCATGGGTGTCATAGGGTATATTCAATCATGTATTAGGGTTTGGGAGCATGTCCAGGTCAAAAGTCAAAGTTACAGTTGACTTTTCTCTTAAAACCCTAATTGTGGTGCAGATGAAATTGAGACTTGTTGCTCAAGCTTCTTGGATCAATCCATTGTTCCAAATAGATCAATATGGTATATTAGAGACCCTCAAATCATGGCTTGAGGTCTTGGCTCATGGTTTGTCCCAAAAGTCAACTTAGGGGTGAATTAGGTCAAGATACCCTAATTCCTGATTTTTGATGAATGCATCCCCTGAGGAAAAATTGACTTGATGCATGGGTTCATGAGGTTCCATGATGCATATTAGGTCATGTTTTGGATCATTGCCTTGTGCCCAGATGAAAATTTCCATCTGGAGACCCTGGTCGACCAAAACCCTAATTTGGTGACACTGTCGATCTTGAGACTTGATCCACCTAGAAGGGAGCAGCCTTGTGCTTAATCCTTGAAGTGGGAGTCCTTTTTGATCCATTGTGGATGTTTGAGAGATTAGACAAGTTGAAGATCATGTCATTTCTTGATTGATCCTTTGTCTAAGCACTCAGAGAGGACTTGAAACCCTAATTTTGATTGTATTGGATGCTCACCCATCTTTGGGGAGACTGATGAAGCATGATGGTTCATCCATATTGTGATGATGATTTTCACAATGATGGGAAATCTAAGTGGTCAAAATTTGGGGTATTACAGATGCCCCTATTTAATCTTCTTGGACCCGAAGGTATGAATGACGAAGGGATTCGGGCATTCGGGGTGCAAGAGGATTAAATATCGGAATACCCGAAATTTTGGTGGTGGTTATGAATGGTAGCTTACGCATTCATCTTCTTTAGCTAAGCGATGATGCTTAGAAAAGGTAAACTTCCCCTCGATCCTGGTTTCCTACCAAGAACTGGTCTCAGTCTCTTTTGAAATAAACTTCCCCTCGATCCTGGTTTCCTACCAAGGAACTGGTCTCAGTTGTGGAAACAAACTTCCCCTCGATCCTGGTTTCCTACCAAGGAACTGGTCTCAGTTGTGGAAACAAACTTCCCCTCGATCCTGGTTTCCTACCAAGGAACTGGTCTTAGTTTCTGATTTAAACTTCCCCTCGATCCTGGTTTCCTACCAAGAACTGGTCTTGGTTTTTTTTGTCAATAAACTTTCTTGACAAGGGACGCTATTCACAGCGGCTTTCCTCAAACTTCTCGCCGAATTTTCCTGGGGAGATGCCATTTGAGTGGAAAAAGTTTTGATGTCAGACTTGCTGGGGAACCCATTCGTCTGAGTTGTAGAGGTGTACAAACTTCTCTGTTGGAGACGCCATTTGTTGACTCTACTGGGGAAAACAATTCTCTTGAGAGACTGTTTTCATTTAGGATCTTTCATCATACTTTTCTCGGGATCTTCCCGGAGAAACGCCATATGATGGGTCCAATTTTGAGGTGCCAATGACCTTCTCATCAGCGGTCCTTTCGGAGCAAAACTGGCATGATGCCGAATCTCTGATCACGAGGCTTTCTCTGTGGATTTTCCTTAATCCGGGAAAGCAAGGATATCATCTTCAATGGCGAAGAGTGACATCTGTTGAAGGTTCTCTGATCTTTCAGAGGTTCAAGTTATCAAAGTGGCCAAGTGTCGACTCTGATCTAAAGATACACTGGTGGCGAGATTGTGCAGACGCAACACTTCCTGACGAGGAAAGAACTGACAAACTCGATTGAGAAAACTGTTTATCACTAGGGGACAAGACCGACTCAAGTGATAGTGATGCAATATGAAATGTAAATGCAAATAAAAAATGCATGAAGTATGTATGTATATGCTGACAAAACAGACGCGACATACAGACTAATGGATGAACACAATTGGATACTCGGCCATCGCGGGGCGAAGAAGTACCGTTGATTCAAAATAGCAATTCCACCTTGCTTAGGAGAGATAGTCCCGTTGGGAGCTATGTTGATCGGGCTTAAGAGATGAGAACTCGGCCGAAGATGTCATACGAAACAAGGTCTCTGACACAGTTGATCCCTTCATTCAGGCATACTGGCTTAGAAGGAGTACTTTGATTCTGTACTTTAAAGTTCGCTTACTTCGGGAGAAGCGATCGATGTTCTTCTGATGTTCAACAGTCAAAAGAAATTGCCATCTTTATTTTAAAAGCAGAAAAAGTTTTAACAAGTAAATTCATTTTTGTTTTATTTCAAGAATCGCTGATTAAGTTTAAACAACGTCGTTCTGTAAAGCTAAAACAAGCAAGAATTACAAACAAAAGCACAAGGGCTCAAATTTTATTGATAAGATGGAGATCAGCCAAACGCGTGATTCCAAAGAGTATATACAAAGTTAGAAAATGGTAATTTACAGGGAAAAGGGCTACGTTGAAACATAACGACCACTATCCTTCTACCAACTTTGAATTCGGGGCATCCTGAGCTTCTGTCGAAGATGACCTTTGACTGGAGATTTCCTCTGATAGATTATGTAACTACTGCTGAGGGACTTGCCTCTGTTGGACATAGTTACTTGCCATTATCCCTAACTTTTGCCTGGATTGTACTATGAGATTTCCAATCCATCGGGATGATTCTTTTTTTTCATGTCTCTAACTTTTGCCTGGACCGCCCTTTCGGGTTTTCAATCCACCGAGACATTTTTTTTTTTTTAGTTTTTTTTTTAGGCGAAGTATTTCTTGACTACATCAACATTCGTGGGGTAGGCAAATTCCTCTCCGTCCATGGTTGCAAGTCTCAAGGCGCCGCCTGAGAAAGCTTTCGTGACCACATAGGGGCCATCATAATTTGGGGTCCATTTGCCCCGAGTATCAGTGAGAAATGATTGAATCTTCTTGAGCACGAGGTCTCCTTTTTTGAAGACACGAGGTCTGACCTTTTTGTCAAACGCCCTCTTCATTCTCTGTTGATACAACTGACCGTGGCATAGTGCCGTTATTCGCTTCTCTTCAATCAGATTCAATTCGTCGTGTCGGCTTTGACACCACTCAGCTTCGGTGAGCTTAGCTTCCATCAATACCCGGATTGATGGGATCTCTACTTCTATGGGGAGAACTGCCTCCATGCCATATACTAGAGAGAAAGGGGTTGCCCCTGTTGAAGTGCGGACAGATGTACGATAACCGTGAAGAGCAAAGGGTAGCATCTCGTGCCAATCTTTATAGGTTACAACCATCTTTTGAACGATCTTCTTGATGTTCTTGTTAGCCGCTTCTACCGCTCCGTTCATCTTGGGTCGGTAGGGAGATGAGTTATGGTGTTCGATCTTGAACTCAGCACACAACTCTTTCATCATCTTATTGTTCAAGTTAGATCCATTATCAGTAATGATCTCGCTTGGAACACCATAATGGCAGATGATATTGTTTTTGATAAATCGGACCACCACTTGTCGGGTTACATTGGCGAATGACGCTGCTTCGACCCACTTGGTGAAATAGTCAATGGCTACCAGGATGAACAGATGTCCGTTTGAAGCCTTGGGCTCAATCATACCAATCATATCGATTCCCCATATGGAAAATGGCCACGGGGAAGAAAGAACTTTGAGATGTGATGGCAGTACATGAATTTTGTCGGAGTATATCTGACACTTGTGACACCTCCTCATGTACTTGTAGCAGTCGGATTCCATTGTCAACCAATAGTACCCTGCTCTCAGAATTTTTCTCGCCATTGTGTGTCCGTTGGCATGAGTGCCAAAGAATCCTTCATGAATTTCTTTCATGAGCATGTCTGCTTCTGGTCTGTCGACGCATCGGAGCAAGACCATGTCAAAATTTCTCTTGTAAAGAGTGTCACCGCTCAGGAAGAAGTTTCCAGCCAATCTTCTGAGGGTTTTCCTGTCTTTTCTGAGTGCCCCAGATGGGTACTCTTGTTTCTGAAGGAAGCATTTGATATCGTGATACCAAGGTCTGTCGTCTATGACTGCTTCAATCGCGAAGATGTAAGCGGGCCGTTTAAGGCGCATGATGTCGATCTTAGGTATGTCATTCCATCGACCTACACTAATCATGGAAGAGAGAGTGGCTAATGCGTCAGCCATGTGATTCTCATTACGAGGGATGTGATGAAAGTCGACTCTGTTGAAGAAGGGTAACAACCTTCTTGCATAGTCTTTGTAAGGAATCAATCCTGATTGGTATGTGTTCCAATCTCCTTTTATCTGGTTAATAACCAGGGCTGAATCGCCGTATACGTCCAAGTTTTTGATCCTTAAATCCATTGCTTCTTCGAGACCCATAATACAAGCTTCGTATTCGGCCTCGTTGTTCGTACATTTGAACGTAAGTCTGGCAGTGAAAGGAATGTGGATACCCTGAGGGGTAACAATGATTGCCCCAATTCCGTTTCCATAATGATTGACTGCTCCGTCAAAGATAAGTCCCCACTGGGAACCTGGTTCTGGCCCTTCACTGGGTAGCGGTTCATCGCAATCTTTCATCTTTAGATACATGACATCTTCGTCTGGGAAGTCAAACCCGATTGATTCTTGATCGTCAATCGGTTGATGAGCCAAATGATCGGCTAAAATACTTCCCTTAACGGCTTTCTGAGCATGGTACTCTATGTCATATTCTGATAGTAACATCTGCCAACGGGCAATCCTTCCCGTGAGAGCAGGTTTTTCGAAAACGTACTTGATTGGATCTATTTCGGAGACCAACCAAGTAGTATGACGAATCATGTACTGGCGAAGACGTTTGGCTGCCCAACCCAAAGCGCAACAAGTTTTCTCAAGCATTGTGTATCGAGTCTCGCAGTCGGTGAATTTCTTGCTTAGATAGTAAATGGCAGACTCTTTCCTTTTAGTTTCGTCTTGTTGGCCAAGTACACACCCCATTGAGTCTTCCAAGACTGTGAGGTAAATGATTAGTGGTCTTCCTTCCACTGGAGGTGATAGAATCGGAGGATTCAACAAATATTCCTTAATACTGTCGAAGGCAGTTTGGCAGTCTTCTGACCAAACGCAATCCTGGTTCTTTTTCAATAACTTGAAAATCGGCGCACAAGTCGCGGTCATAAGGAATATGAATCTGGAGATGTAGTTCAAACGTCCCAGGAATCCTCTGACTTGTTTTTCAGTTTTCGGAGAAGGCATTTCTTGAATGGCCTTGACCTTGTCAGGATCAACCTCAATCCCTTTCTGGCTGACGATGAACCCTAGTAGTTTCCCTGAACGGACACCGAAGGTGCACTTGTTAGGATTCAAGCGGAGCTTGAATTTTCTTAGACGTTCGAACAATTTTGACAGATGTTCAACGTGCTCATCCTCTGTTCTTGATTTTGCAATCAAATCATCGACATATACCTCGATTTCTTTGTGTATCATGTCATGAAACAGAGTAGTCATGGCCCTTTGATAGGTTGCCCCGGCATTCTTCAAACCGAACGACATTACCTTGTAACAAAAGGTACCCCATGGGGTAATGAACGAAGTTTTCTCCATGTCTTTCGGTGCCATTTTGATCTGGTTATAGCCCGAGAATCCATCCATGAAGGAGAATACTTTAAACTTTGCTGTGCTGTCAACCAGCATGTCAATGTGTGGTAAAGGAAAGTCGTCCTTTGGACTTGCCTTGTTTAGATCTCTGTAATCAACACACATTCTGACCTTTCCATCCTTTTTGGGAACGGGTACGATGTTGGCTAACCATTGAGGATATTCAGATGTAGCGAGGAAACCCGTGTCGATCTGTTTCTGTACCTCCTCTTTGATTTTGATGGCCATGTCCGGGTGAGTGCGTCTCAACCTTTGCTTTACTGACGGACATTCCGATCTCAACGGTAAGTGATGTTCCACGATGCTGGTATCCAACCCTGGCATATCCTGATAGGACCAAGCGAAAACATCGGGGAATTCTGTGAGAAGCTTTATCAAACCCTCTCTGGCAGTTGGACTGAGCAATGCTCCGATCCTGATTTCTTTTCTCTCTTTTTCTGAACCCAAGTTTACCGTTTCCAACGGCTCTTTGTGAGGTTCAATGGATCTTTCCTCTTGTCTGAGTAGTCGGGAGATCTCTTCTGGAATTTCGTTGTCATTTTCTTCTTCAGCCTCGAATACCGAGAACTCAAAGTTGGAAGAAGGCATCGGATTGTATGTTTCAATGGGGTATAAAACAAGCAATCTGCATGACGTGATGATTCGTGTTTAGAAGAGATAGAGAAAATGCAAGTGTATGCAGTGTTTTGATTTTACTGCTTGTTTTTATTATTGAGTGTTTTTTTAGGATTACCATTTTCTGAAAAAGCAAAAAGAGAAAACAACAATTAATGCGGAAATTACAGAACGACGTTATTTTATTAATGAACAAGTCGAATCTTAAAACTACAGCCCTATAAAACAAAACTCTGTCGCTTTGGGCAAAGCGAAGAGGGAAATTTACAAAAAGCGAGCCCTATCAAAATATCCGTTTCACCTGGGCAAGGTGAAAGGTTTAAAGATGGCAATTACTTTGACCGACGAACGACCTTCGGAACCTCGACGGCAACCCATTGGCGGCGAACTCCTCGGTGAATCACAAAGTCTGGCACCTTCCTTGATTTGTCTTCAGAAATAACGTTGATTTCTGGTGGAGTAGGATCATAGGAATCTGTCTCCCAAGCAGAGTTGTCGTAGGAGAATTCCTCTGTTGTATTTTGCATAGCATTGGTGCTCTCAGCTGTATCTCCCCATCCAGTTGACTGGATATCTTCGAGCCTGATACGAGAGCTTTCAGGAGCAGTGTACTTGACCATATAGTCGTATTTTCCACTCGGTTGTCCCAAGGTGTCCCAAACTTCTTTGGAACTGGAGAAGCCATCCCTCTCGATGACGTTGACCTCGGGAAAAGCATAGTTAATGAATTCAAGTCCTGCAAATGTTGCGAATTCATCTTCATGTTGAGTAGTTTCCGAATGACCTGAATGTTGATCCCATGACATGGTGGGGACACATGTATTCTGTTCAATGATGCTCAACTGAGTTTCGTTACTCGGCTGACTTTCTTGCCCCAAGTTTCCTGGGTAAGGATGCCACATTGGCAGACCATCCATCGGGCCATAGTAATTGTGATCAAAGTTTTCTTTCATCAGAGTGTCTTCCTCTAATGAATTTGGCGGAGCACGGCATCCTTCCGGATCACAATCTTCGTAGATCATTTCGACATCTGATCTTGGTATAAATCTCGGACTTTCTGTAGGAAAGCAAAAAGGCATAGGCACCTCTTCCTGAGACATATAGCCGTCCTTGTTAAGGTAGGACTTCCATTCTTCATCTGTGTTAGAGGGATCTTCCTCATTGATAGCATGAACTGTCTGAGACACTGGGTGAAGAAAACCTCCACTGTGGAAGAAGTTTTGAAGGGGATGAAGACTTTCATCGTTGGCGGCTGTCTGGGTACAGGTTGCAGAAAAACCAAGACCCTTCTTTGTTTTATTGTCAATAGGAATGACAAGCCATCCCCATCCTGTCGTATCGGTACTCTCGACCGCTTTGATAGCATCTTTGTATGAAGAAATTGAAGTTCCTTCTTCGGATTGATCGTTCTTGCTCACCGATAGTGCTTGGAACTGAGTTCCAATAACCTCCTCGGGTTCCACACAAGTAGATGATGATAAGTTGCTTACAAGCAAGGCTTGTTCCCCACAAACCGTGACAAATTGATCGTTCTTGACGAACTTTAGCTTTTGGTGGAGGGTTGAAGTAACCGCTCCAGCCTGATGTATCCAAGGTCTTCCTAATAAACAACTGTATGTTGCCCGGATGTCCATGACCTGGAAAGTGATTTGGAAAGTGTGAGGACCAATAGTTATGGGAAGATCAACTTCGCCGATAACTGTTTTTCTGGATCTGTCGAATGCTTTGACGAAGACCTCGCTGATTCTCATCGGAGGGCCCTTGAATGATAATTGCATCAAGGTGGACTTCGGCATAACATTCAGGGCTGACCCTGTGTCTACCAGTACATTGGCTAAAGCATCGCCCTGGCAGTTAACTGTGATATTGAGCGCCATGTTATGACGGCGACCCTCTTCAGGTAATTCCTCATCACTAAATCCCAAATTATTGTAGGAAGTGATGTTAGAGACAATGGTATCGAATTGTCTGATTGTTACATCCTGTTCCACAAAGGCTTACTCCAAGACTTTCTGTAGAGCCTCTCTGTGTGCTTCTGAACTGAGTAACAGTGATAATACCGAGATCTTTGAAGGAGTCTGTAACAGTTGATCAACAATGTTATATTCACTCCTTTGGATGAGCTTTAGCATCTCATCTTTGTCTTTTGAAAAGTCGGGATTACTAGATTGACCGACTGGTGGATCAGGAATTTCCGCCTGAAGTTCCTTTTCTTTGTTGGATTCTCCAACCCCTCGGTTGAAGATTTGACCGCTCCGTGTTACACGACTAATGTCTGTAATATTCACGACGGAGGGTAATGGAATTTCCTTTCCATCCTCTATTATTGTTGCACCGTATTTGTAAGGGATTGCCTTAGCTGATTCATACGGTAGTGGCCCCGGTAGATAGATGACTATGGGAACCTTCTGATTTTTCTGACCGTCATAAGTAACCTCGATCCGTTCCCAGTTGGGAACTCTAGATTCGTCAAGTAGAGGGACGATGGCAAAAACATCCCTGATCTGGTGATGACCAGAGATCGTGACAACATCCTCAACCTGATCGGCAAGGTAGTTCGGCGACCAAATGATAGGTCCTGAACCTGGATATGGATGAATTTCTCCACGATCCACCTGCCCCTGAAGAGCTGCTCTCACAAGGTAACACCCTTGATTACTTTCCGAACAGACGCTACAACTGTCATAGTTGTGTGGTGGCACCTGGCCACGCCCACTTTGAATACAATGTAACCTCACTAGGTTACCTTCCATTGATCGGACATCCTGACTTTGACGACGAGTAGGATTCCTGTTATTGATACTAATCTGCTGAGTATCTTCGTCCATATAGATTGGCATCCACCAGTGATTTAACAAGTGCTGAAGTGCCTCCTGGACAAAGGTACAACCTCGATCGTTTTCGCAACCCACTTTACAATTTTGATAATCGTGTGATATTAAGAATCCGAGTCGGACCTGCTCAGCATGTAACTCTACCAGATTGGTATTCATCATGCGGATGTCAAAGATCTGAACCATGTTGATTTGATAGGAGTTCCTATCATGGTAGTCTTGGATCCATACAAGGTCCATTTGTTCCTGTAGAGCTGATTGCACTACAGAACACCCCTGGTTGTTTTTAGAGCAGATATCACACTGGTGATAATTATGAGGTGGCACATGGCCATATCCACTCTGTCTACAATGCATCTTGACCAAATTGGTCCCCAATAAGAGTACATCGTGAATTTGATAGACATTGTTAGTCTCTTTCTCAATCAGATTGACTGCAGCTTTCTCATGTTGAGGCAGCGGGTTCGTGAGAACATTGGGATTCGTATCTTTGAAAGACAAGAGCCCGCTCCTAACAAGCTTTTGCACGTCGGATTTGAAATTGAGGCAAGTCTCAATGTTATGCCCTGAACCTCCTTGATGATAAGGGCATGTATGATCCGCTTTAAACCAAAAAGGCGGATTTTCCGGAACTGAAAGGGGAGACTTAGTCTGAATGTGCCCCTTAGCCAGCAGTAACGGAAACAGCTCTGCGTACGTTATGGGTATAGGATCAAATCCTGGTGGCTGTGTTGTACAGTTGTTGTTATATGGAGGACGAGCCTGCTGAAGAGGCTGTTGTGTCCTTTGTTGGTCAGGTTGGCTCTGCGCAACCTGAGGTTGATACGTAGGAACAGGCGCGGGGCCGATAGCAGGAGTAACAGCTGCTACTGGCTGATAACGTCGCCTTTACTTTCCGAGAGAGATATTCCCAATATCTTGCTCTTTTTTCTTAGGGAGAGCACTACCGTATTTTTTAGTACCGCTCGTTGATCCAGTGTCTTTTACCAAACGTCCTTCTCGGACGGCTTCCTCAAGACGTACACCCATACCGACCATCTCGGTGAAATCACTGGGCGCACTGGCGACCATTCGGTCATAGTAAAATGAGCTTAAGGTCTTTAAGAAGATCTTTGTCATCTCTTTTTCCTCAAGAGGTGGACAAATTTGAGCGGCAATTTCACGCCACCTTTGAGCATACTCCTTAAAGGTTTCCTTGTCCTTTTGCGACATTGATCTGAGTTGATCTCTGTCGGGTGCCATGTCCAAATTGTACTTGTATTGTTGGACGAAGGCAGTACCAAGATCTCTGAATGTACTGATCGTAGTACGGTTTAAACCCATGTACCATTTGAGTGCGGCACCGGTTAAACTATCCTGGAAGTAGTGAATCAGCAGGTCCTGATTCTCCGTCTGAGCTGACATCCGCCGAGCGTACATCACCAGATGGCTCTGAGGGCAAGAGTTACCCTTGTATTTTTCAAAGTCGGACACTTGGAACTTGTGCGGGACTTTTACATTTGGGACCAAGCAGAGGTCTGCGGCGTTCTTTCCAAATAGATCCTGACCGCGAATGGCTTGCAGCTCTTTCTGCATTTCCAGGAACTGTTCCTGGAATTCCTCCATTCTGTCAAACATAGTTTCCTTCTTATCAGAAGGTGTCCGTGGAATCTGTCCTTCCAGGACAGTGTGCACCACAGGGGGTGGTACCGTGACTACGGCAATAAGTCTTGGCGCCTCCCGAAGTTTGTAACCTTCAGGAGTCTTGAGTATGCCCCTGGCATCTTCGTTTTCCCGAAGTTTGTAACCTTCAGGCCCAGCGGCTTCTGTTGCGATTCCTTGATCTTCAGTGATCGGCGGAACATATCCTTCCGGGATATAGTTAACAGGCATGCCCCAAGGACGATCTTTAGGCATCTGATACCTAGGATCATACTTTAATATGATGGGCGTTGAGGTGATCTCTGAGATCACAGTTCTTTGTAGCTGAGCTTCTGCCATGGCTTGCATGTCGTTACGAAGCTTTCTCATATCCTCTCTCAGAGTGTCGATCTCTTCTTTCAACTCTCTGTTTTCTTCCTCAAAATCATCCATCTTTTTCTGACGATTGGCCCGAGTATTATTCGAATGAGACAGTTTGACTCTAGAATCGAGACACAAACGTGAGATTCGTAGGTAAGGAGAATACGCGATGTGAGAATGATGAATGCAATGATTATATTAATTATTTTTAGGTTTAATTAAAATAAACTTCGACAATTAGATTGCAAATATCAAACAGTGGGGAAACCCCTTTTTATTGAATTCCAAAGGATTACAGAAATGGAAATACAGTAGATTACAAAGTGCAGAAACAGAAACCTAAACTAATGGGTCCCGAGTCCTCTTCTTTGACCGGGGCGCTTGGGCCGTTGTCGGGTTGTCATTCCTTTGCCAGGTGAAAGGAGCGAGCAAATTCCTTTGGTCATCTTGGTTCTCTACAGCATGCTGCTCCAAAATTTCAATCAGAGCATCTTTCTCTTTTAGTAGTTGTTGTATTTGGATACACTCTACGTCGAGGGTGCGGTACTTGTTCTTCCAAGACCTTCTTTCCTTTTGAACCTTGTTGAGAGTAACCTGAAGCCTTTTAGTTTTCGTCATGAAGTACATGACAATTTCCCTCGGCGAAAGAATTCCGTAACGAGGATAAGGCATCTTTAGCTTGAGAGCTCTAGTTTGTACCCAGTGGAGATAAGGCTCCACCAAGACACAGTCTGGTTTTCTTAGAGACTCCCGTCATTTCTTATGAACATGTTTCCAAGCGTGCACTATTTCCATCTTTAGTGCTCTGTCACTTTCTCCTTCTTTGAAGAAAAGACCTTCCAGATGAACACCCAGTGGGATATGTCTCATCGGGTATCCAAATTGACGAAGAACTAATATCGGATGATAGTTGATTCCTCCTTAGTTCCTATGAGGGGTACGCTGGGGAAGTTTCCACAACGGTCAATGATTCTGATTCCCTCATAAATCCTATTACACCAATCTATGTCAGAGTTGGTGAGAGACATGATTTTCTGCGACCAACGTAAGGCACTCCTATAATCCCAAAAAGCAGCAGACTTGGGCAAGTGAGAGATAAACCATTTGTAGAGCAAAGGTACACAGCATGTGATCTCCCCTCCACTGTACAAATTTCCCAAGTGTACAGAATGATACGCATCTGCGAGCAAAGTCGGCACAGGGTTTCCAATGAGAAAAACCTTAATAGCGTTGATATCGACGAAGTTATTGATGTTGGGAAACAAAAATAACCCGTAGGTGAGCAAGACAAAGATGCTTTCAAAAGCAGTCTCGTTCCCTATACTAGCGAAGTACAGAGCTTTCTTTGTCAAGAACTGGGCTGGCAAACCTTGGATGCCACCCTTAGTGGTCATGTGAGTCCGGACCTCAGACTCGTCCAAATGAATTGCTATTGCAATAGTCTGATTCTTTGGAATTTCTTCCAGTCCAGAAAATGGAGCTCGATCTATGATATGTAAATCAGTCAGATGAGAATACTCCTCCAGCGTTGGTGATAGCTGGTAATCCGGGAATGTGAAACAGTGATAAACTGGATCGTAGAACTGAATGAGCGCATCCATGATTCCCTTAATCACACGGACTCTTAACAGTGGTAGCAAACCACCGTGCTTGGCTCTGAAAGCCTCTGAGTTAACAATCATCCTCGCTAACTTTCTCAAATCCCCTAGTTTTGGAACCTTGAAGGTATACTGGTGAGTTCTCCTTCTACCGAAATCCATTAGCGTAATCCTTTTCTCTGATATTTGCAATCACAGTCTTAGTTTAATTTGAAAAACAGAGAGACTAGAAGAGAAGTTTTTTGAATGTTTTAATGTTTTATTAAATGAATGCATGAATGCAGCACACAAAAACATAGAAAAAACATGGGGTCAAAGGGTCGTTGTCATGAAGTCAAGGCTCTACCCATCCCCAAAGGTTTATACTAGGGTGATTTTTGTACCTGTACTCATTATCATCAGCTCCTCCCAGGAAAGCAAAACAACAAGCGGATCGCCAACGAGTTGTGTGCAATCTTAGAGTAAGTGCTATTCACCGAGAATAGATCACCAGCCTCAAATGAGGGTAGTATCGCGTAACAGCTATTTCCGATAGCTTCCGCACTACGAAAGGGTTTGGCTTTTCTAGGTGTATACTCGTTCTCACCACATGCGGCATCACACGCATTCCCAGTAGCAGAAAAATAAACACATATAGCAATTAGGAAAAGCAGTATATATATTTGTCCTAATCATCCTAGACTTATAAAGCTATGATTCTTAAGTTCCTGACAGAAATGGGTTCCCCGGCGGAAGCCCCAATCTGTGGTTCCCTGCCTAAGAGATGAACCAGCATAGGTCAATCTTTCTCTTCGGTAGAGTTCTCATTTTCCGTGGAAAACAGGGATGATGCCCTAAGGCAAAAGATCTTGGCAATGACTCCCCAACAGAGTCGCCATTTTCAAGGAAAACAGAAACAAAAAGAAAGATAGGCCCCACGGTGGGCGCCACTTTTCTGTAGCGAGCGATTTTGGACGCGGTTCTTAAGCGCTGGTCGCTCTCTGCGGTTTGAGCTTTGACTACAGGTCGATTCATTTTTTATCCTATTGTGAGCTGAATAAGGAAGGGAAATAGATGTCTCCAATTAACCCTGCTTTGCATACTGAGTTTAAACAGCGGTCTGTTAGGTTACGGATGCTATCAATGTGGGGGGCCTTTGTACTGGTTATTCGTATTTCGCCAATACAGGTTTCTTTCTTTCGATCTGGGCAGAAGGTTTCTGGCGGGGAATAAGGATTGGATGTTAGGACTGGTGCTTTTGAATTACTGCATTTAATTGATGGAGATATGGGATTTGGGTTTTTTGTTGATTGCGCTTGCTAAGATCTTTTCTTTCGATCTTATGCCTACGTATTCCCGTTTACCGAAACAGGGAAATCAGAGCGTTCGTAGTTCCTCCTATTCTATGGGAGGAAATTGGTTTTTGGTGTCTTGTTCAAAGCCCAAGACGTGAAGCGAAAGGTGATTTGTATCTTGTTCAAAGCCCAAGATGTGAAGCTAAAAGGTCTATTTGTGTCTTGTTCAAAGCCCAAGACGTGAAGCTGAAAGACCTCGGCTTTAGAGAGAATTTGTCATCTCTAAAGAGGGGAGAAGGAGAATTATTTTAACTGGGATACGCGGATCCGAGCAATGCCATAATTTCCGAAGAAAGGGTTTTAACCTGAAGGAGAAGACTTTAACTCAGTGTAGAGCAATGCCATCTTTCCTTAGGAATTTCTCATGCTAAAAGAGGGACAGTGGCATGGATGTAGATGATCCAGAGGCTTGCCGCTTACAGTGATTAGATGAAGGGAAAGGAGTTGATGTTTGTGTACTGTGAACGAGGCACAACTTTGATGCTAAAAGGTTAATTGGATTAACCAGTGGTTTTCTTATACAAAGCCTAAGAGGAGGCTAATTTCCGCTAGGAAAATCATTATACAAAGCCTAAGAGGAGGCTATTTTGTGTCTCGTACAAAGCCCGAGAGAGAGGCTAAAAGTTTTTGACCCAGTGGGGCATATCGTTATACAAAGCCTAAGAGGAGGCTAATAAAGAGTTGACTCAGTTGGAGAACCTTTTATACTCAGTAAGAGAGTGTTTTTGTATCTCGTACAAAGCCCGAGAGAGAGGCGAAAAGGTTGTTTTGACTCCACTGGGGAGAATTTTGGTATCTCGTACGAAGCCCGAGATGGAGGCTATTGTAACTGTTTCAGTTGAGTGACAGATCCAATATACTGATTTAAAAGAGAAAATCAGTTCTTATATGAGTAACACTGTACTCAGGGATTTAATTTGAGGATCAGGGATATTTCCTTCTCTTTGAGGAAACGGGAAATCCAAAGGGTATTGAGACTATCCGAGTCTGCGGGTTTCCTTCCTATTTAACGAAGGGTGCTTGAGAATGTCTTTGAGACTCAAGGAAGTTAGACTGTCCAAGTCTAGACTTTTATCTTTTGTACTATGCTTCGAGAAACAGTAGTAGACTCTATGAAAGGACTGTTCTATGAGGATGACTAGGTTCTGTTCCTATACCTCTAGGAGGTCGTCGGGACAATTTGTACGAAGCCCAAGAGGAGGCTGGAAACTTTTAAGAAGCCGACGGGTCCTTGTATGAAGCCCAAGAGGAGGCTATCATTCCCGAAGGAAGAGATCATTATACGAAGCCTAAGAGGAGGCTGTGAATACTTCTAAGAAGTCGTAGGGTCCTTGAATAATGCCCAAGAGGAGGCCGATGCTTTTAAGAAGCCCGTGGGTCTATCATCTCCTTTCCATTAGGAGAGATAACTCTTTTAAAGATAAAAACCACTGGTAAACGTGCGAGGTTTACTATCCAGCGACTTTTAGCTTTTAAAGAGGGTTCCTTAGTTAAGGTCCAAGATTATGACCGTAGTGGGTACCCAAACTCTGAGACATTCAAGGCAAGCTATCCACAAGGAATAGATCAAGTCAGGAAAGTTCGAGAATTTGGAAGAAACTCAAAGATGCCATTCACGGAGAATACATTCATCTTGGGGAGTAGAACTTCTTGACGATTCCTAAGGAGGACAGCCGAAGAGAAGACTGTATCTGGTGCTCCTATTGGGGATCTAGGCGTCTATTTCTACGAATAAATGAAACGGCGTCACCTAGTTCTAGACGTAGTAGCCGGGGAAACTCGAAATATCTATACTATTATTACACAGTAGATATGAGTTTATGAAAGGAGACTTACAGTGAGCAGCCCCACAATACAGTTTATAATATGAAAGCAGTAAACGAAAGCGATAACCACTTACTTGGTTGTAGTGCTTCCATGCTGTTTGGTTAGTTGTTCAACAAAGAAAGATTGAAAACAACAGTATATTCAAAATCAAAGGAGAAAGTGCTTTGAAAAAGAAAGATTTGGGGCTTACAGCTCAAGGAGAGGCCCAGGGTTTTATCAGTGAGCGCACTGTTTGAATTTGTACAGAGGGACTTATACAAGTGACTGAGGCCCAAAATGGTTTTCTGTACAAAGGGATGGGTCTTACACTCTCTCAAGAGGCCCAAAAAGGTTTAAAGAAAAGAGAAATGAGTCTTACTACTCGAGGGTAGGCCCAGATGGTTTTTATTTTTAAACGGGCGACGATCGCGCCGTTTACTTGTACAGAGGGACTTATACAATGAGTGAGGCCCAAAAAGTTTTTGTACAAGGGGGGATGGGTCTTACACTCTCTCAAGAGGCCCAAAAAGGGTTTTGAAGAAAAATAAATGGGTCTTACTACTCGAGGGTAGGCCCAGATGATTTTTGAAAAGGCGACGATCGCGCCGTTTGTTTTTTGATGGTATCGGGACTTATACAATAAGTGAGGCCCAAAGATGATTTGGTCAAAAAAAGGATTGGGTCTTACACTCTAATAGAGGCCCAAAGTGTTTTGAAAATGATTTATGAGGGTTGAATTAATCCAAAACCCTAATTTGTTTTCAAAATGTATTTAATTGAATAAAAATTCAATTAAAATGATCAAAAATTGTTTAACACATGGAAAACAAATTGTGATCTTGGATTAATGCTTCAAAAATTAAGTATTGACCTACAAAATAATTAGAAAGCATTAAAAGTTGCAAAATCAATGTAGAAAAAATATTTAAAATGCCAAAAACAATTAAAATATTAATTCTTTACAAAAATATCAATTATATGAAATAAATAATATTTTTGGGATTTTTTGATAAAATAAAATATTTTAACATTTTTGTGAATTATTAAAAAAAGAATCAACTCAAAATCATTAAAACTCAGAGAGAAATTAATTTTTGAATCAATTAAACAAAATCACAAAATTCAAATATTTGAAAATCTGAAAATGGCGCCAAGAACACAAGCAAGAACACGCGCGTTTTCTGGGTTTGGGTGATTTGCATTTTCTATCCAATCTCCATGAATACGTAATCATATCATGCAATCCACATATCATTATGCTCGTCTCAACCTCACGATCATGTCTATGTACTTTAATTTCATTTAAATTAAACATACAACAAGAAATCACGAAGAAACCTCAAGAACCCTAATTTCTGCATGAAGGCTAGGATTTTTGATACACGATTTAAACAATGCAATTAATTGAGGGAAAACATTCCATGCATGATTATGAACATATGGCCAAATTATTGTGCGAGGAAATATGCATAGATTGAGAGATGACCAAGTTTAGGCTTACCTTTAGGTCGTGACAGCAAGTTCAAAGTGATTTTTGATCTGGAGGTGTTACAGATGAGTTGTGATGATCTGAACAGCTTCCCTACACCCTATGGATTGTGTTTGGATGGTTGGACTTGATTGAAATTGGCTGGATCATTTTGTGGTACCTCAGCTGCACCTTGTTTGAAAATTTGAGCAACCAGCTGGTGATTTCATGAAATTGATGTTTCAGAAGTTATGTGAGTGTTTGATCAGCTCATATGTGATGTATGTGAGGTGTGTGAGTGATTGGTTTGTGCAGGATTGCTCTCAAACTCAAAACCCGATAGCTACCTTGCTAAGAAAGGCATTTTTGCCAAGAGAAAGAGATTTTGAGGAAAGCATCTGTTAGATGGCTTTGGTGTACTTAAACTGACCACAATTGAGCTCTATTTATAGTAGAGCAAGTTTGTTTTGCAAGGAATAGTGCATGGCAGCTGGTAAGTAGGTTTGGCCAATGTTGGCAAATGAAAATCCAAGTCTCCTCTAGCCATTGACTAGAGGTTAGGGCACAGAGCTTTGGTCCCCTTGGTCTTGGATAAGTCTTGACTGATTTCAGATGAGAATGGCTCAGTCCATGCCACCTTGATGGTTCCATTGAATGCCTCATTCCAAATTTGAAGTCTTGTCCCTATTTTGGCAACTCTAGGTTCAACATGCTATTCCTTGTTCCTTGGACCTTGGAGGCTTGACTCAGTGATTGTCCCCTTTAGATTCAATCCTCTGAGGTGTCCAAGTGGATTGGAGCAATTGAAATTGGCTGATTTTGGCAAATCGAGCCAAAATGCAAATTCTGCCTTGCCTTGACAGATTTCAGCAAGGCAACTTGGCAATGTTGTATCTCATGGTGTAGGTTGAATTTGGCAATGTCCTTGGCCATTTTGGAAAGCTCTTACATGATACAACAACTGTTTGAACAACTTTGGTTTTGATCTCTTTTGATTCCAAGTGAAAAATCCCCCTACATTTGGCAAAAAGTGAAGGCAAATTCTGACTTAGTGAAAATTTCACTAAGTGTTGGAAAAAGTGACATTTTCACTTTTCAGCCACTTTGATCACTCCATAACTCAAAATCCTTAATGAATTGGAATGACTTGTAGTTGAAGTTTTTGTAGGTGATAATGAGGGCTACAAATCCATCTTTGGATGAGAAAAAATGGCCTTGTGGTTTAGGAGTTATGGTCCTCCAAAGTTGGTACATTTGCCACTTTATTTTTAACTTAGAAAAATTTCTAAGTTTTATGGTTACCCCTTTTACAAGTTATCTCACTTTTTCTTGATTTTTCTTGATGAATGATGATTCAAATCATACATTAACATCATTTTAGGGTTAAAAATCCATTTTGGTGAAAAATCTCAAAAAGTCAAAGTTGACTTTTGTGCACAGTTGACTTTTTATCAGATGAATTCCAAACTGTGCAATTTTTCAGGAAATCATGTCCTTGACCTAAATCAAACTTGATGGACATGTTCCATGGGTGTCATAGGGTATATTAAATCATGTATTAGGGTTTGGGAGCATGTCCAGGTGAAAAGTCAAAGTTACAGTTGACTTTTCTCTTAAAACCCTAATTGTGGTGCAGATGAAATTGAGACTTGTTGCTCAAGCTTCTTGGATCAATCCATTATTCCAAATGGATCAATATGGTATATTAGAGACCCTCAAATCATGTCTTGAGGTCTTGGCTCATGGTTTGTCCCAAAAGTCAACTTAGGGGTGAATTAGGTCAAGAAACCATAATTCCTGATTTTTGATGAATGCATCCCCTGAGGCAAAATTGACTTGATGCATGGGTTCATGAGGTTCCATGAAGCATATTAGGTCATGTTTTGGATCATTGCCTTGTGCCCAGATGAAAATTTCCATCTGGAGACCCTGGTCGACCAAAACCCTAATTTGGTGACACTGTCGATCTTGAGACTTGATCCACCTAGAAGGGAGCAGCCTTGTGCTTAATCCTTGAAGTGGGAGTCCTTTTTGATCCATTGTGGATGTTTGAGAGATTAGACAAGTTGGAGATCATGTCATTTCTTGATTGATCCTTTGTCTAAGCACTCAGAGAGGACTTGAAACCCTAATTTTGATTGTATTGGATGCTCACCCATCTTTGGGGAGACTGATGAAGCATGATGGTTCATCCATATTGTGATGATGATTTTCACAATGATGGGAAATCTAAGTGGTCAAAATTTGGGGTATTACAGGTCTTAGACAGGGAGATCCCTTATCTCCATTCTTATTTCTTATGGTGCCAGAAGGGTTCAATGCCCTGATGGAAAAATCTGTCAGTTATGGAAAATACAGAGGCTTTAGATTCAACGGTGGAGACGAAGAGTTTACTCATCTCCAATATGCGGATGACACACTAATCATTGGAGAGAAGAGCTTGACCAACATCAGATCAATAAAGGCAATGCTTGTGCTTTTTGAAGCCATATCAGGCCTAAAGGTGAACTATAATAAGAGTATGCTGATTGGGACTAATATATGTCAGCTCTGGTTAGAGTCAGCAGCTAGACTGCTAAACTGCAGAACTGGTGTTGCTCCTTTCAGTTATTTAGGACTCCCGATTGGGGACAATCCTAGAAGGTTAGCAATGTGGCAGCCGGTAGTTGACGTGGTGAGAAACAGACTGTCGAGATGGAAGAATAGTCAACTGTCCATTGGAGGTCGGGTGATCATCATAAAATCCATTCTATCTGCGCTTCCAGTCTATTATCTTTCTTTCTTTAAGGCACCTGTAGGTATTATTTCTAAACTTGAAACTATGTTCAACCAGTTCTTTTGGGGTGGGAGTGAGGAGGAGAGGAAAATAAATTAGGTGAAATGGGAGTCAATATGTAAACCAATTGAGGAGGGAGGGTTGGGGATTAAAAATCTTAGGTTATTCAATCTTGCATTGTTGGGCAAATGGAAGTGGAAACTAAAACAAGAGCAAAGTGGATTATGGATGAGGGCAATATCAAATAGGTATGGGGAGTTAAATAACACTGGCAGTGATTGTAACTTAGAGCCTTCTTGGTGGTGGAAGGAGATAGATCAATTAGATATAGGCATAATTAATTTTGCTAAAAACTACTCTGTTAAGGAGGCCTACGATAACCTCTTGAATCCAAACCAATCCACAATGGCACATAATTGGGCGAAACTGTGGAATAAGGCGATACCGTCTAAAGTATCATGTTTAATATGGAGATTGATGCAAAATAGACTTGCGACTAAGGATAATCTAGTCAAGAGGGGAGTGCTAACTTTGGATCAGATTAGGTGCATAGGAAATTATGGGTGTAAGGAATCGGCAAAACATATTTTTTTTCGAATGTCCAATGTATGCAGGTGTATGGAGCGAAATTCTTAACTGGATTGGCGTCAAATCAGTATTGCATAACCAAGATTGGAAGCATATGCAACAATTTGAAGAAATGCTGGGAGGAGGAACCAAAAGAAACAAGGTGATGTTTATAATCTAGTGTGCTGGAGTTTGGAGAATATGGAAAGGACGAAATGATTCGATATTCAAAAATAAAGAATTCTGCAAAGACAAGGTTGCAGACGAGGTAAAGATAGCAGCTTGGAACTGGCTTAAAGTGAAAGCAAAATGGATTGAGGTGGATTTAGTAGTGTGGTGTATGAATCCAAGGGCGAGCCTGGGCATACAGAATTGACTAGGATATTGCCTATGGGTGGTGTCAGAGGATGCAGGGCCTATAGGCTGTAAAGTTGAGGAATTTGGCTGGGTGCTCACTTATCCGTATGCTGGAGGATATTAAGGATGGCGTGGCCTTGGATTTATTATTGCAGGTTCTAAGTGTGTGGTGTTTAGGAATGTCAAACACAATGTGGAGTGGTGGAAGGCTCAGTAAGTTGGGTCTTAGAGTAGTTGTTGGGTTTCTGTCAGAGTTGGTGTTAGCTGATCGTGACTTCATGTGGCCAAGGAGAAGAAGACTCAATGTTCAATTTAGATTGAGAGGTTGTTGCTAACTAGTAATTACAAGTTGAGTGGTCTGGAAGTTAAAAGTTGGTATGTTGTGATAATGTTCGTACCAGCAGGTTGGGAGTTTAAAGAGTAGATATTTCTGGGTATTGGTGATTGGTGTTCCATAATCTTCAGAGTGCTGAGGCAGGAGTGGTGAACTGATGGCCCTCACCGTTAATAATGGCAGTTTCCTTGGATGGTTTATGATTGTGGACAGATGGTTCAGTCTTGTGCTTATCTATATCATAGCTGCAGCAGTTGAGGACGACCTGATGTAATCCTTAGCTGCAGCTGTGTCAGGATGGTGGATTATAGTTTATCAATAAGGTGTAGGAATTGATTAGTGTTGGTCTGGTATCAAGGAGTAGTTGATGTCTTAAAAAAATGGTTCTTATGCAAAATATGGTTTATGAGGTCTTGCCTCTACTATTTTCGGTGGTATTGCTCTGTCTTGGAATTACTGGCGTAGAAAAAGGAGTCTGGTGGCGAGTAGCGGTAGTGGCTTGGCTGGTAGGTACGTTGCAGATTTGGTGGGTGCACGGTTCACAATACATGTGGCATCCAGATGTGGTACTAAGGTTCAAACAGTTGGGGATGCTGCCAAAGTTTTCATGGAAAATTGCCTCGTTTCTGTCTCCTGGCTATTGCTGCAGAAGCGGATCAATGTAGGATATTATATTGATTACTATTTGGTGATTGGGAAAGTTTAGTAGTTTTTAAAGAGTTAAATTACTTTGTAATCGAGAAAAGATAGCGAGCTCGAGGTTAGTAGTATCCTGTAGTGTACAGATACAGGAATCAGATATTACTGGTAGGGTTTGAATTAGCCTTTATGCAGTAGTGGTTGGTCTTGGTGCTGAGGTTCTGTTGGGAGTTAGTTGCAGGGGAGTTATATTCATAGCTGTTCTGGACCGGGCAAGGCTTTATGCCCTTAAGGGCCAGGCCCAACCCATCATATTTGACGACCAGGCCCAACAGACACAATATAGCCGTTGGGCACAATATAGCCGTTGGGCATGTCCCCTCACGCGCAGAATAGTTCACGTGTCCAACTGCCTCCCCGGATATCGCGGATATAGTTAGAAAGACCAAGCGATTTGCCCTCCATCTGGCAACACCGCATTGGTCGATCAGGCGCTTTGCTCGCCAACAATCTCCCTATAAAAACCCCCTTGCTTGAGAGGGGCAGGTATCACAAATCACATACTTGACTTCTCTTACTTGCTTTCCCCTTTTCTCTGGACCAAATACTTACTTTGGCATCGGAGTACCTTGCAGGTACCTCCACCCCTTTTTCCTCTCCTACAAGCAGCTGCTCTTGCCCTACACGAAGGCCGCGACGATCTCTTTCTGGTCATCTCCGATCAGTGGCGCCGTCTGTGGGAAACTTCACTCCCCCATCTTTTTGAATCAAGATCCCTCATCTTTTCACCCAAAAGACCAAAGCTTTCATCTCTCCAAAATCCCAGATCATTATGGCTTTCGTTAAGAGTGACGTCCAAGAACCTGTGGTCACCGCTGCCCATGTCGACGCTGTCGTCGGGAACATCCCATCCGAAAAAGCCCAGCGCAACGGTGGACCGGCTTCCCCAAAGCCCGATGAGCAGAGACCACGAGCCCAAGCCGTGGAACTTTCCTTCGAACCCATTCTGGTTCCTCAAGGCGCTGATCCGACCACCGCGGCGCTCATCGCCTCTTTGAACAATTCCAACCGTTTCATCATCCAGCAGGGAGAAAAGATCAGCACCCTCGAGCACGCCCTTCAAGAGCATCACACTTCGGAGACGCTGAGCCTCTTCCCGCCTCCACGAGTTCGCTCAAAGCGGAGACGCGATAGACCCTCCCCGGTCAAGGAACGGTCGAGATCAGGGAGTCCGACACCCGACCGTGCTCGCCGGCATCGTCGTTCTCCTAGGATAACTAGGCACTCCCCTGTTTCCAAAAGACACCGACATTCGGACAAATACGAGCATAGGGGTCCCCGCATACACTCTCCTAACCGCAGCCAAAGCCGCGACCACAGCCTTTCTCCGTCATATTCTCACGGCTCTAGCAGTGACGACGAAGCTCGAGGTCCCTTCACGAGAAACATTGTGGACACCCGGATCCCCCGCGGGTTAGAGAAACCTCCCATACTAGCTACGTACGATGGCACGTCAGATCTTCACGAGCACCTAGAGAACATCGAGGCTATGCTCCAGTACCATGGTGTCTCCAGAGCCATCCGGTGCAAAATATTTCCCATCACCTTGAGGAAAGGTGCGATGACATGGTTCAAAAGACTCCCTCGAGGATCCATCTCATCCTGGCGCGACCTCAAAGGCCAGTTCTCCCGCCATTTCACAGCCTCCCGACGACATCCAAAGACGGAGGCAACCTTAGAAGCCATCATACAAGGCCGAGAAGAACCTCTGCGGGAGTACATCGAGAGATTTAATAAGGAGGCAATGGAAGTCAGAACTTTCGACCACATGAAGAAATACCTCTTCGAGAAAGGACTCCGACCGAAGAGCGACTTCCGCAAAGCCGTCGGGATCGAAGCTCCTCGAACGCTGACAGAGCTTCTCCACATGGCCAAAGATTACATGCGCTACGAGGAAAAAGAAGCCGCGTATCGTGCCCGGGACGCAAGAGATCAGGAAGCACCCCGAGCACCCAAAAAGGAGGAGTCTGAGACATCCCGTAAAGGCAAGGAGAAGCGACGGGAGGAGCGTCCCTGTGAAGGCAAAGGGCCAGCTGGCCGATTCAATGAATACACTGTGCTCACTACCTCACGCGAGCGTATTCTCTCCGACTGTATCAACACCGAATTCAAGCAAGGAGGTGTCTGGTTCCCTAAACCGACCGCGTCCAAAGGAAACGTCGACAAAAGTAAATACAGTCGTTTCCACCGTAGCCACGGGCACGTGACGGAAGACTGCGTGCACCTCAAAGACGCCATAGAGATCCTCATCAAAGAGGGCCACCTGAAGCAATACGTGAAAAAGGGAGAGTCCTCCCGACGAGACACGTCTGATCCTAAGAAAGAAGCAGAATCAACCCCCTTCAGTCCTCCCCCGCAGGTCGCCATGTCCATCAGCCGACCAGAAGACTTCCTTGTTCCTGATCACCTCAACCCGACTTCCCAGGCATTCCTACACAGCACCTGGGAAGCCTTTCCTACGACCATGGTTATCTCATGTGGGGGGTACCATGAGCTCACGATAGGATCCATCAAATGAAAGTTTGAGCAGTTAATCGACAGCAGCCCCGACCAGTTGTACACGGTCGGTAAGGGCAAAGGGCGGTCACAACCCATCACGTTCTACAGAGAAGAACTCCCCGGAGGATCGCCGAACTCCCACATTCCTCTGCTGGTCAGGGCCAGATTATCGTCTATCGATGTGCGGAGAATCCTGGTCGACCAGGGCAATTCCGTGGACATCATGTACTCCAGCTTGTTCCGCGCACTAAAGCTGAATAAATCTAATCTCTCCCCGTACGTAGGATCTGATCTCCAAGGATTCAATGGAGCAACGGCCCGACCTTGGGGTTACGTGGAGATTCCAGTCACGTTTGGCGAAGAAGAGGCATCTTGGACAATCAAAACACAATCCCTAGTCATTGATTGCCCGTCGCTCTATCAGTGCATCCTCGACAGACCAGCTCTGGCCGAGCTCGTTGCTGTCCCATCAACGGTCCACCTCAAGCTCAAGTACTACACTGAGAAAGGGCACGTCGCAACTCTGCACGGTGACATCGAGGCTGCTCGCAGATGCTTCGAGGCCGCAACCAAAGGGCAGAACCAGATCGCGACAACAGTAAAGTCGGCAAAGCGCACCAGAGAGGACGAGATTCCAGCCGAAGAAGGCCAGCCAGAGAAAAAGCCCATGCTTCCCGTGTACACCATTGACCTCGACAGCAGGCTTGCTGAAGATGGAAACGAAGATCGGGACGAGGATGGAAAGTTAGGAGCGGCAAGCTCCCCGTCTCCTACACTACTGCGACCAGTTCCAGACGGAGAATTCGAGATCATCACTTTAAGCAACAACCCCAGTAGGGGAGTAAGGATAAGCTCTGGTCTCCCCGAAGAGGTGAAGGATGATTTGAAGAAATGCCTCGACGACAACGCCGACCTGTTCGCATGGAGTGCAGTAGATATGCCCGGCCTTGATCCAGAAACTGCATGTCACCACTTGACAATCAATCCAGCTGCCCGCGCCATTGCCCAACGAATAAGGAAACAATCCGAGGAGAAGGTACAGGCTGCCGAAAAACTTGTACAAGACCTCTTAGAGGCAAAATTTATTTCCAAGGCCAGGTACACGACCTGGCTCTCAAATATTGTACTTGTAAAGAAAAGTAATGGAAAGTGGCGCATGTGCATTGACTACACTGATCTCAATCGGGCTTGCCCGAAAGACGCTTATCCACTACCGAGCATATATAAACTCGTAGATAATTCCGTAGGTTTTAAGCTCTTGTCCTTCATGGACGCTTATTCGGGATACAACCAAATCCCAATGGCAGACGAGGACAAGAGATACACGGCATTCATGACCTCCTCGGGGAACTATTACTATAACGTAATGCCCTTTGGACTAAAGAATGTCGGAGCCACATACCAGCGCATGATGAACAAAGTCTTCCGATCAGAAATCGGTGACATGCTCGAAGTATATATGGATGATATGATCGTGAAATCCCAAGAGGAATCCGACCACACCACCCACTTGCGCAAGGTGTTCGACCAAGCTCGAAAGTGTAAAATGCGTTTTAATCCGGAAAAGTGCACCTTTAGTGTGCGAGCAGGAAAATTCCTCGAATTTTACCTCACCGAAAGAGGAATAGAGGCAAACTCGGATAAATGCCGAGCACTCGTGGAATTCCCCACGCCGCGGTCGAAGAAGGCAATACAATCCCTCAACGGGATGCTCGCGTCCCTTGATCGCTTCGTAAGCAAGTCCGCCCAGCACGCCCTGCCCTTCTTCAAATTACTTAAGAAGGAGGCAAATTTCGAGTGGACGGACGAATGCGAGCAGACCCTTGCCCATTTCAAACAAGCTCTATCTGCCCCACCAGTATTGTCTCGACCAGATCGCGGGGAAACCATATACCTATATCTCTCCGTGGCCAACGAAGTAGTAAGTGCAGCACTTATTCGCGAGACTACTGACGGGCAGAAACCCATCTACTTCACCAGTAAAGCCCTACAAGGAACCGAAGTTAGGTACACGCAAATAGAACGGGTGGCACTTGCTCTCATAATTGCCGCGAGGAGACTCAGATATTACTTCCTGGCACACACTATCGTCGTTAGAACCGACCAGCCTATTAGACAACTGTTAACCCGACCAGATATGGCGGGCAGGATGCTAAAATGGTCCCTTGAACTGGCCGAGTTCGACATTCACTACGAAGGGAGAAAAGCCCTCAAGGCACAGGTCCTGGCCGACTTCGTGGCAGAGATGACCCCAGAACCATCCCCTTCGGGAGGGACACAAAAGTGGATCATCTACGTGGATAGCGCATCAAGCCCCTCGGGCAGTGGAGCAGGAATAATCCTCGAAAACGAGGAGGGGACCCTGATCGAAGTGTCCCTGGTCCTCTCATTCAATACATCCAACAATCAAGCTGAATATGAGGCCTTCCTCGCAGGATTACGACTAGCCAAAGACGTCGGCGCGAAGAAAATAAAAATCTGCACCGATTCCCAACTCGTGGCGTCTCAAGTACGAGGAGAGTATCAGGCAAAGAACGACCAACTCGCCGAATACTTGGCCATGGTGAAAGACAAAATGACGGAGTTCGAAGCATGGGAAGTTCAGCACGTCCCGCGCGAACAGAATACCCAAGCAGATATCCTCTCCAAATTAGCCAGCACCAGAAAAAAAGGAGGAAACAAGTCCGTCATACAGGAAACACTGACCAGCCCGAGCATCACAAAGCCCGACCTGGTAGATGTTAAGGTCGTCGGGGACCCCCATTGTTGGATGACCCCGGTATACAATTACCTCACCAAAGGGGAACTTCCCGAAGACAGCAAGGAGTCCAGTATAACCAAACGACGAGCCTGCTCGTACGTACTGGTCGAAGACAAGTTATATCGACGAGGATTTTCCATTCCCCTGTTAAAATGTGTCGATGAGGCCCAGGTCCCCGAAATCTTACAAGAAATCCATGAGGGCATCAACGCACAACACTTAGGAGGAAGATCCCTGGCTCGAAAGGCTCTGCGCGCAGGATATTATTGGCCGACCATGCAACACGACGCCAAGGAACATGTGCAAAAATGTGACCGCTGCCAGCGCCACGGGGACATGCATTTGGCACCCCCCAACGAGTTGAAGACCCTCTCCTCGCCTTGGCCCTTCGCCTGGTGGGGGATGGACATCCTAGGCCCCTTTACAATGGGATCTTATCAAAATAAATTCCTAATCGTGGCTGTCGACTACTTCACAAAATGGATTGAAGCCGAAGTGCTCGCCAAGATCACAGCCTTCAACATACTGCGTTTCTACAAAAGGAACGTCCTCGCCAGATTCGGAGTACCCCAGGCCCTCGTGACCGACAACGAAACCCAATTCACAGACAGAAAGTTCCAAGACTTCATTACCAAACTGGGAACGAAACAACACTTTACTTCGGTCGAGCATCCCCAAACCAACGGGCAAGCAGAGGTCGCGAACAGAGTAATCTTACGCGGATTGAAACGAAGGTTAGGCGAAGCCAAGAAAAGGTGGGTCGAGGAGCTCCACAGCGTCCTTTGGGCGTACAGGACGACACCTCATTCCACCACCGGGGAAACCCCTTTCCGACTAGCATACGGAACAGAGGCAGTAATACCGGTAGAGATAAGAGAGCCCTCCAGAAGGATAGAAGCTCCGCTCGACGAAGAGATGAACGACGAGGCTCTACGCGAGGAGCTCGATCTGGTCGAAGAAATAAGATCAGGGGATGCCCTCCGCGAGGCCGCATTGAAGCAGCAAATAACGTTGCGACATGACGCCAGAGTCATAAAACGCGACTTCCCCGTAGGCAGTCTGGTCCTGCGCAGAAACCAGAAGGATTCTCGCGAAGGGAAACTGGCAGCGAACTGGGAAGGACCTTATAGGGTCAAGTCCAAAACGGGCACGAGAGCGTATTACTTGGAAACACTGGACGAAAAACAACTTGCTCGACCGTGGAATGCTGAAAAACTCAAGCAATACTATAGCTAAGTCCTTAACCACGAGGATAGACAAGTCGCCGACATAATCGACCTAAAACGGGGAGAATTGCGCGACCATCGTATCATGCCCTGGTGAAGCATGACACGCATTACAACGCCGACCAGCTTCTGCTCATTGAACGAGCAGATCCTGCGCACAACGGGGATACCTCAACCGAGCTCCGCCGTTGCCGCACCGTTCAGGCAGGACACCCAGCTCGCGATGGGAACAGTCCAAGCCTATGAGACTAGTACCACAAACAAAGTCCTAGCCTCATCATGGGCAGAACCACGTCGCCCTCCTCGGTAGGTTCCTCGCCTATCCGAGCACACACATACATATAAACAAAAAGAGCAAAATTCATAATAAAACGTCCACAAAATCCAAATATATTAACGTACCGGCCACGGCCAGATAATGTCACAAATACAAAAAGGGGCAGCGCCCATACAAAGTGATAAATACAAATTGATAAGGGCACGCAGGCCCACAAAACATGCTAAAAACAACAAAGTCCTACTCTGCGACATCACTCTCCTCTTCCGCGGGGACAACTTTACCGTCCACCACTCTGTTGAACAAACCCATTCCATCCGTCAGGAGCTGCACGTCAGAGTTGAGAACAACCATCTGTTCTTTCGCGGCACTGAAGCCGAACTCAGCTGCCTTCAAGTTGTCCTCGCCAAGAACCCTAATCCTCCCGATCAGGTCAGCCCGCGACCTCAGGGACTTCTCATCATCGTTCTCATCCGGGGCAGCTGAGGTCAAGCCTTCCAGTTCCGCGATCCTCGCCTGCAACCTCGCCTTCTCCTCGTCAGCCTTAAGCGCGTCCAACTTCAACTGGGTCACCTCCGCTTGAAGCAACACCTTGGCTTCCTCGTGACCCTCAAACTGCTTGAGATTGTTGAACAACTTGTTGTTCTCCGTCTCGAGCTCGGCAATTCTGTTCTTGGACGTCACAAGGCTCGCCCGAGTAGCTGCTTCATCGTCGGCGAGGACAAGGGCAGCTTCAAGGACCCTAAACATGCCCACCGCATCCTGGCACAACTGTTTTCTGCTCGCCTTGGATTTGGCATTCAGGATAGCCACGCCTTCAGAGTCATGGACTTCAATCGAATCCCCTTCAACGAACAAATCTCGGCGCGTGTAGCAGGCGGGCAGGACAAAATGGCCAGCACCGGACCCCCCGGGACCAGCGGCCACAGGAGTACCCGCGGCGTCCCTCTTCCTCTTATGGGAACTCTCTGGGGTCAGTAGCGTTGAGGCTCCCTCCGGGACGGGGGTAGATCCAACAGCAAAATTTTCCATCACTGACTGCTTGGTCGCCCCGGCCTTGGCACCAGTGGTCACCTTCTTTTGAACCTTCGCAGCCTGCGACCTCATCAGGCGCTCGTGCATATCAGCCATCATACCTGCGAGCACACACATCAAGTCAGAATCAAAGGAATTTAAAGAAACAAAACCAAACAGTGAAGCATACCAAGCAAAGTCATAGCGTCGTCATCGTTATCACACTCAAGGAGAGCTTTGACATTAATATATCTAGCTGCCCGGACAGGTCCATCCTCCCCGACCAGCTGATTCCCGTCCCGATCGACGACGTAGGCCGGAGAGAAGCTCTCCATGTAATCATGAAGGATCCTGTACGACTCCTTATCGGCCGGGCAAAGCTGCTCATGCTTCACCAGGAACTGATCTGTTCGGCGTCTAAAATGGGTGTAGACCCATTCCAAAGGAAAAATGGAGACCACACTATCCCTCTCCCGACCATCCACCATCACCCCCTCGATGGTCGAAATGCTCCTCCTCGCCTCCTCGGTCATAGGCCTCACGACTAGAAACCTGTCTTTGAAGTTGCGTATCGAATCAGAATACGGCCAGAACAGCCTATTCTGCTGCTTAAACGATACCCAACTCTGTTTCAACCCCGCCGTGCTCCGCTGAATCTGGAAGAGGCAGAAGAAGAGGTCCGTGGATTTGTAGATAACGACACACCAACTCAAAGGCCCTTATAAAAGCCAAGGCGTTCGGGTGAAGCTGGGACGGGCACAAGGCCAAATGGGTGAACAAGGAGGATTGGAAGTCAGTGAAAGGGAGACGCATCTTGGCCTCCGTGAACGCAAATTCATACATAGGAAAGCGAAGTCCCGGGTACGAGGAACAGATTCTATCGTGCTCTCCGGGGCGAAAAGCTTTCCAGGCCCGTGGAGCATCCTCGTCGCGCATCTCCAACAGGTCGAAGTCCCGTATCTCCTCCTCGGAGAAGGTTGATCGAAAAGACAAGGGCTCATGTCCAAGCCAGTCAAGGTCCTCTCCCGCGACCTTGATATTCGAGTAGTCGGTGGACACACTGGGATCCTCGGGTACTTCCTGTGCGTCGGGCACAACGTCATTGCGGGGTTCAGCCATTTTCACCTGAAAAGCAGAGGAAGAGAAGTGAATTCGACGTCCATGATCAAATCCACCCTTCCACCACTAATCAAGTGAAAGGGCGTTAACGAATCCGAGGACAACCACATGCTCGCATAAATTACCTACCAACAGCTAATAGAGGTCCCCGCGACCAGGACTCACAGAGGCACATACGAGGACGCATGTTCGTCCCAAACTCACGCTAAAATTTCGAACAGGCCTAGTGCCCGACTACAAACTAAATTCTACACCTAACCAGATTCTACAAAGATCTACGCTAACAATTTCTACAAAATTCTAGAAATTCATAAAGTTCATCATGTTCTTCATAAAATTTCCTAGAACTCATGTTCATCAAAGAACACATGAAGTTCAACCGGAAAATATGAACCTCTACCGGAAAACTTATAAAAATATAAGGAAAGGGAGAGAGAACTTACAAGTAAAAGAAGTTGGCGGTGGCGAAGAGAAGCTCCGACGAAGACTAATTGCAGAGCAAGCGAGAGCAAAGAGTGAAAAACTTGTGAAATTATGAAAATGAAACCTTCCCCCACCTTTTTATAACCATTTGATCGTGGGGAATCGTGAAGGTCATCATAGCCTATACGCCCCTAGGACTGACAAAGGCCATAAATGCACACCACGTGTCACAAAAACTCTTCGCCTGGTTCAGCGCAAAAAATGCACCAACCCTTGAACTCCCGCGAGCAAGTCTCCCCGTCAAAACAAACATGTCCGTGCAAGTATGCGGGCAGAAACTCCTATTTCTACGAGGACGCTGAAAATCCTGATCGACAGTACGCGCTAGCAGCTAACGACCACATCTGGTCGGGGCACGAATGGAACGTTCTACGCGAGTAACCACCTCCCCGACAGTACGGTCAAGGTCACGGCTATGTAAAGTCATTACTCTTCAACAGAGCAACGACTTGGGGGGCTCCTGTTCTGGACCGGGCAAGGCTTTATGCCCTTAAGGGCCAGGCCCAATCCATCATATTTGGCGACCAGGCCCAACAGACACAATATAGCCGTTGGACACAATATAGGCGTTGGGCATGTCCCCTCACGCGCAAAATAGTTCACGCGTCCAACTGCCTCCCCGGATATCGCAGATACAGTTAGAAAGACCACGCGCTTTGCCCTCCATCTGGCAACACCGCATTGGTCGATCAGGCGCTTTGCTCGCCAACAATCTCCCTATAAAAACCCCCTCGCTTGAGAGGGGCAGGTATCACAAATCACATACTTGACTTCTCTTACTTGCTTTCCCCTTTTCTCTCGACCAAATACTTACTTTGGCATCAGAGTACCTTGCAGGTACCTCCACCCCTTTTTCCTCTCCTACAAGCAGCTGCTCTTGCCCTACACGAAGGTCGCGACGATCTATTTCTGGTCATCTCCGATCAATAGCTATGTAGTTGGTGTGGTTGACTCATTGTTGTATTGCTTGGTGTTGAACTTATTTTAGGCATATCTTATGCCAATATAATAAAGTTTTAGCTGTTTAAAAAAAAAAGTAAAAAGTCTATGTTAAGTGTATTATGTCAGAAATATCTCTACTTATTACTCAATTTAAACTAAGCTTTTAAAAAGAATGTTTGTGGTATTTTAATAGGACCTTTTGTTTTTATAGATAGATATTAGATCAAACATACATACTTCAAATCTTTAAATTTTCTAGACATACTTATCACATTCTCAAAAAGAACATATTAACATTAATTCTTTTAAAAGATTGGTCAACACAATTTTATTTTAATAAGCAGACACATTTGTTAGCATTAAAAAACTACGGGCACAGTTACTTTCGTACTCGCTATCGGAGTCACGCGCTGACACTCGCTTATATTACTGTAGCTGCTATTCTACTTTCCCACTACGAATTCATTTGCTTCGAAAATTGAGAAAGCGAGAGAGAGAGACTGTGATGAGGGAAGAGGTTATCAGCTCCGGCGGTACTGTCGATCCCACACCTGCTGCTAGGTACGGTTTTCTTCCTCAAACTTCCGTGCGAGCGCTATATTTTTTCAAATTAGGGTTTCGTTTTGGTTCAATTTTAAGATTTACGTTACCTCTGTTTTCAATTTTCGAGAATAGATGATGCATACTGTTGAATTGGATGGTGAAATGTTAGGATATTGTTGTCATTGTTAATTGCTGCTTGAGAATTAGATCTATTTGTGTCAGGTAGTAGATATATGCATTATGCATCACTTTACTCACAGCGTAGTGCATTTGTGTTTTGTTCTTGATAAATTTTACTACTACTTGTTAATTGCCTGTGTTACTGTGTATGTATGTGTCTTTATATTGAATTAATCTTGTTGGACATGGATCGTGTCATATGGAAATAGTGTTCTCTTAACTTGGATTGGAAACAATGAAGAAACGTCATCGTATTCGTACCTTGCTGTTATTTAAATCATTGAGCTATTACTATTTCCAAAAATTTTTGCCCACATGAAGTTTTTCATTTTCAGGTTACTAGCTCAGTCTTCGATTATACCAAACTCCAAACTAAGTAGCCTAGGTGGCATTACTCAGTCTTCGATTCCCCTAGCCTGAGTAAATGTAGTTATTTATTGTTCCATAGGCATGAATCAACATAACCAAGCTTTTATAACGGCCTTGCCATATATTAACTTTGGGACTTCCACCTGAGTCTAGATTCTCATGTATTCTGTTTCCATGGTGTAAAATGGAAACTTTCTTTTTTATTTATTTTAACTTAATGCATATGTGATGATGAAGAAGGTTAAGGTATTTTTAATGAACATTCAATTGTCTTGTCTAGATGTTGTTCATTTGACGAACTTTCTCAAATGACTAATTATTCATTCATTTTGTTAGTTCGGCTGGGGCATCCTCCCCAACTGTTCCAATGAATGTTGGCAGCATAGATGGGTCAAATCATGGACAAGGCTCTAAAGCTGCTTCTATATCATGCGTTGGTTCACAACCGCCCTGGACTTCTGTGAGCACAAGCATCGGTGGTTCTACTTTTGGTTCCTCAAGATCTTCATGTAGGCCTTGGGAAAGGGGAGATTTATTAAGGCGTTTGGCTACTTTTGCTCCTTTAAATTGGCTTGGCAAGCCTCAGGTTTGGATTGACCATAGTCTTATATAATTAAATATTACTTTAGTCACAAACAGCTCACACATACAATTTAAACTAATAACTAGTTATTAACCTTGAGATAGTTTTTGTTTATACTTATATAAATATTACTTTAGTCTCAAACAGCTCACACATACAATTTAAACTAATAACTAGTTATTAACCTTGTGATAGTTTTTGTATATACTTATAATTCATAAAGCAAACTTAGTCTCTTGCAAGTTGCAATATAAATGAAATCATTATTATGTATGGTTTTTTGTTTTGTTATGAATGGTATATGGCTTCTTTCTTCTCAATTCACACGGTCCATCGTTATCAGGATTGCAGTTTACCCATAGTGTTGTATCATATGGTTTTTGTCGGCTCATCACGCTGGATCGTTGCCTGGATCACATTTGTATACAATCATAGTGGGATTTCCAATCTTCACTGCAAAGTAGTGAGATCACCAAACTTCTGCTATCTTGAATGTACAGATTTCAGTTTTGGGTTCCACGGCCCAGTTTGAAAAAAAAACATATTTCCCCTTATTCTTGACTTTGTTTTACAAACCATCATCTGTGATCTCCCTGTCCATCTCTTAATCACAATCTCTACTTCCGCATCTCCTCCCTCTATCAATCATGACCCTTGCATCCACATTTCTCCCTCTCTTCTATCCTTTCTCTCAAGAACAGCGACTTTGGCGTCCCTTTCTTCTCGCCATCTTCTTCTTTCGATGCATTTCCTCCCCCCACCCTAAATTTGTTTTCTGCCATGATCATGTGTGTTTGTATGTCTTTTGCTGAGAGCTACTGTGTGGTTTTACTTCTAGACTCTAGTGCAAGCTAATGGGTGTATAGATATATGTATATTTATAAAATTATACTTGTAATAAGGTAGAATTTCACGCTCTATTAGATACTTAAGTTTACGTAAAAGTTTTATGCTAGTGAAACATTTAGTAAGCTAATTTACTTACAAAAAAAAAATCATATTTTTGAAGTTAAAAATGTTACCAAATTAATAAATTTTCTTTCTTAATATGGTGTATGCGTCTACTTATGATTGCGAGTTTTCAATTAAGTTTTATTTTTGTAATTTCAAGGTTATTTTGCTTATCAATGTTTTTTATCCACGTCTAATGTATATGTTTAAGAAAGCTCTGAAAATTCTTGATCGCCAAGGAAACTAGGTTATTCCTCAGTGGTATTTTTTTCTTCTTCCAAACGCTGGTTTACTTAGGTTTTCGATATGCAACTTATTAACACTCAAATTCTGGAAGGACATATGGGCTGGGAATATTTCTTCACAAAAGTATTTTGCTTCATATTTCTCCAATTATTATTATTTTTTTTTACCTTTGAAGGGTTTATTTCTTCATATATGAGCTGGGAATATTTCTTCACAAAAGCATTTTGCTTCATATTTCTCCAATTATTATTATTATTTTTTTTACCTTTGAAGGGTTTATATTTATATAAAAAAATCCAGATAATTGTTCTCTGAGTGCTTTCCCAATGGCCACATATGCACTGGGTGTTTCTGATGTCTTCCAATGCTATTCCACCCCCATTAGGGGGCCATTGGGGGTGGGATAATTGAGTGAATAAACTGATTTCATGGTCTGTTTATACTTTATATTCTTTTTAAGCAGTTGTCAGATTGTTAGCTAACTAATTGAGTAAATAATATATATATTATTTGAAGTAGTTGAAAGTTTGGCAATATGCATGATTATTTTTTGTTTCATCGTGTGTTCACTTATTTGTCTGAGAAGAAATTCCATTTAATAATGTCACATTCAAATGAAATTATTGCCATAGGAAATTATCTTGATCTGTGCAGCTTAAGCTATAGAGTATGTGTAGATAATATTATGTTTTATGTGCTAGTCCCAAATCCCAATGTTTTAAGTACATAAGAGGCAGTCTTCAGGGATCTCATGTCCTTCTCAATTTCTTCCAGATCATCAGTTCATTGGCTTGTGCTCAGAAAGGTTGGACAAATATTGGTGAGGAAAAAATTGCATGCGAGTCATGTGGTGCCTGCTTGAATTTCTCATCATTGTTATCTTGGACAAGTGCCCAAGGTTGGTGCTTGCACATTTGCAATTTAAATACTTTCAGCTATTCTATCCTGATTCCAAACTTCATTGTTCTCTAAAACGGGCATGCTAAAGTAACTAGGACTTAGGATAATTAAGAACATCCAATACCAAAAAAAGTCCTATTTTGTTTATATAGAGTACATGGAGAAGTCGACACGATGAAAAAAGGAGCTTTGAATAAATCATAAGATGAGATTTATTGCATTAAAACGAAGTGCTTTACCTTCATAGGAATTCTATTAATTAATTAATTAATCCTCCAGTCGTAAAGAAAGTCATTCCTAATTTAGTGCACCGAGTAGAACATTAGCAGCAGCAATACAAAGTTCTGTTTGTAAAAAAAACTTAGCTCAATGCAGTGTAATTTTTTTCTAGGAAATTCAACTCAAGATATAATACTTATTAGTTTGTCGACATGTTTGACTGTTTTTTATAGGATAGGATAATTCTCTCTTTTTTTTTTGGTGTTCAGCTCATGTCTCTATCAAGGTAATGTTATTTTTGATATGCAAAGTGATCGGGCTTCATTTTTGCACTATTAAGTGTAGCCCCTTTGTTCCGATTCTTTTTATTCATTTTCATGTCTTGGAGCACCCCAGTTTCATTTTCTGGTCTTTCATACATTTTATCCTACTAAAATATGTTTAAAATTAGATGAGTTCTACATATCAACGCGAGAATGTCCCATCAATACTCTACATCAAATTTGCTAGTATTTTGTCGGGAATCGGTTGTTATTGTTGCAGTTAACATGCATTTATTGGAATAGTCGTATCAATTTGTTCCAAGGTTCCTAACTTCCTATAGCATGTATAACAAGACTACAAACAAAAATAAAGTTAGAAGGGGAAATATATGAGTTGTGCATACAAAATAGATTTATAATCTGCGTTTAAGCAACTCAAGTTTTGTTCCAAACCTCTAATGATTTGAGATATTTTTTGTTTTTATACATTTTATATAATCTTGTTTTGAACATGTTTGTCAAACAAGCTTTAGCTGATAACTTGGATAAAGAAACTTTTCTGTTGATGTTGATTATGTTGATTATTCGTTTTAACTTATTTTGTTAATGTACTGGCCAAAGCTCAAGATGCCAGTGAATCCTTTGCCAGGAAGCTGGATTCAGGGCATAAAGCTCATTGCCCTTGGAAAGGAAACAGCTGTCCAGAAAGTCTAGTGCAGTTCCCTCCGACTTCTCAATCTGCCTTAATTGGTGGCTACAAGGATAGATGTGATGGACTCATGCAATTTCACTATCTTCCTGTGGTAGCAATCTCTGCAATTGAGTTGATGAGTGTTACTCGAGGCCCTCAGATTGAGCGCGTTCTATCACAGTCTCAAAATTTTATGTCAGGAGTAGACTTTAAGCCTGATAATATATCAGAGCTGGAAAGCTCTCAGGATGAGGCATACTGCTCATTTACCCGTGTAAGACATTTACATTTTTTATTGCTATTAGTAGTTTGTCTCATACATCTGTTGCTACTCTGTCTATGCTTATTTTTTATTCGCGTACCTTCCTTTTGTCAGGCACAGAAGCTCATAAGCCTTTGTGGGTGGGAACCAAGATGGCTCTTAAATGTTCAAGATTGTGAAGAACACTCTGCTCAATCTGAAAGAAATGGAAATTCTTTTGGTCCAAGCAAGACTCAACTACGTCTTACTCAAGATCCAGGGCCAAAAGCAGTTTCTACTTCTTCTAAAATGGATGCCAGGAAGGGAAAAGCATCTCTTAAGGAGTCTGGACTTGACTATAGGTCACCTATGCTTGATTGTAGCTTATGTGGTGCTACAGTTAGAATTTTGGATTTTCTGACCGTTCCTCGCCCGAGTCGTCTTGCACCCAACAATATAGACAACCCTGATACCAGTAAAAAGATAGGATTAACTCGTGGAGGAAGTGCAGCTAGTGGAATCAATGGTTGGATTGCAGCTGATGATGCAGAGAAAGATCAGGCTGAAGATCGTGATGAAGTTGCAACAACAAATGAGAGGAAAACGCTGGCAAACACAGATTTGGATTTAAACCTTACTATGGCCGGAGGTTTTCACTGTCCCCCTTTTGGTAGGACAGCAACATCTGAAAATATTCATGATGTAGACATGGGAAGAGATTTAATGATTGGTCAACCTTCAGGGAGTGAGATTGGTGATCATGCAGCTTCATATGAATCACGAGGGCCAAGTTCTCGTAAGAGAAATCTTGAAAAAGGTGGAAGCTCAGATAACAGGCCAGCTCTTAGGTTGCAGCATCAGGCGGATAGTGTTGAAGGAACTGTCATCGACCGTGATGGTGACGAAGTTACTGATGGTGGACAATATTCAGCCGGTCCTTCAAAACGTGCACGCGAATCTGATTTTTTTGACACTTATTGTTCACCTCATCAAAGAGATTCATCTGGCGCTGGTCCTAGCCATTCAATGGGTTTTGAGGGTTATGTTGCTGGCAATCGAGTTTCTTCATTCCATCAAGGTAGTGATCGCTTAATAGGCATCCAATCTACAAGAGACTCAAACCGTGCATCATCTGTCATTGCAATGGACACAATATATCATAGTATAAATGATGATTCTATGGAAAGTGTTGAAAACTACCCAGGAGACCTTGATGATGTCCATTTCCCCTCCTCTAGCACCTATGGCAATGTTGACATGAATGAAACATCTGAGCTGAATAACAGCATTCAAGCTCAGCAAAGCACATGTTTACAAACAGCAACTGAAGTTGTCCCTGGTGAAGTGGGAGTCAGCAGTACAAACTATGGGGATGGAATTTTTAATGCAGAAACTGTGACTGCTCATGCTCGTGATGGAATTAGTCTTGGCATTAGTGGAGGGAGTGTTGGAATGTGTGCTAGTCATGAAGCTGAAATCCACGGGGCAGATATATCTGTACACAGAACACATAGTGTTGTTGGTGAAATGGAACACAGAGTAGAAGATGCTGAAAACCAGGGACAGACTGGTGAATCTGTTCCAAATCCAGGTCTAATGGACGAGGTAATCCCAGATGATATAAACAGAGACTATCCTGTTGGTGATAGCCAGGAGATGATGTCTCACTCTGCAGGAAGGGCAGACAGTGGGTCAAAAATTGGTTGTTCTGCAAAGGCAGAATCTGTTGAAAGTGGTGAAAAGATTAGTCAAAGCTGCAAACTTCCTCCTGCTAATAACAGTCGTCCATCCCAATCTTGCAATGCCATTATTTATTCAGACTGTGGAAATGCTAAGGAGATCATGAAGGATGGTAAATCATCATTCAGCAATAATTGTGCTCTAGTTCAATCAGATTCTGCCACTGCAAACCGGATAGGTAAGCACTATATTTTGACGATCTTGAGCTTTTTTTGACTGTTATTATTAAATATAACTTACAAAAGAAATTCATTAGATTTTCAAAAAAGGCTCCAGTTCAAGGAGAAACCTCAAAGTACCCACTGACTTTAACAACTCTCATATCACTAACTTCGGTTTCTCATTTATAGTCCGGGGTTTGGTTATTTTTAAGGCTGTTACAAATTTTCCCTTTAATCACGTACATGGCTCTCCTTGCGTATACTTGCCCTGCCACTACTTCCAACCATAATACGTACAAAAAAATTATGACATCAAAATTTTGCAAGACTTGTGATGCTTCATGGTATTGAATGCTTGGTGATAAAAAGGTAACAGAAGCATAAGCTTAGTATGAAAAAAGATGGGAGATGTTGCGGTAGATGTATGCAGTTGTGAGATAAAAATGTGATGCATTAAAGAGAAAATTACGGTATTACTATCACCTATTGAGAAAAAGATGTTAGACCTAGCCTAATGGGGTTGCTTAGCAGTGTGAGAAGAGCAGTAGTAGCCCCGATAAGAAGAGTTGGGCTAGCCGTTGCATATGAGCTGTATTATAGTTGGGCTATCATTGATTGAAAGTATGGGAGAGTATTAGACAGAGGGGGGAATAAAGGCTTTGGCTTATGGTTATGCTTTCATATGATTGATGATTCAAAAGACTGAAAGAAATCTTCATTTTTACTAGAACTAGTTTCCGATTTTAAATCAAATAAGGAAACAAATTACAAAAATAACTAAGAAATGTGAAAACTAATCTTAAGACATTCTAAAGTAAGAAACCAATCATATTAGATAATTAATATAAGATTAAGATATCATTGTATTTTGTATCACCCAGCTGGACCAGAAGAGTTCCATGCAATATGGAGTTGAAATAATAACTTTCAGTTACAGCTGTTCAGAAATAGTATTATTTATTTGGATTCCTTCTATTTGTAATTTCTGTCGCTAGGCTATTTTCTTTTGGTTCCTGGGCCTTTTAAATATTTTCTCAATACTTTGTTTAGATCTTGATGGGTGGGTCTCTCCCTGTTCCCCTTTATCAATTGGTACATATTTTTGTGGCAAAACCATTGACATTGTTCATTATTTAGGTCCCCCTAAAGGAGAAAGTAACTATGAAGAAGCTGTAGAATTTGATCCTATTGTCCATCACAACCCTTGTTGCCCTTGGGTAAACGGGAATGTTGCTGCTGCTGGCTGTACTAGTTCTGTTCCAATCACTAGTAGTGATACCATTGCACTCTGCGGTTGGCAGTTGACTTTGGATGCTTTGCAATCACTAGGAAATGTAATTCCGACAGTACAGTCTGAGTCTGCTGCATCTTTGTACAAGGTTTGTTTGTCTTACTCCTAATTTGGTTTCTTCATCTTTTATCCTGCCATGAATTTCTTTAATTCTCTTTCATAAATTGGAAGCTTGATTTTTCTTTTGCAAACTACTTTTTCAGTGATTACATCATTTGCCAATTGTTAGAATAAACTTTTCTTTTTCATACATTACATATGTCCAATTTGATTTATGATTGTTCTTAAAAAAAAGAGAGGATAAAAGGTCTGAATATTATTATTATTGCTAGTAAAAATTACTGTTCTTACAAAAAAGAGGATAAAAGGTCCAAATTAATTGTTAATGTTTCTAATTAAATTATTTCATAAACGTTTACATTGATTAATTTTCATGTGTTCATGTTCAATCACTTGAATGTCTTTAGCAGAATGATCAGCAAGCACCTCGTAAAAAACTTCTACACAACCACTCCATTAGCAAAAGTCATGGTCAACCCTGATATTTTGTATGGAGTATTTGCTATTTCCATTTCCTTGTAAGTAGGTTATTTCATAGGTTATTTTTAAAAAAATATAGACAGTGGTTTTACTTTACATTTTTCAGCTCAATCTCTTCAATGCACTGCTTTCTTCAACGATCTTGTTGTCCTAACATTTTGCAGGATTCTAGGTATATTTTTATCCGAACTACATAAAGTATTTCTAGGCGTTTTCAAAGCCACGGTGTTTGTAAGGTTGTAGCAGACATGTTGCTTTGATCCTTCCTCTGCAGAGCATAGATATTTCTCTCCCATAAATCTATATAAGACTAGAGAGTTATTATCAAATAACTATTTGCGTCAAAGACTTGTAAATACTGAATGTCATTGTTTTTAATTATAGAATTGCGTTAGGCCGTTGACCATTTTTAGCTTATGGGACAAAAAATCACTGAAAATTATATATATATATATATATATTTCCTTTCTTTAGATTAAAAAAGCTGTACATTTTACCGCGGTGTGGGTAAGAGGGTGTGAATTTTCTCTTTCACTTATTTACAGGTTATTCTTTCCTATGTTTTGATTAAGAAAATAATTTGGGAATGTCTTAATCTACCTTATATGTTATTTATATCTCACATGAAAATTCTAAAATGTCTTCTAGATTTTTGAAATATATCTCAAGACGCATCAAATTTTAATTAAATATTAAAATATTTTAGAGATGCATCTTTGTAACAATTTAAAACGTATACCATTTATCACACTTGAAAGTCATTTTATATGTTTATTATATCAAAGATGTATTTCTGTTTATTTTTATGGAGATATATATTATTGTTTATTTTATGAAAATAAATCTTTGTAACATATAAAAACAGAATAGCATGTGTCATGTTTTTTTTAACGTATATTAAGATGAAGATTTGTAAGTGTTATGTACCATGTCATGTTATGTGATGATATGTATATGTATACGTATATGTATATGGTGGCAGGGTGTAGTTTGAAATTAGTGTTTTCTAAAGTTAACTTAATGAATAGTGAATAGTGATGAAAATAAATGTTCTCGTAAAACATAATAGATGATGACTATTTATTATTAGTATGTTATCAAAAATCCACATCATGAATAGTGAATATTGAATTATTATTTTATATGTAATAAATAATAATAATAATTATTAGGATGGTACTAAAAATGTCTTGTAAGTTCTGGATATTGTTTCCAGATCAATTTTTATGATACGAATCATGGTTTTGAAAGTAGAAGTTTGTTTGAGAAGTAAATCTTTTTGAAATTTAAACAAGGGATAAGTTGCCCTGTTACTATATTGAATGCGAAAATTAATTATATGCTCATATTTAAATACATCATTCATTGGTAGGCTGAGCCTCCTAATATTATTGCTCATACATATTTTTATGTTTATTTAAACTTAGTACTTTCAATCAATAAAAAAAGACATAAATCCATCAAAGCAAAATGATACAAATCATATCATAGTTACTCCACATTGAGAAAATCAGCCTCTAAATCTATCTCATCCAAAAACAAGTCAACAATTTCAAGAAATTCCCTGTCATCTAATGATCCAAACTCATCTTGTAATACCCCATTTTTAGCTAAATGTTCAATTGGACATCAGGTGAGATCAGATGATCTTTTGTGTGCTCTATCTTTGGTAAATTGGATTAACGGAATCCTCTAAGTGCTCTAAGTATGGTTAAATGGGATCAATAGAGCAACTGGTGAACTCCGAAGAGATCAATTATTTTAGTTCAAGAGAGTATATTATGGTAACTCTAATAATCGATCAATTGGTGTGAGACGATAAAATATCAATTGGAGATATTTTACTCTATTGGATTATATTATATAATAATAGTATTATATATATATATATATATATATATATATATATATATATATATATATATATATATATATATATATATATATATATTTGTAAAGAGAAGATAGTAAAGAAGAAGAAGAGAAAGGAAAGAAGAAGGAAAAAAAGAGAAAGAAGAGAAAGGAAGAGAAAAGGGAAAGAGGAAGAAACTTGGGAAGAAGATTGAATCCTTGTTCTTCATCTTCATCAACCTCATCTTCGATTATCAGGTGGGTTCTAGTTAGAAACTCTAAGTTCAAGAAATTCATAATGAACTTAGGTTAGATTGAGAGAAAATGATTAAACGGATAAATCAATGAAATCTAACGGATGAAACGCGATATAAAATGCGTAGTATAGTCGGGTTATGTGTGGATTGAACCTATCATACTTGTTTTGATGTCCCAATATGTTTAGGTATGAGTTAGAATGGTTTAGAGTGAAGAAAAACATGATTTTTGGGTTCTGGTTCGACAGTAACCGGTTACCCTATATAGAGTAACTAGTTACCCTTTGAAAAATGACGTTTCTGGACTGTTTTTGATCAAGTAACCGGTTACCCATTATAGAGTAACCGGTTACCACTGTTGTGCAAAAATACAGAATTTAAAAAGGGCGTAACTTTTGAACCATAAGTCCGTTTTGGTCCCCGTTCGAAGCGTTGGGAAACTATTTAAATGCTCTATTTGATAGTGAAGTAAAAACATAGGTTTATACCATGGATTGATAAAATAAAAGTGAAAATGAATGAAGTAACCGGTTACCCTATACAGAGTAACCGGTTACCCAAAAGTGTCTCTAACTCTCATTTTGACTCTGTTTCAGAGTAACCGGTTACCCTATATTGAGTAACCGGTTACTAGTGTTATGTTTCAAAAAATATTTTAGAAAATTAATATCTTTCGAACCGTGCTTCCGATCGAGGTGTTCTTGGTACCGATGGAAAGCTATAAAAATATCCTACGGGATAAGAGTGAGAAGTATTGATTTTGATACCCGATTAAATGAATCGGAGGGAACCCGGAAGGGATGTTTTTTGTGATGTGCTATGAAATGGTAATCTGAGACCATGATTTTAACCAAGGATGCTTGGTAGAGGATAGTAGTGGCTTGTGTAACATCCCAATTTCGTAAGAATATTTATTTAATTTATTTAAATATTATATTCGTGAATTTCTGTGATTTTTGGTGTTTCGTGTCGATGTCGGTGTTTTGTGAAGTTTTGGTTATTTTAATTAAGTAATAGTATATAATATGAATATATTAGTATTATTATTAATTTAAAATAATATTAGAGGAATTGAGGGTAAAGGAGGAATTGAGGAGAATTAGGATTCATTTGTGGAGATCGTGAAAAATAAGGAGAAAGTGCAGAGCTCTGAGGAAAAAGGGAGAAGACGAGGATTTTCGTGAAGGTTTCCAAAGGCTCAAGAGAGAACTCATCGGATCGACAATCTAAGGTATGTGGAGTGATTGTCTTTCATTGTTTTCATTATAGGATTCGATTGATTGAAGTGGATGTTGGGAATTTTGGGGTTTTGAGGGTTTATGGGTTTGAGGTAAACTGATGACTTTGAGGGCATTTTGTGAGATCGATTGATAAAAGTCGAATTTAATCGGTAAAATAGATCTTTGGGGCAGACTTCCCCGTTGTTGTAGTTTTATCCCTGTGGTGAAGGATTTATGGAGTTTATATGAAGCTTGAGAGTTTTGAAGGTTTAGGGAAATTAAGGTTTCCCGTAGGGTCCTGAATCGACCTAACAGACGTAGGTTTTAGGCCTTTAAATCCTGTGATATATTAGAACTGTTATAGGGATGTTTTTGGGTCGATTGGGACTGTAATCGCAGGTACCTTGGAGGTTTGGGAGATACTGATGCGTAGCAGCGATTCCCTGCAATCGCTAGTTCGCAAAGCGAACGAAACACTCGCAAGGCGAATGTTCGCCTGGACTCGCAAAGCGAGTAGTGCAGCGAATGCGCGATATCTGTGATGATGCTGAGGGTTTTTCTAAGGTGTGGGGTCGTGGGTTCGCAAAGCGAAGGTCCCAGCGAAGGGATTCGTACAGCGAATGTGGTGGCGAGGAGAGGCAGAATGAGGGATGTTTTGGGATTCTGGGATTCGCTGGAGCTTCGCAAAGCGAAGGTCTCAGTGAAGGTGTTCGCACAGCGAACTGCTGCTGTTTGTGAAATTTGTTTATGATGCTGTGATGTTCTGAGATTTTGGTGCTGTGATACTTCTGATGTTTTACTATGGTGTTCTTGATGATATTGAGATGATGAGCTGTGATGTTTTGATGAATATGTGATGACATGACGTATATGAGAACTGATGAATGATGATGCACATTATGATGTTTACATGATGATGATGAATATTTGACGTTTGTGTATCATACATTCATATGCATACTCTGTGACGACGCTTCATTCCCATTGTGCGGATATGAGGTAATTATGACGTGCTCCGGTTCCAAATGCGGGATCCTGGTGTCCATCCTTTGTGACGATTGGTACCACATGCATGCGTCTTGTTATGCATTGCATCTTATGTGACATTGGTGAATTGTGATATAGTGTTTCCTGATGTTTTCCTTGATGATGACCTCGATGATGTCGTTTATGAAGATAATGCCATTTTATGTATATCTTGTTTTATAATGATTATTATGAATTGTGGTTACTCACCCTGCCTGTTTGAATGTTGCCTCCACGCGGGTAACGTGTAGGTGATCAGGTTTAGCTGTGGATGCTTTCGAGGACTTGAAGTTTATTTGCTTTTGGTCGATTTAGAGGGTCTTGCTCTGATAGTGTAACATCGGGTTGGGATCCTTTGAGTCGAACTATGTTGTTTCCTTATTTTGTTGTTATTTGACGATATGGTTTTATTTTGATTATTATGATGTTTGTTGAAAACCTTTTAATTGAGAATTTTGAGTTCCGCTGCCATGTGAAGGCTTTTGAGTTATTTTGAGGAAAAATCCCTTTGTTTACAGGGCAAGCGTGTTATTTTGATTTAATGAGAAATGTGCACCCTTTGAGGTGATTTTTATGCCTTACTCTGATTATTTAAGTTGTTTCTGCTGCAACATTATTGGGGGTAGAAAAGGGTGTTACAGCTTGTATGCCTTAAAAATGTGTGTGAACTACTATGTGGTTATGTTTGACATATTATGCTATCATGTGGGTTTTATGATTGATATTGTAATATGCTTGTCTAATATCATTGTTAAGTATGAATGAGAGAATATGCATGTTAAAATACGAAATAGGTAGAGTGAGGAAACTTTACCCAAAACAAATGGCATAGTTAAGATTGTTATAAATCTAGGTTGTGAATAGAATTGTGATAGAAACTCTGGATGGCGACGCTCGTGCATTCATTGACGAGTTCTGGCCTAGAGTAGATAAACTCTGGATGGCGACGTTCGTGCATTCATTGACGAGTTCTGGCCTAGAGTAGATAAATTCTGGATGGCGACGCTCGTGCATTCATTGACGAGTTCTGGCGTAGATATGTAACTAGGTCTTGGTAAAGGTTTGAATGACACAATGCTTAGACATCGATATAGAAGAGTGTCTTTGTTAAGTAGTTGTTGGTGGAGGATTGTAGTCCTCCGGTTTGTTGTTTCCCTTAATAAATATTAGTGACCCGTGTTTAATCCTATGGTGTAGGATGGCCGGAGAAAGTATTTATTAAGTATGTATCCCTTAATAAATATTAGTGACCCGTGTCGAGATCCTCTGGTGTAGGATGGCCGGGGAAATTATTTATTAAGTAAGTAGCCGTGACCCGTGTCGAGATCCTCTTGTGTGGGATGGCCGGGGAAAGTTGCTCAGTGGGTGGTATTAGTGACCCGTGTCGAGATCCTCGGGTGGAGGATGGCCAGGGAAAGTACCATAGTGGGTGGTATTAGAGACCCGTGTCGAGATCCTCTGGTGTAGGATGGCCGGGGAAAGTACCATTTGTAGGTAACCTGACCCGTGTTTAATCTCCTGGTCCGGGATGTCTAGGGAAAGTTATCTACGTTAAGGATCCGTGACCCGCGTTTAATCTCCTTGAGCGGGATGTCCGGGGAAAGATTCCTTAACTAGTTGTCGTTTTGTGTGTTACGCGATTGTTCTCTAGTGAGAAATGTTTGAACTCAAGGTCTAGTTCCTTTCCCCCGACTTGAGTTAGGCTAAGGTAGAAGCTTGTAAAGCCGAGAGAATCTATAAGATAGGGAACTCACTGAGATTTGATGTATCTCACCCCACTATCGTTGCTATATTACAGGTATTTGCAGGTTTGATTTACAAGTGGAGCTATGCTTGAATGTTTCAAGAGAAGCTTAGTTGAGCTTTTTCCGCTGTGTATTATTTTGTTGTATACAATTGAGGATGTTGTATATTGATCTTAGATTTTATATTTTTGTGCTAGTTTCCATGACTTGTGCCATATGTTGTATTTATGTTTTATGAATGGACAAGTATGTGAATTTGGCCATTAGGCACTTTTGATGTGTCAGTACCAAATAAAAACACTTGTATGGTATTATTCTAGATAAATATTATACAGGGCGTTAAAGTTGGTATCAGAGCCTGGTCGTGTCCTGGACCTAGCCTTGAAACATCATAATTAAATCTATTCTTGCCTCTTAAGTGTGTCTTGCCAGCATGAAACTTAATATTATACTATGTAGTGTTGTGCCTGATCAACCTAATACTATGTATGTGATATGTAGAATCATGGTTGAGCGACCACGAGGACTCCGAAGTGTTGTAGGAACTTGTGCTGTGAGGGTAGGCTCAAGCCAAGAGTTAGTAGTGAGGAGTTTTGGTCAGCTCAGTGAAGTTTTAGTAGAAGTTGTGATTTGGGTAGCCTGGAATTAAAGAGTAGTGTGTTGTTCCAGCAATCCTTTAGAATGGATGGAGTCTGAAAGTTAAGGATCTCTATTGGACGACTGGTTAAGGTATTGAGGAATATGTAAAATCGCTAGTAGAGATGGATTGGCTATTAGTATGGATAAGAATTTCAAGTAATCTCATTCCGTGAAAAGGAAAAGTTGTTTTGTGGAACGTGTGACGTAAGGTCCGGAAGTGAGATAGTTATTGGTGTTTCTGTTTCTAAAGTCGCTATAGTGTCTTGAATGGACGAGAGTACCTTAAGGAATGTGCTCGGAACAATGTCTTCCAACTGGTTACAAGTTGAGAGTTAAGGACGTTCGGCTTTTGTGGGAACCTAAAGTAGTAGAGGAGTGTGTGAAGGAACACGAGGATGTGTTTACATGCTTCAAGTGAAATAAGTGTACGCCGGACGTAGAGTACGAGATAAATTGTGTATTTTTAGTTATGAAGGGGGGGGGGGGGGTAAAGTTTAGGATAATACTTCAGGTTTTCTGTTTTCAGTAAGAGACCAATTTGGAATTTGTTAACTTACCCAAGGAACAGTATAAGGTATTGTGTTGGATAAAGTTTGAACTTTATTTAGTAACGAAAAGTGTAGTGATACAGACCGGAAGAAGCGTGTGTTAAGGAATAGAGTAAGTATCTGGGATTTAAGGAAATTTTAGTAAGATGGTTTTATATTTGGACCTAAGAGGATTACAAAGGAAAGCGAAGTAAACGCGGTGTGGAAAGCGGTATCGATGGTATGTTATGAGGAAGTGACAACGGAGCGTATTTCAGACGAATGTGTGATAGAATCCTTAAGATGTTGTTGAAACTAAAATTCAGGAAGTGTAATCACGGATGGTTTACCTGTGAGGAGCCTGTTAGTATGACGTGGAATGAGAAAGTTACACCTTGGTAATAAGAACAAGCGTAGTAGTAGCACCGTAGTCACAAGTGTACGTGATGGATTCTTATTCTTGAGACAAGTGTGAAGGGACATACTTTGTGGAATAGTGAATATTGTATTTTAAGAAGTACGATTGTGGTAAAACAACGAGAAGCAAATAAGGACTTATTACGGACTAAGTGGAAGTCATGGAACAATTTTTTTTACCGGAAGGGTTTTGTAAATAGTTGATGTGAATTGTCGGTTGCGAATCTTCCATTGAGTAATTAGGTGTAGGTATGGTGTGCAATGGATAGTGGATGGTAAGAAATTCCGGTTAGTGTGTATGAAGTGATGGAAAAGGTTCTTCAAGAGGATGCATTGCCCCGATTTATTTTCGAGTGTAGAGAAACTTCTGTATTTGTGAATAATCGGAGTATTGGGAATCTACCTTTTGTTGGACTAAGAACGTTGTGGTGTTATTTCTCACCAAGGAATTCAAGTGAGAGAACAAGGTTGAGTGCTAACATTTTATGTCCATCGCTTTTGTGGTATCGTGTAATGGTTGTGTGTTGGGTTTTGCTTATGGACGAATTAAGTTTGAGTTGTGGCTAAAACCCTAGAATGTCGTCATTATTGACTTCCCGCTAGCGTAGTTGTATGAGCAGAGAATGAACTATCCCGCTGAAGATTCGAAGTGTGACCGCGTCAGAATTTGGAATTTTTCCTTGTCACTTGGTTGAAGTGTGCCGTCTGAATGTTTTGACCTTGTAGGTTTTACCTTGAGTTGATCATGGTTAGTGAATGTTATATAAGTTAAAAGCCACGAGTTGAGAATGATATTGTGAGTTAGAACAAATCGGACTGATGGTTTGAGTGGGGATGGCTTTGAGTTAAGAAGAAACTATTTTTTTTTATTCTGCAGCAGTGTTAACTGACTAACGCAACGTGGTTAACCGATTAACACGTGCATGAAAGGTGTTATATGTTGAATTTTGAGAAGTTAACCGATTACATCAAACGGGTAATCGATTAACATGTGTGTAAATTGTGAAATCCCTTAGGAACCATCATCTGTGTTTTGTTACCTTATGTTACTCCGAGTGGAGAGTATTGTGCGAAGGTAAACGGGATTGCAAGTAAATGAAAGACGGATTTATGTTTTGAAATCGGAACTTGTGGATTGGTGAGTAGTATAGAAACTCACAATTGTGCTTTGGGATGGTTTAAATTTTTGGTAGTGGTGACTCGCGAATGATGGAAGGTTCTTAATGGTGTTACGTTGTTATTGGTTGAAATCTCGTGTCGACAGAGACCTTGAGTGAGTCGGAATTTTCGTAAGGAGAATTTTTATGGAATGTGGTAATCAGAACCAAAAGTTATTGGGCTACTTTGGATAAATTGTTTCGAGCCTTAATGGATTTTGAAGTTTGTATAGGTTATGGTAGTAGCGTGTAACTCCTGTGCTTTATTGTCTAGAGAGTGTTGGATCGACGTTATAATATTGTGTGTTGGCAAAGAAATTGTTCTACCATAGGACGTCAGTAAGTTACTTGTACCATTGATTAGTAATGACCCAAGTGGATAAGTGTGTTATTCACCAACTGTGGGCTACTTGGCAGTGATTGAGAATCTGTGGTGTTCCAATGTTAGAATTTGGGTTACCCAGTGGAAGGTGACAGGCGAAAGAGTTAAGTCAGAATAATAAGAATTTAGAAGGATAATTGATTTTAAGTATGGAAATAAGAAGATCTTGTTTTAAGTGTGTTACCTTTTTGGTGTGACACAAAAGAAAGGAAATATCAGATTTAATGAGTACCGTGTACAACATCAGACCAGATGGAACTAGTAAAGAAGTCGTTTGACTAATTATGAAGTGGTTTTGGACATTGAAAGATTTATGAAAAGATAAATCGTTAATGATGGCATGAAGTTAAGAAATCATCGAATTACCTCGTGAGAATTTGATGAGTGTTGTTATCCTGAACCAAGATAAGGTGATATGACCTTGTTGTGACTCAGTAGGGGAATGTGGAATGGTACATTCTTTCCGAGGTAGGATGCGACCAAGTCTCTTTCTATGAAACAACATATGAATTTTGGGAAAAGTAAGTTGAAAGTTAACCCAATATTGGAATAAGAATATGATTAAGGACGTGAAGTTTGATAATTTTGAAAACAAGGATTTTTGGTCAGTGAAGTTAAGTTGGAAATTGAGTACGTCAAAGGTTTTAACCGAGGTAAAGTTAAGTGTGGATCTAAGACAGTGATATAAGTTGCGGTTGTTGTCGAGTAGAGGAAATCCGGGGGCGAATTTCAATTTAAGAGGGGAGAGTGTAATACCCCATATTTATCTAAATGTTCAATTAGACATCAGGTGAGATCAGATGATCTTTTGTGTGCTCTATCTTTGGTAAATTGGATTAACGGAATCCTCTAAGTGCTCAAAGTATGGTTAAATGGGATCAATAGAACAACTGTTGAACTCTGAAGAGATCAATTATTTTAGTTCAAGAGAGTATATTATGGTAACTCTAATAATCGATCAATTGGTGTGAGACGATAAAATATCAATTGAAGATATTTTACTCTATTGGATTATATTAAATAATAATAGTATTATATATATATATATATATATATATATATATATATATATATATATATATATATATATATATATATATTTGCAAAGAGAAGATAGTAAAGAAGAAGAAGAGAAAGGAAAGAAGAAGGAAAAAAAGAGAAAGAAGAGAAAGGAAGAGAAGAGGGAAAGAGGAAGAAACTTGGGAAGAAGATTGGATCCTTGTTCTTCATCTTCATCAACCTCCTCTTCGATTATCAGGTGGGTTCTAGTTAGAAACTCTAAGTTCTAGAAATTCATAATGAACTTAGGTTAGATTGAGAGAAAATGATTAAACGGATAAATCAAGGAAATCTAACTGATGAAACGCGATATAAAATGCGTAGTATAGTCGGGTTATGTGTGGATTGAACCTATCATACTTGTTTTGATGTCCCAATATGTTTAGGTATGAGTTAGAATGGTTTAGAGTGAAGAAAAACATGATTTTTGGGTTCTGGTACGACAGTAACCGGTAACCAGTTACCCTTTGAAAAATGACGTTTCTGGACTATTTTTGATCAAGCTACCGGTTACCCATTATAGAGTAACCGGTTACCACTGTTGTGCAAAAATACAGAATTTAAAAAGGGCGTAACTTTTGAACCGTAAGTCCGTTTTGGTCCCCGTTCTAAGCGTTGGGAAGCTATTTAAATGTTCTATTTGATAGTGAAGTAAAAACATAGGTTTATACCCTGGATTGATAAAATAAAAGTGAAAATGAATGAAGTAACCGATTACCCTATACAGAGTAACCGGTTACCCAAAAGTGTCTCTAACTCTCATTTTGGCTCTGTTTCAGAGTAACCGGTTACCCTATATTGAGTAACCGGTTACCACTGTTATGTTTCGAAAAATATTTTAGAAAATTAATATCTTTTGAACCGTGCTTCCGATCGAGGTGTTCTTGGTACCGATGGAAAGCTATAAAAATATCCTACGCAATAAGAGTGAGAAGTATTGATTTCGATACCCGATTAAATGAATCGGAGGGAACCTGGAAGGGATGTTTTATGTGATGTGCTATGAAATGGTAATGTGAGACCATGATTTTAACCAAGGATGTTTGGTAGAGGATAATAGTGGCTTGTATGCCTTAAAAATGTGTATGAACTACTATGTGGTTATGTTTGACATATTATGCTATCATGTGGGTTTTATGATTGATATTGTAATATGCTTGTCTAATATCGTTGTTAAGTATGAATGAGAGAATATGCATGTTAAAATACGAAGGGTTAAATAAGTAATAGATCCCTGAAAATAACCCAACATTCAAGTTTAGTCCCTATAAAAATTTTCTTCAAGGTTTGGTCCCTCTAATGTTTTCCGTTTCCAAATGTAGTCCCTTCCGTTAGTTTTCACTAACGGAGGGTGACATGGCATGCCATGTGTGCTGAAATCCATTGCCAAGTGTGTATCATTTGGTTGACCAGTCAAAATGTATAATTCTTTAATTCATTCTCAGCTGCCTTATACGTTTGGCTTCTTCTTCTTCTCCTCATTCACGAACAAATCCCTAAACCCCCAATTCTTATTATTCTCTCAATCTTGTTTGTATTTATTTTTTCCATTAAGATTCGTGATGTCTACATCTTCTAGGCTCAGCAAGGTAGTTTCACGTCACTCCAAGAGTTTAATCATTGATGTTAGTACTTCTATCACTTTTTTCTGTATTTCCTTTCCTTTTTAAGGCGTGACTCCTTAATGTCAATGTACAGTTGTGCAACGCATTAGCATCCTTGCGAAAGTATGGGGACACATTGAAAATTATCAATCGCACTCTAAGATTAGCTCATACTTTTCTGTCTGCTGAGAAAATTGAGAAACTTCGCTCTCTTGGAGTTCGTAAGTCCTGAACGTTTACAATATTGTACTTCCTTCTAGATTGATTTTATGCTTCTAATTATTCTTGTTTCAAGAAATCAAAACAAAAAAAAATGATGGATTTACTGCGTGTTTGTTTGTTTCCCCTTCTTTAGTTTTAGATATTTTGAAGAGAGAAGTTAATTAGTTGTTCTAGGGTGGGAAAATGCATATCTTGCTGACAAAGCAGTTTTATGTTCACAGAAATGGCATACAAAACCACAGATCCTAAACAAGGTTTTAATTGTGTAAAACGCATTGTTCAGCAAAATGCGCAGAGTTCTGCAGCTTGGAATTGCTACTACAAGGTCATATCGAGGTAAATTTGTGGTTGCGATGAACCTAACTTTTGTTAGGCTCCTCAATTTGCTTTAATTTGCTTTTGCTGTATAACAGAGTTATCGCCTAAAGTAAAAGTAGAACCTAGATGTTATTTAAATTTGTTTACTTCTTTTATCCTGGAAGCCATCATCAGTTTACTATATGTAGCCATCATCAAGATGCAGCAAGGAAGTACCTTGAAGCTTATAAACTTTTACCTGAGAATCCATTAGTTAATCTTTGTGTTGGTATGTTGTTTCATTTCATGCTGTTTTTGTATAGTGCTTTCTTAGCCAAGAATAAGTAGAAATTGGACTCTTATTCATCACTGTTTCTTAGGAACGGCCTTGATCAACTTGGCGCTGGGTTTCAGACTTCAAAATAAGCATCAGTGTCTCGTACAAGGTCTTGCATTCCTCTACAATAATGCTAGGATCTGTGAGAACAATCAGGTTTGTTCATGAACTTCTTGTGCCAATCTGCTGAAATTTATACCTTATGGATCCTTGAATTCATGGAGTCATTTTCAATCAAATATGAATAAATACACATTAAAATAACTGGAGTATCTTATCAGATAAAAAAACTTACTACTGGTATATACATTAATTTCTGACTTTATTCATTAATAAGGTGAAGCTGAAGTAATTGATTGCTAAACCATGCAGGAATCTTTATTCAACATAGCTCGGGCATTCCATCATGTTGGCTTTGTAACACTGGCAGCGATGTACTATGAGAAGGTGATTGCTATTAACGAAAGAGACTATCCAATTCCACCTAAATGTAATCAGTATAGCATTCTATACAACATGAAGTATTTTGCTAGTTGTGTTTTGAGGGTTATCATTTACTATCTACAAGTTTCATCATGCAAGTACTACTATAACAGGGTGAAGTGTTTTTTTACAAGCAGTTTCTTTTTGGTTGTTTTAAGCTGGTTGATCTTTAGGCAAAAAAAGCTATTTATGATCATGACCCAAAAATATAATTTCACATTGTTTAAATTAGCTAGAGATTAGCTATGAATTAGCTACAAAAATGCTGTGTTTAAATTAGCTAGAGATTAGCTAGAAATTAGCTACAAAGTTGCTGCAAATTAGCTACAATTTTTGGATTCAAATATGATATAAATATTAAAAAAAATAAAATTGAAACAATTGCCACGTGGCATACATGTCAGCAATTTTTGCCATGTTGGCATTGCCACATGTAAGCCACGTCATTAAAAAATTTCCACATGGCCTGCCACATCATCCTCCGTTAGTGAAAACTAACGGGAGGGACTAGAGTTACAAACGGAAAACTTTAGGAGGATCAAACCTTGAAGAAAATTTTTATAGAGACTAAACTTGAATGTTGAGTTATTTTCAGGGACCTAATACTTATTTAACCCAAATACGAAATAGGTAGAGTGAGGAAACTTTACCCCAAAACAAATGGCATAGTTAAGATTGTTATAAATCTAGGTTGTGAATAGAATTGTGATAGAAACTCTGGATGGCGACGCTCGTGCATTCATTGACGAGTTCTAGCCTAGAGTAGATAAACCCTGGATGGCGACGCTCGTGCATTCATTGACGAGTTCTAGCCTAGAGATGTAACTAGGTTTTGGTAAAGGTTTGAATGACACAATGCTTAGACATCGATACTAGAAGAGTGTCTTTGTTAAGTAGTTGTTGGTGGAGGATTGTAGTCCTCCGGTTTGTTGTTTCTCTTAATAAATATTAGTGACCCGTGTTTAATCCTCTGGTGTAGGATGGTCGGGGAAAGTATTTATTAAGTATGTATCCCTTAATAAATATTAGTGACCCGTGTCGAGATCCTCTGGTATAGAATGGTCGGGGAAAGTATTTATTAAGTAAGTAGCCGTGACCCGTGTCGAGATCCTCTTGTGTGGGATGGCCGGGGAAAGTTGCTTAGTGGGTGGTATTAATGACCCGTGTCGAGATCCTCGGGTGGAGGATGGTCGGGGAAAGTACCATAGTGGGTGGTATTAGTGACCCGTGTCGAGATCCTCTGGTGTAGGATGGCCGGGGAATGTACCATTTGTAGGTAACCGTGACCCGTGTTTAATCTCCTGGTGCGGGATGGCCGGGGAAAGTTATCTACGTTAAGGATCCGTGACCCGTGTTTAATCTCCTTGAGCGGGATGGCTGGGGAAAGATTCCTTAACTAGTTGTCATTTTGTGTGTTACGCGATTGTTCTCTAGTGAGAAATGTTTGAACTCAAAGTCTAGTTCCTTTCCCCCGACTTGAGTTAGGCTAAGGTAGAAGCTTGTAAAACCGAGAGAATCTATAAGATAGGGAACTCACTGAGATTTGATGTATCTCACCCCACTATCGTTGCTATATTACAGGTATTTGCAGGTTTGATTTACAAATGGAGCTATGCTTGGATGTTTCAAGAGAAGCTTAGTTGAGCTTTTTCCGCTGTGTATTATTTTGTTGTATACAATTGAGGATGTTGTATATTGATCTTAGATTTTATATTTTTTTGGCTAGTTTCCTTGACTTGAGCCATATGTTGTATTTATGTTTTATGAATGGACAAGTATGTGAATTAGGCCATTAGGCACTTTTGATGTGTCAGTACCAAATAAAAACACTTGTATGGTATTATTCTAGATAAATATTATACAGGGCGTTACACATCTTCGGCGACGTCCCACATTTTAGTTTCCTCTTGATGATATTAGGGAGTGCTCCTTGATAGAAGTGGAAGGTTACTATGCATATATACTAAAGTTTTCGCTCGATGTGGTGCTATCTTGCTTCTCTTCAAAGAATGGATAAATAAATATGTGCTCTAATTTCTTTCAACACAAACAGCAGTGGAATATGAAAGAATAAAGAATCCTAATCGTGTTGATTTTATAGTGGAGAAGTGGAATATGAAAGATAAAAATTCCTTTTTTTTTTAAAAAAATTGAATTTTTTTAGTTTAATTCTTAAATTTTGAGTTGGACCGTGTCCTTTATTTGAAATAAGGTGTCATATCTGTGTCCGTTGTGATTCAAAATTATTTTTGTGTTGGACACTTCAAAAACGTGTCAGATACGTGTCGTACGTGTATCCGTGTCGGACACGTGTCTGACACGGCGACACACTGTGTGAATGGCGTGTCGGAGTTTCATAGGTCATCCCTAACCTACTACCACAGAGTTCTACCAGAGACATCTCTGCGTCAGTGATCTACGATCTAAGAATCTCCTCCTAGCGGTACTCATTTCCCCTCTTGGTACTTTTTCCCTATCGGATTCTTTCCTAGATTAAATTAATCACATTCGGTTCAAGCAGGATTTACGTCTTTTGATTCATAAAATAAACACGGATTAACAATAATAATAACAATAAACATAAATCATAAATAGTATGTTAATAAGAAATCATACCTCTTGCTAGCAATAAGGAATTAGGAGCAAGTAATTTAGTGTGTAATTTTGTAAGTTTTAGAGTAAAGGGTAATGGAAAGCATTCTTGGTTGCATTGCATAGTTTTATATTGGCTTAATACCCTTTTTGGTCCTCTACCTATGACTCGGGGTCCATTTTCGTCCTCTTTCTTTTAAAAGTTCCAAGTTGGTCCCTTACGTTATCTAACAGAATCAATTAAATCCTTTCCGTCAAATATTAGTAATAGTGTTAGTAATAAGTGACGTGGCAGCTGAGGTGGCATAATTTTTTTTATTATTACATTTAATAATTAAATGTTTTTATTTATTTTAATTTATTTATTTTGAAAATCAATTTAAATTAATTGTTGCAAATTGTAATATAAAATTTTTGGGCCAAAGGCCCAAGTTCTTTGGAGTAGGAGCCCAATAGTCAAAATTTGTTATTACATTGTGAACAAATCCTTTATATAAACACTCAATTTTATTGTTCCAATTTCAATGTGGGACTTGAGTTAATGGAAATATGAATAGCAAACCCATGAAAATAAAAATAAATCATCAACCTATTACAAAATGATTACCATTGATTTAGGTGGAAGATTGGACTTGAACTTAGCACGAACAATACCACTGTTACCGTGAGGTCTAGTAACCTTGCCCCATAAACAACGGTAATGGGTACCATTTTTCTTCACCTTAGCCTTGTAAATATAGGCCATTTTCTTTCCAGCATACCACGCTACTTCTTCCTTGGTGTTCACTCCCTCAATTTGAATCAGTGATGTGTTTGGGTACTGGCTTGATTTGGATCTAAATCACATAAAAACATCAATCGCTGATGAACCTCTCATTCTCGCTCCCTCAATCGCTGATTTCTCTCTCGGAATGCGATGTTGTTGTGGTTACGACGAGGCGTGATAAGCGTTGCTCACATGGTGATGGTCTTTGGTTGTGATTTTTTAGGATGAAAAGTTGGAGGTAGAAGAGTTTCAATGGTGAGGAGTTTGAAATCAGAAAGTTTATTTCCTTTTCCTTGTTCGTGTTTTTGTTACTACTGAAGCTTATTTTGGTTATTTTTGTTACAATTGAAAGGGTACCTTCCTTATATAGAAGTGGAAGGAAGATTCTAGGGACAATGCATTATTGTCTTTACAAAAAGAAAAAGCTAAAGTCCTATTTACTTTAAGACTTTCCTAACAAAGACAAAAGACTTTACATAAATATCTTACTGTACAAGATAAAAAGTTGAAAGGGACAGGCTCCCTTATCTTAGCCTTGTAAATCAGGATTACCTTTACTTAACTCTGAAGGGTCAAGTAACTGTTTCCTTAATGCATGTCTCTTTCTGCCTTTTTCTTGTCGACAATAATTTCTTTAAAAAGAAATTATAGGATCATAGACCTATCTTGAGAAGATCCAGATGATCCGGGTCTTTTTATCCATGAAGAGCTTCTTTTCTTGTAGGCCTCCACCAATTTTGGGCTTGAATGTTGTACGTCAAATGGGAAGAAAAAATTTATGGCAATTTCTGAATTGCAGTAAATTTTTCCTAACTTGTCTTCTCTTACCAAATTTCTTTCTTCTATTTTAATTTTGGACCAACCAAACTCATCTGCAATGATTTTGGCTCATGCAATTTCAACCTGTTGAGATAGATCCTCCAAATGGATAGTCTTGGGACCTGAGTTTTGTATTTGAAAATCTTTATACTCGGTGTCAATGTCTTTAAAATATATCCAAATTAAATGGAAACTTGGATAATTAAGTTGAAAATCTGGGTACAAAGATGTTATTTCTAACTTGGCTTTTTGGGGAAATTCTAGAATTATGGTTTCTAATGTATCCGCCAAAAACTGAGGTAAATATGGTGAAAAGTCATATAGTGGTGGGACATTGATTGTGCTAAGGAGTCCATGTTTGAGTAATGTGTTCAAGTTTATTACGTACTCCCTATATTTAAATGGTTTGAATGTGGGTAGAGAGAATTTTGCCTACCTTATAGCAGAATCTAGTTGGAATTGCACTCACCTTCTTGACTTTCTGGACAGTCTTCAAACATGCTTTGGCAAATTTTATAATTATTGTGAACAAATGCCCACTCAGTAGAAATTCCATTGTGTATGATTTGATTATTGAAAATCTGTGCAAGTGCTTCTTGGAGAAGGACAAAAGTTTTTAATCCTAATTCCTCTTCCAAAATTTTAGGTTGCACAAGGATTACTGGTTTTCCTAAATTTATCAAGCTTGTACTGGTCTTTTGGATTTTTGTAGAAATTAAAGTATCACTAAAAGATTTTTGGTCCTTTTGTGGGGTTTGAGGTCTTAAGGAAATCTATTTCCCTTTATCCTTAGGAACAATTTTTTGAATTTCTTGTAAAAAATCTTGATCACCAAAATTTTCCAAATGTTTTAGGTAATCTTGATACTTAAGAACTTTAGGCGAGATAATAATATCTTTCCTACAACTCTTAATTATTGTATCTATGGCCTTTTGAATGTCATAAAAACCTTTATACAGAGACTGACCATATCTTAGAAAAAGTTTAATTTCTTCAATTAAAAGGGCCATTTCTTCCCAGTCTAAATATACTCCAGCTTTAGGGCCGGCGAATATTGTGTAGCAAATAAATGGTTTTTTTGCTAAAATGTCTTCCAGTAGAGAGATAGGATGCTAAAGCATTTATCACTGCTACCTTCTTACTATTACCTTGGGTGGTAGTAGAAAGATTCCAAATGTTGTCAAGAAGACATAGTTCTTCTTCTTTGAGTTGATTTCTCAAAGGTGTTTTGAATTGTTCTTTCTCAGGAAATGTCTTTAATTTAGTAATGTCGAAATCAATGACCTTTCCAGCCATTTGAGATATCTGAATGAAAAATGTCTTAATTTCTTGAAATGTCTGAAATTTTTTCTTTTCCTGGAACAATCACGTAAGATTATTAGTCATGTAATAATTTCCTAGATATTAAATCTAGTATTTTATTATCTTTTCCTTTAATGTGTTCCCATTTTATCCTAATGTTTAGGAAAAATTCTCTGAATTTCAGCCATCTATTAGAAGTTAATTTTTCTCATTTTTAGTGTCGGTAAATTTTACAATTGCTTCACAATCTATTCTAATTGTAATTTGTTTTTTCGACAGAATAAATAAAGCAAATTTTTCCAACACTTAAATAATTGACAAAATTTCATAATCTAAGGATGTTAAGTATCCTTTTTCTTTAAAACTTCCTGAGGTGTATCTACAAAATTTTTCTAATGATTTTGAAGAAAACTCATTAGGTTTTTTGATTAATATTCCTCCCCATCCTAATTCACATCCATCAGTTTCTATACTCAAATAGTCTGACTCTAATGGCAAGGCTAAGGGTTCTAATTTCGTAATTTCTTCTTTTAATTGCTGAACAATTTTAATGTCTTGATCATTGAATTTTCTAACACCTTTTTGCTGTGCCTTATTGTATAAGGGGGAAGTCAGTTTAGACAGATTTTTGAAATAAGGTCTGACATAATTTACTAATCCCAAAAAGGATTGTAATTGTTTTAATTCTTCCAGTTTATCTGGAAATTCTAAAAATTTTCTTGATATATGAGGCTGTAATTTGATAGTTCCATTACCTATCTCTGCCCCTAAAAAAGAAATTTAATTTTTTTCAATTTCAATTTTGTTTTTGGAAATGATTAAACCATGTTTTTCGAATAAAGAAAAAATTATATATAAATGTTGTATGTGTTCTTTTTCTGATTTAGAGAAAACAAGAACATCATCAATATAAAAACAAGTGAAGTTATAACAATCTTTAAAAATGTCATCCATCATTCTTGGGAATATTTGTGGAGCATTTTTAAGTCCAAATGACATTACTAGCCATTCAAAAGAGTTTAGATCCACTTCATTTCCTTATCCTCCATTTATTCAAGTTTCTTTAATAGATTTTTGCCACGTAGAATTTAATGATTTGAATGGTCAAGATTAAAAACTAAAAAAATATTTTAATTAAATATGGACTATTGAAATCCTTTAATGTTTTTAACCATTGAATTAAATGCTTTTAACCATGTAACCTGTTTTTAATATGGACCATTGAAATCCTTTAATGCCACATGGCAAAGATATGTTAAATAAAATGGATTAAATGAGGGATAAGAAAATGGAGCAGATCCAAATTCCATTCAAAATATCCTAATGGACACGAAAAAGCTGTCCATTCAATGCTATCTTTATGCATTTTTATTTGCCAGAATCCCTATTTTAAATCATATTTAGAAAACCAGTTTTTACCTTGTATTTTATTAATTAATGTATCTTTGTCTGGAATACAATATCCATCTTCAAATGTATTGTCATTTAATCTTCTATAGTCAAAGACCATCCTTCATTGTCCTCTTTTCTTTTCTGTTTCTTTTTGGACAATAAAAGCAGGGGTTCTATGTCTAGAATTTGATTTTTGGATTATGCCTAGTTTTAAAAGTTGATCAATATGTACTTTAAATTCTTCTTGTTCCCAATTTCCATATTTAAAGTTGGGTGATTTATTGGTAATATCTGAGTTAACTATTTCTAATTTACACATAGTTTTATTCTTTTCCCAATATTTTGTGGGGTTTTCTCCTATTACTTCAATTTTTTCTAGTTTTTTAATTATTTGTTCTAAGTCATAATTTCTTATATTTTTAGTGAAATCAGTTGTGTCTATCAAATGTAGACTACTTTCAATTCCATTATTTATATCTAAGTCAAGATTTTCTAAAACAAAGTCTTGTTGTTCTATGTTTTTATATGAACAATCATTCTTATTTTCTTTGCATTTGCAAGAATCAGTCTCAATTTTTTGTGGTTTAAAGTTTGAGATAATGGGTATTATTGAACAATTTTTACTTGTTGTTACATAATCCTTGTTAATATTGATTTGTCCATAATTATGGAGAATAAAGTATAATCCCATAATAATAGGTATAGAACTATCCATTTTTCTAACCCAAATCTTTGGCCAAGGATAATAATCTGACCAGTAATTACAATTTGTCTGGAACTTCACCTGGATATTTTTAAATTGTGAGTCTGATAATAATCTCGTTCTGTTAAACTGTGTTGAATATGATGGTGTTACTTTGACAATTTTATTTTTTAATCCTTCTGGTATAACGTTTATATTTATAGTGGAGGAGGTTGCTCCACTGTCAACTATAATTGGTAAAGTATTTTCATAACCATGAATGTTAATTTTTGCCGGTATAATGATTTGTGTTAATCTGTCTTTATTACAAATTAAAGGTATTGGAATTTCACACGATATTTCATTATTATTAATAATATTAATTTCTTCTGGTGTTACTTTAGTTAATTTAAGATTTGTTTCAGTAACCCAGAATTTCCCTTTTTCAATAATTTCTACTAGTCTTTTAATAGTTATTTCTAGTTTATCAAGTCTAGTTTCGATTTTGTCAAACCTAGTTTCCAAATTATCTACTTTGTTTCTTAATTTTTCAAATTCTAATTTATCTATCCTATTTTTTGAATTTTTGTTAACACTTTCAGGCTTTTCTTGAGTTTTATTTTCTATATCAAAGTGTTTTTTAATACAATTTGAACAAATTTGTTTTAAACAAATTTGGCATTTCCACCTTTTACCAAAAGACGAAAACCAATTACACTTGAAGCATTTAATATTATCGCTTCCAGCTTTGTAATTCCAATTATGGTTACAATCTGGTACTGGGTTTTTTTGGCTCCATTAACTTATTTGAAAGTAATTTTTTTCAATTTTTCTAGCAAAATGTAATTATTATTAGTTTCATTTTCTAGGGGAATATCAATTTCTTCAGTTTCTATTCCTTCTAGAGAACAAATACTCCAAATTTCAGAATTGTCTGAAATATCTGAGCTATTCTAAAAATCTTCTTTTATGGTAGAGATTAGGTTAGATTCTCTTGTAAATAAATTCTGTTTGTTTGGGCAAACAGAAGATAAATGTCCTGGTTTGTTACAAGCAACACAAGTAATTGTAATTTTATAAGTCTTATTAGGATTGTATTTCCTAACATGTTTTTCCATGTTTAAATAAGGTTTCTTAGCGTTGGATTTTCTTAAATAATTTCTTTTAGTATAATTTTTCTTATATTTAGTTTGTTTGTTTTGAGATTTATCATCAGGATGTTTACCATATTATTGGGGAGTATAAATTTGTTTACAGAAACCTACATTTTTCTGTTTTAGTTCTTTTTGAATTTGGATATAAGTACATTTCTTTTTTAATTCAGAAATGGTAAACTGAATTCTTATTCCTATGTTATCAAATTCATCATTTACTTCTAGTTTTTTTTTTTTTCAATTTTCATGGATTTCTTGACCTAGGGGTCCTGGTAATTTAGTGAATAATCTTTCTCCTAATTCTTTAGAGAAATAATTTCCAGAAGTGCTTGCTAAAACATAAAAGTCTTGTAGGAATTCTATTACATGATTCCAATCATATAACTGAATTTGTTCTAAATCCCTCATAGCTTCTTTCTGTCTCATGGTTAATCCAACATTGGCATCTTTACCTGTAATAATTCTATGAATCAAATATGTAAAATTATAAATATTATTTCCTTGAGTTACTAATTCTGATAATTTTTCTGGAAAATTAGCTTTAAAAGCTTCCCAAGCTGCTCGAGCTATGTCTCCCAAATAATTTTCGGCAATCTTAATCATTTCTTCTCCTGTGGTAATATTGTAATGTCTACTTTCATAATCTCTAATTACCAAGGAAGTCCATTGTTCAATGTAAGTATCTAAAAGTTGCGGATGGATATTAGTAATGTTTAACATAACATGTTCATAACCATATAAATTAATTTCATTAGGGTTTCTTTTTCCTAATGTTCTTAAATTAGGGTTGTTGTTGGTATAGACCTGAACGGGTAACCTTGAAGGATGTCCTACGGAATAAACCATTTGTATCGGATTACTTCTAGGAAATCTAGATGTAGCAGAACCGCTAGATTCTTCATTTACAAATTTTTTTCTGAGTAATTTATTTCAGAAATTTCTTCAAATACTAATTCTCTTTTTAAATCAGAAATAATTTTCCTATATTCTTTTAATTCTAATCTTTCTTTTGCTAAATCCGTTATTTTTTCTGAGTGTTAATGAGCAAGGAAGCATAAAAATATGTATGAGCAATAATATGAGGAGGCTCAGCCTACCAATGAAAGATGTATTTAAATATGAGCATATATTTTGGAGGCTCGGCCTTCCAATATTATGATGCTGGAAATAAAGACTGGAATCAAATGAAAATTAATCTGTTTCATATCCATCTTCATCATAATTTATGTTGTTGTCAGAATTTCTTTCATCATTAAATTCAGTATTTCTATAGTTTCTATAACTTATAGCACAATTATAGTTAGTTTTCTGATGGTTTCTCATCATGTAATATACTTGTGAATGATCACCATAAAAATGTCCTTCAAATAGATCTAGGCAATGTGAAGTAGAGGTGAATTCGTTTAACTCCTTAACCAAACATTTTAATTCATGTTCATCAAAATCTTTCTCTAATGTTGCTTGTAAATCTTCTAAAATTATTTTTTTCTTGAAAGTAAGCAAATTTTAATTTTTTAAAAATTATTTTGACTAAGTCAGGATAAGTAAATTTCTTTAACAAATAAGTTATTTTTTCATCAAAACTTTGGATACAAATTAGATCCGATAATTTTTTGTTAGTATATGGTTCAGAATAATCTGTTCCAAAATAATTTGAAAAGTATCTTTGTGTTGTAAAATTAGAATTTTCTTCGTTGTTTTCCATGAGTTTTTATAACAGAAATTATTTTTATTAAAAATTGAGTTTAAAACCTTACTCCTTATTCACATTGCTATTTCAGAGTTTTTATGATTTCTTAAAAAGCTACCTATGATGATTAATGATTATTGTTAATCTTAGTGAATAGTCCATGTTTATTTAAAACCTCAACTTGTCATCCTTAACCTACTACCACAGAGTTCTACCAGAGACATCTCTGCGTCAGTGATCTACGATCTAAGAATCTCCTCCTAGCGGTACTCATTTCCCCTCTTGGTACTTTTTCCCTATCGGATTCTTTCCTAGATTAAATTAATCACATTCGGTTCAAGCAGGATTTACGTCTTTTGATTCATAAAATAAACACGGATTAACAATAATAATAACAATAAGCATAAATCATAAATATTATGTTAATAAGAAATCATACCTCTTGCTAGCAATAAGGAATTAGGAGCAGGTAATTTAGTGTGTAATTTTGTAAGTTTTAGAGTAAAGGGTAATGGAAAGCATTCTTGGTTGCATTGCGTAGTCTTATATTTATAATTGAAATGGCACCTTCCTTATATAGAAGTGGAAGAAAGATTCTAGGGACAATTCATAATTGTCTTTACAAAAAGAAAAAGCTAAAGTCCTATTTACTTTAAGACTTTCCTAACAAAGACAAAAGACTTTACATAAATATCTTACTGTACAAGATAAAAAGTTGAAAGGGACAGACTCCCTTATCTTAGCTTTGTAAATCAGGATTACCTTTACATAACTCCGAAGGGTCAAGTAACTGTTTCCTTAATGCATGTCTCTTTCTGCCTTTTTCTTGTCGGCAATAATTTCTTTAAAAAGAGATTATAGGATCATAGACCTATCTTGAGAAGATCCAGATGATCCGGGTCTTTTTGTCCATGAAGAGCTTCTTTTCTTGTAGGCTTCCACCAATTTTGGCCTTGAATGTTGTACGTCAAATGGGAAGAAAAAATTTATGGCAATTTATGAATTGCAGTAAATTTTTCCTACCTTGTATTCTCTTAACAAATTTCTTTCTTCTGTTTTAATTTTGGACCAACCAAACTCATCAGTAATGAATTTGGCTCTTGCAATTTCAACATGTTGAGGTAGATCCTTCAAATGGATAGTCTTGGGACCTGAGTTTTGTATTTGAAAATCTTCATACTCGGTGTCAATGTCTTTAAAATATATCCAAATTAAATGGAAACTTGGATAATTAAGTTGAAAATATGGGTACCAAGATGTTATTTCTAACTTGGCTTTTTGGGGAAATTCTGGAATTATGGTTTCTAATGTATCCGCCAAAAACTGAGGTAAATATGGTGAAAAGTCATATAGTGGTGGGACATTGATTGTGCTAAGGAGTCCATGTTTGAGTAATGTGTTCAAGTTTATTGTGTACTCCCTGTATTTAAATGGTTTGAATGTGGGTAGAGAGATTCTTGCCTTCCTTATAGCAGAATCTAGTTGGCAATTGCACTCGCCTTCTTGACTTTCTGGACAGTCTTCAAACATGCTTTGGCAAATTTTATAATTATTGTGAACAAATGTCCACTCAATAGAAATTCCATTGTGTATGATTTGATTATTGCAAATCTGTGCAAGTGCTTCTTGGAGAAGGACAAAAGTTTTTAATCCTAATTCCTCTTCCGAAATTTTAGGTTGCACAAGGACTACTGGTTTTCCCAAATTTATCAAGCTTGTACTGGTCTTTTGGATTTTTGTAGAAATTAAAGTATCACTAAAAGATTTTTGGTCCTTTTGTGGGGTTTGAGGTCTTAAGGAAATCTCTTTCCCTTTATCCTTAGGAACAATTTTTTGAATTTCTTGTAAAAAATCTTGATCACCAAAATTTTCCAAATGTTTTAGGTAATCTTGATACTTAAGAACTTTGGGCGAGATAATAATATCTTTCCCACAACTCTTAATTATTGTATCTATGGCCTCTTGAATGTCATAAAAACCTTTATACAGAGGCTGACCATATCTTAGAAAAAGTTTAATTTCTTCAATTAAAAGGGCCATTTCTTCTCAGTCTAAATATACTCCAGCTTTAGGGCCGGTGAATAATGTGTAGCAAATAAATGGTTTTTTGCTAAAATGTCTTCCAGTAGAGAGATAGGATGCTAAAGCATTTATCACTGCTACCTTCTTACTATTACCTTGGATGGTAGTAGAAAGATTCCAAATGTTGTCAAGAAGACATTGTTCTTCTTCTTTGAGTCTATTTCTCAAAGGAGTTTTGAATTGTTCTTTCTTAGGAAATGTCTTTAATTTAGTAATGTCGAAATCAATGACCTTTCCTACCATTTGAGATATCTGAATGAGAAATGTCTTAATTTCTTGAAATGTCTGAAATTCTTTTCTTTTCCTGGAACAATCACGTAAGATTATTAGTCATGTAATAATTTCCTAGATAGTAAATCTGGTATTTTATTATCTTTTCCTTTAATGTGTTCCCATTTTATCCTAAATTCTCTGTTTAGGACAAATTCTATGAATTTCAGCCATCTATTAGAAGTTATTTTTTTCTCATTTTTAGTGTCGGCAAATTTTACAATTGCTTCACAGTTGTTCTAACCGTAATTTGTTTTTTCGACAGAATAAATAAAGCAAATTTTTTCAACACATAAATAATTGACAAAATTTCATAATCTAAGGATGTCAGACCTTTTTCTTTAAAAGTTCCTGAGGTGTATCTACAAATTTTTTCTAATGATTTTGAAGAAAACTCATTAGGTTTTTTGATTAATATTCCTCCCCATCCCAATTCACATCCATCAGTTTCTATACTCAAATAGTCTGACTCTAATGGCAAGGCTAAGGGTTCTAATTTCGTAATTTCTTCCTTTAATTGCTGAACAATTTTAATGTCTTGATCATTGAATTTTCTAACACCTTTTTGCTGTGCCTTATTGTATAAGGGGGAAGTCAGTTTAGACAGATTTTTGAAATAAGGTCTGACATAATTTACTAATCCCAAAAAGGATTGTATAACGTTTATATTTATAGTGGAGGAGGTTGCTCCACTGTCAACTATAATTGGTAAAGTATTTTCATAACCATGAATGTTAATTTTTGCTGGTATAATGATTTGTGTTAATCTGTCTTTATTACAAATTAAAGGTATTGGAATTTCACACGATATTTCATTATTATTAATAATATTAATTTCTTCTGGTGTTACTTTAGTTAATTTAAGATTTGTTTCAGTAACCCGGAATTTTTCCCTTTTTCAATAATTTCTACTAGTCTTTTAATAGTTATTTCTAGTTTATCAAGTCTAGTTTCGATTTTGTCAAACCTAGTTTCCAAATTATCTACTTTGTTTCTTAATTTTTCAAATTCTAATTTATCTATCCTATTTTTTGAATTTTTTTAACACTTTCAGGCTTTTCTTGAGTTTTATTTTCTATATCAAAGTGTTTTCTAATACAATTTGAACAAATTTGTTTTAAACAAATTTGGCATTTCCACCTTTTATCAAAAGACGAAAACCAATTACACTTGAAGCATTTAATATTATCGCTTCCAGCTTTGTAATTCCAATTATGGTTACAATCTGGTACTGGGTTTTTTGGCTCCATTAACTTATTTGAAAGTAAATTTTTTCAATTTTTCTAGCAGAATGTAATTATTATTAATTTCATTTTTGTAACACCCATATATAATATAATACATCAAGCATCCATATCATACATGAATTCACGCTTTTGGTACTGAAATACAATAAGTCCCTAGTTAACACATTATACATATACATGCCCAAAATACCTAATACAAAAAACTATGGCATCATATATACAAGATGTTCTAACACTAATAACTAGATCAACTAATGATCTAAAAAATCTTCACAACGAAAGTCTTGCCACACAAAGCTACGATCCGTAAGGAAAAGTCAAATAACTTTGTCCTTACCCTTCGCCGAACCTGTAGTACCTGTGATGTAAACAACAACATGGGGTGAGATACATCAATCTCAGTGAGTTCCCTATCTTATACGTCCTCTCGGCTTTACAAGGTTCTAATAAGCCTAACTCAAGTCAAAAGGGAAGGGAAATGACTTTGAGTACTCACACACACACTATATGGATCCATGTTCATGATTCGCTTTAACTCACAATATCACTAATCGATAACCTCACCAAGGAATCCCCTTTTCCCGTCCGCTTCTACGTCTAGAAGTCGACCTGAGTCATGGATCCTTGTAACCTACTTGACATACGAATGGATTCAGATTCTACGGGCCATTAACCGTTATGAACCGTCACTTCACACGGGCCATTAACCGTCATAAGCATACGCTCCCAGAGCGCCATTCGTACTGCACGCGGGAATCAAACCTGCCAAGTAGTCATGCATATGTTTCAGAGGAGCTCGAGACTCATGAAACTGCAACTCAAGATAAACTGGTTACGATTACGTGATCACAAACACACAATTGCGATTGTATTCGACAATCACAAGGCCACATTCGCCTTAAGACCTCTTTGTCTTTTCTCAAACATAAACACAACAAAACATGATCCATACTAGTGTAACTATTTCTATACCATTCGGTAACAGACGCACGCCTCGGCCTCTCATGCACGAGCGTCGTCGTTACGTTATTCAACAATTTCCTAGCCGTTACTAGGTTCCAACATAGTTTAGGGTAATATTCCTCACTCTACCTAGTTCATACTTTTAACATGCATTTTGACTCACAATTAGGTTGAATAAATAATAGGACAAGCAAAACATATAATAATTGCACTATAGATTACATATATTAATTATCAATATTGCACCACTTCGGGTCTCCTCCGATTATTTAATCGGGCAATAAAACCGACATCTTTTACCGTCATCATAAAGATTATTTCCACAACTTTCTATTGATATCAAGAACACTCAAATCGGATAAGAGGATCAAAAGTTATAGAATTTACAAGGAAAGGGAACATTTGGAAAAGTCCCAGGAGCGCCCGGCGCTCCAACCATCGCCCGACGGTGTCCCCCTTCGCCTCTGCTTCGCCTGACGAAGCAGCGACGTAAAACCCCCAACCAAAACTTAAAAGAGTCAGCAGCATGACATGCTGCGACTCTTGGGCATCGCCCGGCGAAGCAGGGGCGCTGGCCTCGAACCGCCCGACGCTCTGAGCACCGCTCGACACTCCACACCAGAACAACCATGCTCAGCTGCGTTTTACTCTCGCTCCAAGGGTTAAAAAACCAATTTTCTCAACTCAAACATTATCAAACAGCACAACCAAGCATCAAAATTGTTCATAAGCATCATGTGATCATCCAACATAGTTTATACCGATTTTTAACCGTTAAATTTCATTGATTTGCAAAATTGTTCATTTCCTCACAAAATCCAACCTAACTCTAAAACCTCAAGAAATTCTACACTAAAGCATCTATCTAGAACCCACCTGGATTAGAAGATGATGATGAAGAAGCTGAGATGAAATGATGAAGAGTTGATGATCTTGAGCTCTTGGACTTCTCTTCTTTCCTTTCCTTTCTTTTCCCTTCTCTTTCTCATGTCCCAAATGTTTCTATCTTTGGAAATGAGAGGAAAAGAAATGATATAGAAAATATCATTTGTTAGTAATACTACTAAATGTCCAAATTAGCTCAAATACACCAAGTAATAAAACCTTAGAGTTAAAGAAATATTAATTTGATTTGCTATGAGCTCATCAGTTTACCCTAATTTATTTTATCCAAATAAATTCTCAGAGTGAACTGGAACCCAACTGATCAAACGAATACTATCCAGAGTAATTAATTTACGGGGTATTACATCCTCCCCCCTTAAATAGAAATTCGCCCACAAATTTAAAACAATTACCTAAATAGTTGGGGATAAACTTCTCGTATTTCGGATTCCAATTCCCAAGTTGCATCACCCGGATGCGTCACATCCCATTGCACCTTCACAAGAGGAATGTCTTTGTTCCTTAATACCTTTGTTTCTCTTCCCACGATACGGCTCGGTTGGGGTTCAAAAGTCAATTCGGTTTCTATTTCCACTGATTCCGGTAATACAGGTTGAAGAGGATCAGGAATAAACTTCCGGAGCTGAGATGCATGAAAAACATCGTGCATTTCTGACAGAGAGGGCGGTAAGGCCAACCTGTAAGGTACTTCACCAATCCTATCAAGAACTTGATACGGTCCCACGTATCTTGGACTTAACTTGCGTGACTTAAACGGTCATTTCAATCTCAATCTCGGAGTAACTTTCAAAAATACATGGTCACCTTCCTCAAATTCTAAAGGTCTCCGACGATTGTCCGCATAACTCTTTTGGCGATCTTGCGCTTGTTTAACTTTCTCGCGGATCATTCGAATCTTTTCCGTAGTCTCTTGGATAATTTTGGGTCCTAAAATTCTATCTTCACCAACTTCCACCCAACACAAAGGTGTTCTGCATTTTCTTCCATACAACGCTTCATAAGGAGCCATACCGATCCTCGCATGGTAACTATTGTTATACGAAAACTCAATCAACGGTAAAAGTTCCTTCCAATTTCCTCTACTTTCTAGCACACAAGCTCTCAACATATCTTCCACTATTTGTATTGTTCGCTCAGTCTGACCATCCGTCTGAGGATGATTCGACGTGCTCAAACGCAACTTCGTACCCATAGCTTGTTGAAAAACTTTCCAAAACCTTGAAGTAAACTTTGGGTCTCGGTCGGATACAATATTAGAGGAAACACCATGCAATCTCACAATTTCAACAATAAACAACCATGCCAGATGACTTGCTTTGAAAGTCGTCTTCACGGCTAAGAAATGCGCAAATTTCGTTAGTCGATCCACAATCACCCAAATTGAATCATAACCACCCTGCGTACGGGGTAAACCTACTGCAAAGTCCATAGAAATACTATCCCACTTCCAAACTGGAATTTCTAAAGGTTGTAGTAGACCGCCCGGTCTTTGGTGTTCAATCTTTACCTGTTGGCACACTGCACATTCCGACACATACACCGCAATATCCTTTTTCATTCCGGACCACCAACAATCTCTCTTCAAGTCTTGATACATCTTTGAAGAACCAGGATGTATTGTAAAAGTACCTTTATGAGCTTCATCCAAAATCCTTCTTTTGAACACCGCATCATCCAGAACACAAATCCTTTGATTAAACATAATAATTCCGTCGATAGCTTGAACAAAACCCGGTTGCACCAACACTTCTCGTAACTTCTCATCCAATAATTGTCCTTGTTGAATCTCAACTCTTAGAGTAGAATTGATATTCAAATTTCCCATAATTACAAAGTTCGGAGTCCAAACAAATTGAAGATTGAGATCTCGAAACTTTTCCAATAAGGTATATTCCAATATCATCAATTCGGCACTATGAACCATTTTCTGACTTAATGCATCTGCCACTTTATTTGCTTTTCCCGGATGATACTTTAATTCTAAGTCATAATCCTTTAAGTATTCCATCCACCTTCTTTGTCGCATATTCAACTCCTTTTGGTCAAATAAATACTTCAAACTTTTATGATCACTAAACATTTCAAAACGTACACCATACAAATAATGACGCCACACCTTCAGTGTAAATACAACCGCTGCTAGTTCCAAATCATGAGTTGGGTAATTCTTCTCATGAACTTTCAATTGTCGAGAAGCATAAGCTATCACTTGACCTCCTTGTATCAGAACACCTCCTAATCCCATCTTAGAAGCATCACAAAATACTTCATAAGAGTGGTTAGGATCAGGAATGATTAGCACAGGAGCCGTCATCAAACTTTCCCTCAATTTCATGAAGCTTTGCTCATAACCCGAATCCCACTCATAAGCACAACCTTTCCGAGTAAGCTTTGTCATTGGTAAGGCCAATCGAGAAAAACCTTTGATAAACCTTCTGTAATAACCTGCCAATCCCAAGAAACTCCTAACTTCAGAAACATTCCTTGGTCTCTCCCAATTAATCACCGCTTCAACTTTTGATGGATCTACCGCTACACCTCCCTGAGATATAACATGTCCGAGAAAATTAACTTCCGACATCCAAAACTCACACTTGCTTAACTTAGCAAAAAGTTGCTTCTCTTGCAATACCGATAAGACAATTCTCAGATGTTCTCCGTGCTCTTGTGGAGTACGAGAATAAATAAGAATGTCGTCAATAAATATCACAACAAATTGGTCCAAGAAAGCTTGAAATATACGGTTCATGTAGTCCATAAAAACAGCTGGCGCATTAGTCACACCGAAAGGCATCACCAAGAATTCGTAATGGCCGTAACGGGTTCTAAATGCTGTCTTAGGCACATCGGAACTCTTCACACGGATTTGATGATAACCCGACCGTAAATCAATCTTAGAGAACACACAGGCTCCCTTCAATTGATCCAACAGGTCGTCTATCCTTGGTAAGGGGTACTTGTTCTTAATGGTGACTTTGTTCAACTTACGGTAATCAATGTACAACTGCATTCCACCATCTTTCTTCTTTACCAGCAACACTGGAGCTCCCCACGGTGAAACACTAGGTCTAACAAAATGCTTAGCCATTAAGTCCTCTAATTGGTCCTTTAATTCTTTTAATTCAAACGGTGTCATCCGATACGGAGAAACGGATATAGGAGCTGTTCCCGGTACCAGGTCAATAGAGAATTCAACCTCTCTTTCCGGAGGAAGAGAAGTAACGTCCTTGGGAAAAAATTCAAGAAACTCACAGACTACCGGAATACTCAGCACTTGCTGGTCACTACTCCCTTCCTTAGTAAGAACCAGTAAAACAGATTTCTCCTTCTCAAACAAGAAATTTATCATTCCCACCGTACCTTCTAAATAGTTGTTAGCACATCCTTCGGGGTAGCCTCTACGGATGGAATAATGATTAACTTTTCCTCACAACCGATAAACACCGAATTAGCAGAAAGCCAATCCATCCTCAAAACGACATCAACTTTCTTAAGCGGTAAACAGATAAGGTCAATCTGAAAAACTCTATCATTCACAGACAAAACACAATTCTCACACATTAGAGGTGTTTCCACTATCTCATCCATGGCAGTAGTAACCACCATGGGTGGAGACAACGGAACAGCTTGCAACCCAAGTCGCTTCACGCATTGCGTCGATACAAAAGAGTATGTTGTTCCACAATCAAATAATACAAAGCAAGGGTTCCCGTTAACAAAACACATACCAACAATTAAAGAGTTGTCACCCTTTGCTTTCCTTGCATCCACGGTATACACTCGACCGGTATTCTTCCCTGGGGTCTGATTCCTACCCTGAGGACAATCCCTCGCCAAATGACCCACTTTCTGACACTGAAAACACCTTACCCCGTCGATACCACACTTTCCATAATGATTCCTACCACAAGTGCGACATACAGGAGGTGCACTGGTCCTAGAACTCCGAACTTGCTTCCCTTTAAAAGCTTGTTGTCTTGGTCTAAATTGTTGATTTGATCTTCCTCGATCACCTTGATTCGACTTACTCAATTCTCCTTCCGCTTGCACCTTCTTCAAACCGTGTTCTGCCACATAACACTGCCTTAACAATTTGGCATAGCTAGTGAATTCCCTCTGAGACACGCTATGTGAAATTTCAGCCCTTAACCCAAAAAGAAATTGATCAATCTTCCACATCTCGTCCGGAGCATACACGGCTTGTCTAGAATAAGCAGCCATGACTTCAAACCTCTTTGCATAAGCAGCCACCGTCAAGTTACCCTGTCTCAACTGTTGGAACTCAAATTCCTTCTGAGACCTTAAGGAACTTGGAAAGTACTTCTCCATAAAATTTATCTTAAACTGCTCCCATACCTTCGGCACCTCTTGAATTATCATTAAGGCTGAAGCACTCTCCCTCCACCTCATGGCAGGACCCTTCAACAAGTGAGAAGCGAAAACCACCTTATTTTCCTCACTACACTGACTATTAAGAAAATTCTTTCCATGCCAGCTATCCACTCGTGAGCCTCTATCGGATCCAACCCTCCCTGAAATTCTGGAGGATTCATACGAATGAAATCCCTAAAGGTTCCACCTGTAGCTGCTGGAATAACCACTGGAGGATGAAGGCCCCCAGCCATTTGCTGTACCATTTGTTGCATAAACTGGTTTTGTTGTTGCTGTATCTGTTGCATGAATTAATACAAAGGGGCATTCCCCTCGTCACCTGGTAGATTTGTCCCTACTGGAGTGGTTCTCGGTCTACCATGGTTGTTTCTGCGCCTGTCAGCCATGTTCCTGAATGTCATACAGATAGGATTAAGTTGATTAGGCTCAATGCCATAAATATAACACGCAAGACCAATGGCGACACCACACATATGAAACGGAAAGAAAAACTTATCATATTTCATGGCTAGGTCGAGGATACGACTTGCTCTGATACCAACTGTAACACCCATATATAATATAATACATCAAGCATCCATATCATACATGAATTCACGCTTTTGGTAGTGAAATACAATAAGTCCCTAGTTAACACATTATACATATACATGCCCAAAATACCTAATACAAAAAACTATGGCATCATATATACAAGATGTTCTAACACTAAGAACTAGATCAACTAATGATCTCAAAAATCTTCACAACGGAAGTCTTGCCACACAAAGCTACAATCCGTAAGGAAAGTCAAATAATTTTGTCCTTACCCTTCGCCAAACCTGTAGTACCTGTGATGTAAACAACAACATGGGGTGAGATACATCAATCTCAGTGAGTTCCCTATCTTATACGTCCTCTCGGCTTTACAAGGTTCTAATAAGCCTAACTCAAGTCAAAAGGGAAGGGAAGTTACTTTGAGTACTCACACACACTATATGGATCCATATTTATGAGTCGCTTTAACTCACAATATCACTAATCGATAACCTCACCAAGGAATCCCCTTTTCCCGTCCGCTTCTACGTCTAGAAGTCGACCCGAGTCATGGATCCTTGTAACCTACTTGACATACGAATGGATTCGGGTTCTACGGGCCATTAACCGTTATGAACCGTCACTTCACACGGGCCATTAACCGTCACAAGCATACGCTCCCAGAGCGCCATTCGTACTGCACGCAGGAATCAAACCTGCCAAGTAGTCATGCATATGTTTCAGAGGAGCTCGAGACTCATGAAACTGCAACTCAAGATAAACTGGTTACGATTACGTGATCACAAACACATAATTGTGATTGTATTCGACAATCACAAGGCCACATTCGCCTTAAGACCTATTTGTCTTTTCTCAAATATAAACACAACAAAACATGATCCATACTAGTGTAACTATTTCTATACCATTCGGTAACAAACGCACGCCTCGGCCTCTCATGCACGAGCATCGTCGTTACGTTATTCAACAATTTCCTAGCCATTACTAGGTTCCAACATAGTTTAGGGTAATATTCCTCACTCTACCTAGTTCATACTTTTAACATGCATTTTCACTCACAATTAGGTTGAATAAATAATAGGACAAGCAAAACATATAATAATTGCACTATAGAACACATATATTAATTATCAATATTGCACCACTTTGGGTCTCCTCCGATTATTTAATCGGACAATAAAACCGACATCTTTTACCATCATCATAAAGATTATTTCCACAACTTTCTATTGATATCAAGAACACTCAAATCGGATAAGCAGATAAAAAGTTATAGAATTTACAAGGAAAGGGAACATTTGGAAAAGTCCCAGGAGCGCCCGGCGCTCCAACCATCGCCCGGCGGTGTCCCCCTTCGCCTCTGCTTCACCCAACGAAGCAGCGGCATAAACCCCCCAACAAAAACTTAAAAGAGTCAGCAGCGTGACATGCTGCGCCTCTTGGGCATCGCCCGGCGAAGCAGGGGCACTGGCCTCGAATCGCCCGACGCTCTGAGTACCGCCTGACGCTCCGCACCAGAACAACCATGCTCAGCTGCGTTTTCCTCTCGCTCCAAGGGTTAAAAACCCAATTTTCTCAACTCAAACATTATCAAACAGCACAACCAAGCATCAAAATTGTTCATAAGCATCATGCGATCATCCAACATAGTTTATATCGATTTTTAACCGTTAAATTTCATTGATTTGCAAAATTGTTTATTTCCTCACAAAATCCAACCTAACTCTAAAACCTCAAGAAATTCTACACTAAAGCATCTATCTAGAACCCACCTGGATTAGAATTAGAAGATGATGATGAAGAAGCTGAGATGAAATGATGAAGAGTTGATAATCTTGAGCTCTTGGACTTCTTTCCTTTCCTTTCCTTTCCCTTCTCTTTCTCTTGTCCCAAATGTTTCTATCTTTGGAAATGAGAGGAAAAGAAATGATATAGAAAATATCATTTGTTAGTAATACTGCTAAATGTCCAAATTAGCTCAAATACACCAAGTAATAAAACCTTAGAGTTAGAGAAATATTAATTTGATCTGCTCTGAGCTCATCAGTTTACCCTAATTTATTTTATCCAAATAAATTCTCAGAGTGAACTGGAACCCAACTGATCAAACGAATACTATCCAGAGTAATTAATTTACGGGGTATTACAATTTTCTAGGGGAATATCAATTTCTTCAGTTTCTATTCCTTCTAGAGAACAAATACTCTAAATTTCAGAATTGTCTGAAATATCTGAGCTATTCTAAAAATATTCTTTTATGGTAGAGATTAGGTTAGATTCTCTTGTAAATAAATTCTGTTTGTTTGGGCAAATAGAAGATAAATGTCCTGGTTTGTTACAAGCAACACAAGTAATTGTATTTTTATAAGTCTTATTAGGATTGTATTTCCTAACATGTTTTTCCTTGTTTAAACAAGGTTTCTTAGCGTTGGATTTTCTTAAATAATTTCTTTTAGTATAATTTTTCTTATATTTAGTTTGTTTGTTTTGAGATTTATCATCAGGATGTTTACCATATTGTTGGGGAGTATAAATTTGTTTACAGAAACCTATATTTTTCTGTTTTAGTTCTTTTTGAATTTGGATATAAGTACATTTCTTTTTAATTCAGAAATGGTAAATTGAATTCTTATTCCTATGTTATCAAATTCATCATTTACTTCTAGTTTTTTCCAATTTTCATGGATTTCTTGACCTAGGGGTCCTGGTAATTTAGTGAATAATCTTTCTCCTAATTTTTTAGAGAAATAATTTCCAGAAGTGCTTGCTAAAGCATAAAAGTCTTGTAGGAATTCTATTACATGATTCCAATCATATAACTGAATTTGTTCTAAATCCCTCATAGCTTCTGCCTGTCTCATGGTTAATCCAGCATTGGCATCTTTGCCTGTAATAATTCTATGAATCAAATATGTAAAATTATAAATATTATTTCCTTGAGTTACTAATTCTGATAATTTTTCTAGAAAATTAGCTTTAAAAGCTTCCCAAGCTGCTCGAGCTATGTCTCCCAAATAATTTTTGGCAATCTTAATCATTTCTTCTCCTGTGGTAATATTGTAACGTCTACTTTCATAATCTCTAATTACCAAGGAAGTCCATTGTTCAATGTAAGTGTCTAAAAGTTGCGGATGGATATTAGTAATGTTTAACATAACATGTTCATAACCATATAAATTAATTTCATTAGGGTTTCTTTTTCCTAATGTTCTTAAATTAGGGTTGTTGTTGGTATAGATCTGAACGGGTAACCTTGAAGGATGTCCTATGGAATAACCCATTTGTATGGGACTACTTCTAGGAAATCTAGACGTAGCAGAACTGCTAGATTCTTCATTTACAAAATTTTTTTCTGAGTAATTTATTTCAGAAATTTCTTCAAATAAATGTTTTAAATTTTGCACATCTTCCAAATATTTATCCATAAGGAATTTTTTATTTGTGTTTGAATTTGTTAATTCGATTTCCATATTAAAATTTTCCATTAAAATTTCATCATTTTTAATTTTAATTAATTCTTCCATGGTTAATGCGTTTTCAGTCATCCTCACTAGTTTGTTTAGGAGTTGACTCATAATTTTTAAACCTTAAAGCCAAAGAATATTTAGTATAATAAGTCACTACCTATGTAGGTGTTAATGTTTCAGCTTCATTTTGATCATTATTTTTAATTTTCGATTCTTCTCCTGCTAGGAGAGAAGGTGGGATTGGTTCTGGACCTAAAAAGTTAATTCCTTTTGATGTGATAGTTTTAACCATATCATCAATTTTTAGTTTGAATTTTGGGGAAACTTGTGTTGATAATTTTCCGAAGAAAATAATGTCTATAACAATATTTGATCCTTTAAAGTTTTTAAATCCTTTGCTTTGGACTTGAATTTTTATATATTTTAAGTCTTTAAGTCCTATGGTAAAATTGGGACATAAGTAATGAATTCCACAATTATTGTTCATATCTACTTCAATTACTCCAATAATTTGTCTATTTAATTCAGGGTACCTGGTATCTAATATAGCTACTAACACTTTGGCACCGTTTTGTTTCATTACTAGGCCTCATACACCTGTAGTGATTAGTCTTAAATGCACATAATTCATATTTCTATTAGTTAATTGATTTATACTGTCAGTTGTTAATAATCCAAATTCTTCAATTTTACCATATGGTAATTCTAACATTTCAGATCTGTGTGTCCTAATTAAACTAGAATTGTTTTCAAGAAAGCCAGACCTATATAATTGGATTGGTCTTAAAAGGTTAATATGATCATTTGTCATAACTTCTAAATCTTTATCAGTATCAACGATTTATTCTAATTGAGTAGAGTTTTTATTTTCTTTTTTGTTGAAAATTTTATTTAAATACGAAGTACTCTGAGTTTGATTTAGAGTTGTAGTTCGAGAAGAACTGGCCTCCTCGTCCATTAATATTCTAGACCTTCTTGTAAAAGGATTCATATATTCAAATGTTTTTTAACTTCTTCAGAATTATATGTTAAGAAGTTCTTAGTTTTGGTAGTTTGTACTTTCCTTTCAGTACTAATTTGTGAAAATTTTTCAGTTAAGGAATCAATTGAAAATTTTAATTCTTCGGAATTATTGATAGGAGCATAGTTTTAAAAACCGGACCGGACCAGCCGGTCGGACCGGGAACCGGCCAGGTAACTGGCCGGGTTCACTTACTCGATCGGCCATGTCTTCGAACCGGCGGGAACCGGTGGGAACCGGGAAAACCGGCGGTTTTCGCAAACCGGTGGTTCAACTGCTTATTTTTTAATTTTTTTTTTAATTTTTTTAAAAAAATTTTTTTACTCAAATACATAGGAACTTTTCTCCAAGAACAATAGTGATCACTCATTTGATTCAAGTGATACACAAATTAAGTTTCGTAATATCCACAAAACTATTTTTACTATTTTGTATTTATATTGATTGAAAAATCTTTGTATAAAAATTTAAGAACACAGATTAAAAAACTAAATATAATATAATTTTAGACTTAACTGATTTCTATTTTTTTTATATATATATATATATATATATATATATATATATATATATATATATATATATATATAGACTTGGAAAATTTATTATTTAGAATAATGTTAATATTTGTATTGTTTTAATTATTAACATTAAAACTGATTTTCTATTAACATTAAAACTATGAATTTAAATTAAACTCTGTTTAATTTAGATTCTGTTTAAAATTTATAATTAGACTCTGCTAGTTATATTTTTTAGAGACTGAATCATCCGGTTCGACCGGTTTTACCGGTTTTATACCTATTATAATGACAGGTTTATTCAACCGAGTTATCCGGTTTAATCCGGTTTGGTCATGCGGTTCGACCAATGATCCAGTGGTTCGACCGATAAACCAGTGACTCAGTGCCCTCACCGGTTTGATGACCGGTCCGGTTTTTAAAACACTGGATATGAGTCTTAAGTTTTACCTGGTCTTTTAAAAGTAACAAAATTTGTTTACTTGAATTTATATTTTCTTTTATCAATTGTTCGAGAATTTCTATTTTCTTTTCTTGTTTATCTAGACAAGTTTTAAGGAAGTTTAGATTAGGTTTCATTTATGGCTCAGATCTCAGGCTCTGATACCAATATAAAAAAAGGGTGGCAGGGTGGTATGAATGCCTCCTTGGAGGTTAATATTATGTAGTTTGAAATTAGTGTTTTCTAAAGTCAACTTAATGAATAGTGAATAGTGGTGAAAATACTAATTTTCTAAAGTCAACTTAATGAATAGTGAATAGTGGTGAAAATAAATGTTCTCGTAAAACATAATGGATGATGAGTATTTATTATTAGTATGTTATCAAAAGTCCACATAATGAATAGTGAATATTGAATTATTATTTTATATGTAATAAATAATAATAATAATTATTAGGATGGTACTAAAAATGTCTTTTAAGCTCTGGATATTGTTTCCAGATCAATTTTTATGATACAAATCATGGTTTTGAAAGTAGAAGTTTGTTGGAGAAGTAAATCTTTTTGAAATTTAAACAAGGGATAAGTTGCCCTGTTACTATATTGAATGCGAAAATTAATTATAGCTAATTCTCTTTTTAAATAAGAAATAATTTTCCTATATTCTTTTAATTCTAATCTTTCTTTTGCTAAATCCATTGTATTTTCAGAGTGTTAATGAGCGAGGAAGCATAAAAATATGTATGAGCAATAATATGAGGAGGCTCAGCCTACCAATGAATGATGTATTTAAATATGAGCATATATTTTGGAAGCCCGACCTTCTAATGTTATGATGCTGGAAATAAAGACTGGAATCAAATGAAAATTAATCTGTTTCTTATCCATCTTCATCATAATTTATGTTGTCAGAATTTCTTTCATCATTAAATTGAGTATTTCTATAGTTTCTATAACTTATATCACAATTATAGTCAGTTTTCTGATGGTTTCTCATCCTATAATATACTTGTGAATGATCATGTAATACCCTGTAATTTTATTTTGCTCTGGATAATATTAGTATGGTCAACTGGGTTCCGGTGTACTCTGAGAATTATGGGATAAGATAATTAGAGTAAGCTGATGAGCTCAGAGCAGATCAAATTAATATTATTTGACTTTGAGGTATTAGCTTTTGGTACTATAGAGACTTTTTGGACATTTAGTACTGTTACTAATTAATGATATTTCTCTATATCATTTCTTTTCCTCCCTTGCCAAACATAATAACATTTGAGAGAGAGAAGTTAGAAAGAAGGAAGAGAAAGGAAAGAAAGAGGAGAAACTTGGAAAAGAAGAACAAGAGCTTAGATCATCATCCATTCTTCATCAAATCATCTCTCAATCTTCATCATCATCTTGTATTGATATGGGTTCTAGTTAGAAACTCTAAATTCTAGAATTTCATGTTTTGAACTTAGGTTAGAATGGTGTGAGAAAATGATAAAATTGATAAATCGATGTTTCTAAAGGTTAAAATGTAGAAATAGTCGTGTAATATAGTCGGGTTATGATTGGGGTTGATAGAAATATGAGTGGAAGTGGTTTGGAGAAGAAATGAGAGTTTTGGCCCTAAATGACCTATTTTGACGCTGCTGAGAATTCTGGGATTCGCGGGTTCGCTTAGCGAACCAAGGTGAAGGGGAAGGCGAATGCTCGCCTGGAGTTAGCTTTGCGAACTTTGTGTCTTTTTCATTATGTTCTGTTCACCAAGAGCTCGCAAGGCGAACGGGAAGGCGAATGTTCGCTTGGAGATTCGCCTAGCGAACATGACAGATTCTCCCATTTTGTTTCCTTCATAACTTTTGATCCGTAACTCGGATTGAGGCATGGTCAGAACCATTGGAAAGATACTTTAATGCTCTTTGTGATAGTGAAGTAGAAATATATGTTTATGTCATGGATTGATAGGATAGAGATGAATTTTGAAGTGAATGTGAAAAATGTGGGTTGTGTTCCATCGAAATTCATGAATCGAGAACCCGATTGATATGGGACTTGAAGCCTTGGAAAGAGAATCCAATGTGCTATTAAATGGTGATGTGAGGCCATGATTCAGCCAAGGATGCTTGGTGTAGGATAGTAGTGGCTTGTGTGCCTTAAAATGTGTGTGAACTACTATGTGGATTATGTTGACATGTTATGCTATCATGTGTGTTTTATGATTGATATTGTTATATGCAAATTGTGTTAGACCATGCCTATCTAATTGTGGTTGAGTATGAATGAGGGAATATACATGTTTAAAATGAATTAGGAAGAGTGAGGAAACCTTGCCCCAAAACAAAATGGTATAATTCTAGGTTGTGACTAGGATTGTGATAGAAACTCTAGATGGCGATGCTCGAGCATTCGATGTATAGATGTGCATCCTTGACGAGTAATGGTCTAGAGGAGAGTGAAACGCTAGTATGGAACATGTGTGTGGACCTTGTGTTCTTTGTGAAAGGTGAATGTGGCCTTAAGGCATTGCGGCCTTGTGATTGTCGAATACAATCACGTTTGTGTGTGAGATCACGTAATCGTAACCGTTTATCTTGAGTTGCAGTTTCAAGAGACTCGAGCTCCTCTGAAACGTATGCATGACTACTTGGAAGGTTTGATTCCCGTGTGTGATTACGAATGGCGGCCATGAAGCGTATGCTTGTGATGGTTAATGGCCCGTGTGAAGTGACGGTTCATAACGGTTAATGGCCCTTAGAACCCGAATCCATTCGTATGTCAAGTAGGTTACCAGGATCCATGACTTGGGTCGACTTCTAGACGTAGAATCGGATGGGAAAAGGGGATGCCTTGGTGAGGTTATCGATTAGTGATATTGTGAGTTGGTGAACTCATGAACATGTTTCCATATAGTGTGAGATTATGAACTCAAGGTCACTTCCCTTCCCCTTTGACTTGAGTTAGGATTGATAGAACCATGTAAAGCCGAGAGAACCAATAAGATAGGGAACTCACTGAGATTTAATATCTCACCCCATGTTGTTGATTATATTACAGGTACTACAGGTTCCGCGAAGGGTAAGGATAAAGTCGTCTGACTTTCCTTACAAATCGTAGCTTTTTGGGATGGAATGGCTTCCGCTATGGAGTTTTATTTTGAGATCATCATGTTGATCTAGTTCTTAGTGTTTAGAACATCTTGTATATATTTTATGCCATAGATTTTAGTATTAGGTATTTTGGGCATGTGATGTATACAATGTGTTAACTAGGAACTTATGGTATTTCAATACCAAAACTTGGATTCATGTATAATATTTATGCTTTGATGTATGATGTTATATGTGGGTGTTATAGTTGGTATCAGAGCAGGTCGTATCCTCGACCTAGCCATGAAATAGTATAAGTGTTTCCTTCCGTTTCATATGCGTGATGTCGCCATTGGTCTTAAGTGTTATATTTATGGTATTAATCCTGATCAACTTAATCTTATCTGTATGACATTTAGGAACATGGCTGACAGATGCAGAAGCAATCGTGGTAGACCTAGAACCACTCCGACAGGGACGAATCCTTCGGGCGGCGAGGAGTATGTCCCATGGGCTCAATTTTTATAGCAGATGCAACAGCAGCAGACCAGTTCATGCACCGGATGGTACAGCAGATGAATGGGGGTCTTCATCTTTCAGTGGTTGTTCCAGATGCTGTAGGTGGGAGTTTTCTGGATTTCATCCGCATGAATCCTCCGGAATTTCATGGCGGATTAGATCCTGTGAAAGCTCATGAATGGATAGCTAGCATGGAGATAATTTTCTTGATAGTCCATTGTAGTGAGGAGAACAAGGTGGTATTCGCTTCTCATTCATTGAAGGGTCCTGCCATGAGGTGGTGGGAGAGTGCCTCAGCCCTGATGACTATTCAAGAGGTACCTAAGGTCTGGGAGCAATTTAAGATTAACTTTATGGAGAACTAATTCCCTAGTTCCTTGAGGACCCAGAAGGAATTCGATTTTCAATAGTTGAGACAGGGTACTTTGATTGTAGCTGCTTATGCTGAGAGATTTAAGATTATGACTGCTTATTCTAGGCAGGCCATATATGCTCCGGACGAGAGGTGGAAGATTGACCAATTTCTTTTTGGTTTGAAGGCCGAAATTTCTCATAATGTGTCTCAGAGAGAGTTCACTAGTTATGCTGAATTGCTAAGGCAATGTTATGTGGTAGAGAACAGTTTGAGAAAAGTTCAGGCAGAAGGAGATTCGCGTAGGTCGAATCAAAGTGATCGTGGGAGATCAAATCAACCATTTAAGCCTAGACAACAAGCTTTCAAAGGGAAGCAAGTTCAGAGTTCTAGGACCAGCGCACCTCCTGTGTGTCGCACTTGTGGTAGGAATCATCATGGAAGGCGTGGTATCGAAAGTGTGAGGTGTTTTCAGTGTCAGAAGATGGGTCATTTGGCGAGGGATTGTCCTCAGAGTAGGAATCAGACGCAAGGGAAGAGTGTCGGCCGAGTTTATACTTTGGATGCAAAGAAAGCAAAGGGTGATAACTCTTTGATTGCTGGTACGTGTTTTGTTAATGGGAATCCTTGTTTTGTATTATTCGATTGTGGAGCAACACACTCTTTTGTGTCGATGCAATGTGTGAAGCGACTTGGGTTGCAAGCTATTCCGTTGTCTCCACCCATGGTGGTTACTACTGCCATGGATGAGATGGTTGAAACACCTTTAATGTGTGAAAATTGTGTTTTATCTGTGGATGGGAGAGTTTTTTAGATAGATCTTATTTGTTTTTCGCTTAAGAAAGTAGATGTTGTTTTGGGAATGGATTGGCTTTCTGCTAATTCGGTATTTATTGGTTGTGAAGAGAAGCTAATCATCATTCCATCCGTTGAGGCTACTCCGAAGGATGTGTTAACTATTATTTTAGAAGGTACGGTTGGAATGATAAATTTCTTGTTTGAGAAGGAAAAATATGTTCTTTTGGTTCTTACTAAGGAAGAGAGTAGCAACCTTCAAGTTCTAAGTATTCCTGTAGTCTGTGAGTTTTCCGAAGTTTTCCCCGAGAACATCACTTCTCTTCCTCCGGAGAGAGAAGTGGAATTCTCTATTGACCTGATACCGGGAACGACTCCTATATTCGTTTCTCCGTATCGGATGGCACCACTTGAGTTAAGAGAATTGAAGGATTAATTGGAAGAGTTAATGTCTAAGCATTTTGTTCGACCCAGTGTTTCGCCCCGGGGAGCTCCAGTGTTGTTGGTAAAGAAGAAAGATGGTGGAATGCGGTTATGTGTTGATTACCGATAGTTGAATAAAGTCACCATCAAGAACAAATACCCATTACCCAGGATAGACGATCTGTTAGATCAATTGAAAGGAGCCAGTGTGTTCTCGAAGATTGATTTATGGTCGGGTTATCACTAGATCCGTGTGAAGAGTTCAGATGTATCAAAGACCGCGTTTAGAACCTGTTATGGCCATTATGAATTCTTAGTAATGCCTTTCGGTGTGACGAATGCTCCAGAAGTTTTTATGGATTATATGAACCTGATATTTCAACCTTACTTGGACCAATTTGTAGTGATCTTCATTGATGACATTCTTATTTATTCTCGTACTTCTCAAGAACATGAAGAGCATTTAAGAATCGTTTTATCGATCCTACAAGAGAGACAAATTTTTGCTAAGCTAAGCAAGTGTGAGTTTTGGATGTCGGAGGTTAGTTTTCTTGGTCATGTCATATCTCAAGGAGGTAGTAGAAGCGGTGATTAATTGAGAGAGACCAAAGAATGTTTCAGAAGTTAGAAGTTTCTTGGGACTGGCAGGTTATTATAGAAGGTTTATAAAAGGATTTTCTCAATTGGCTTTACCGATGACCAAACTTACTCGAAAGGATTGTCCTTATGAGTGGGATTCGGCTTGTGAACGAAGTTTTATGAGTTTGAAGGAAAGATTGATGACTGCTCCTGTTTTGTTGATTCCCTATCCTAGCAAGTCGTATGAGCTATTTTGTGATGCATCGAAGATGGGATTAGGAGGTGTTTTAATGCAAGATAGTCATGTGGTGGCTTATGCCTCTCGATAGTTAAAAGTTCATGAAGAGAATTATCCAACACATGATTTGGAATTGGCGGCAGTTGTGTTTACACTGAAAGTGTGGCGTCATTATTTGTATGGAGTACGTTTTGAGATGTTCAGCGACCACAAGAGTTTGAAGTATCTTTTTGACCAAGAGGAGTTGAACATGTGTCAAAGGAGATGGATGGAATACTTAAAGGATTATGACTTGAAACTAAAGTACCATCCGGGTAAAGCGAATAAAGTAGCAGATGCATTGAGTCGGAAAGTGTTGCATTACGCCGAGTTGATGATGTTAGAGTATGCCTTATTGGAAAAGTTTCGAGATCTTAATCTTCAATTTATTTGGGCTCCTAATGGTGTAATTATGGGAAATTTGAATGTCAATTCTACTCTTAGAGAAGAAATTCAACAAGGGCAAGTGTTGGACGAGAAGTTACAAGAATTGTTAGTTCAGCCGGGTTTCGTGCGAGCTACCGACGGAATCATTTTGTTTAACTAAAGGATTTGTGTTCCGGATGATGTGGTGTTAAAAAGAAGGATTTTGGAAGAAGCGCATAAGGGTGCTTTTACTATACATCATGGTTCTTCAAAAATGTATCAAGACTTAAAGAAGGACTATTGGTGGTCCGGTATGCAAAGAGATATTGGGGTGTATGTGTCGGAGTGTGCGGTATGCCAACAAGTGAAGATTGAACACCAAAGACCGGGTGGCTTATTGCAACCGTTAGAAATTCCGGTATGGAAGTGGGATAGTATTTCTATGGACTTTGCAGTTGGATTACCCCGTGCACAAGGTGGTTATGATTCTATTTGGGTAATAGTGGATCGGTTGACGAAACCTGCGCATTTCTTAGCCGTAAAGACTACTTACAAGGCAAGTCATCTTGCAAGGTTATTTATTTCGGAAATTGCGAGGTTGCATGGTATTCCCTCTAGTATAATTTCGGATAGAGATCCAAAGTTTTCTTCAAGATTTTGGAAAGCTTTTCAACAAGCTATGTGAACAAAGTTGTGGTTGAGTACGTCGAATCATCCGCAAACGGATGGTCAGACAGAACGGACAATACAAACGATGGAAGATATGTTAAGGGCTTGTGTACTTGAAAGTGGAGGAAATTGTATAGAACTTTTACCGTTGATTGAGTTTTCATACAACAATAGTTATCATGCAAGTATTGGTATGGCTCCTTATGAAGCATTGTATGGAAGGAAATGTAGGACGCCTTTGTGTTGGGCGGAGGTTGGCGAAGATAGAATTTTGGGACCCGAGATTATCCAAGAGACTAAGGAAAAGATTAGAATGATCCGTGGTAAAGTTAAACAAGCACAAGATCGTCAGAAGAGTTATGCGGATAACCGTAGGAGACCTTTAGAGTTTGATGAAAGTGATCACGTGTTTTTGAAAGTTACTCCGAGATTGAGATTGAAAGGACCGTTTAAGTTGCGAAAGTTAAGTCCGAGATACGTGGGACCGTATCAAATTTTAGAAAGAATTGGGGAAGTAGCTTACAGATTAGCCTTACCGCCTTCTCTGTCAGAGATGCATGATGTTTTTCATGTGTCTCAGCTCCAAAAGTTTGTTCCAGATCCTCTTCAGCCAATTCTACAAGATACGATTGAAATAGAAATAGATTTAACGTTTGAGCCTCAACCAAGTCGTATCACAGAAAAAGAGACTAAGGTACTAAGGAATAAAGAGATTCCTCTTGTTAAGGTTCAGTGGGATGAGACGCATCCGGGTGATGCAACTTGGGAGCTAGAATCAGAGATTCGAGATGCTTACCCTCATCTATTCAGGTAAATTTTAAATTCGTAGGCGAATTTCTATTTAAGGAGGGGGTGGATTTAATACCCCGTAATTTTATTTTGCTCTGGATAATATTAGTATGGTCAACTGGGTTCTGGTGTACTCTGAGAATTATGGGATAAGATAATTAGAGTAAACTGATGAGCTCAGAGCAGATCAAATTAATATTATCTGACTTTGAGGTATTAGCTTTTAGTACTATAGAAACTTTTTAGACATTTAGTAGTGTTACTAATTAATGATATTTCTCTATATCATTTCTTTTCCTCCCTTGCCAAACATAACATTTGAGAGAGAGGAGTTAGAAAGAAGGAAGAGAAAGGAAAGAAAGAGGAGAAACTTGGAATAGAAGAACAAGAGCTTGGATCATCATCCCTTCTTCATCAAATCATCTCTCAATCTTCATCATCACCTTGTATTGAGGTGGGTTCTAGTTAGAAACTCTAAGTTCTAGAATTTCATGTTTTGAACTTAGGTTAGAATGGTGTGAGGAAATGATAACATTGATAAATCGATGTTTCTAACGGTTAAAATGTAGAAATAGTCGTGTAATATAGTCGAGTTATGATTGGGGTTGATAGAAATATGAGTGGAAGTGGTTTGGAGAAGAAATGAGAGTTTTGGCCCCAAATGACCTGTTTCGACGCTGCTGAGAATTCTGGGATTCACGGGTTCGCTTAGCGAACCAAGGCGAAGGAGAAGGTGAATGCTCGCCCGGAGTTCGCTTTGCGAACTTTGTGTCCTTTTCATTCTGTTCTGTTCGCCAAGAGCTCGCAAGGCGAAGGGGAAGGCGAATGTTCGCCTAGCGAACATGACAGATTCTCCCATTTTATTTCCTTCATAACTTTTGATCCGTAACTCGGATTGAGGCATAGTCGCAAGCATTGGAAATCTACTTCAATGCTCTTTGTGATAATGAAGTAGAAATATATGTTTATGTCATGGATTGATAGGATAGAGATGAATTTTGAAGTGAATGTGAAAAATGTGGTTTGTGTTCCACCGAAATTCATGAATCGAGAACCCGATTGATATGGGACTTGAAGCCTTGGAAAGAGAATCCAATGTGCTATTAAATGGTGATGTGAGACCATGATTCAACCAAGGATGCTTGGTGGAGGATAGTAGTGGCTTGTGTGCCTTAAAAGTGTGTGAACTACTATGTGGATTATGTTGACATGTTATGCTATCATGTGTGTTTTATGATTGATATTGTTATATGCAAATTGTGTTAAACCATGTCTATGTAATTGTTGTTGAGTATGAATAAGGGAATATGCATGTTTAAAATGAATTAGAAAGAGTGAGGAAACCTTGCCCCAAAACAAAATGGTATAATTCTAGGTTGTGACTAGGATTGTGATAGAAACTCTAGATGGCGATGCTCGGGCATTCGATGTATAGATGTGCATCCTTGACGAGTAATGGTCTAGAGGAGAGTGAAACACTAGTATGGAACATGTGTGTGGACCTTGTGTTCTTTGTGAAAGGCGAATGCGGCCTTAAGGCATTGCGGCCTTGTGATTGTCGAATACAATCACATTTGTGTGTGAGATCACGTAATCGTAACCGTTTATCTTGAGTTGCAGTTTCAAGAGTCTCGAGCTCCTCTGAAACGTATGCATGACTACTTGGCAGGTTTGATTCCCGCGTGTGAGTATGAATGACGCCCATGAAGCGTATGCTTGTGACGATTAATGGCCCGTGTGAAGTGACGATTCCTAACGGTTAATGGCCCGTAGAACCCGAATCCATTTGTATGTCAAGTAGGTTACCAGGATCCATGACTCGGGTCAACTTCTAGACGTAGAAATAGATGGGAAAAGGGGATGCCTTGGTGAGGTTATCGATTAGTGATATTGTGAGTTGGTGAACTCATGAACATGTTTCCATATAGTGTGAGATTGTGAACTCAAGGTCACTTCCCTTCCCCTTTGACTTGAGTTAGGATTGATAGAACCATGTAAAGCCGAGAGAACCAATAAGATAGGGAACTCGCTGAGATTTAATATCTCACCCCATGTTATTGATTATATTACAGGTACTACAGGTTCCACGAAGGGTAAGGATAAAGTCGTCTGACTTTCCTTACAAATCGTAGCTTTTTGGGATGGCATGGCTTCCGCTATGGAGTTTTATTTTGAGATCATCATGTTGATCTAGTTCTTAGTGTTTAGAACATCTTGTATATATTTTATGCCATAGATTTTAGTATTAGGTATTTTGGGCATGTAATGTATACAATGTGTTAACTAGGAACTTATGGTATTTCAATACCAAAACTTGGATTCATCTATAATATTTATGCTTTGATGTATGATGTTATATGTGGGTGTTATTGATCACCATAAAAATGTCCTTCAAATAGATCTAGGTAATGTGAAGTGGAGGTGAATTCGTTTAAGTCCTTGACCACACATTTTAATTTATGTTCATGAAAATCTTTCTCTAATGTTGCTTGTAAATCTTCTAAAATTATTTTTTTCTTGAAAGTAAGCAAATTTTAAATTTTTCAAAATTAATTTGACTAAGTCAGGATAAGGAAATTTCTTTAACAAATATATATATATATATATATATATATATATATATATATATATATATATATATATATATATATATATATATAAGCAAAAAAAAAGGTTATATATACATAACTCCGAGAACAACACTAAAGTAGCATGATGTGTGACGAGATTTAATCCATATGCAAAATATGACATAAATTCATATGGTCAAAAAAAGTTTATATATAAATAACGCCAAGAACAACACTAAAATAGCATGATGTGAAAATAAAATACAATGCATAGTACTATTATTATATATTAATGCACAACTGTGTATGTCAGGCTACATCTCCTCTGCCTCCTCGAGTTTCTCGGCCATCAATCCCCCTTGTCCTCCTGCGCTGTCTCCGGTACATCAATATATGTGCCTCCGTCATGACGGCATCTAAGACCTGCCACAAATCAGACCCATCAGGGAAGATACCTCTGTCCATGCTTGTCTGTGCAATCTCCATTATGCAATGACATCTAGGCAAGACATCCTCAACACGATCTAGCCGCGTCTACTCCTCTTCTAGTATCTCCTGATGAGTTGGCCTCGATGGATCTCCTGGAGCAGCATGCACCATATACGGATGTGACACCCTAAAGAACCATTTGATGTACCAGTCGACGTAGCTCCAGTCGCTCTCTGCTATGGTACTCTATGACTCCTCCTGTACTAGATGACTCTCATAATCATCAAACATCTCATCCATTTGTCTATGTGTCCAAAAATCGCAGTGCCAACCAAATATAGCCGGTATGCTCTCATATCATACATTTTATGGAGCCTCACCTGCTCGTCATCCCATGTAGCATGATGCCCTCTAACGAACTCATATATGTATACCACTTTCAGGAATTTAAACCTAGCATGAGCACCCCTGGTTCTATCCAACTCCTCCATCGATGCCGCTGGGTCAACTCTCAGATAGTTTACCATCATCTCAAGTGTCTCATCTTTGGCAATCCTCCCATGATCTATAAGTTTCCCCTAATCAGAAGATGCAGCAAACACGACACAATGTCGAATGTGATAGACATCTCACCATAAGGGAGATGAAATGACGAGGTCTCAGAGTGTCATCTCTCCACGAATGCATTAAGCATCACATGGTTGACCGTAATATAACCGGTCACGCACAGGTCCTTCATCTCAGATAGGAAAAAATCTGTCTGAAACACTCCACATTCGGCTGAGGCAAGCAAGTAATCTTCCACCCGTGGTTAATAATCTTAAGCATATCACATTCCTGGAGAAAAATAAATAAATTTTAGAAACTTGTAAATTAAAATAAATGTAAATTAAAAGAATAAATCCATCTAATGCTACCTCTCAGTCCCAAATATGTCTGGTAGTATGATCTGTGTATAGAGGCAGTAGTGACAAATCTACAAAACCTCCTCCAAATGCCTCTGGCTCAGCATTCTCAGCAGCCTCACCATCCGGAGGTGGCACTGGCTCAACAACACCAACAATAGGAGGTACCACCAGTGACTCGTGTAACACCCTAAACCCTCGCGAAAATTAATAATAAAATATCAGAGTAAATAAAACACAACAGGTTTAGGATGCTACTTCCCACTGTTCAACTTCTCATGCATACAATAAGTAACACATCAATGTCATAATTAAAACTTAATAAATGATCAACTCTACAGTAGCGGAATCTCAACAAAATTAAATCCTGCTTAATATCATATAAACATCATCCAGTAATAAAGCAAACAACTACAACGTTCCGACAACCCGGTGTTACAATTAGAGCAGACGCGACTCGACGACATAAAAGAGAAGACCTAGTCTTCATTAACTCCAACTCATCACTAATCCTGCTATCTGCACGTTACCCACGTGGAGGCAACATTCAAACAGAAGGGGTGAAATTCTCATAATCACATAAGAAATGCATAATATAAATATGAAATAACACAAAAACATTATACAATCTACCCTATCCTCACACCACATCAGCACAACTAGCATTACCAAGTCATGACACTACAACAACACAACTAACACTTCCAATACAAACAGATAAACCAACATACATAATGCAATGCAATGAGACCCACGACTCGACTCAATGCATGTGGTACCAATCGACCCCTGTTTCATGGTCACTATCCCCGTCGGGACGTCATAACGACCCATGTTTCATGGTCACAATCCCCGTCGGGACGTCATAATAGTCGCTCACACCCCACATGGGCACACGACATTTGTGATCGCTCACACCCCACATGGGCACACGATCACCCGTAATCACTCACACCTCACATGGGCACACGATTACCTCAACAACGATTCTATTTTAAAGAATTAGGATAAGACGCTCACACCCCACATGGGAACACGCCTTATCCCATGACTCATGCAATCATGCAATGCATGCAACACTCGTAATCGCTCACACGACATAGGCACACGATTACCTCAACAACAACAACATACAATATAACATATAATGACAATCATACTAATCATTATACCATACCAATATAGGTCACCATGCAACAACAACGAATACAACAGTTCAACAACAACACACAATAATAACTACACGCATATGACTATCAATGCGTCCAATACATCACATGCAACTATACAACACGCATGCATACTTGCCAATACATACAACAACAACAATTCTCAACTAGGACATGCATACACACCAACTAATACATCATTCCAACTCACAACACATACCTCAACAACTTACAACAACAACAACAACAACACGACTACGACACACCTACTCACCACCGAGTCCATCATTTCGACTCACAACACCTACAACGACGACATACAACCACAACAACAAAAATCACATGTGTATGACAATCAAAACGTCAATACATCATAATACAAGGATACAACAGCAGTTTATACCTGCCACAACAGCAATATACAAATATATCATGCATACACATCGACGACTCCATCGTCTCCACTTACCACACATAATAACACACACAAAACCCAGTTAGCGCGTCAAAGGGTTGGAATTCTGGTATTGAAATCAATTTTTATAAATAGTATGCGAAACCAGCTTTCCAACGCTTCGAACGACGACTGAAACGGACCTACGAATCAAAAGATACGAATTTTTAAAGTTTCAGAAAATTCGGTTTGTCTCAGCTCTGCTCGCCTGACGCTCGCCACCATCTGGCGAATTTTCACCCAGCGGCCATCTGGCGGATTTTTCCCTAGCAGATTTTCCTTTCGCCTGGCGGATTCCCCTTTTGCCTCATGCTCGCCTGGCGGAGCAGTGGCGAATCTCCTTCTCCCATACAAAATCCAGAAACCCCTATTTTTCACCTTTCGCTCGCCTCTCAATTCACCTGGCGACCGTCTGGCGACTTTTCGCCTGGCGACCATCTGGAGGATTTTTGCCTGGCGGATTTACTTTTGCCTGGCGAATTTGGTAGGATTAGCAATCTTGCGATTGAGATTTTGCACGATTCAGACCTCAATTCTTCCCCGATTTCACTCCCAATCCAGTCCAAAAACACAGATATAATCACATATTATCATACACACAAGTAGGAATTCCAGAAATCACATTTCACCCGATAAATTTGTGCATTCTTTCCTATTATCAAACTTCTGACACGCAAAACCCCAATCCCAATTCAACACCACATACCCATAGGGATGATCCTAATGATTTATCTACCCTCATACAAAGATTATGCAGCCCTTAGAGATTTAAGAACCCCACCCTTACCTTATATGAAGATTCCTCCAAGGTCTCTAAGCTTTTGCTCTGCATCCGTTCCCTTTTCTCCTCTCTGCAGAAATCGACCGATCTCCCAGAAATGATCCTCTTCCTCTTCTCATTCTGCCTTATTCCAAATATGACCCTCGGACCCCAACTATACTTTTCCTTCTTTATCCTCACTAACCACCACGAAATGGCCACTTTGCCATTCCTTTTATTTTTAAAATTATATATATATATATATATATATATATATATATATATATCATATAATCATATTATTATTACCAAAATATTATTAACACCTCATAACTTCTAAATACTCTCAGCAGCCCCTTAACATCATCAATACTTCACAACCCAAGACTGCGGGCATCAAAATATTCCATCAAAATCGCGAATATCTATAATAAAATTCAAATAAATATTCTGATTATTTTGGGGCGTTACAACTCTCCCCCACTTAGAATATTTTCGTCCTCGAAAATTTACTTCATGCGAGCAACTCCAGATACGACCCTCGCATCCTGCACTCTACTCCCACATCGTAAAAACAACACTACGCATAACTGAACCACAACTGCCTCATCAATAACAACAACAAGGTGCAATGTCTACACAGTGCACTCGACAACCAACTCAAGACACAACGAATAACCGAGTTACACTCCCACACGTTCACTCTTGAACTAAAGCACCACACAATTGTACCATTACCATAGGTAACACTCCCTTAATTACTCATCCCAGGAATTAGCTACTCGCACTCAGACCACCGCCATAGGAAACGAGGCAACGACAAAGCTAAGAACATAAAGTTCCACGACACAACATCGTCCTAACCACTTCAACATAACCGGTACACCACCCTCGTGGTCACACAATCATCAAAACAACAATTCTACGATTCAACAATCGAGCATGTAACTAGTAGTACACAATTAATATCGAAACCTTTCACCATATCACTTCCATTCCTGTAGGTCATAACATTCAACCTTTGAACTCTTACCATTCACGCACGCATATCCGAACCGCGCTACATCACGCTTCTGCTGCGCCACTCTGATTACTCACAACTATCAAATCCATAATTTCACATTCAACTTCTGACTCTCTCCAACATCCATCAGGAGGTCATCATTCCCCTTTAATATACTCAACCTCTCACTCTACTGCGTCAGCTCACACACCAGATATAAGTCTTTGGAATGCTACTCAACTGTAATTCTCTGACCATCAAAGCAGACTTATGAAAAGACTTTCAACTTAATCCATCATGCACGACATTAACTTTGTCAATAGGATCATTCGAGCCACGGTCATAACTCATCAGAAATTCCGACCATCCTCGTCATCTCATACGCTATTCCTTCTGAACAAACCAAAGTGCTACACTCTTGTGATCACTAAACACTTCGAATCTAGATCCATAAAATAATACCTTCGGATCCTCAACACAATTGCAACCTCAGCCAACCCCAAATCTCGAACAGGGTAGACCCTTTCATAAATCCTCAATTATCGTAAGACATAAGCTACGACTTTGCCATCTTACATTAGTACACTGCCTAAACTCATCACAGCCACATCCCAATGTCCCACAAACGGTTATTAGGATCAGGCATAATCAAAACTGAAGCCGTAGTCAACTTCTACTTCAGCTCTCTAAAACTTTCCTCACAACAAACATCTCCACACAATTGACTTACTCTTCGCAAGTCAACTGAGATAAAATGCTAACTTGGAAGAACCTTCCATAATCTGCGGTAATTACCCATTGAGTCCAAAAATCCTCTAATCTCCTTATCCAATTTCAGAGCTTTCTCATTGGAGAACTGCATCTACTTTGGACGGATCCACGACAACACTCTTATCTGAAATACATAACCAAGAAACTCATCCTTATCAACCAAAAATCACGCTTTGATAACTTAGCATAAAACTTCATCTCTCTCTTCAATACTGGTAACTCAATTCTCAAATACTCTACACGTCGTTCTTCTCACTTTATAGTAGATCAGTATACACCAACGAACACTACTTTGAACTTATCAGATTAGGTACGAAAGATACAATTCGTACTCCCCACACACACCCTAAGTGCATTACAAGCACCAAAAAACATCATCCCCATGTTGCAATACTCCAAACCAAGTTCCAAAGATTCTAAGTCATCTATTCCTGAAAGTGAACACCTATCCTTAAGCACTTTGGATAATTATCAATCTGCATCAAAAACACACTCATCCACTAGGGTGCATCCCCATCAAACAATACACTTGTCTCATTTATGTCCATCAGTAGAATAACCCCCTATCAACAACAACCGTTTAACATCAGTTCAACACTCTCTGATGATAGAGATGTAGGAGTAATACTACTACAACCATAACATACGCAACCTTCAAAATTCATCCTGAGTTCGAAACAATTTATCCAAAACAGCTTAACAACCCCTGGTTCTGGTTACCACATTCCACCTCAATTCTTCTTACGGGGTTTCGACCCACTCAAAATTTCTATTGACACGAGATTTCAACCCACAACAAGGTAATACCATCAAGGAACTTCAAATCATCTGTGATTCGTCACAATTCAAAACTCAAGCTATCTAGAATACCACTGTGGTTTCCATACTACTCAACGATTAACACACAACCTCATACTATCCTCCATTTCTCGACTAACAATACTGAAGCTCTCTACAGCGACACCCTTGGTATCACAAATCTTTTTTCTAATAAATTATTTAACTGCTCTTCCAGTTCTACAAATTCTAACGCCAAGATCATGTATGATGCCATAAAATATGGTACCAGGGACACGATCGACAGAGAATTCCACCTCTATCTTTAGCGACACATCCGACATATCATCCAAACACGCCTAGAACTCACGCACAACTGGCAGTTCGTCGTTGTGACTTTACTGCTAATCTCCAGAACACCATCATCACAAACATAGCAACCATATGAGCATCATCTCCTGAGAGTTCTTCCACTTACTTAGCAGGCATGACCTCAACTCTTCACTTCCGTCAAAGTTAAGTCCACTCTTTACTCTCTAAAAAGCAATCATCCACAATACCAGATCCTTTCTGCTCGATAACATCCCAACTTACTAATGTACAAAGCTCAAATCTGTCTCTTCTTCAGATACATCCAAATCTGCATTGGCCCATCAAAACCATAGGTAAGCACTTTGCTTAACTCCGAACAATTCACCGAACATACTATCTAAGCCGAAAAAATACGTCCATTCCGTCCCGCATGATCCCGTTTAATATCAACAAGAGATTGAGGGTGATCAGTTCCTCAATTTGTCAATAGACAACCGACAATCATGATGGAGGCATAGACCATCCTTACCAAACTATAATAGTGTTCTTTGCACCTTGTGCCCAAGCTATTTAAGGCACCATCCTTAGTTGACATAAGCATTCTTTCAGTTTCTCCTTCGGTTTTAGAAATGACACACTCTCACAACCCCTACATTCTTGATATCAGCAGCACACTGCCATACTCATCCAAACTATTGGTAAACACAAGGTTTAGCTCCTACCAACGCGTCCCAAAATAATATCATCTTGTTCTAACTGAAGATAAACTGCGCCCATCCTTAGGAAACACGTCGTGATACTCCACATATCACTGACCCAACCTCTAGCCAAAACGTTGCCTTCCCCCTTCACAAGTAAGCAGCAGGTGAATAATCCAAAACTGCACTTCCTCATGCAGTGACATGCTATCCGATCTCTTCAACAGCGGAAACAACACTGTCCCACTCGACAATTGCACTCTTGCCACCAACGACACACTACATAACGCCCTGTATAAAATATATCTAGAATAATACCATACAAGCATTTTATTTGGTACTGACACATCAAAAGTGCCTAATGGCGTAGTTCACATACTTGTCCATTTCTAAAACATAAATACAACACAGGGCACAAGTCATGGAAACTAGCCAAAAATAATAATAAAAACTAAGAACATTATACAATATTCCTCATTGTACAAGAACAATAAAATACACAGCGGAAATAAGCTTAACTAAGCTTCTCTTGAAACATCCCAGCATTGCTCCACTTGTAAATCAAACATGCAAACCGTACCTGAAATATAACAACGATAGTGGGGTGAGATACATCAAATCTCAGTGAGTTCCCTATCCTATAGATTCTCTCGGCTTTACAAGGTTCTAACCAACCCTCACTCAAGTCCAAGGGAAAGGGAAATGGACCTTGAGTTCACATACTCATCCTTGCCCTATATGGAACCATGCTCACGAGTTCTCTAACTCTAGTATCATCAAATGATCGCTCTCACGAAGGCATCTTTCCCCGGCCAACCCTACAAGAGGATTCAACACGTGTCACGGATCCTTAAATTCGTAGACAACCATTCTCGACCAACCCTTCCAAAGAGTTTTCGACACGAGTCTTGGATGCTAAGGTAAATAACTTTCCCCGGCCATCCACAAAGGGCTATCCAACACGGGTCACGGTTATCTACACATAGTACTTTCCCCGGCCAGCCCACACCAGGGGCCCTTCAACACGGGTCAATAATACCATCTTCTAAGCAACCTCCCCGGTCCTCCATCATAAGAGGATCAAAACGCGGGTCACAGTTACTTAGGTATCGATTACTCAATCGCAATCCCTCATGTTCCATACTAGGGCCTTTCACTCCTCTAGGCCAATCTCGTCACGGATGCATCTTCCTACATCAGGTGCCCGAGCCTTGCCATCTAGAGTTATCTATCACAATTCTATTACGACCTAGAAATTATAACATCTTAACTATGCCATTTGTCTTGGAGTAAAGTTTCCTCACTCTTCCTAATTCATTTTAACATGCATAATTCTCTCATTCATTTTAACAACAATATTAGATAGATATGGCATAACACAATTATCAATCATAAACACACATGATAACATAATATGTCAAACATAACTACATAGTAGTTCACACACATTTTTAAGGCATACAAGCCACTACTATCATCTACCAAGCATCCTTGGTTAACTCATGGTCTCACACTACCATTTAATAGCACATTGGATTCTCTTTCCAAGGCCTCAAGTCCCATATCAATTCAGCTTCCCGATTCATGGATTTCCGGTGGGAACATAAACCACACTTTCACACATACATTACTTTTCCATATTTTTTCTTATCAATCCAAGCCATACACATATGTTTTTATTCCACTAAAACAAATAGCATTGAAATAGCTTTCCAACGCATCCGACCGTGCGTCAATCCGAGTTTCGGATCTCAAGTTATGACAAAAATACGAAAGATAATGTTTTGCTGTCCCAGGCAAATTCGCCTGGCGAATCCCTGGTGAAACCAACTCGCCACCTACTCGCCTGGCGAATCTGGACGAACCAAAATTCTCCCAAAACGGGTTTGGGACCCAAAAATGATCCAAACCTTCAACCCACGTGATATTAATGCATCCAAATCCCCAAAATAACATGTTAGATCACGTTTAGACATACATTCCATCAATCTATCCGTTAGATTTCATTGATTTAGCAAAATTACTCATTTTATCAAAATCTAACCTAACTCTAAAACCTCAAGAAATTTACTCTAAAGTCTTTATCTAGAACCCACATGATAATCGAAGAGGAGTTTGAAGAAGATGTTGATGATCCATGAGCTTCTTCTTCATCTTTCTCCACTTTCTCTCTTCTTCTCTTCCTTTCTCTTCTTCTTCTTCTTTTCTTCCTTCTTTCTATCTTTTTCCTCTTTTCCTTTTCTTTCACAAATATATATATATATATATATATATATATATATATATATATATATATATATATATATATATATATATAATACTATTATTATATAATATAATCCAACAGGGTAAAATATCTCCAATTGATATTTTGTCGTCTCAACCAATTGATCAATTATCAGAGTTACCAAAAATTACTTTCTTGAATTAAAATAATTGATCTCTTCAGAGTTTATTAGTTGCTCTATTGATCCCAAATGTCAATACTTAAAGTTCTTAGAGGATTCCATTAATCCAATTACCCAAAGATAGAGCACATAGATATTCATCTGATATCCTATTGAACATTTAAATAATACGGGGTATTACACACTAAGCCAACACTCCACACCTGAAGCATCTCGGAGAACACAAGCTTCTCCCCCATTTGTCTCACTCTCATCCTGCAAACAAGGGACTAGAAAACAAGAAAGCACTGATAGTGTTTCACACACATATCACGTACTAAGAAACAAACAACATCGACAGTATTCAACTGCCACACGACAATGACTCGACAACTTGGCCGGACAGACCAACTTGCTCTGATACCAATTTGTAACACCCTAAACCCCTGCGATAATTAATAATAAAATATCAGAGTAAATAAAACACAACATGTTTAGGATGCTACTTTCCACTGTTCAACTTCTCATGCATACAATAAGTAACACATCAATTTCATAATTAAAACTTAATAAATGATTATCTCTACAGCAGCGGAATCTCAACAAAATTAAATTCTACTTAATATCATATAAACATCATCCAGTAATAAAGCAAACAACTACAACGTTCCGACAACACGGTGTTACAATCAGAGCAGACGCGACTCGACGACATAAAAGAGAAGACCTCGTCTTCACTAACTCCAACTCAGCACTAATCCTGCTATCTGCACGTTACCCACGTGGAGGCAACATTTAAACAGAAGGGGTGAGATTCTCATAATCACATAAGAAATGCATAATATAAGTATGAAAGAACACAAAAACATTATACAATCTACCTTATCCTCACACCACATCAGCACAACTAGCATTACCAATTATGACACTACAACAACACAACTAACACTTCCAATACAAACAGATAAATCAACATACATAATACAATACAATGAGACCCACGACTCGACTCAATGCATGTGGTACCAATCGACCTTTGTTTCATGGTCACAATCCCCGTCGGGACGTCATAACAACCCCTGTTTCATGGTCATAATCCCCGTCGGGACGTCATAATAGTCGCTCACACCCCACATGAGCACACGACATTTGTGATCGCTCACACCCCACATGGGCACACGATCACCCGTAATCGCTCACACCCTACATGGGCACACGATTACCTCAACAACGATTCTATTTTAAAGAATCCGGATAAGACACTCACACCCCACATGGGCACACGCCTTATCCCACGACTCAAGCAATCATGCAATGCATGCAACACTCGTAATTGCTCACACCCCACATGGGCACACGATTACATCAACAACAGCAACATACAATATAACATATAATGACAATCATACGAATTATTATACCATACCAATACAGGTCACCATGCAACAACAACGAATACAACAGTTCAACAACAACACACAACGATAACTACACGCATGTGACTATCAATGCGTCCAATACATCACATACAACTATACAACACACATTCATACTTGCCAATACATACAACAACAACAATTCTCAACTAGGACATGCATACACACCAACGAATACATCATTCCAACTCACAACACATACCTCAACAACTTACAACAACATGACTACGACACACCTACTCACCACCGAGTCCATTATTTCGACTCACAACACCTACAACAACGACATACAACCACAACGACAACAATCACATGCGTATGACAATCAAAACGTCAATACATCATAATACAAGGATACAACAACAGTTTATACCTGCCACAACAGCAATATATAAATATATCATGCATACACATCGACGACTCCATCGTCTCCACTTACCACACATAACAACACACACAAAACCCAGTTAGCGCGTCAAAGGGTTGGAATTCTGGTATTGAAATCAATTTTTAAAATAGTATGCGAAACCAGTTTTCCAACGCTTCGAACGGCGACTGAAACGGACATACGGATCAAAAGATACGAATTTTTAAAGTTTCAGAAAATTCGGTTCGTCTCAGCTCTGCTCGCCTGACGCTCGCCCGACGACCATCTGGAGAATTTTCGCCTGGCGACCATCTGGCGGGTTTTTGCTTGGTAGATTTTCCTTTCGCCTGGCGGATTCCCCTTTCGCCTCATGCTCGCCTGGCGGAGCAGTAGCGAATCTCCTTCTCCCATACAAAATCCAGAAACCCCTATTTTTAACCCTTCGCTCGCCTCTCAATTCGCCTGGCGACCGTCTGGCGAATTTTCGCCTGGCGACCATCTGGCAGATTTTTTCCTGGCGGATTTACTTTTTCCTGGCGAATTTGACAGGATCAGCAATCTTGCGATTGCGATTTTGCACGATTCAGACCTCAATTCTTCCCTGATTTCACTCCCAATTCAGTCCAAAAACACAGATATAATCACATATTATCATACACACAAGTAGGAATTCCAGAAATCACATTTCACCCGATAAATTTGTGCATTTTTTCCTATTATCAAACTTCCGACACGCAAAACCCCAATCCCAATTCAACACCACATACCCATAAGGATGATCCTAATGATTTATCTACCCTCATACAAAGATTATGCAGCCCTTAGAGATTTAAGAACCCCACCCTTACCTTATATGAAGATTCCTCCAAGGTCTCTAAGCTTTTGCTCTGCATCCGTTCCCTTTTCTCCTCTCTGCAGAAATCGATCAATCTCCCAGAAATGATCCTCTTCCTCTTCTCATTCTGCCTTATTCCAAATATGACCCTTGGACCCCAACTATACTTTTCCTTCTTTATCCTCACTAACCATCACGAAAGGACCACTTTGCCCTTCCTTTTATTTTTAAAATAATATATATATATATATATATATATATATATATATATATATATATATATATATATATATATATATATCATATAATCATATTATTATTACCAAAATATTATTAACACCTCACAACTTCTAAATACTCTCAACAGCCCCTTAACATCATCAATACTCCACAACCCAAGCCAGCAGGCATCAAAATATTCCATCAAAATCGTGAATATCTATTATAAAATTCAAATAAATATTCCGATTATTTTGGGGCATTACAACTCGGGTATCTCTGGTGTCTGAATAGGTGAAATATGGCGCTAGTGGGAGGATGAAGGAAGTGATGCGTCGGTAGGTGAAACCCGTCTCCCACGGGAAGAAGAATATGTAGAAGCATGAGCCCCATAAGTATATAACTCTGCATGACTAGAGGGAAAAAGAGCCTCTGAAACCTGAGTCTTCTCCCGCCGTATTGATGCATGTTATGCAATCCTCTAGCGCCTCAGCCTATCGTGTCTATAAACCATAATGCTTGCAAGTTAAATTAAATCAGATAATTAGTGCAAGCAAGCAACACCACAAGCAAGAAAATAAAAATAAAAAATTGAGAAATTCCGAAGATGCATCTCCAATTACTAGGAAAGTTAAACATTGAAAATTTTTGAAGATGCATCTCCGAAATTTTATGCAACTTAGTAGGTGCATCAATGGTGGCAGTGCAGACATGGAAACACAAAAAATATTGGTTTGATCATCATTTTCAACCAACAAACATGTTTTACACTATGTCTAAACTATCAATCATGCAATATCTACTCATTTCTTACCTTAATCATCAATTTCTACTCATTTACACAAAAATCAAAAGCTTTTTAAAACATAAAAAAAACTTACAAATTTTTACTTTGCTTCAGTGTTGGATGATGTTTATGATGTTGATTGAAGATCCTTTGAGCTTGGTTGCTTGATTTTGCACTTGGTGATGAAAAACAATTTGAGAGAGTTTGAAAAGGCTTTAAGAAATATCATAAATGAGGAAAGAGAAGGGGTTCTGACATGATTTAAGCTCCAAAATATTTCAGAGATTCATCTTCGAAATAAGTTCGAAGATGCATCTCTGAAAGATTTTAACATTAACTGAGAATTGGGTGCGTCCGAAGATATATCTCCAGAATCTGGAGAAATTTAAGTATTTTCGTGTGGTGCCTAAGTAACCTATGTGTGCATTAAGAAATCCTCAAGAAAATATGATGTTAAATGGGCATTTCTAGGCCTATAAACTCTGTATATGCCATTAAAAAGAATAAGCTGAAGTAAATGGACATTTCTAGGTATGTAAATTTTATAAATGCCATTAAAAAGAATAAACTGAAGCTCTTTCGAGGAGACTCGACAAAATTAACATGAAAAAAGTGAGTATTTAAAATTAACAAACTAATCGGTGCTTCAGTTTCCTTCACACCATGTCAAATACTTGAACTTTCAATTCATCTCCAAAAGTTGTTTGATACGGTACACTATAGTGGGTATGCTTCTGTTAATTTTTATTCAGCATTGCTATTCATACACCAATACTTGCACCGTATACACCGTTCACCGTATATATACAGTGAAAATGTATATTTTTTTAAATAAAATTATTTATGAACAGTGTTATGAACAATACGTGAATAATATCATGAATAATATGTGAACAGTACTCTGTGAATGGTGTCCGTGAACAGTGTCTTTAAGTAGTTAAACAAACTTGGTTATTAAAATGTAAAAAGTTAGTTAATGAAGTCATGAAGTTGGTTAATAAACGCCCATATGTTAAAAATGATTTTTAGTAGTAAAACAAAGTTAGTTAATGAAAAGTAATAAGTTGGTTATTGAAGTTATGAAGTTGTTTAATAAATATCCAAATATTAAAAATATTTTTAGTAGGAAACAAAGTTGGTCAATAACATGTAAAATGTTGGTTAATGATATTATGAAGTTGATTAATCGCATAATTTTATATCAATATCATTTAATTTAAAAATAAAAAAATTATTTATATTTTTTTTTAAAAAATTTAATATTATAATATTTCACTTAGGGCTGGACATAAATTGTACAACCGGCCCAAACCGTCCAATCCATATGACCCGTAAAGATACGGTTCGAGTGGATCGGTTTTTCGGGTCACCGTGTTGAGAGTTATTGGGTTCATTTGGCTTGTGTAGGTCGATTTCGGATGCTACTTTTAGACCCAGCGAAAACCGGATCCGACCGATCCAACGACTAGAATATTATTTTTGTTAGTAGCGTGGAGACTGGGTATGTTCTCTTATTACTAGGGTTTCATTTTTCTCCCAGCATTCTCCCTCAACACAACAATGCAACTGTTTCTCCTCATTGAACTTGTATTCGAGATTACGTCGCCGCTACAGACAACCACACCACCACAAGAGAATGTAAGTTTTAACCACTCATCCTTGTTCTCATTCTTCTTCTCTCAATCTCTTAATCCCAAAAAACGTATTTTCTCTCCATCTCTCAATCTAATACAAGTAAAGAAGCAATGACAGCATATTTGTAAGATTTTTAACTAAAGGATGCATGACTATGATGCTAATATAACTATTTTAGTTTTGCTACTGCACAATGTTATTGTCCTTTCTTATAATTTGGTACCGGGAAAGTTTTTTAGTACACTGTGTTGGTGTGTTAAGGCATTAGAACTCGATGGAACTAGTAACCGGGGATGAAAAAGATGAAAAGTTGTGTTTTGATTGCCAAGATGGTGGAAAACTAGTTATCCTTGATCAGAAGTAACTCATTTTCTTTTTCCATTTTTTACTCGTCATCCAAACTGTGTTGGAAATGATGATTCTTATTTTGAAACTGAAAAATCTTGGACTTGTGGTAAGTTTGTTGGATTTGATTTGTTCATGATATTTTACTTGCTAGCTCTATGCAATATAATCACTTCCAACCACAACATTTGTCTCGAGCATTATGATAACTAATTTGTCACATTTTTTCATTCAATATGATGTATGAGATATGCAAATGCTATTTATGAGGTTAATTGATACAAAGAAAAGTATTGTTACGCGTGTATTTTTATTTTTAGGTAGGAATTATTGTTTCAATTGAAAAAAAGGGGCTAAGTTTTTGTGCCTTGGCTGTCCGAATTCTGTATGCAAAAAGTGTGTTTCTGCTTGGGAGTTTATGGTAGTTAGAGGTGGTCAAGGCCTGTGTTGTGACTGCTTGGAGATAGTAGAGATTATAGAACTAAAATTGGACCATGACTCCTAAGGGGTAAGTGTCAAAACTTCGATTTGTAGAATATTTATTCTGAGAGGTAAATGTGACCCCTATGAAATTTGTTTGATTTATGAATTGATTTTGCAGAGTGCAGCCTTGGAGAATTTTGCACTATTGTATGGATTGATTTTGTAGAGTGCACTCTTGGAGAATTTTGCATGGTTGTCCACAGTTGTTTACTTTGGTTTTTTAATCAACTTTTACTCTCTAAATTACAATTGACACTTTTATGCAGCATCTATACTTAATTGGAGTTTGATGTCATTGGTTGTCCTAATAGCATTTCTATTCATTTAGCACACTACTACTAGAAAAGGTGAGATGCTTGCTTTGGTCCTTGTTATTTATTAATAACTTAAGAGTTTTATGCCTTTTTTGACAACTTACTATTTGGTGTACTATCAGGTTCTTATGTTAAAATGAATAATTTATTTGGCTGCATGATGTTGTTAACATCTAATAAAAAGTACAAACTGATTTCTGTCTTGATAGAATAATTATATATGGTTGTTAGATTTTGGTTTGCAGGGTCTCATCTTAAGTGATTGTGCATTTTATTGTTGCCTGCTATTCAACTAGTTGCTGGGATTAGTCATCATCTTGGGCTTCCTTAACTTTTTTCATTTGAAGTAGTATAAGGTTAGTAGATTGGTCTTTGACATACGTGGACAGTGGAGAGTGTAGATCTTAGTGTGAACTACAAATATAAACATAATCAAATAGTGTGTTCGTTGGTTGATGAGTTTATGTGTAAAATAGTTGTTGCGGCAGCAGATACTATTAGAAACTACATGAATGTTTGATAGGTTGTGTTGTGATTTATGAATATTTGATAGGTTGTGTTGTGATTTACAGTGTTAAATTAGATTATTTGTTATATTTGAAGGTCCAACATTTTTATTTAATTTTGCTTTATTTAAAAAAATTCAATTACATTTTAATCTTTTAATGACAATTTAATATCAATTAACCGAACACCCGATCCATTTTAACCAATAAACCGATTAAACCGAATCCGATCAAACCGATTAAAAATTCAGTCGGAATTGGGCCTAGCAATTGTATCCATGGTTTCAAACGGTTTGACATTTTGGGTCCGAATCCAACCCAAACCGACCGGTGTCCAGCCCTAGTTTCACTGTTCATCGTATTGGTAAACAATGGAATACGGTGTAGGTATATGATATAGTGTAAGAATATCATTTTTGAATTTAATTTTCCTTGTCACTATTCTTGGTCGACGAGCAAGGTTCGATTCCATATGCATTCCCTACACTTGCATTGCATAGATCACAAACTACAAGTTTCCTTGAATATATGCATTCCCTATACTTTTGCATGCAGAGATAACAAACTCCCAAGCTTTATTGAAGGAGATTTCTTAATCCACTCTATATATTACTAGTGCATGACGTGAAAATACTAAAATATCCTGAGATTTTGGAGCTGCATCTTCGAACTTTAAACACACACAACCTAGACCAATCCTGAGTGACATCGTAGGAGTCTGTATGTTTTTTATTCGAAGATGCATCTCCGAAATATGTCTGTAGATGCATTTTCGTAGCTTACTGAATCATAAACAAAAGCAGAAAACCAGAAAGTTGTATTTTGACAAAAAAACTTACCATTCATAACATAAAATCAACATTACATTAGGTGATGTTAATATAAAATCAAACATTACGTTTCAATATTCAGGTGGGAGCTTCAACATCTTCACAATATCTTCGATCGATCTTAAAATCGTCACTTTCAACTCGATAAGAACTTTTTTTTTTAAAAGGAAACATGTATTCCACATAGCCCTTACATTTGCATCTCTCTTAAGCTCATAGGTGTTGAATTCAATATTGCCTTTGTTGTTAATTGACGGTGAATGGTACTCGACCTTCACAATTTTTCGATTATCTCCGTAAGGTAGGAGTTTATGCCCTTCGTATTGCAGATCTACAAAAGAGGTGTACTTGATCTTAAACTTCCGCCCGAGTGCCGCGCTGGAGAATGAGACATTTGTGAAATAACAGATGTTGTTTATTTGTGACATTTGCGACATTTTCTATCTATATGAAATAAAAAAATAAGAGCCTAAATTTATAGAAGTGGTAGACAAATGTGGACCTAAAAAATTCTATCATGTATTAGTGTTGGTTTTAAAGATACATTTTCAGCACCACCCTATTATCTTATTTCTGAGATACATCTTCAAAACCTCTCTTGAACCAGGCAGAAAACAGAACCTGTGTGTTTTATTTGGCAAATGAACAAATTTTTTGGAAAACATAAAAAGTATTAAAATATTTAAAATTGTATATATTACACTTCATTAATATTAATACACAATTACATACACTTAATTGATGACGAAAAACTAAAACAAATCAAAATATTTGTCGCCGACTAAATCTATAAGTATGAGTGGTTTCCCGTTTTACTTTTGTGGATTTGATGGAATGTGGATGAGTCCAAAATATATCTCTAACGGTTACTCCATCCTCGCACGTTCGGTACCTGGAAACATAATTGTTATCATCCAAAAGTTTCAATAACTGTTGCATTTCACTTCTATCCGCACTTAGCACCTTGCTATCGTGGTACCGAATATTGTACACTTGCTTGATATTTGAGATATTTTCGGGTCTTTTACGTTTCAAAGTTGCAAGAATGTTTTTCTATTGAACCAAATTCAATATCATGTCTGAAATGCATTTCTTCTCTTCCGGCATGAGGCGACACACAATTGAATAACCAACTAACTTTTCACACAATTCATGGTTATGTAATCCACATGTGACATTAAATCTCCATTTCTTAATTTCCAAAATATAACAACACAACTTAAAGGGACACTTACATTTTCTTGAACCAGTGTCATCTCGTTTAAAATTCTGGAGAGGAAGTATATATTTTCCACTTCTTTTGCATGTCATTTTCACAAATGCATCTCTTCTATCTAAACCATTATCGGACCTTCCGATTATCACACAAAATCTAAGTTTGGAGTCCTCCGTACACTTAATTGATGACGAAAAACTAAAACAAATCAAAATATTTGTCGCCGACTAAATCTATAAGTATGAGTGGTTTCCTGTTTTACTTATGTGCATTTGATGGAATGTGGATGAGTCCAAAATATATTTCTAACGGTTACTCCATCCTCGCACGTTCGGTACCTGGAAACATAATTGTTATCATCCAAAAGTTTCAATAACTGTTGTATTTCACTTCTATCCGCACTTATCACCTTGCTATCTTAGTACCGAATATTGTACACTTGCTTGATATTTGAGATATTTTAGGGTCTTTTACGTTTCAAAGTCGCAAGAATGTTTTTCTATTGAACCGAATTCAATATCATGTCTGAAATGCATTTCTTCTCTTCCGGCATGAGGCGACACACAATTGAATAACCGACTAACTTTTCACACAATTCATGGTTATGTAATCCACATGTGACATTAAATCTCCATTTCTTAATTGCCAAAATATAACAACACAACTTAAAGGGACACTTACATTTTCTTGAACCAGTGTCATCTCGTTTAAAATTCTGGAGAGGAAGTATATATTTTCCACTTCTTTTACATGTCATTTTCACAAATGCATTTCTTCTATCTAAACCATTATCGGAGCTTCCGATTATCACACAAAATCTAAGTTTGGAGTCCTCCGTACAAATCCATTGAAGTATGTGATCATGAAATTCAAACTCTTGCTCATTTTAAAATTAGTTTCCAACATCTACCTTCTTCACGAAAACACCTTTGGCATCGGGAGACACAACATGTTTGGGAAAAACAACGGTGTGCACCATATCTAATGAAAATAGTTATAATGAAACACTCAATAAGTGCTAATACTATAATTAGAGCTGGAAAAATGATAACAATCAGCTTTCGGAGATGCATCTCCGGTCGAGTTCATATAGAATCCGAAGATGTATCTCTGGATAAAAAGAACATTTTTCAGACTAAAAACAAGCTTAATGTGAGCAATGAGGTTTGATATAAATGATATTTACCTAGAATTCTAGCTTCTTTTGCTCCTTTTAATGTGATGAAATACAAGAATGAAGATTTGGAGTAAAAATGTTGATTGAGAATAGAAGAGTTTTTGTAAAGGGTTTGGAGTAGAAAACAAGTATAATTCTTTTGCTTTTTTTTCATTAATATATTTTTATTAGTTTGTTTAAATTAATCAACTAACAAACTAAAACAGAGGAGGTAATTTTGGTTGTGGTATAATCCAAGTTTGTTAGTTACTTAGTTAACAAGTTAGTTTGTTATGTTATTTACTTGGAGTGCAAGCAAATTACTTGTATATATACATGTATAGTGTAATTCAATTTTTCAATCAATTTTATACAATTACTTTTAATTCTCTCTCTCTCTCTCTCTCTCTCTCTCTCTCTCACTCTCTCTCTCTCTCCCCCTTATTCCTTCCTTGCCCAAAGTGCTTATACACTAACAAATTGGTATATAGAGATTTTGGTTCGTCTTTCATGATTGTGTATTTAAGAACCGCATGTCGGTGGTCGTGTTTCCAGGGATCGTGAATCGTGTTTGATGCAAAGATGAATGGTAGCAATAGTATTCCCAATTCTCTTCCAATTCTTGATGGAAAAATTGGATCCGGTGGAGTAAACAAATGCAATCATTATTTATTGTCATGAAACCTATCAGTGGTTACTAATGGCGTTGTCGAACTTTCTCACAACAGAAATGATTTTGATTGAATCGTTCATCCAAGTAACTAACTAACTTGGATTATGTATTTAATCTGCAGTAGATGCAACAAATTTTGATCGGATTTCTCATGCTGAATCAGCGAAGAAGGCATGGGATATTCTTGTCAAGTATTCCGAAGGATGTGAAAAAGTAAAAGTAGTCAAGTTGCAGGCGCTGCGAAGGCAGTATGAATTACTGCAGATGTGAGAAGATGACAAGATTGTAGGCTATATGTCTCGAAGATGCATAATCTTGTCCATCTCATGAAAGGATGTGGTGAAGTCCTAATAGATAAGATGATAGTTGAGAAGGTAATGCATTCATTAACCTCTCACTTTGATCACGTTATCATAGTCATTCAAGAATCCAACAATCTTGGAACCATAAAACTGAAAGATTTGGCTGGTTCGTTAGAGGCACATGAGTTAAGGATTATCAAGAGGAAAGGGGTTCAAGATTTAATACAAGCACTGCAGGCCCAAACATGGAAGAAGCATGGTGGTTCCAACAAGTTCAAAGGTAAAGGAGACAAGACTCAGAGCAAGAAGTCTTGGGTGAACCCTCAAAAGCATAAGAATGATGATATGACTTATGAATCCTCGAAAAGAGGAGACGGAACCTCATATCTGGAAGATAAACGTGAGAAGAAAAGTGTACAATGCTAAAACTATGAAAAATGGGGTCACTTGGCCAAGAATTGTTAGTACAAGAATGACAAGAGAGCAACAAAAGGCAAGGATGATAGAGGAGCAAACCTTGTACGTCAAGATTTAGATGATTTTGATGGTATGGGGCTTATGGCTACAGTTACATATGAGTATGTCGACTCCAAGACTTGGTTCCTAGACACAGGATGCTCGAGTCACATGATTAGTTAAAGAGTGTCGTTAGCTGATTTCGAAGAGTCAAAGAAGAGAAAGGTCAGACTTGTAGGTAATAGCTCGTTGCAAGCTGAAGGTAATTTCAACATAGTTATTCAAAGGAGTACTGTAGCAAAATATATGATCAAATATGTACTCTATGTATCTGGCATGAAGTGAAACCTACTAAGTGTTGGACAACTGGTCGAAAAAGGTTTCTCTATGGTTATGAAAGATGGAGTGATCCGCTATCGTACACGGGTAAAAAATGAGTAAATAAAGTGTAGTATAAGAAAGCGACACTCGAGTCGTATCACATGGACTCTAAGTTAATTTAACCAAAAGAAAGAAACGAAAAAGAGGGTTTTATGTTTTATGGCAATTGAAAATAAAGAAAATGATTACAATTATGATTAACAGATTAATCTACTGGTTCAGTAATTTCAGACATATCATCAGCTATTGTATCACCAATTACCTAAGCGGAGTTAATTCTTATTTGATTATAATATCTATTAACAAGTGTGATCAACACTGCTAAGCATGACGGTTGAAGATCGGGCGAAGTTAATGAATAAGATAAGTTAACATGCAAAATTAAGGAACATGCATCGATCAAATTTAATCAAAACTATTATATGCAACTCGAATTAAGCAAACAAGAATACACAAAACAAGATTGAAAGGAATTGAATAAAAACTGATACTATAATAACCTCAAAGTCTTGATGAAATTCCAAAACAGTAGATTAACCTTGGACTTTAGCTAACCATGTAATCCTAATGCTCTATCTAATTCCCCAAAATTGTCTAAATCTCCCTAATGTTGAGTTTAGCTTAAATAATAAAGAAAATAGGACTTTAAGAGCACTGGACTGAAAAACATAAGCTGACCCAAAACTAACTAATTTATTTTTATTAAGTCTGGAATGAAAACTGATAATTTGAATCCTCTACAGTCTAAATTAGCTTATGATATCATCATGAAACTTGTAGCTCTTTTTCTTAGCTTTCGAACACATATTAGAATGCGTCAAAAGGAATCTCGTAACTCAAGTTAGGATCTACACAATGAGAATGTATCGAACTAGAGTTTTGAAAATAAGCAACATAAATAAAATCAAATAGAATTCATACTTAAATATAATAAAACATATTAAAAGAAATGAAAATAACACGAGAATTCATAGAATTGCCTTAGCACAAATTAAAATATGGTGTATTAAAATACATTGATCAAATTCCCCCACACTTGAACTTTTGCACTCGGAGCAAACTCTAACTTCAAAATTCAAAACAGAGTAAAAACAAAACCAAACAAAATAAACAAGAAAAAAATAGAGCATGTGATTTCAAAGACTTTCAGGATCACAATGGGGTAAGTAAAATCCTTATTCTAAGCTTCAATAAATATGATGTTAGTGAGAAACTTCTTGTGATAATCAAAGCAAATAAGAGCACAGTTTACCAAAGAGTACATCATAAGTAGAAAGATCCTTGCATGATAAAATTCTCTCAACTGTCAAGTGTTTAGGTTATCTATTTACACTCAAAGCACATCATGAAAATTAGCACTACCATAAGCTTGAAAATACTGTAACATCCACACTTCAATTACATGCACATAAAGATCAAAAGGGCTTTATTCAGGTTGTAATGTGGGCAAAGTAAGTGTAAGATAATTCTAAAGGGTACTAGGCTAAAATTTAAAGAAATAAAAGAGAATTGAAAGGGAATGTGGGAGTTAAACTAAACAATATTTTTTTTATTTTCCATCAACTTCTTTGCAGCCATTTTCTCTTCTCTTTACTTTTTCTTTTTCTTTTTTTATTTTTTTTTTCCTTCTTTTTTTTTCCCATAAGGGATAAGATAAGAACATGAATTTTCTTTCTTCTTTCTTTTCTTTTCTTTTCCTATTTTTTATTTTTATTTTCTGCCAACTTATGAAATATCACAGTTATGTTAATTCAATCCCACACAACTCCAAACAAGACTCATTCATTCCCTTTAATAGCATGATATCATTGTTTTTTTTACATTAGGTTTGTAATGAGTTATAAATAATAAATGTGATAAATAGGCTCAAAGGGGCTTCAAACAAGGAGTGATAATTTCAGGGTTGGCTTTTTGGCTAAGTGGCTAAAAATAAAACAAAAACAAAATGCCTTTATCATATCAGTGTGCATAAGTAAGCAAAAAGTTTACACAAGAGTTAAGTCAAGTTCTAGAGTAACTAACGAACATGAGTGAAATCACACAAGAAAGAAAGAGATGGATTTTAGTATGGTATCCATTATAAGGCTCAAAATCTCACAAAGGACATTGATTATCCACAAATGATGTAAAATTTAGAATTTAGTCCTACTTATCATACTAAAAATGCAAATAAAATCACTCACATCACACCACGAGTCTTTAGTCAAGAGAACAAAGAAATTACTTACACAACTATTGCTTGAAAACATATTGCATGCAAGTATACATGTTCATTATAAGTAGCAAGTGATAAAAAGTAAAGATATCATACCTACAGGGAGTGGAAGTAACTTAGGTTGATTTAATAAATAACTATATTTGGAAATTAAGCATGAGTAAGATTAAAAAGAATAGTTGATTGTCACATGTTCAATTTTTCTTAAATCAGTAACTTAATAGTGCAAAGAGAGTGTTGTGAATATATAAAGAGAGTGTAATTTGAGTTGTGATCTATTAATATGCATGAAGTAATTATGTGTATATGATGTGAGGTATCATGCCAGAAAAGGTTAGTGAGTGATCTAGGAGTGTATTTCTACAACATCAAAAGCATGCACACCAAGGCAATGGAACAAATCTCTAAGCATTACTTATAACCCTAAAATATGTATGTTTGTCTCCTAAAATTCCTTTATAGTTGTAGTACCTTATCTCTAAGAAAACTAAATGAGTGAATATCTCTATCATACTCGTGCAACTACTTTTATTATGAAATCCACTTGTTGTTGGATCTCTCACAACAACAAGTTTTTATCTTCTTCTAAGTTGATCATTCAAAGAATTAAATTTAAACATGTTTCCACATAGTAAAATAAGGCACTATCAACATATCACTTTAACATGAAAACAAATTCATATTAACTTTGAAGGTGGAGAAAAACACAAGAAATGGGGGTTTGAATTGGGTTTTTACAAAAGTAAACTTTTTCGACCTTTTACATAAAAGTTACTAAGAGAATGAAGATAAAAAGAAACAAGTATTTTTATCCTGGTTCACTGTTAACAAAGTTACTCCAGTCCACCCGCCAAGGTGATTTCGCCTTCAAAAAGGACTTAATCTACTAATCTTGAAAGATTATAACAAGTTTGTCTAAGTGCTTAGAAAAACACCTTAGCTCTCTCAAGTCTACAGACTAACACTTAGTCACTTGAGGAAAGAATAAATTCCAAGAATATATAGAAAGATGTTTACTGTAACACCCATATATAATATAATACATCAAGCATCCATATCATACATGAATTCACGTTCTGGAACTGAAATACCATAAGTTCCTAGTTAACACATTATACATATACATGCCCAAAACACTACATAAAAAAAACTACGACACAATATATATACAAGATGTTCCAAAAGATAAAAACTAAGAACTAGATCGACAATGATCTAAAAAAACTCCACAACGGAAGCTAAGCCATCAAACAAGTAAGTTTAATCACACAGCTTTATCTTTACCCTTCGCGGAACCTGAAGTGCCTGAAATATAATCAACAATAGTGGGGTGAGATACATCAAATCTCAGTGAGTTCCCTATCTTATAGATTTTCTCGGCTTTACAAGGTTCTATCTTAGTCTAGCTCAAGTCGGGGAAAGGAACTAGACTTTGAGCTCAAACAGTTCTGACTAGAGAAACAGTCGCACAATACACAAAACGACAACTAGTTAAGGAATATTCTCCCCGGCCATCCCGCTCAAAGAGATTAAACACGGGTCACGGATCCTTAACGTAGATAACTTCTCCCCGACCTTCCTGCTCAAAGAGATTAAACACCGGTCACGGTTATCTACAAATGGTACTTCTCCCCGGCCATCCTACACAAGAGGATTAAACACGGGTCACGGTACCAACCACTAAGTAACTTCTCCCTGGCCATCCCGCTCAAAGAGATTAAACACAGGTCACGGTTACTTACTTAATAAATACTTCTCCCCGACCATCCCGCACAAGGAGATTAAACACGGGTCACGATATTTATTAAGGGATCGACTATAAAACGGAGGAATTACGACCCCCCTAACAACTACTTAACAAAGACACTCTTCTAGTATCGATGTAAGCATTTCCACATAATTCTCTAAGTCATTCTATTGTACTAAGGTTTCCTCACTAACTCACCACTTGAAGCTTTTAAATTTTCAAAAGTTACTTTTCTCATAAAATCACTTAATTCCGTTTATTTCACATAATCAAATAAATTCCATCTCACAAACAATATTTTCACTTTCCATAGCATAAAACACTTTCATAGCTTCACATCGATATAAAGAACGCTTAAATCGGACATACGAAACAAAAGTTATGGATTTTTGAAGAAAAGAAAATTATTGAAAAACTGCCAGATTCGCCTGGCGGTTAAGGATTTCGCCTGGCGAATCCCTCTTCGCCAGTACTTCGCCCGACGAAACCTGATTTTAGAAAACCCAAGAGTTCCAGTAGCCAAAACATGTTCTGTCTCTTAATTTTCTCCCGACGATTAAGGATTTCCCCCGGGGAATTCGTCTTCGCCAGTACTTCGCCCGGCGAAGTAGCAGTGAAACCTCAGTCGCTTGGGGAATCCTTCTTCGCCTGGCAAATCGTATCAGAACCAGAAATCTCTGCTGCATTTTACATGGTTCCCAAGCCTCAAAATCCAACTTTTCCAGACCAAAACATTTTCACACAATCAAAACAAGTATCAACAATGTTCATATGCATATTACGATTATACTACACATTTTATATCGATTTTCAACCGTTAGATTCAGGATTTTTGGTAAGATTACTCATTTTCTTACAAAATCAAACCTAATTCTAAAACTCAAGAGTTTCTACAACTAATGTCTCTATCTAGATCCCATTTGGATTAGGAGATGATGATGAAGAAGATGAGATGAAATGAAATGATGAAGAGTAGAGGATGATTCTTGATCTTGAGCTCTTGGATTTTCTCTTCTTTCCTTTCCTTTCCTTTCCTCTAACTTCTCTTTCTCCAAATGTTTTTATCTTTGGAAATGAGGAAAACGAAATGATATAGGAAATACTCATTAGTTAGTAACACTACTAAATGTCCAAATTATCTCAAGTGCACCAATTTAATAAAACCTTAGAGTTAGATAACATTAATTTGATCAGGTCTGAGTTCATCAGCTGTTCTAATTATCTTAACAGAGAAATACTCAGAGCACACTGGATCTCAACTGGTCTCAACTAATATTATCCAGAGCGTTTATAAAATACGAGGTATTACATCCTCCCCGCCTTAAATAGAAATTCGTCCTCGAATTTAAAAGGCTACCTGAATAGATGAGGGTAAGCATCCCGCATCTCCGATTCTAGTTCCCAAGTAGCATCACCCGGATGCGTCACATCCCATTGCACCTTAACAAGAGGAATGTCTTTGTTCCTTAATACCTTTGTTTCTCTTCCCACAATACGGCTCGGTTGAGGTTCAAAAGTCAAGTCTGTTTCTATTTCCACTGACTCCGGTAAAACTGGCTGAAGAGGGTCAGGAATAAACTTTCGGAGCTGAGATACGTGAAAGACGTCATGCATCTCTGATAGAGAGGGTGGTAAGGCTAATCTGTAAGCGACTTCACCAATCCTTTCTAAGATCTGATACGGTCCCACGTATCTCGGACTTAACTTGCGTGACTTAAATGGTCCTTTCAATCTCAATCTCGGAGTAACTTTCAAAAATACATGGCCACCTTCCTCAAATTCTAAAGGTCTCATACGATTGTCTGTATAACTCTTTTGACGATCTTGTGCTTGTTTAACTTTCACATGGATCATTTGAATATTTTCCGTAGTCTCTTGAATAATTTCGGGTCCCAAAATTTTATCTTCACCAACTTCCGCCCAACACAAAGGTGTTCTACATTTCCTCCCATACAATGCTTCATAAGGAGCCATACCGATGCTCGCATGGTAACTATTGTTATAAGAAAACTCAATCAACGGTAGAAGTTCCTTCCAATTTCCTCTACTTTCTAGCACACAAGCTCTCAACATATCTTCTATCGTTTGTATTGTTCGCTCAGTCTGACCATCTGTCTGAGGATGATTAGACGTGCTCAAATGCAACCTCATACCCATAGCTTGTTGAAAAGCCTTCCAAAACCTTGAAGTAAACTTTGGATCTCTATCGGACACAATATTATAGGGAATACCATGCAATCTCACAATTTTAGAAATAAACAACTTTGCAAGATGACTTGCCTTGTAAGTAGTCTTCACGGCTAAGAAATGCGCAGATTTTGTTAGTCGATCCACAATCACCCAAATAGAATCATAACCACCTTGCGTACGGGGTAAACCTACTGCAAAGTCCATAGAAATACTATCCCACTTCCAAACTGGAATCTCTAAAGGTTGCAATAGAACGCCGGTCTTTGGTGTTCAATCTTCACCTGTTGGCACACCGCACATTCTGACACATACACTGCAATATCCCTTTTCATTCCGGACCACCAATAATCCTTCTTTAAGTCCTGATACATCTTCGAAGAACCAGGATGTATCGTAAAAGTACCTTTATGAGCTTCATCTAAAATCTTTCTCTGCAATACTGCGTTATTCAGAACACAAATCCTCTGGTTAAACAGGACAATCCCATCCACTGCTCGTGTAAAACCCGGTTGAAGTAACATCTCTTGAAACTTCTCCTCTAAAACTTGTTCTTGTTGAATCTCATCTCTTAGAATAGAATTGACATTCAAATTTCCCATAATTACACCATTTGGAGTCCACACAAACTGGAGATTAAGATCTCTAAACTTTTCCAACAAAGCATACTCCAATATCATCAATTCGGTACTATAAACCATTTTCTGACTTAAGGCATCTGCTACTTTATTTGCTTTTCCTGGATGATACTTTAATTCTAAGTCATAATCCTTTAAGTACTCCATCCACCTTCTTTGTCGCATATTCAACTCCTTTTGGTCAAATAAATACTTCAAACTTTTATGGTCACTGAAATTTTCAAAACGTACACCATACAGATAATGACGCCACACCTTCAGTGCAAACACAACTGCTGCTAGTTCCAAATCATGAGTTGGATAATTCTTCTCATTAACTTTCAATTGTCGAGAAGCATAAGCTACCACTTGACCTCCTTGCATCAGAACATCTCCTAATCCCATCTTAGAAGCATCGCAAAATACTTCGTAAGAGTTGTTAGGATCAGGAATGATTAACACAGGAGCAGTCGTCAATATTTCCTTCAATTTCATAAAGCTTTCCTCACAACCCAAATCCCACTCATAAGCACACTCTTTTCGAGTAAGTTTGGTCATTGGTAGGGCAAATTGAGAAAAACCTTTGATGAACCTTCTATAGTAACCTGTCAATCCCAAGAAACTTCTAACCTCTGAAGCATTCCTCGGTCTCTCCCAATTAATCATTGCTTCTACCTTTGACAAATCTACCGCCACACCACCCTGAGATATAACATGACCAAGAAATTTAACTTCCGACATCCCAAACTCACACTTGCTTAACTTAGCAAAAAGTTGCTTCTCTTGCAATACCGATAAGACAATTCTCAGATGTTCTCCGTGCTCTTATGGAGTACGAGAATAAATAAGAATGTCGTCAATAAAGATTATGACAAATTGGTCCAAGTAAGCTTGAAATATACGGTTCATGTAATCCATAAAAATAGCTGGAGCATTAGTCACACCGAAAGGCATCACCAAGAATTCGTAATGGCCACAACGGGTTTTGAATGCAGTCTTAGACACATCGGAACTCTTCACACGGATCTGATGATAACCCGACCGTAAATCAATCTTCGAGAACACACAGGCTCCTTTCAATTAATCCAACAGGTCGTCTATCCTGGGTAAGGGGTACTTGTTTTTAATGGTGACTTTATTCAACTGACGATAATCAATACACAACCGCATTCCACCATCTTTCTTCTTTACCAATAACACTGGAGCTCCCCACGGTGAAACGTTAGGTCTAACAAAATGCTTAGCCATCAAATCCTCTAATTGGTCCTTTAATTCTCTTAATTCAAGCAGTGCCATCCGATAAGGAGAAACAGATATAGGAGCCGTTCCCAGTACCAGGTCAATAGAGAACTCAACTTCTCTCTCCGGAGGAAGAGAAGTAACGTCCTCAGGAAAGACTTCGGGAAACTCACAGACTATAGGAATACTCAGCACCTGCTGGTCACTACTCCCCTCTTTAGTAAGAACCAGTAAAACATATTTCTCCTTCTCAAACAAGAAATTTATCATTCCCATCGTACCTTCTAAAATAGTTGTTAACATATTCTTCGGGGTAGCCTCAACAGATGGAATGATGATTAGCTTTTCCTCACACCCAATAAACACCGAATTAGCAGAAAGCCAATCCATCCCCAAAACGACATCAACTTTCTTAAGCAGTAAACAAATAAGGTCAATATGAAAAACTCTACCATCCACAGACAAAACACAGTTTTCACACATCAACGGTGTCTCAACCATTTCATCCATGGCGGTAGTGACCACCATAGGAGGAGACAAAGGAATAACTTGCAACCCAATTTGCTTCACACATCGCATTGACACAAAAGAATGTGTTGCCCCACAATCAAATAAAACAAAACAAGAATGCCCGTTTACAAAACACGTACCTGCAATCAAAGAGTTGTCATTCTTCGTCTTCCTTGCATCCAAGGTATAAACCCTTCCGGTATTCCTTCCTTGCACTTGGTTTCTACTCTGAGTACAGTCTCTAGCCACATGACCCAATCCATTGCAATTATAACACCTAACACTCCCATCGGCACACTTCCCAAAATGACGTTGGTTGCACACTTTACACAGAGGAAAAGCATTAGGTCTAGAACCCTGCACCTGCTTCCCTTTGAAAGCTTGTGATCTAGGCCCAAACTGCTGACTTGGTCTCCCACGATCACCCTGATTTACCCTACTTGTAACACCTTCAGCGTGAACTTTCTTCAAACTATGTTCAGCCACATAGCATTCTCTTAAAACTTCTGCATAAGTAGTGAACTCCATTTGAGATACACTATGAGAAATTTCGGCTTTCAGTCCAAAAAGAAATTTATCTATTTTCCACCGTTCATCCGAAGCATACATAGCCTGCCTAGAATAAGCAGCCATGTCCTCAAACTTTTCAGCATAACTGGCCACAACCATACTACCTTGTCTTAACTGTTGGAATTCAAACTCTTTCTGAGTCCTCAAAGAGCTAGGAAAATATTTCTCCATGAAATTTACCTTGAATTGTTCCCAGACCTTGGGCACACCCTGAATAGTCATAAGAGCCGAAGCACTCTCCCACCATCTAATGGCAGGACCCTTCAACGAATGAGAAGCGAATACCACCTTATTCTCCTCACTACAATGCACTATCAAGAAAATTCTTTCCATACCAGACACCCACTTGTGAGCCTTTACAGGATCTAATCCTCCATGAAATTCTGGAAGATTCATGCGGAAGAAATCCCAGAACCTCCCACCTACAACTTCTGGAACAACCACCTGAGGATGAAGACCTCCATTCATTTGTTATACTATTTGTTGCATAAATTGGTTCTGTTGCTGTTGCATCTGTTGCATAAATAGGTTCTGTTGCTGCTGCATATGTTGCATAAATTGGTTATGTTGCTGCTGCATCTGTTGTATAAATTGGTCTACCACGATTGCTTCTGTGTCCGTCAGTCATGTTCCTAAAGGTCATACAGATAGGATTAAGTTGATCAGGCTCAATACCATAAATATAACACTTAAGACCAATGGCGACACAACGCATATGAAACGGAAAGAAAATACTTATACTATTTCATGGCTAGGTCGAGGGTACGACCTGCTCTGATACCAACAGTAACACCCATATATAATATAATACATCAAGCATCCATATCATACATGAATTCACGTTCTGGTACTGAAATACCATAAGTTCCTAGTTAACTCATTATACATATACATGCGCAAAACACTACATAAAAAAACTACGACACAATATATATACAAGATGTTCCAAAAGATAAAAACTAAGAACTAGATCGACAATGATCTCAAAAAAACTCCACAACAGAAGCTAAGCCATCAAACAAGTAAGGATAATCACACGACTTTATCCTTACCCTTCGCGGAACCTGAAGTACCTGAAATATAATCAACAATAGTGGGGTGAGATACATCAAATCTCAGTGAGTTCCATATCTTATAGATTCTCTCAGCTTTACAAGGTTCTATCTTAGTCTAGCTCAAGTCGGGGAAGGAACTAGACGTTGAGCTCAAACAGTTCTGACTAGAGAAACAGTCGCATAATACACAAAATGACAACTAGTTAAGGAATCTTCTTCCCGACCATCCCGCTCAAAGAGATTAAACACGTGTCACAGATCCTTAGCATAGATAACTTCTCCCCAGCCATCCCGCTCAAAGGGATTAAACACGGGTCACGGTTATCTACAAATGGTACTTCTCCCCGGCCATTCTACACAAGAGGATTAAACAGGGGTCACGGTACCAACCACTAAGTAACTTCTCCCTGGCCATCCCGCTCAAATAGATTAAACACGGGTCACGGTTACTTACTTAATAAATACTTCTCCCAGGCCATCCCGCACAAGGAGATTAACACGGGTCACGGTATTTATTAAGGGATTGACTACAAACCGGAGGAATTACGGCCCCCCCTAACAACTACTTAACAAAGACACTCTTCTAGTATCTATGTAAGCATTGCCACACAATTCTCTAGGTCATTCTATTGTACTAAGGTTTCCTCACTAACTCACCACTTGAAGCTTTTAAATTTTCAAAAGTTACTTTTCTCATAAAATCACTTAATTCCGTTTATTTCACATAATCGAATAAATTCCATCTCACAAACAATATTTTCACTTTCCATAGCATAGAACACTTTCATAGCTTCACATCGATATAAAGAACGCTTAAATCGGACATACGAAACAAAAGTTATGGATTTTTGAAGAAAAGAAAATTATTGAAAAACTGCCAGATTCGCCTGCCGGTTAAGGATTTCGCCTGACGAATCCCTCTTCGCCGGTACTTCGCCCGGAGAAGCAGCGGCGAAACCTGATTTTAGAAAACCCAAGAGTTCCAGTAGCCAAAATATGTTCTGTCTCTTAATTTTCGCCCGACGATTAAGGATTTCGCCCGGGGAATTCCTCTTCGCCAGTACTTCGCCCGGCGAAACCTCAGTCGCCTGGCGAATCCTTCTTCGCCTGGCGAATCGCATCAGAACCAGAAATCTCTGCTGCGTTTTATATGGTTCCCAAGCCTCAAAATCCAACTTTTCCAGACCAAAACATTTTCACACAACCAAAACAAGTATCAACAATGTTCATATGCATATTACGATTATACTACACAATTTATATCGATTTTCAACAGTTAGATTCATGATTTTTGGTAAGATTACTCATTTTCTCACAAAATCAAACCTAACTCTAAAACTCAAGAGTTTCTACAACTAATGTCTCTATCTAGAACCCACCTGGATTAGGAGATGATGATGAAGAAGATGAGATGAAATGATGAAGAGTAGAGGATGATTCTTGATCTTGAGCTCTTGGATTTTCTCTTCTCTTCTTTCCTTTCCTTTCCTTTCCTCTAACTTCTCTTTCTCCAAATGTTTCTATCTTTGGAAATAAGGAAAAAGAAATGATATAGGAAATACTCATTAGTTAGTAACACTACTAAATGTCCAAATTATCTCAAGTGCACCAATTTAATAAAACCTTAGAGTTAGATAATATTAATCTGATCAGCTCTGAGTTCATCAGCTGCTCTAATTATCTTAACAGATAAATACTCAGAGCACACTGGATCTCAACTGGTCTCAACTAATATTATCCAGAGCGTTTATAAAATATGGGGTATTGCATCTACAATAATGCTTCTTTAAAGCAAATGAAACAATGTTAAGAACAAGTTTTTACATAAATATGAGCAGTAACTCTTGTGTATGAGAAATAGATTTTAGATTGTGCATGTTTTTCTTCTTTTGGTGTTGATCATTGTATATGTTGCAAGAAGGAGTGATCTCTTTATATAGCTGGATGTTTGAACCTTGAGGGGTACAAGCGTAACTTTTCAAGTCAGTTGTTGCAACGGTAACATTGGACCCGTGAGTGACAATAGTAGCAAAGTCTTACCCTATTCCATACAGCAATACTGACTGAAAATCAGGTTTATCAATATAGGGATGTCTACATGTACGAATACTTTCATCACACGTTTCTGTCTTGTCCATATCTTCTTATCAGCTTTATCTGATAAGACCAGAGGATAAAAGACTGAGTGCTATCAGAGTCTTCAGTGTCTTTAAAATCTTTAGAAGTGTTGTCTTCAAAATCTTTAGAACACGTTCAATAGAACCTTGTCTGCATGGTCTTCAGAATAATTTATCAGAGCTGGAAGTGAAGCTTTTCCTTAGAAGTACAAATCTTTCTTTTTCTTCAAAGGCATTCAACATTCGTCAGAGCTGTTGATGTTTCTTTAGAAAAGAACGAAGTAGATTTCTTGAGGCATGCAAGAGATTCTGATTTAGAAATCTTGAGAGTTATCCAAAATCAGTTTTCACTAAACAACTGCATACTTTAAGAAATTTATTACAGTTCAGAATTGTTACATAAAAATTATATGTATTGTTATCATCAAAACTGGAGATTATATGCAGAACCAATATCTTGTTCTAACGAACTTCTCATTGCTCAACAAACAAAAGGTTTAGCTCATATTGAGAGGAGTACAACTTACAAGGCATGTTCTGAAAGGAAGCATTCTTAAACAAAAAATGAAAAAGAAATAGCAACCTAAGAGTAACATGAAGACTCCTTGTGATGAATAATTAGCAAGTGATGACTTCACCCACGCCATGCTTCATCATTTAGCACTAGGAATGGTGAGAAGAAGAAGCTCTCTTTTCTCTCCACTCTCCCTTACTATAATATTTTTTGTGATTTTCTCTAAGGTGTTGAACTCCCTCTATAAACTTCACTAATGCCTATTTATATGCATTCGCTAGGGTTTCATCTCCTTTATCTTGGATCATGGGCTTTTGTAGGATCATAACAAACCCAAATATCAAATAAGAATATTCCCTTTCTTCTTTTAGCTTCGTTTACAAGAAATCAAGTACAGGGATAGTTGTGATGGATAAGGTGTAGTGTGACAGTCTGCGTGGCAGGGGGCGCAGGAGGCACTGTCCTTTTTTCAGGGTGCGCTCCTTTGTGGTTGTACTATTGTACCTTATCTTGTCTTTTAGCGCCATGAGTCTTATCCACTCAACTCAAGGGAGCTCTACCGACACACAAAAAATATTCCTTTCCCAATGCAACTCATCTTCCATGTATGCCCTAGGGATTCAGTTGATTACATCATTTCATTCCTAAACTAAATTCATTTTTGTTCCAGCTTGAACTCTCAGGTTCTGTCTTCAACTGTCATGTCTCAACTTATCAAAACACTACTTAAAAACAAGAAACAAACACATAAAAAAAATACAAGAGAGAGTGCTCTAAACTAAATACTGCAGAAACATCTATAATGCATTAAAACACAAATGAAATGATAAATATACTAGCTTTAAACAAGAGATTAGGTTGTATAATAACTCACAAAATGTGGGTTTATCAACAACATAACCCTAAATACCAATGAAAAAGCATGCATAATTTTTTCATTGGTCTTCAACTGTCTTGCCTCAACTTATCAAAACACTACTTATAAACAAGAAACAAACACATAAAAAATACAAGAGAGAGTGCTCTAAACTAAATACTGCAGAAACATCTATAATGCATTAAAACACAAATGAAATGATAAATCTACTAGCTTTAAACAAGAGATTAGGTTGTATAATAACTCAAAAAATGTGGGTTTATCAACAACATAACCCTAAATACCAATGAAAAAGCATGAATAATTTTTTTTAAGAAAACAAAACAATAAAAGTAAATGAAGAAAACAAAATAAGAAAACTACATGACATCCCTCTCACACACTTTAAAAACACATTTTCTTAATGAAAGAAACGAGCATAAAATAAGAGAGAGAGAGAGAGAGAGAGAGAGAGAGAGAGGTATGCATAAGTAGCCTTTCCCAAGGAGAGCTATTCTATAGTTTTCTCTTCAAATGTGGAGCTTTCATGGAATAGCTTAAGACAGTGTGCATTGAATTTGAAATTTTTATCAGTGCTTTTGTTTTTTATTTCAGAATTAAAAAACATTTTTCTATAGGTAAAAGTGTCGAATGAGCAAGCATCGATTTGTTTTAATTTGAAATTTAAAATTTAAAATTGTTTTGACTGAGCTCTGGTGGTTAGGGAGAAATCGCTTCTAAGGCAAAAACTGTTATATCGTGACGCAACACATTTTCAATTCCCGTTTTCAAAGGTTTTCAAGGAAGCCCTACATTCTATTCTGATTCCGCACTTACAATTTAAAAGCGATTTTATTGAAATCATAATTATAATGTACTTCAAGTCGATGCTAGATCTGTCAAAGATCGAACCTTTTGACGCGATGAGTTACAAGAGGTGGTCTCAGAAGATGTTGATTTTCTTTGAGAAACTGAAGTTTAACTATGTTCTCCTTCAATAGCCTCCGGTTGCCGCTGGTTCCATCATTCCGAATAATTCTCGAATGGATAGTACTCCGTCTTCTGGCGCAACACCAGTCTTCGCAGATGATGCAACCATGAAGAAGTGCGAATTCGACAACAAGACTGCTTGTGGTCACATGAATACGAGAATCTGGGGTAGACATCTTGGCTGAAGGGATGAAGATGTGTGAAGTTCTGCAGGCCAACTTTCTGATCAAGAAGCTTCCTGATTCCTGGTCCAACTACCGCAACCAATTGAAGCATAAGAAGAAGGATTTAACCCTTCTCGAACTAGTCAACCACAAGAAGATTGAAGAGGTGAACCTCCTCAAAGATATAATGTTCCTAAAGTTTCTGATAATTTAGTTAAGGCTAATCTTGTGGAGTCTTATGAAAATGCTGATAGGTTAAGAAGAAGGAAAAAAGAGAAATTTTCTAGAAGGACAAAATGAAAAACAAAAGGGCCCCAAACTTCAAGAAGAAATGGATGTCCCAGAATAACAAGCAAGGTTGTTTCGTATGTGGAAAGATGGGACATCGAGCCCATCAATGCTACGATCAAGCTGACAACCAGAAAGATGCAACTAAGCCTAAGGGAGAATAAACCAAACCTCAAGTCAACGTTGCTATGATCACAACCCCAGAAGTTATCCTTATCCATATGGGTGAGAAGGTTGAATGGCTGATTAACACATGAGCAACTAGGCATTTATGTGCTGACAGGGAGCTATTCACTGAATTTCAAGGAGCTACTGAAATCGACTAAGTCTATATGGGAAATTCAAGTGTCTCTCAGGTGTTGGAAAAAGGGAAGGTGTCGGAAGTCTCTTACACTGCAGAATGTTCTATACGCACCTTCTCTGCGTAGGAATTTAATTTTTTTCTACTTTACTTGAAATTGTTGGCATAAAACAAGTGATTGAATCTGGTAAAATAGTCTTATCTAAGAATGGTGAATTTGTAGGAAAAGGCTATAGGTCTGGATATTTATATGTGCTTTGGACTTTGATTGAAAATGAGAATGCTTATTCCTCTTCTTATATCGTCGAGACTTTGGATTTATGGTATGCAAAACTTGGACATTTAAATGTTAAATCTGTTAATTGTTTGCATGAAATGGGTTTAATTACGGATTTGGAAAAAGATGGTCATGACATATGTAGTGTATGTGTTGAGCCAAAATTCAAGAGAAAGCCATTTAATTATGTAAATGAAAGGATAACCAAGTTGTTAGAATTAGTCCATTCGTACTTAGCGGAATTTCGCAACACAGAAAGTAGAGGTGGTAAAAAGTATTATATCACTTTAGTTGATGACCATTCTAGATACACCAAATTGTATTTGTTGAGATCCAAAGATGAAGTTGAAAATGCGTTCTACACTTATAAAGCAGAAGTAGAAAACCAATTGAACCGAAAAATCAAAAGGATTAAATCTGATAGAGGTGGTGAGTACATCACTAACTCTTGGAAGGAATTCTGTGAGAACAATAGCATAATTCATGAATTTATAGCTCGATACATCCCACAACAAAATGGTATAGTAGAAAGGAAAAATAGAACTCTGCAAAAAATGATGAATGCTTTACTTTCGAGTTATGGTTTATCTGACAACATGTGGGGTGAAGCTATATTAAGTGCCAATCATATTCTCAACATAGTTCAACATAAAAAGCTAGACAAAACACCTTATGAATTATGGAAAGGGCATGTGCCTAATTTTAAATTTCTTAAAGTGTAGGGGTGCCTAGCTAAGGTAGGACTACTTGCTTTTAAAGTTGATGCAATTGGATCTAAGACTTTTGACGTCGTATTCATCGGTTATGCTAAGAACAGTGTAAATTATCGATTTATGGTTTTGAGTGATTGTTCATTGTGTGAATATCGAGATGCAGAACTTTTTGAGCATATTTTCCCTTTAAAGAAAAATGACGTGCACATTGATTCTATGACTAGTAATGTTGCATCTTCTTCTAAGACTTTACCTTCTATGCCTATTCATGAACTCAACCTAGGAAGAGTAAGAGATAGAAAAGGAAAACTAGCTTTGGTCCTGATTTTGTGACTGCATTCTTGATTGAACTCCATGATCTTGATAAATTGAATGATACATTCATTAGTGTGAATATGTTAAAGGATGACCCTAAGACATATGATGAAGCCATGTGATCATTGGATGCTAGTTTTTGAAAATATGCAATTAAAAGTGAAATAGAATCCATCATGTCCAATCACACATGGAAACTAGTATATTTACCTAAGGGAAACAAGGTCATCGGATCTAAGTGGATCTTTAACAGGAAACTTAAAATGGATGGCTCTATTGAAAGGTATAAAATGAGACTAGTTATTAAAGGTTTCACTAAAAAATATGAGATTAACTTTTTTTGACACTTATTCTCTTGTTACTAAGATTTCAACTATACGTGCATTGTTTGCTTTAGCTACTAGCTATAAGTTATTAGTATCAGATTGATGTCAAAATTACATTTCTAAATAGTGTTCTTAATGAAGAGATTTATACGGAACAATCTCTGGGGTGCGTGGTTCTAGGACAAGAGAGCAAGGTGTGTAGACTCAAGAAGTCACTTTATGGTTTGAAGCAAGCACCAAAGCAATGATATGATAAGTTTCATAAAACTATTATAAGCTTTGGATTTAAGTCTAATTGAACTAATGCATGTGTTTACTTAAAAAAATTTGGTGTTGATTGTGTAATTATATATCTCTATGTTGATGGCATGCTAATCTTTGGAACACATATCAATGCTATAAATTCGACCAAATTGTTTTTATCCTCTCAATTTGATACTCTCAATTTGATAAGAAAGAATTAGGTGAAGTTGATGTGATTCTAAGTGTTAAAGTAACTAGTACGAAAAATGGCTTCATTTTTTGTCAACCTCATTATGCAGATAAAGTATTAAAAAAGTTTAATCAATTTGATGTGGTGTCAGTTAGAACTCCTCTTGACTCTAGCATGAAATTAAAGAAAAACCGAGCTGATAGTGTTTCACAAAATGAAGTTTGATGTTTGTGATGAACTATACTCGGCCTGATATTTCTTATGCTGTTAGTAGACTTAGTCGATACACTCATAACCCTAGTAAAGATCATTGGAGTGCACTTAATAGATTGTTGAGATATCTAAAAGGCACCCTGGATTGAGGTTTACACTATGTTGGTTATCCTAAAGTGTTAGAAGGATATTGTGATGAAAATTGGGTTACCGATGATAAAGAAGTTAACTTCACTAGTGATTATGTGTTTACATTATGCGGTGGTACTATTTCTTGGAAGTCTTCTAAATCGAAGTTAACTTCACTAGTGATTATGTGTTTACATTATGCGGTGGTGCTATTTCTTGGAAGTCTTCTAAATCGACTTGTATAGCTAGATCTAGTATGGAGTCTGAGTTTATAGTTCTAGATTTAGCAAGCCAAGAGACCGAGTGGTTTAGAAGTTTATTGACTGATTCACCGTTGTGGGGGCGCCCAGATCCCTCTATCTCTCTACATTTGACGTACAAGTTGCGATTTGCATATCAAACAACAATGCCTATAATGGCAAGAAGAGACACATTCAAGTTAAACATGCGTCTGTGAGACAACTAATCACGGATGGAGTATTCAACTTAAAGTATGTGAGATCAGAGAGGAACATTGCATATCCTTTGACTAAGGGACTAAACATAAGATTAGTTCTTGACACGTCGAAAGGAATGAGACTAAAATCCGTGAAATGAAGAATTCTAGGTGGATCCACATTGTGTTCAAATGAAGCCTTGGATCCACATTGTGTTCAAATGAAGCCTTGAAAAGACTCATATGATGTTACACTACATCCTAGTCTATGGAGTGTATTTCAGAGGATGATCATTAGCTCTGAATGAAATCATAGCCCAAATATGGGTGGTCCTTTGAAACGGACTTGATGAGCTCACCGCTAATTTGAGAGGTTGGGTTATGTAACTCTTAATGACTTCATAACCCATATAGGTGGTCCTTTTTGAGACAGGACTTGATGTAGTCACCTACAGGAACGTGAAGGATTAGCCTCCTTCTATGAAAGCATTCGGGTTATCTTTTTAGAGCACTCTTTAACATCCTAAGGAAGACTTTGCTATCTTTTGAGAAGTAACTTAGGAATCAACGAGATTTTAGGTAAGAAGTGTGCTATTGAGAACGGTTCTTAAATAAGAGAGTTCCATATTTGTTCACTCTTTTTGTGAAAGATTCACTTGATTTCACTATGTGCCGGTTCAAGTCGTAAGACACCTGCATTTAAGCTTCAAACCCTACATATGAACTTGTTTTCAAAGGAATGATTGCTGCATTTAAGCTTCAAACCTTACATATTAACTTGTTTTAAAACTATATCTTTTAAAAAACGATTACTGTTATGTGGGGATTGTGAGTGAATAGTAACTTTCAAAAATGGGAAATATGTTTTTGGCTCCTACATCAAATTCTTCTGATCTGTTTTAATTTGAAATTTAAAATTCTTTCGATTCTTTCCAAATCAGTTTATAACAACCCTTAATTTCAACCTCTTAATTTCAACCCTTATCCGTGTTTTATGAGACAGAGTTAGTGCTCTGATAGGTTTTTTCTTTAAATTGTTTTTTCCATCTGCTTTAGAAATAACAGAAAGAAAAAAAAACATTAACGTTCTCAGAAAAAAAAAACATTAACGTTCTGGTCATACCAGTCGATTCCAGTCCTCGTTGGCAAGAGCCCGCGACCGGAGGACGACGTTGTGGTAACCTTGGATGCGACGCCGATCTGACTGAGCTCTAGTGGTTAGGGTGAAATCGCTTCTAAGGCAGCGGTTATTATACCGCAACGCAGCATGTCTTCGTTTCCATTTTTAAGGGAACCCAACATTCTATTCTGATTTCGCACCTACACAACTTGGGAAGGATGGTAGGAGTATGTACAAAACAACATCAACACATAAATTCGAGAAAATGTAACAACTTGCTTTAAAAAAAATGTAACAATACGACAGAAACTTATACAATTGTCCTATATGCTAAATTTTCTAATTTCCACTGTATCAAAAAGGCCCACCTGCTATCTACATTCCCTCCACACAAAAAACAGTTTCTAAAACACAAGTATTTTTTTCATTGTTTACTGTAGAAGATAACTATGAGAGATAGGAGCTCCTCCTGGTGAAGTCTATATATCTGCTTTTGTCTTGAAGTCTATATATCTGCTTTTGTCTTTTTTATAGCCGCGCCTCTAGAAGCGCCTCTAGAAACTTCGTCAACAAGGAAGTTTCCGAGCAGCCTTTGGTCCAAAATCATATTTGGAATCTGCAGCACAAACCCAGATGGTCAAAGCTATGTACAAGGACACGCGACTATCGAAATATCTAGGATGAGAGGAATACCTTATCCCCAAAGAAAATCTTTGTGTTATTGGCAATGGATTCGATAAATTTTAGCTCAAGAAATTCAGGGGTAAGCTTCAATCTGTTTGCTTCAGCTTCCCTTATTACACTGGAAATTATAGAAAACAAAAAAACTGGTCATTTCTTATTTCAAAGACCACAAAGATCACAGGTTACGCTCATCAAAGAATAGGAAAATCTCACCGGTAGAAATCTGCATCAGCCAGGCTCTTCTCGCGAGCTAGGTACATTGCATTCTCAATTTCTTCCTGTTTTCTAGCACTATCTTTTTCATACAATTTTTGTTCCATAAGGATCTTGCTAACATTGGCATTTTTCTCGGCCTCGCTAATAGCCATCTTCTTCACAGTCTCTGCCTCCTTCTCAGATACTTTTTGCTTCTCAATAGCAATTAACACCTATTCAATAGCATCCAGAGCAGTGTTTATCAATATTTAGAAGATAGAAAATTCAAGCTGAAATTGAATGGTAGAGTGTAGGGCATACAAAAACCAGCTAGAAGCATTTACATGGCAGATATCTCAAATAATGACAGAATGAATCAATCATACAGTTAAATAACATGATCTCACATGTGTTTAACTCTATCTTCCTTTAATGAGATTGTCAACGCAACATTGCATCTATCTAGCTTTGGCCAATGGGCATATTAAAAAAAATGACAGGTGCTTTTTAGTAAAATATACCTTAGTACGCTCCTCTTCCATTTGTTCAAAGTTGCGTCTTATGCTTTCTGGAATATTTGGCTTTGTGACACGGACACCAATGATTTCAATGCCAGGAGCATAGCGGGTACAGTCAACTTGAAGGGCATCCTTCATCTTTTCGTCAATCTGAAAGTTCCCCAATGCTTGGCTTGTTAACATATAAAATAAAATAACAAAAAGAAGAGACTTAAGGCAAAAAAAAAAAATATAATTTGGGTTGACTCATTTGACACGTAAAACATCACATGCTTTTGAGGGGGAAAAAACTTATGACTTGGATCAACTACTTTATCAACAGATGACAATAAAAGCTACAACTTGCAGAAATACATCAAAGATCCAATTATTTTCTAGAACGTCAACCCTTATTTTGCTAGTTTGATTAACCCTGTAGTATAAATGAATGTTGCCATTACAAAATAAACCATGGGCGTAAAATTGCAATTCTAAAACATTAGTACATCACCTGATCAAACACATCAATATATACTTGTTGAAGACTATGAGAGCTGCAGAACTGATTAATCTCATGATGAATCTTGTCATAAATCCATGTCTTGTCATAATGGACACCATAGTTGAGCAATGTCTCATAGACAGATTCCTTATGCAGTCGGTTAACAACCTAAAAGAAGAAAATTATTGCATATACAATTAACGGTGTAAAATCTTGGACACTTCTAACCCAAACATTACATATGAAAAATACTGTTGCTATTACCTCAATCTTCCCAAAAATGATCATAACACCTCCTTTTGTACCGCACGGTATATCTGTCACCTGCAATTGTCACCGTGATTCAAAATCCAAATTATAGAGACAACAAAATCCTAATTGCCATCACTGTTCTAAAGAATTTACCTCATCGGTTTGAAGTGTCACTTGGACAGGCTCAAACTGAGTTAAGAAAGGCATCTTCATATGGAAACCTGGAAGAATTAATATTACATAGATTAGAGATTTTGGGCAAGCGATCATTGAAAGTAATAGAATAAATTTAAAGATAGCCAAACAAGGCCCTAAACATGTAACTAACTGTGATGTGTCAGCGCATCTCTAACCGATTTAGAATAAGTTGAGTATAGATATAAACAGCCTATGCTAGCTAGTTTGTAAATAGATTTACATTACATAAAATAATCATAACATTATTCTTAGTTTCTCTCACTTTCTCTCTCAACTATACAATGCTCTTAGTTTCTATTTCAAAAAAAAGAAGAAGCATTTAGTACCTGGCTCTGTAATTGTTTTGAGAAGCGCACCTCCTCTCCAATATACCCCTACATGGCCTTCAGGGACTTGGTGAACAACTGACAAGGAATTTTTGAAGGATGTTGATGCTGTAGGAACCAAAACCTGTAGATAACATAAGACATGTCAATAAAGCACTCACACAAACTGATCTACAATCGAATGTAACCAATGTGCAATATACACCAACATTGTCGGATACCAGACATGTATTCAATCTGAAATGTCAATACTACATTATTAAATGTTGACAAGAATCAATTTCCATTGAAACATAACCTCATTATGCATTATCATCAAAATCAAATCAAGCAAGAACAAATATCAAAACAACAACAAATTAAGACAAACATTCCATTGCCAATGCATTATCATCAAAATCAAAGCAACCAAGAACTAATTTCAAAACAACAACAAATGTTATTTAACACATGCAAGTGTTACACAAGAGTGCCCTAAAATAAATCTACATTTCCACATACGATTCTTATTCACACTAATTTTTTATGATCAATTGTTTTTCCAATGCTGTTAATATAGTTTTTATACATGCAAATTCAAAACATGGATATTTTCACGGCGATTATAGACAACAAAAAACAAAAACAGTAATCGAAATGTTAACTCTCACTATTACATTTGCGGAAAGAGATAAAGTGAGATAGAGAGTTACGGTAGCGGCAATGGCTATGAAGGAGAGCAAGAAGATGGTAATGGCAGGTGAAGTTGAATCGGATGGTGGCGATGCTCGTGTTGGACGCGGCGAATCCATGGCGGTGGAAACTTTCTTGAATTGTTTGGTTCTGACGTTTGGGTTTGGTATATTTTGCTTTATTGGTTGATCATGCGGTTCTATTTATAATTGCTTTATGAAACTTGTAAGCTAACTAATGTTAGTCAATTTTAAATTAAAATTTATTTTTTCAAACAATTTTGTAAAGTTTTACTCCCTCCATTTGAAAATGATTATCGTTTTACGAGAAAAATTTTATTTCAAAATAAATGTTATTCTCATTTTTTAATGTAGTAATAATTATTAGTATTTTTTTAATTATATCATATAATTATTACTCTCTGTACATTATTTCCAACACAATAATAAAACTATTACTTTAATAAAAATATAATATCTTATTATAATATCATTACATTCTTTAATTCGTGTGCAAAATTCTTAAACGATAGTCATTTTAAAATGGAGAAAGTGCGTTAAAATGATAGTCAATTCTTTTTTGTCAAGTTCCTGAAATATACCATATGAACAAATAGGATGTCTTGAATTTAATCTTGTGTCCCTGGGTCTAGAAGTTCTATAATTATTAATTAAATTGATTTAATACTATGAAATTATAATTGCTTTTAAAATTAAAATAAAATATATATTAACAAATACTTAAATTTAATATTTTGTTTTGGTGTAATCTATTTTTTATCATTTTTACTCTTGTTTTATTGTGTAATTTACATAAAAAATAAATTTCGCATAACTTTATACTATTATCTTTTACATACTGTATTTGTATTTTTTAAAAATTATATTTAAATAAAATATTGTTTATATTTTCATTAATATGTATTAAAAAACGGATAAACAAGCACATAGGTGACCGCTTCAATGCTAGTATATATTATATTCAGTTATATATTCTTGAAAAAAAATCAATATATTTCTAGTTACTTTGATCTAATCCAAGAGGCAAGAAGCACTCAACCTCATTTAAATATTAAGTTGTTAGGCTTGAAATTACACGGGTGGAAGCTTACATATAAAAATTAGGACATTTCTCAAATTTCATCTCAATAAATTTAAATGTATAGAAATATATTATGAGGGTAGATTGAGAAACCTCTTAAAAGTTATTCATTTGTTTAATGACTCATTTTTAGTTGGTTTTTCTTAATGATATAAAACCTGCCTACGTTTCTCCCAATTTTAGAAGAAAAGAGGAGGAAATGAATTCCAATAAGTAGACCACCCTTCATTTCTCGAAATCATATATGATAGTCTTTCAACTCTATCTCTTACCATGTTACAATTATAAGGAAAGTTCATCAAGGTTGAAGAAGTTTGGTGCAAGTTAATGTTTTTTTGAAAGGGGTTTGCCGGTCTTTATTAACTCTCTTTTAATTCAAGTTGCCCTTTTAAAAGTCACCGAAGTAGTTAAGGTAGTTAGCACTAGTTGATTTTGGTTATATCCTAGGTAGGTCTTCTATAGTTTGTATAAATATCAATGTTTTAAAAATCGAATCGAATTGGCCGGTTCTAATCGAACCGTCTGGTTTAATCGAACTAGTTGGTTCGAATGATTGGACCGGAAATCAAAAATGAATTTGGTTTGGTTAAACTTTCAAAATTGTTAGTGGGTTAAAATCGGAATAAAATCAAAAAATCCGTATTGAACCGTCCAAAATCATTCAAATCAAATTATCGGAGCCGGTTTTGTAAAACCTTCTGGTTCAAGAAAATGCATCAAATTGACCATTTTTATAAAAAAAAAAAAAAAAAAATGTTAATATCAAAACTTAACATTCATTTCCCAATTACAAAAAAATAATTTCGTTTTATTTACAATCATACAAATTTTTAAATCTTTTCATGTTATTGTCGTTCAATCATAATCACTCTGTTCAACTCAATATTCATTGTCGTTCAAGTTAATATTATTTGTTCGTGTCAATTATGACTTGTTTGTTATAGTTCAACTTAAATTCACTTTTTGTTGTTTAATTAAGTATATTATATATATATATATATATATATATATATATATATATATATATATATATATATATATATATATATATATATTTGTATTTTGTTTTATTTAATTTAGTTATTCTTAATTATTTGAACATTATGTTAGTTATTATATTCTATTATTTTAATTTTGCTTTAAATTAGTTTAACTTATTTTATTGTAACTCTTTAATTTTTTTTCTTCAAATTATTCTTTTTTTTATAAGTAAGAATTTATTCATAAGGAGTATTAGGAATACTCAAATCCAACGATCAACTTACAAGACCATCATCTCCAACAATAACCTATGCACTTACGAATAATGTTCAAATAAAGAATTATTTGAAAATTATTTTAGTTATTATATTAAATTATTTTAATTTTGGTTTGAACTAGTTTAACTTATTTTATTGTAACTCTTTAATTTTTAAATTTTTTTTATAAGGGTACTCAAACCCAACAATCAGCATAGAAGACCATCATCTCCAACTAAAACCTATGCACCTACAAATAAGCAGTTGGACATTTAAACCATTCATAGTAGTTACACTTAACTGTATGAGATGAACCTATATCCAAGCACCTCCATGAAAACAAAATAATTCTATCAAAAATTACAGCAGGGTTACCAATTTCATCGTTGAATAAAATCTGATTCATAGTTCACCATATACACCAGCAAGTTGCAAGTTAAATCAAACATAGATGATTTTTTTTTTTTGATAAGCTAGATTTTTATATATATAACATGGGTACAATGTGTACCACCTTTAGAAATACAATCACCCCCATTACAAAATATCGCAACTACAAAAATTGAATTGGACATTTGTACCACTCATAAAAAGAGCAATTCAAGTATCCTTTTTCTAAATTCAGAATCCACCACCAAGTGTAAAACTTAATGCGTGTGATACACAACTCCGGATCGCAAACTTCACCCCTAAAAATGATATTGTTTCTTGAACTCCATATTACCCAATTTACCACCATCCAAAAGCTAGCGGCCACATTACTCTTAATAATTCGTTGGAATCCGAATGTCCATTTTAGAAAATGAGAAGATATAGAATTTGCTTGGTATGTATTCCTCCCCATCCAACCACAAACCCGATTCCAAATAATTCTGCACCTATGGCAATTCAGGAAGAGATGATCAACATCCTCATCAGACTGAAAACAGTGCACACAACAAGTTTCATGGCTGTTGGTAATGATCCTCCTCCTAACTAGATTATTTCTAGTAGGTAACCTGTTTAGGATCAACCTCCAACAGAACAACTTTCGTTTGCTTATGATGGCAGCATTCCAACATATCTTCAGTGCTGCCAGCTCTACTTCTTTGACCACCCTTTCCTCCACGCCAACAGTCATGCCTTTGTAATATGAGTTGACTGAGAATATATTTGAATGCCTAGAATTCCAAAGGACCACATCAGGTAAATGGTTAGGTGAGATATCCCCCAAAATTGTCTGCAACTGCATTAGTTCATTCTCTGCGTCCGAAGGCAACTGGTTGTTTGGAAGCTGCAAGTTCCACACCCATCTTGAACTCTGCCAGGAGCCCAAGTCAGCTACCAATGCTTCTTGATGAGATACCTGCTGGAAAAGATTAGGAAAAATATGTTTCAGAGGTTGTGTGCCTATCCATTTTGAACTCCAAAACGGGATTCTGAAACCGTCTCCAAGCCTAATAGATATAAAGTCTCCAAATGGAACGAATGTAGTCGACACAGCAATCCTCCTAATGTCCTTCCACCACTGAGATTGAAATTTATTTGGCTTCAGTTCTTCACGGGAAAGAATTGCTCTACTGAAGTCACGATATTTTTCTTTAAGTACTCCACACCAGTAAGCACTAAAATTTGTGGTGAACCTCCATAACCATTTGGTCAACAACGCAATATTGAAATTCTTCAAGTTCTTGACACCCAGCCCCCCTTTCTCTTTTGGTTTGCATATGTTTTCCCAGCTGACCCAAGCCACTCCCCTACTTGCTTCTGTTCCTGACCATAAAAAACTCCTTTGGATTGCTACTAACTCCTTCAATACACAGGTAGGGGCTTTATAGAACGATAAGTGATGAATTGGCAAGTTTGTTAGAACGGAATTTATCAACGTAACTCTCCCCCCGATTGATAATCCTCTACCATTCCAAGCATAAAGTCTTTTCCTAAATGTCTGTATCACCGGTTTCCAGAAGGATTTGAGTCTGTGATTTGAACCTACACATATGCCAAGGAATTTGAATGCTTGGTTACCAACTCTACACATCAGGAACTGAGCTGCAGCTCTCAGGATAAAATCATCCACTCCAAAGCCAATCAAACTACTCTTGGATGCATTAATCTCCAACCCAGATATCAAAGAGAAACCCTTTAGAATTGCCTTGAGAGCCCAAAATTTTTGCCAACTTCCATCAGTTAATAAAATTGTGTCATCTGCAAATTGTAGGATTTCGTAGCTACACCTGTTATTGACCTTAAAGCCTTTCAAAGTACCATTTTCAGAAGCCTTCCTAACCATGTATGCTAGACCTTCTGCCGCGATTACAAATAAAAATGAAGACAAGGGATCACCTTGGCGTAACCCTCGTGTAACTTTGAAATCATAAGTAGCACTCCCATTAACAAGAACTGACATGAAACTCGAGAAAACTGTCTCCTCCATCCATTTCATCCATTTCTCCCCAAAGCCCATGACTGAGAGCATTTGGCGTAAATAGTTCCAATCAATACAATCATAGGCCTTAGAAAAGTCCACTTTGAGCAGAGCACAAGAAATTTTCTTTTTTTTTGCCAAGTCGATAATTTCGCTCAAAATCAACACACCATCCATCAGTTGACGACCAGGTATAAAAGCTGATTGATTACTAGATATGATTTTCCCAATGACTCCTCTCAATCTGCTTGCTAGAATTTTAGCTACCACCTTATAAATGCATCCAACCAAGCATATAGAACGATACTCATCAAGTTTCTGGGGATTTTGACACTTTGGAATCAGCGTAAGGAAAGAAGAGGATATAGCCTTATTTAATCTGCACGAAACACTGAATTCCATAATACACTTAGTGAAATCAGTCTTGATTATCTCCCAAAATTCTTGGAAGAAACCCAAACTGAAACCATCAGGGCCAGGACTTCTCTTAGCAGCACAATAAAAAACAACCTCATGAATCTCCTCCTCATCAAAATCTCTCTCCAACTGAATACTATCCTCAACTGATATCTTAGATATATCCTGAAAGTCAAATTTGACACGAGGGCGCCTTTTTCTACTAAATTGGTCTGCAAAAAACTCTTTTACCTCATGTTTCACTTCCCCAACATCTTCAAGTATCCTGTCTCCCACCTTCAAGGATGATAAACAATTTATCTTTGCTATGTACTTGAATCTCCTATGGAAGAAAGCTAAATTCTGATCTCCTTCCTTTATCCATATATTCCTTGATTTCTGGCTTATCATTGACTATTTTATGCGAGATTTCTCCCAGAATGATTTCTGTGCTTCCAACCTGACACCAAAATCCTGCTCTGATATGACAGAAGAATCTTCAGCCATCATGTTTTCTACTTTATTAATCTACTCTATGTTTCCTTCTATTTCCAAGTCCAGTTTGCCAAAGACATTTGCATTCCACTATCTTAGTCTTTCTCGAAGCAGTTGGAACTTTTTACTGATTATGAAAGCTGCGTTTCCTTTTACTACAAAAGAACTCCATTCTTGCTCTACAAACTTTCTGAAATCTCCATGATCAAACCAAGCCTCGAATACCTTGAAGGGCTTTGGCCCCCAATTAACATCTCTTCCTTTTAGCCAAACAGGCCGATGATCAGATACATCCCTTGCTCCCACAACCTGCTTCAAAGTATTCCATGCCTTCGCCAGATCCCAAGATACAAGGAATCTATCCAGTCGACTCATGGCCTTCCCATTCGAGTTAACATAAGTGAATAAATTCCCTGATACAGGAAGATCCACCAGCTCCATTTCAGTAATGAACTTATCAAATTCCTCTGTCTCTCCAACATTTCTCACCCTAGTCCCTTTGCTTTCTTCTCTAGTTCTCGTGGCATTAAAATCTCCACCAAGTATCCATACTCCTTCAGGGGATTCTTCCTTCAATTTAATCAATCTAGCCCATAGGGTTCTCTTTTCTCTTATGTTACATGATGAATACACATTCACAAAGTACACATTGAAATTTTTCCATTCTGCATTGAGGCATAGAAAACCTTCTCCTTTGATAGAATATATTGGTCTCAAAGCATCCTTTCTCCACATTGTAATTAATCCACCAGATTTTCCATTTGAATTCATAGCAGACCATGACACTTCATCATTCCCCCATAACCCCTGTACCACCTGATCATTAGTGCTTCTACATTTTGTCTCTTGCAAGAAACATATATCTACCTTCCCTTCATTCACTGTGCGCACTATCCTTCTCCTCTTGATTGGCCCTCCACACCCTCTACATTGTAGCTTAAAAAATTCATGTAACCACAATAGCTGTCTCCAACTGAGCTTCGTATGCTTTCCTGTCAGAATCTTCCATTTTCCTGATAATACCTTCAAAGTATTCATCATCTTCATCACCCTCAAGTCCCATTTGTTTAAGAGACTCCCATATCCTTTTAGGCAATCCTTCCATCTTCTTTCTGATTCTTGAATTACTCCTGATGACATCACCATCTGATATTGACTCACAGCATAACACAGAACCTCCAGAATATCTAGAACCACCATCCTCCGAGCTCACAGGTTGCGGTGAAATAGACATATTATTCCCTGTTTTGTTTTTTGTTTCCAGCTTGACCAATGATGCAAAATATGATGGGGTGAAAGGTATCTTGATATTTCCTAGAATATCCTCAATAGTTTTAGTCTTTCTGGATCTAGTTTTCTTCTCCTCAACTACCGGGCCTTTCAACTCTTGATTTTTACGACCCAAACTAACCTCCAGGCCCACATTCGAGTTGTGCTCACATCCCCAATTTTGAGAAAGCTTTTCCTCTGATACTCCCTCCACAAGATGCTCAGAAACCATTTTATTCTCATAATTACCATCTCCTGCCACATTGGAACTATGAATATTTGCTCTGACTTTACTTTCCCCAGCCACTCCAAAAAACTCCTTTTGTACTTCTCCTTCTGACATTACCAAATTTCCTTCTTCCCCATCACCCACTTTGCCGCCCTCGTTTCCCGTGTCTGGTACCTGTTGCGTACTTTCCTCGGTAGAACCCTCATTTGTCCCATATTTATTTTTGTTATTTCCAAAGCTATTCTCTATCTCTTTCGTATCATTCCACACGCCACCCCTTCCTTCACCGTAGTCGTCACCGTCCCCCAACTCACTTTTGCCCAAATCCTCACCTTCGTCATCTTCATCTGATTCATCAGTTTCTGATACCACCTCTTCCTCTTCATTCATCAGAAGTCTTTTTGGACCGTGGAAATCCTCCATTACTTTGATCTTGTAAACTTCATCATTAACCCCTATATTAAACACCTCATTCAAGCAAAGAGAATACCTGGTTTTGACAAGGAACCTTGCAACATCAAGACACTCCATGTTCTCTGTCTCTTTATCACTTCTAACGAACTCTCCAACACACCCAGCTATCAACTTGAAAGTTTCACTGCTCCATGCATGACAGGGGAGGCCGAAAACCCTCAACCACATATGTCTTTCGTTATCCACTTCATCCGGATTCCATGGTATGATTTCTTCGAACCAATTTGATGTCCATTCCTTATCCTCTTCAATCAGTTCAGCCAGAACACCTTCCTCGTTCTCTTCTAATAAAAATTTCCTCGCCCCCATAGGAATAACATTAATAGTAAATATACCTCTACTATTCAGAGCATCCCTAATCTTGTAACTGGAACCAGCTTTCCCCACAATTCCAACGTATCCTTTCCAAAATTCACCTGTAAGTGTGCAAAACTTGGCTTGGGTGTTTCTTTCCAACCATCTCTTTCCCTCCTTGAATTAGAATTTCTGCCAACTGCCTGAACGTATGTTTTCGAGTTTCCAAAATACTCTGTTTTTCCATTCTTCCCATTCTTCCAGACGACTCTCTCTTTCTCATCGTTCTTTGCTCTGCTCTTTGCTATCTCTCCCAGGTTATCCCGTCTGCTTTGCACCTCAGTCTCTTCATTCCTTCTCTAAAACCTTGGAAGATTTACATAGATTTTCTTCCCTTGAACGTAAATATTATCAAGTATGATTTCGAACCTCCTCACATCCTTCACCCTTCTAAATCGCACAAAACCAAACCTCTTTCCTCTTTTATCTCTTCTCTGTGGGATGAAAACTTCATCCACAACACCATATTCTCTGAACAAGTTGAACATTTCCCTAGCTTCGTATCTTTCAGGAAATTCAGTGAAAAAATAACTTGTTGTACCAGCTACTCTAGTTTCCCTCTTTCCGTTTGTAGCTTTCCATACCGAGAAATTTTCCCTTGTTTGATTTCTATTCCTTCCCTTTACCTGAACCCAATCTTCTTGTTTTTCCATGTCAAAGATTGAACAACCAATACAAATAATTTTCTAAACCTAAGTGATATCAAAGTTACCAGTGAAAGTTTTTTCCAGAGCTAAGGCCCCTAGCCCTAAGGCTAGGAGTTTAAGCCAAAAACTCTTTCCAAACCAATGACACCAGAAAGATTGATATCTAGTAAAAATGTCTAATAGAAACACGAGAAAACCAGAGTTTGCACCATTCCTACTTGCTTAAGCTAAAGAGATGGTATGTTTGTGTTATAGTTGTTCATATGATCAATTTGTGGGCATCAATTCTTAAGCATTTTTATTTTAACATGGCAACATCAATTCTTACGCGTGTTTTAATTTTAACAGGCAGTACCAAGCCATAACATGGTCACAACAATTGTCTTCAGCAATCCACGATATTCCAACCCAGTCCGCTACCAACTTCCAAACCAATTTGATTCTAGGACAAGAGATAAAAACGTGATCAATGTCTTCATTTACATTAAAGCAGAAAACACATACGTGCTCATGATTATTGCTAATCGCTCCTCTGACAGCCAGGCTTGAACGAGTAGGTAGTTTTTCTAAAATCAATCTCCATCCAAAGATCTTTACTTTCAAAGGGATCTTGGTCTGCCACAAAATAACCAAGGATGTTTTAGGGGCAATCTCCAACTCAACCTGTTCACCGACCTTTAAAATTATGTCATAGCAGGTCTTGACAAGAAAAACATTAAAAGGACCAAGAGGCCACACGAATGTATCAAAGGTCTCCACAAAGGGCCTAACTTCAGCCAACAACTATAATATTTCACTCAGGTCCGCTCCCAGGCTGCTGCTAACCTCAAAAGAGTTGAGGTCTAAGTCCCATTGCCACACGTCACCAACCCAGACCCCCATGTCTCTAACCACCCATTGTTTTCTATCAGTAGCTTCATACAGGCTAGAATAAAGACTCCTAAAATTGGAAGGGCCAATCCACAAAAAAATCTAAAAGGGAATAGCACTTCCATCCCCTAATTTACATGTTAACTAGTTGATAAATCCTGCATCCTTCAAAGAATCACCTAACTCCATGAAATCCCTCTACCACAATGATTCTTAGCCAGAAACACTATGTACATCTTTGACCAAGATCCTGCTAACCAGATTCCTATACCTATATTCAAAGATTCCCCTCCAAAACGCATTGGTTTCCTTCAAGAATCCCCATAACCACTTTGTTAACAAAGCCCTATTAAACATACCCACATGTTTGATCCCAAGCCCACCATATTCCTTGGGTTTACACACAGAGTTTCAGCTAACCCAAGCCACACTTCTTTTATCAATGGAATCAGTCCATAAGAACTACCTATGAGTTGAGATTATATCCTTCACCACTTTTAGAGAGACTTTAAAGAAAGATAGATGATGAATATGCAAATTTTGTGAGTACCGAATTAATCAGAGTAACCTTGCTACCAATGGATAATACCCTTCCTTTCCACGATGATAAGCGTGCCTTAAAGCATGAGATGACCGACTTCCAGTATGAAACCCTTATGTGGTTACCCCCAACTGTTATGCCAAGAAATTTGAATGGTAGAAATTCAGACCTATAAGCTAAAAATTACTCAACTGCCTTTAAGAAATGATGATTAATCCCCACTAGTTTGTGATCTATATAAACTAACATATTCACTTAATTATTCTCCTAATTTTATTTTATTTTACATTAGTCAAATTATTTCGCTCAATCCTTGTGTTATTGTTTGTAACTTTTTAACTATTCTTCACACATGCTCTGAAAAGGCATTCACTCATCATGAATATTCTCTCTCTCTCTCTCTCTCTCTCTCTCTCTCTCTCTCTCTCTCTCTCTCTCTCTCTCTTATATATATATATATATATATATATATATATATATATATATATATATATATATATATATATATATATATATATATATATATATATGAAAATTAGGGTCGAAGCCTAAAAAAAGAAAAAACATTACACGAATGAACGACTGGTTAAACGCACCCCTAATATATTTACTATTGAATATAATTTATTTATTTTTCTTTTTTTTTAAATATACATTATTAAATTATGTAAAATGATTTTGGTTTAAATTTTTTAATTGCTAATTATGTATTATATATTTAATATCATTATTTCAAATGGCTCATGTCATTAAAAATATTGGAATCAACTATCTATATATTAAAATATTTACCATCAATTTTCCTAATATATCATTTTCTTTTTTAAAAATTGTACTAGCAAAAAGATATATTTGTAATTAACGAATTCTAAAAAAAATTGAAACCACCTCATTTTGTCACCTCATTTATTTCCCACTTTTTACTTTTAAATTTCTCATTCTTTATTTTCTTTTCTCAACTCAAATTTCAAATTTTCCCCACATTTCTTTTTCTCACATTTTCTCACTTTCATTTTAATTTATTCTCTCTGCATTTTCTTCCTATTTTATTTTTTAAAATATAAATAAGAAAATGTGAACCTCTTTTTAATTTAATGAAGAAAAACACAAAAAAATGTTGAATTTTTAAAACACAAAATTTATCTAAAATAAAAACATAATTATTATATATAAAAAATATTCATAATTTATATGATTATTGTTCATTTTATAATTAAGTAACTAAATAGAAATTGACATGTGTATCTAAATACATTTTATATTGTATCAAATTGGATATCACTCAATAACAGTACACACAACTAACTTTTCATTTCACGGGTTACTATGAGGACAACATCTATTTTATTTTAATCAACAATTGTCTTTATTTGAGAGACAAATTTTTTATTTTCAAATGTGATTTTTTTTCTTTCTCCATCTCACGATTCTTTTTTTTAATATGATTATTTAATACAATTGAGTTTATATGATCATTGTTCATTTTACAATTAACTAACACATTATAAATTGACATGTGTATCTAAAAACATTTTATATTATATCAAATTTGTAAGTTCCTGGATTGGCTGGAATTTTGGTAAAACAACAAGGTGTTCAATGCTGATGTCATGGTGTTGATGTTGCAGCATTGAGTCTTAGTACTGGGTTGTACTAAGTTGTGAAGGTTAACTATGTTTGATGTCATGGGCTTGATGTCATAACATTGCACTTAACACTGGGCTGTGTTAAGGTTGCTAGTTGCTGAAGTGGATGTCTGATGTCACATAGGTGATGTTGTAACATCAGACCTGCAGAACTGAAGCTAATGACAGCATGGGCTTGTTGTTATTAGGGTCGCGTATTAGCTGGAATTGTGGAGAGTGTTGACTCGTTGGATGAGAATATCTTGGGCTAGATATTTTCTGTTACATGGGAGATTTGATTGCAGGTTTGTTGGAGAATTAAAAGGTGGAAGATTTAAAAAGATTTTGGGGATAAAATCTGTTTTAAAAGATTCAGTTTTTAATTAACAAATCTGATCAAATATTGTGACAAATCCAATCCAAATTCAAGGAGCTATATAAAGCGCACAAGACCAAGGAAGAAGGTACAGAAAACAGATTGAAGATCAAGAGCTGGAGGCTTAGAGTCTAGGGTTTGTTTAGAGTACTTGTAATCACACTATTCTAGGTTTGAATAGGTGTTGAATTTTCTGTCCTCTCTAGAAGCTGTGAAGCAATAGAGAGTTATTGATTGATCGAAGCTAGGAAGCAAGATCAAGGGATCTCAAAGAGGTTGTTCTTTGAGTGTTTTAGGGGATTGAGTAGTGTTCTCATATCTAAGTGGGTTCTTAGGTAGAAAGTCACTAGTAGAGTATAAGTTTAGGAGATTGTCAACTGGTGTGTTGAGTCTGTAAATTATATCTACAAGTAGTGAATTTCATCCCTGGCTTGGTAGCCCCCAGACGTAGGTAGTTAGACCGAACTGGGTGAACAATTCCTTGTGTTATCTTGTTGCTTATTCTGTCCATTATGCAGAGTGTGTTGTTGTGACATCGCACCTTAACATCACATGTCTGGTACCAGAATTTCAATTGGTATTAGAGCAGGCATCCTGTCTGTCTCTGGGTGAGATCTAGGGAAGTTACTTTCTGGTGAAAGATGGACAAAAAGGTTGGAGGATTCGTCAACAGACCCCCTATCTTGGATGGCCCAAACTATAAGTATTGGAAGCCTAGAATGACTACTTTTTTAAAGTCATTAGGCAGCAGAGCTTGGAAGGCTGTCATTAAAGAGTGGAAAGCTCCAGAGGTATGTGAGAAAGATGAGGCTGGCAAGGATAAAGAAGGCACCTCAAAGCCTAAGCCTGAAGAAGAATGGACCAAGGAAGAAGATGAGCTTGCCCTTGGGAATTCAAAAGCCCTAAATGCTATCTTCAATGGGGTTGACAAGAACATATTCAGGCTGATCAACTCATGTGAAACTGCTAAGGCTGCTTGGGATATTTTGAAGGCTACCCATGAAGGTACATCTAGAGTGAAGATGTCAAGACTTCAGCTTTTAACATCTAAGTTTGAAAGCTTGAAGATGAAGGAAGAGGAAACTATTCATGACTTCCACATGAGTGTTCTTGAGCTGTCAAATGCATCCAGTGCTCTTGGTGAGAAGATGACAGAAGAGAAGCTGGTAAGAAAGATTCTTAGGTCCCTCCCTAAGAAGTATAAGATGAAGGTAACAGCCATTGAAGAATCTCAAGACATCAGCAAGATGAGAGTTGATGAGCTAATTGGCTCTCTTCAAACATTTGAACTTGGGCTGAATGAGGAAGAACCAGAAAAGAAGCCCAAGAGTATAGCCTTAGTCTCCACTCCTGCAGCAGCTAAAGATGATGAGTCCCAGGAGGATCTGCCTCAGGCTATAGTTATGTTGGGAAGGCAATTCAACAAAGTGTTCAAGAAGATGAACTGTAACTACAGGCCTAATGTCAAGAACATCTCCTCTGACATCAGTAAGTCAAAAGAGAAAGATGAAGAGAAGACTGTCCAAGATAAAGGTGTTCAGTGCTTTGAATGTGAAGGGTATGGACATGTCAAGAAAGAGTGTCCCACATTCTTGAAGAAGCAGAATAAAGGCTTGACAATTTCCTGGTCTGACTCTGACAGTGAAAGTGAAAGTGAGTCAGCAAAGCATGTTGTAGCTTTGACAGGAATTGTTGAATCTGATGATGATAGTGATGGAGAAGTCACTTATGATGAGCTAGCTTCAACCTACAGAGAGCTGTGTTTTAAGAGTGCTGAAGTCTGTCAAGAAAACAAGTGCCACAAGCAACAGATTGCTCAGCTTGAGAATGAAAAAGCTGATCTGGAAAATGAAGTGGTGCTAGTAAGAGCTCATCTTGATCAAATGACCAAGTCTGTTAGGATGCTGAACAGTGGTACAGACACTCTTGACAAGATTCTTCAGACGGAAAGGATAGCTGGAGACAGGACTGGATTAGGATTTTTAGTTGAGGGAAAAGTATCTACTGAAGCAAGCACTTCAGGAACCAAAGTGGAGATGTCTCAACCATTGTCTCAACATCAGCCAAAGGTGCAGGATCCTACTCCTAAGAAAGCTGATGTTTCACAACCTAAGAGGATTGAGAAGAAGACTGGTCCTTATCAGAAGAGAAAGCAGCCACAAAGAGCTAGTCAGTATATGCCCCCACAATACCATAAGAGCATGCAAGCTGCTAGGTTCAAACAGGGCATGTCACATCAGATGTCTCAACATCAGGTCAACGGGTATAGTCACGGCTTTAGATTTAACAATGATGTGCCTTATGTCTACAGAAGAAGAAAGCCACACCATCATGGGAGACAATCCAGGAAACAGCATTCTCAGCCTCCTTATGGAAGAAGATACCAGCATAATAGAAGGCAGGCCAGTTATGGTAGGAGGAGACCACATTATGGATGGCAGCCTAAGCAATCTCATCATAGCAGAAGATTCAGAGATGAAAGGATGAGATGCTTTTATTGTGGAAGGTTTGGACATATGCAGTACTCTTGCTACAAGCTGCATGGATACCCTCAGCCTCAAAACAGATGGAGAAAGTACAGGCCCAAAGTTGTTAAACAATGGGTACCTAAGGAGAAGGTGAAGTGTCTATTGGCTCACACATCAGATGAACATTTTGCTATGGATGCATGGTACTTTGACAGTGGATGTTCAAAGCACATGACTGGATCCAAGAAGCATTTGGTAGAGTTCAATCCTTGCCATGCAAATGGTGTTATTTTTAGCAATGGTGAAAAAGGAGTAGTAGAAGGAGTTGGAAGAGTGAAGAATCATGATGGCCTTACTCTTGATAATGTGCTCCTTGTTCAAGGGTTGAGTGCTAATTTAATTAGCATAAGTCAACTTTGTGATGAAGGTTACAACGTAAGCTACACCAAAGATGAATGTGTGGTAGCTGATGAGCAGAATGAGGTAGTGATGAAGGGAGTAAGATCCAAAGATAATTGCTATCAGTGGATACCTCAAGTGGACAGCTTATCTAGTGATGATGTTGTAACATCAGAAGATGACATCAAGTGTGAAAGTATGGTGAAAAGTCAATCTGGGTTAATGACTTATGGTGCTGTTACTCCTAAGTTGGATGATGTGAGTAGTCAGTTATGTGAGCAAGATGAAGGAGTCAACAATGCTGATGGAAGGATCAAAAGCTGTGACCTTAAGAAGTATTGGGAGCTGAATACTTGCAAGGCCAAGAAAGATGATAACCTGACTAATGACTCCTATAGTTCAGAAGAAAAACTCCACAAGTTGACAATCCTTAGGTTGGAAGATGCAGATGCTAGAGCTGATGTTAAAACATCTCAAGTCAAGAAAGGTACTTCTAGCCTTAAAATAAAGAAGAGTGATGATGAACTAATTGCAAAAGTGGTTCCTGGGGTTGCTAAACGACTGAAATCAAGGAAGAGGAAAGATATTGAGTCACCTCCAAAGATGAGAACTGATGAGCAGAAGATCTATGTGGATGGTACTACAAAATCCAGGAGTAAAGTGCTCATCTCTTCCAGAAATAGGAAGATCAGAGATAAGTCTGATGATAATGTCCAAGATAGCTCTCAAATAAAGGAAGTCGTTGTTGTTAGAACTTCTGAGAAAATTCAAAAGGCCATACTAGATAACAATCCTGTGCTTTTCATAAAATGGTGGAAGTATGTTCTGGAAAAAGAATTGGGTATGGATACTCTGGATATGGTTAAGTTTGCTAGGATATGGTTCAGAGAGGGTGTGGGAACTTATGGTATTCAGGTGTGTATGAATAAGTTGCTCTGACTGTGTTTTATTGGGAGCTTCTTGAAGGACTTCTCTGTCCAATGAGTCTTTTGAATGGTGATGAGAAGTTGATGTCCCAAAAGATGTTATAACATCATGTTTGCTGGTGGTTAGATCTGGAAGATGATTAAGATTGGACATGTGGAGTTGAATGCTCTAGCATTTTGGCCAGAAGAAGTGGAGATTATGGTCATGTGTTTAAGCATGACTACTGTCTTTGAAGACATCACCAGTTTCAACAACTACTGGTGGATGTAAGGAAAGAGGAAGTGTGATCTCTTGAAGAGACTGGATCTCAGTAAAGCTTATAAGTAAGCTGAGAATTTGTGGAGTTTGTGACACAGTGTTGAGTTTGGATTATTTTGCTGATAGTAAATCCAGTAGTGGAGCATATGTAATACCCTGGTGTCAAGAGTATCCTTGGTGAAGGATGTCTTTGTTCTGGATCTGAAGCTTAGTGCTTACATTATATCTAAGGAGCATCTACATAGTCATACGGGAGAATGATGATGTAGAAGATTTGCCTTGGATGGAGAATGTAGAGAAGACTGAAGTGGATCAGGTAGTGATAGGGAATGACCACCTTTGGAGAAAGGGACAGTGGTACCAAAATGCATGTACTCAGAAAAAGTGCTCAAAGGTTCATCTTCATCTAGAGCATTTGTTAATCATGACAGGGGGAGTACTTGTCTATGGATCTTGCAGCAAAAGTGCATTTATTGTGAAGATTGCATGCTGATCAAGCTTGTGGATGATTGTGTGAAGCCTTCATAACTGGATGGATGAAGAATAAGTATGGTTTTGTACAGGGTGTCATACGAGTTACTTGTTGAGGTTTGTCAAATTATGGCTAAAAAGGGGGAGAGTTAATAAATGCCATAAAGAGAAGAGTGTTTGCTACTACTAAAAAGAATAAGGTGTTTAGTTGAAAAGTGTTGATGCAGCTGTTGAAGGGGAGTATAGACAGCATAGTTGTGGAGCTGCTAGTGAAGTATTCATAGCATTGAAGAGTGCATAGTGCAGCAAAGCAGACATCAAGGGGGAGATGTGTTGTACATTGTGAGCTACTGAACAGCTGTGATGCTGGTTCAAGTTTTTGAGGGGGAGCACCAATTGGCTGTTGTCAATAATGAAGATGGTGCTGCAGCAGATCAAGTAATGAAGACTATGTGAAGATCGTCAAACTGCTGCAAGTTAATGTTTCAAAATATTGAAGATATTCCGCTGCTGAAGTCTCTGAAGATGCAGAGATTGTTTTAGCCAAAATTAGCCAAAGGGGGAGATTGTAAGTTCCTGGATTGGCTGGAATTTTGGTAAAACAACAAGGTGTTCAATGCTGATGTCATGGTGTTGATGTTGCAGCATTGAGTCTTAGTACTGGGTTGTACTAAGTTGTGAAGGTTAACTATGTTTGATGTCATGGGCTTGATGTCATAACATTGCACTTAACACTGGGCTGTGTTAAGGTTGCTAGTTGCTGAAGTGGATGTCTGATGTCACATAGGTGATGTTGTAACATCAGACCTGCAGAACTGAAGCTAATGACAGCATGGGCTTGTTGTTATTAGGGTCGCGTATTAGCTGGAATTGTGGAGAGTGTTGACTCGTTGGATGAGAATATCTTGGGCTAGATATTTTCTGTTACATGGGAGATTTGATTGCAGGTTTGTTGGAGAATTAAAAGGTGGAAGATTTAAAAAGATTTTGGGGATAAAATCTGTTTTAAAAGATTCAGTTTTTAATTAACAAATCTGATCAAATATTGTGACAAATCCAATCCAAATTCAAGGAGCTATATAAAGCGCACAAGGCCAAGGAAGAAGGTACAGAAAACAGATTGAAGATCAAGAGCTGGAGGCTTAAAGTCTAGGGTTTGTTTAGAGTACTTGTAATCACACTATTCTAGGTTTGAATAGGTGTTGAATTTTCTGTCCTCTCTAGAAGCTGTGAAGCAATAGAGAGTTATTGATTGATCGAAGCTAGGAAGCAAGATCAAGGGATCTCAAAGAGGTTGTTCTTTGAGTGTTTTAGGGGATTGAGTAGTGTTCTCATATCTAAGTGGGTTCTTAGGTAGAAAGTCACTAGTAGAGTATAAGTTTAGGAGATTGTCAACTGGTGTGTTGAGTCTGTAAATTATATCTACAAGTAGTGAATTTCATCCCTGGCTTGGTAGCCCCCAGACGTAGGTAGTTAGACCGAACTGGGTGAACAATTCCTTGTGTTATCTTGTTGCTTATTCTGTCCATTATGCAGAGTGTGTTGTTGTGACATCGTACCTTAACATCACACGTCTGGTACCAGAATTTCAAAATTGAATATCACTTAATAATGGTGCACAATGTTAGAACAAAATTTGTTCATGACATATATTCCTTGGGTTTTGATGATAACAAAGTATTAAAAGAACAATGATTATATTTGATGTGTGTTTCTTGTATGCAAGTTCTAATACTTGTAAATATATATATATATATATATATATATATATATATATATATATATATATATATATATATATATATATATATATATATTCATATTTGATATACAAAGGCACACTTGAGAGAAGCTGAATTACTAGCTTCTGGTGGTGCAGAATCTGAAGAATAATCTCTAAGTGATGTCTGACGTAGACTTTGAAGTTGAAGGTCTCATCATCAGAAGAAGCAACATTATTGTCTCTACATTTGGTGAATGTAAATTGCCTTCTGGTGATGATTCAAAGTTAGTGATAAACCTGAAGATATCTGTACTGTAGAAAAGTTCGCAAGGCTCAATAAAAGTTAGCATGCTTTATGGATATCTATTCTCAACGGCTCTATATTACATGATCTCTTTGAAGAGTCACTGGTTAAACACGATACACAATGGATCAAGATCTTTTGGTGTATCTATCTTCAATGTCTCTTGTACTATGGGAAAAGCAAATACACTTGATCGAGTTATCTCTCCAACGGTTAGTCTTCTGCAAATGCTAAATAAGTAGCTGAAGATTCAAACTTAATCTTTAACAAGGATCAACGTGATGGAGGAGCAACAAGATCAATAATTATCAACACAGTTAGTTATGCAGAATTTTTGTTGTAGGTTGTAATTGTAAAAGTCTTAAGATTTCTTACACATTTAATATCTTAGAAATCTTAAGAGCTTTAGGTCTTTGTTATGATGATTTCCTTGTATCTCTGATATTTTTATCAAGTGCACCTTGTTCTCTTTTTTGCTAAACATGTTGTTTAGCAGTTTAGATCCAAGTCTCTCGCTAAGATGCTTGAGCCATGTAAGTCTCCTACTATGTGCTAGAGCAATGAAAGTCTTAATCAAGTGGATTGGTTTAGCAAATCCAAGTCTCTTGCAAAGATGCTTGAGCCATGTAAGTCTCATGTTATGTGCTAGAGCAATGAAAGTCTTAATCAAGTGGATTGATTGAGAAAATCCAAGTTTCTCGCCAAGATGCTTGAGCCATGTAAGTCTCTTGATATGTGCTAGAGCATTGAAAGTCTTAATAAAGTGGATTGACTGAGCATAAGTCTTGGGTTCGTGGAATCTGGGCAAGGAAGTCTCAGATCGAGGATCTGAGCAGAAGTCTTGAGCCTGAGGGGCTTAAGCAAGAAGTTTTGAACCTGAGGGGTTTAAGTAGGAAGTCTTGGGCCAGAGTGGCTTGAGCAAGAAGTCTCGGGTCTAAGGGACCTAAGCAGGAAAGTCTTAGGCTGAGGGTCTAAGCAAGGAATTCTTGGGTCTGTAGGACTTGAGCAAGGAAGTCTTGAACCTTATGGGTTTAAGCAAGAAGTCTCAGACTTAAGGTCTGAGCATTGTAAAAGTCTTATGGAAAATGCATAAGAGATTGTAATTATGAATCGGTCATAGTGAAGATCTCTTGTGAAGCAAGGGGACTGGACTACTCTCAGTTGAGAGGAATCATTATAAATCTTTGTGTCTTCTGCTATTATTTATTTGCTTTTGTTAACATTCCACTGCTAAGTATAATCAGAATTTGAACACCAGTTTAGATTCTGAACTCTGATCAGACGCAAATTAAGAAAACAGAAAACACAACTCAACCCCCTTCTTGTGTACTTTTTCTCACCTTCACACACACTAATTTTTTATTTCACGGGTCACTATCAGGATAATATCTATTTTATTTTAACCAACAATTGCTTTTAATTAAGAGATGAATTCTTTATTTTCAAATGTGAAAATTTTCTTTTTTTTCTCCAAATTCTTTTTTTCATTTCAAATTTACACGTGTATCTAAATATATTTTATATTGTATTAAATGAATTTACATGTGTGGACACACGAGTATCTTGCTAGTTATAACATTAAATGAATAGTTAATTGGTAATTAAAGTATGAAGGATTTTTTCTCAAATCATAAAAATACTAAAACAAAAAAAATCAAATTAACTTTATAATTTAAAAATAAAAATAAGTTTTATGATAAATTTAAAAATGATTGATAAATTGAAATATCACTCATTATGAGTGGTTCTAACTTCTGTTTATTGGGATAATTGGTGCAATTAAGTTTTTTTCCATTAATATTTTTTATAAAAAGACGTTTGATAGTTTTACCATCAATTTATAATATAATTAATAGGTCTGATGTGTATTATCCATCAATTCATAGTTGTCTTTTTCCTATATTATGATTGGAAATAACCTCCATAATTTCCTTCCTCCGTGAACTCAAAAATAGGCACTAGCGGAAATGTGAAATATAAGCGCAATAACACAAAAAGAATTTTAGCGTGGAAAACCTTCTCAATTTTAGCAAGGTTTTACGGGACTCTTAGGCCTCTTAAACTTCCACTATAATGATAATAAGAATAGAACAACTTCACCCTTAAGTGGGTCTTACTACAATGTATCTCTCAATTTGTAAAGAACACTCACAAATTGGCTCACTATTTCTCTCACAAAGAAACTCTCTATGAGGATCACTTTTCTATCTTGAGCAAGACTCTCTTTCTCTCTTGCTTCTTGTCGTTCTTCACTTGTGCGTTGTTTTCAATGACTACTCATGATCCTATTTATAGGAGAAGCAGGCCAAATGTGTCTTACATACATGAAAACACTTGTCTTTTTCCTTCCATGCAAAGCACCAAGTGTCCCTTGCAAAGCATGCACCATAACATGTGTTGTTCATGCACTACACCATGTGTACTCATACGCTTTGCTACTTGTCATCACATGCAATTTTCCATTTTGTCAAATGTATATTGGTCATGTGACAATGGTTGGACCCCTCATTTATCCCCCTCCATCCATAGGGGAATGGCCTTGATTAGTTTGAGGTTGTTTCCAATCCAACAACTTGTTTGCAAAAAATCTATCTTATCTTTTGGTAGAGATTTTGTCATCATGTATGCCCATTTTTGTCAGTGTGAACTTTCTCTACTTTCAACAACTTACTCCCTAACACATCACGAATCGAGTTATACCTTACATCAATGTGTTTTGACCTTGAATGGTATGTCGAGTTCTTGTTGAAATGAATTGCGTTATGACTATCGTAATAGAGAACATAACTTTCTTGATTATGTCCTAACTCTCGCATAAAATTCTTCATCCATGGGATCTCCTTACAAACTTCAATGATTGCAATGTATTTAACTTCTGTGGTACTCAAAGCAATGCACTTTTGTAATCGTGATTGCCATGAGATAGCCCCCCTGCAAAATTAATCAAATACCCGGAAGTAGATTTTCTTGAATCTACATCTCCTACCATATTTGCATCTACATATTAAATGAGTAATTTCTTTTCATTTCCAAAGCACAAACATTGTTTGGCAGTTCCTCTTAGATACCTTAGTATCCATTTTAAAGCATTACAATGCTCCTTTCCTGGATTCGACAGGAATCTACTCACAACTCCTACAACATAAGTAATGCCTGGTCTTGTGCAAGCCATTGTATACATAAGGCTACCTACGGTTGAAGAATAGGGCACCTTGCTCATTTATTATTTTTCTTCTTAATTGCTTGGACATTATATCTTGCTGAGTTTCAGATGACAAGGTAATGAGACATACACAAGTTTAACATTATTCATGTTAAACATCTCAATGAATTTCTTGATATAATCTTCTTGTGACATCCACAACATTCTTTTGGGACAATCTCGAATAATCTATATTCCAATAATCTTCTTTATTGCACCCAAATCTTTCATAGCGAAGGATTTGCTCAATGTCTTCTTTAGAGAAGCTATCTTTATCTTTGTTAAATATGTAATTCATTGTTTTAGAAAGATTAGATTTGATTTAGAAAGATCATATTTAATTTAGAAAGATTAGATTAGATATTTTTTTTAGATTTTATAGTTTGGGTTTTAGCTTGAGATGCAAGTTAACCTAAATCTATAAATAGGGAGGAACCCTTATCATTATAATCATCAAGTTTGATAATCACGGTTTTGCAGTTGCAAAGTGATAATAAAATTTCATAGTTGTGGCCAGAGAGAACTCTGCAGAGTTTTTTCATCTTCTTCTCCAACGCAACTGTTTCTTTCTTTCTTTCTTTCAAACTTTTCTTTTCATTGCCATTGTGTGATTGTTAACAATCTTGAGATCAAGATTGAATAGGAATTTTCCATAGGTTGTGGTTGAATTCCAACATCTGGTATCTAGAGCTTCAGTTTTGATTCAAGGGAAGAACAACTGTGATGGCGATGAATCACCCGAATGGTCACTTTCCAGCAAATCTTCCAATTCTCAAGAAAGATAATTATGAGAATTGGTGCAAGCAGATTAAGGTGGTTTTCTGTTACCAAGATCTTTGGGATCTTGTGAAGGAGGGATTATCACCGTTTGCAGAAACTGCGACAGATCAGGAGAAAGCAGAATATAAAGAATTGAAGAAAGATTATAAAGCTCTCTTTATAATCCATCAATGTGTTGATCCATATAACTTTGAAAAGGTTAGTGATGTAGAATCAACAAAAGAAGCTTGGGAGATTCTTGAAAAATCGTTTGGAGGCGCAGAGAAGTTGAAAGAGGTAAGGTTGCAAACTCACAAAAGGACTTATGAATTGCTTCAAATGGAAGATAATGAAAGCATATCATATTTCCTCACTAGAGTTACAAAGCTGGTGAATCAAATCAAGGTATGTGGAGAAGTGTTGACATCAAGATTATGCAGGTTGTATGGATTCCATAAAATTTATTTCTGGATATGCGTTCACTATGTTTGGCACATCAATCAGCTGGAAAGCAACACTTTAGAAGGTTGTTGCCCTATTAGCCATTGAAGCAGAATATATCGCCCTAACTGAAGTTGTGAAGGAAGCATTGTGGCTTGAAGGTTTTGCAAAGGAGCTGAAACTTCAAGGTCGAGTTATAACTGTTAAATGTGATAGTCAAAGTGCAATACACTTCTCAAAGAATTCAGCCTATCATGAGCGTACCAAGCACATTGATGTGAAGTTGCATTTCATTAGAGGGGTAATCAAGCGTGGAGAAGTCCAAGTGCTAAAGGTTTCGACAGATTATAATGTTGCTGATATGATCACCAAGACATTGTTCAGTTGCAAGTTTTTCCACTGTATGCAGTTGATAAAGCTGCATAAAGAAAACTAGTTTATTCCTTGATGTTATAGAGTTTGTTCCAAGGTGGAGATTTGTGAGATATTGGATCGAACTCTAGTATGATCGAATGTAGCTTCTTGGTTCGACAGTTCGACAGATGTTTAGCATGCAGTCGAAGGTCGTTCACATGTTGTTTTCTAAGTAGTGTATGTTGTAGTCGAAGTAAGGTCAACCATGAAGTTGTCGGAAATGCTAGATTTGTTAGCATGACGAATTGGACTTGTTTGTTATGTCCAATTGTTTAAGTTAGCCTGTACCCTAAGTTAGCTTGTAATGGATAATTGTTAAAAAAGCTCATTAGTTTAGTATGTTAGATTTTATTATAAATAGCATACTAGTCTCTCATCTTAAGTGGGGGAAATCCTAATTTGGGCGAGAGAGTTATTTGTTATTCTTGAGCACTTGCAATATGATTCAAAGAGGAAGTAAAGAATAGCAATTATAACCAATCCTTGTTGTTCTTCTTCTCTTACCGTCTTTTCTACCCCTGTGTGTTTCTTGATCATAAAGAAACAGTTTATACTTTGTTTCAAGGCATCGGATTTCACAACACATAAGAATGCATGTCTTTAGCAATCTCGGTTGCTTGTATACTTACACATAATCAGATCTTGTAGGAACCACTTGAAGTTCCATGCATCTCACTGCAGCACAGTGCCACATATATTGTTCATTTGTTATTATCACTGCTCCAAATCTTGGAATCACGTCCTTTGACGACACTGTTTGGAACGGTTGTTTCCCAGCCACCGAGTTAGAAACAAAAACAAAACTTAATTTTTATCAATCAATTGAACAATCACAAGCGTAAATAGTTCGAAATTAAATGAGATAGGGAAAGATAAACGACACCGAGTTTGTTTAGGCAGTTCCCCTTTCGTCCTCGCTTCGGGTACGTCAGCCCCTAATTCTAAATCTAGAATTAAGATATCTATAATCTTGTTTGCAAATTGTTTTTACAAGAGAAAACTTAGCTATCATACACTCAAGAAACTCTGTTGATGCAGATACTATGTCTTCTCTTCCCTTGATTCGATTCGAATCAAGTGCCTCGAACTTATTGGATGAACCTCCATTTACCATTACTAGATTGAAAGAACACACCGGTCTTCAATCACCTTCACTTGGCTGATTTCAATCCACACACAATTTGATCCCCAAACCTTGTTGTACAATCCTCCGGTTAATGCTACTAGATCGCCAAAACCCACCATTCTTTGATCACCTTCGCTCGGCTAAATTCAATGCACACAAAGATCTGATCCAAAAAACCCCAAATCCAATTGATCTTGGAGGACAAAACCCTAGAGGTTTTATTCAAGAAAAAAACCCACTGAAACACTCACCCCAAACAAGCAACAATTCTATGTTTGGACGTTATCACCTCATGATGCAAAGGATCAACAAAAATGGTTATGTGTATTTGTTGAGAAAATGCAAGAATGAAGATGAAGGTGATGAGAAAAAAGTTTCAATGTAAATCTTTCACTTTTCTTGTTGTTATGTAAAAAATGAGGAACCAAGTATTTATATGATGCTAGGACCAACTACCAATCATAACAGCATTTTGAACTTTGAAAAAATCAGAAAAATGAGTTATATGCACCGAAGAGTCGACCACAAGTTAATGAGGTTCAGCATGCGCTGACCTGTGGGCAATCTGCGCAAATTGGGGAACCATGTGCTGACCGCTACAAGGGTTATGCGTCGACGCATGGCTGAAGAAAATGCAGAAACACAAATATTAACAGCATGCGTCGACCATAGGGTCAGCGTGCGCTAACCCGATGTAAACTTCAACAATACCAATATGTCATGAGTCAACCAGAGCCTAGTTTAGGTCGACTAAAGCTACCAAAACACCTAAAAAGTGATTTTTGTACATGTTTTCATCTACTTGGGCAATGTTTATGCATACCTAAGACTCATACAATGATCACATACATGTAATAGATGTGCTAGACTCTTCCTATATGTTTGGACACATGATTATTAATTATTTTATGCATTGCGAAATAAGAATGCCGACAATGATGAGATGATACCGTCCAAATTACAAACTACGAGCTAGTACACATTTTGACATCATTAAAATAAAGATCAAGTGAAAGACACCTTGCCCTCACATACTCCCCCTTTTTGATGATAACAAAATCTTCTTTAGCTTGTTTTGTAATTTGAATCTCATCCTCCCCCTAACTTTGTGAAGTCCTCTAAAATTCAACTTTGTTGCTTGTAGATATCCTTATCCCCCTTTGACAACATCAAAAGGAGAAAAGGCCATGGTAAAAGGATAACATCAACACACTTATGAATTCACTTAACAATTTGCACACAAGATACATCAACATACATTCACATATAATGATGTTAATACTAATATCATACGGATAAATAAGGCACAAAAAATGCATAGATTGAAACTCAAAATACATTCCATAAGAGAGCAAATGTCAACAAACTCCAATGTCATACCAAGTACATAAACAAATCTCAGCATATAAAAGTCATACACACATAAAGCAACGTATGAAATGCAGTAAACTAAGATCATATTCCTCATGGTCTCCTCCCCCTAAAGTGGTGACCCCTTCCTCTGAAGTACTGGTCTGGAGGTGGAGGGAGTGGTTGCTCTTCCAACCGCTTATTCAATTCAAACACAACCCAGTTAAGAGTGCTGCGACCATTAGTCAAATAGCGGGTCTGACTCTCAGCAGTAGTATTCAAAGTGTCAAATCGAGTCATGACTGCAGAAGCAAACTGGTTGAAGTTTTGATTTTGCGCTTCCAACTGGTTTGAGAGAGCCGTATACCTCTCCTCCTGTGTGGTCATAAAACTCTGGTGCTGAAGTTGCATTGAGCGTAACATTTCCAGGACTTCCTCATTGTTCTGATGTGGTTGCTGTATAGGAGTAGGAGTAGAGTACTCAGACTGGTGCCACTCATACTCTTCATGTTGGTGCCAGTCATAGTTTGGAGGATTATAAGATGAACCAAGTGAGGTCCATCCGGTGTGTTGCCACTCAGCCCATCCCTGATTAGCATAGAAATCTTGAGGGGGAGAGTAGCTGATCCATTCAACATTATCATCTTCCATATTATGCACCTTTGTTTGCATATCATTACCATCTTCTCCTTCTTGCGCATTCACTTCTTCATCCTCGTCTTCATCTGTGACATCATAATGAGTACCTTGATGTGTGGTTATGTACCAAAACTTGTATTCTTTGTCTTGATTATCCCAAAAATACCTCATCATGGCGAGAGTTTTCTTAGTGAACTCTTGATCAGTTGTTAGTGACATGTATGGGATGCCTTGGACCACCACCTCAACTTTGTTCAAAATACACTGAATGAAAGATGCATAACATAATGTTGTACCTCGAGTGGAGTCGCGAAGTGCAAATATCCGACTTGTGATGTAATGAGGCCAGTCAATACGCTTTTTGTTTTTCGACAGATAAATCAGATGAACCTCAGCTTGATCAACCCGTGAGTAGCCTCCTTTGTTGGGTCGTAGGACATGAGCAACAACCCACTGAAGAATCCTATCAAGGGTCTTCAACTGTCTTGTTGTAACCATCTTAGGAAACAAATTGCTATTCACAATGCTGTCAGAAAATGGATCTCGTAGCATGGAGTTCAATGCAGTCTTAAATTCATAATCATCAACAAATGTAGAATCCATGACCTTAGGAAGAGTGGATCCTTGTGGGTTTATATGGACCAAATTGTTCCAAACAGTTGAGTTAATAGTATACATCTTACCACCTATCAAGTACTTAAAAGTAGAGCCTTCAAACTTACCTTGAAGTCCTATGTAGAACAACTTAACCAAGTCCTCATTGTACTTTGTGTCACATTCCAAGAACTCATCAAATTGTTGAAAGTTCAGCACTTCAATAATTTCAGACAAATGAAAATGCTCAGCCCTCAAAAGATAGTAAACAAATTGTTTGACAACAGACCGGTTACGAAAGTCCTTGTTGAAAGTTTTAGTTAGATTATCAGATAACAAGGAGAGAGCATTTACCGGCATGTTTGATGTACCCACTCTTGAAGTAGAGGCTCTGGATGTTCTTTTTCCGGTGATCTTTGTTGAAGCCATTGAAAGACACTCTTTTTAACACAGATGAATAATACCGAATTTGTAGATGATGGTGAACTGTGTCAAATCTTGATGATGAAGATGAACACACTAAGAAACATTGATTCTATGTTATGAGAATCCTTTACTACCCTTTTGATTTTAGAACTTTTGGATTTTGAAGAAGGTATTAGTAATGGGTTTTTAGGGTTTTGGAAGTTTGAAAGGAGAAGAGAAGAATGAGGAAGATAGTAAATGCAATGACTAATGATGAGAAATTGGAAAATGAAACACGCAATTAAACTTTGGTCAAGTTTTCTAACATGCAAAGGGGCGCGCATCTTCCCGAGAAAAAAAATTCCAGACTTCGTCAACTATGCGTCGACCTAAACAGATCATGCGTCGACGCATACTGAACGAATTTTTATAATTTCAAAATTTTAAAATGATGCGTCGACCATAGGTCGACCTGCGCTAAATCGCCTCCTATTGTGAGAAAATTTGACATTCTTGAGTCGACCCATGCCCTGTTTTGGTCGACTCAAACAAGTTGAACATGGAAAAATGTATATTTTGAGCATATTATGCATCAAGTAGGAATAAATACCAAGCCACACACATGCCAAACTTTAAAATGGATCAAAAATACATCTAAACATGAAATAAACATCAATCCAATCCATATTTTGGCATAATAGTTTACACATATAATTGATCCAGAGTAGTAGTCTAAGAAGGAACGATATTACCTCCGACGATTGATGATAGATGCCCTCACATGTAGTTTAATCTTTTCAATTATTGTTAGTTAAAGAAAAATATAGACAAGCAATAGTATAGAGCATGAAATCATGTATACATAATCAAACGCGCTCCGAGATATCGAGAACACCAAGTTCCCTACGGATATTAAAGAAAGGCTTCGTCGTAAGAGGTTTGGTGAAAATATCCGCAAGTTGATTGTTAGAATCAACGTGCTCAAATAACACATCACCTTTCTCTACATGATCCCTAAGGAAATGATGCCTTACTTCTATATGTTTTGTGCGAGAATGTAATACTGGGTTTTTGGTAAGGTTAATGACACTTGTATTATCACACAAAATAGGAATACGTTCAAGTTGAACATTATAGTCGAGCAATTGTTACTTACGCCATAAGACTTAAGCACAACAACTACCGGTCGCAACGTATTCCGCCTCGGCTGTTGACAAGGCAACGAAAACTTGCTTTTTGCTATGCCAACTCACTAAGGAATTTGAGAAAAAGTGACAAGTACCACTAGTGCTTTTCCTATCTGATTTGCAACCGGCAAAATTGGAATCAGAATAGCAAACCAAAGAGCAATCGCTTTCCTTGGAATACCAAAGTCCATACTTTGGAGTACCACATAGATACCTAAGTATGCGCTTCACGACTTTTAAATGAGATTCCTTAGTGTTGCGGTGAAAATCGGATAACAAGCTATTAATTAACTTGCATCATTTTATTTTACAACCGACTTTGATTTATCCAAAGGAAAGGTTCAAGATCGTTAAAAAAACCTAAAGGGGGAGATCTAAGGTTCGGGGGTTGGTTATACTAAGGGAAGGTGTTAGCACCCTTAATATCTGTAGTATTCTATAGGAACCTCTTGTTTAGCTTGTGTTATGTTTGCTTGCTAAGGATAAGGTAAAGATGTTGCTAATGACTATGAGGTCAAAGGCTAGATGGCTATGAGGCCAAGGTGATAATGAGCTATCTATGACTATGAGGTCAATAGAGAGACTTTGTGACTATGAGGTCAATGTTGGAAGGTGGATATGAGGCCAATGGAGAGGACTATGACTATGAGGTCAAAGTTTTATTTATGACTATGAGGTCGAAGGTTAAAGATGGCTCTATGACTATGAGGTCAAGAGAGAGAGTCCTATGACTATGAGGTCAAAGGATGGTAAATGAGCTTTCTATGACTATGAGGTCAATAGAGAGACTTTGACTATGAGGTCAAGATTAGACGTCTATGAGGCCAAAGTTTAATTATGACTATGAGGTCAAGGTTGAATAAATTGCTCTATGACTATGAGGTCAAGAAGGGTCCTATTGACTATGAGGTCAATGAGGGAAGGTTGCCTAAGACTATGAGGTCCAAGGTAGTAATGAGCTTTCTATGATCTTGAAATCAATAGAAAAACTTTTCCTTTGGAAGGAAGGGGAAATAACTTCTTATAAATAAGAGTTACAAATAGTTGAAATATGAGGGAACATATGAGTTCAATAATTCCAAGCAGTAAGCAGCAATTAACATATGAAATGGAATTCCAGAATGAACATGGTAAACAAGTGGTTGAATAAATGTGACAAGCATGGCAAAGAGGACATTCACAATTTAAACCAAATGCATATGCAATTTATCATCAAAGAGCAAAACAAAAAGCATTGCATAGTAGGATTTTGTTAAAGTCAGGAATAGAACTTTACACATCAAACATATTTCATAGAAAACTCAAGCCAGAATCAGTAGTCACATGATTATATCAAGCATGGCATGGAGAGCACCAGAAACAAATGGATTTAAGTTATATGATTTCAAACAGAGAACAAAAACAAGCAATATTCTCGTGGTAGGGTTTGGTTAAAGTCAGGAACAATGCTTTTAGGAATCACAACAATATTTCCAAAACAAATCACTTTGAAGTTAGTGGTCACACAAAAATGATCCAGGTATGGCAGAAGAGAGAATTCTCAAAGTTTTGAAAACAAGTGCATTTGGGATCATACAAACTTAACAATCAGAAGCCAACAAAATCAGGGCAACGTTCTCATGATACAGCCAGGAAGAAAATTTGTAACCAAAACTCACAAGTTACCAAAATATTCTACCAGAAAAAAAACCTTAAACATTTTCACGAAAAAAAGATTGATTTTCTTTAAAAAAAACCTAAAGATTAGAAATGAGGTTATGTTCATTTTATTTTTATTATTATTTTTATTGTATTTTTCCAAAATAAGTTAGAAATATGAGGTAAAAATGAAAAAAATACAAAATAAAATAAGTGCACAGTGGTGTGTGGGGGTGTGGCTTGCGCCACCCCTTGTGTGTGTGTGTGTAAGTGGCTGGCGCCACAGTGTGTGTGAGTGAGGGTGTGGCTTGTGCCACCCCTTGTGTGTGTGTGTGAGGGTGTGGCTTGCGCCACCCCTTTATGTGTGTGTGAGTGAGTGATTTTCTTTTCTTATTTTTTATTACGTGGTGGTTCTTTTTTTTTTAATATTTCTTTTCGTAGGACCTTATATTTTATTATATTTTCCTTTTTAAAACAAGGTGGCGGACGCCATATTTTCACGTGGCGAGGGCCACCAAACTTCTTATTTATTTTTAGTTTTCTTTCAAACGAACGCGAATACGAACCAGTTACGATTAACAAAATAAAATGAAACTAAACATGTTAGTGATTTCTCACAGAAACAAACAATAATCCAACAATAACAAGATCACATCAATATGGAGCAGAATAATTACAACACTAGGCGATAATGAAACAACAAGCATGATAACAGTATGGAACAGAAATAACAAGATAATGACTATAATAACAGCATGGTGCAAACATGAAACGAAAACAAAATGAGGTAGAGTGATACCTAGTGGAGAATGTCCACTGCTTCTTCACAGGCGAGTGTTTCTAGAGATGGTGGATAAGCCTCCTTCTTTCAGCCGCTACAGAACCAGCCTCTCAGCAAGAAACAAGAACTTTTGGTGGTTAACGTGTTGAAATTTTGGAGTGTTTACAGGAGTGAACAAAAGAGACAAGTTCTTGCAAGACTTGAGGGTGACTTGCACAACTTAACGAAAACTGAAAAGTGAAGAGGTTTTGATGAGTTTCTTTTTGTATTTTCTCGGAGTGTTTGTTTTCTGTGTGTTATAGAGGAAATGAAAAATAGTGAATTTCTTGCAAGTTTTGGAGTGTTACTTGCAAGATTATGGGATGAAGAGGTAGAGAGAAATTCTTGGCAATTTCTGGTGTATCTCAACAAGGAGGAAATGAGCTCCTTTTATAGGCCAAGCAAGTGGATCCGGGTATTGGAAATACAGTGGATAATTGGTTTGTCCATGGGATAAAAAATTAGGGTTTGTGTATCAATCTCCTCAGCCGTTGATCTTGGTCAATTCTTTGGAGATCACCATGCTGGACAAGTGCAGCGGAGGAGGTGGTGGTGCAGTCCGTCACTTTCATTTTTCAATGGTTATTCCAAAACCACTTTTTGATGTGCCATGAGAGAGAAAGTAAAAAAGTAGTAATAATTTGAATTTTGAATACGGACTTTCTGCTCATGCATGCAGGTCTCTTGTGCTGAGCCTCCTTATTTCACTAATTCACTATGGTATCTTAGTATCCTTTTGGCTTTTACAGGAATGGGTGAGCTTAGAAGAGTAATATGTAGTGACTCCACGAAACTTGTTTTTGAAGCAAAGCATCTTCAGAATTTTCAACTAACAAATGGCACATGGGCTAGCTAGATGTACAAGGCCTTGCTACTTAATCCATACGGAAACAAAACCTGGAATTTTCAACACCTTAAAGCCTTTGATCCAAATGACACCTTTTGGGCCCAAAAGAAAATTGAGACAAACCATATGTCCATGACCAAAGAGAAAAGTTACGGGAACAAACTTAGGGCATTGCAAAATTAAATCCTCCCATGGCACCACTTTGATATGTTACACCTTGATAAATATTTATCTCCATGGAAAATTCTTGCACTTGAGAAAAAAAAACTTTAAGGCCCAAAAATGGATCCTAAGGATGTTTGTTATCACATGGTATAATTTTTCAAAATTTGGTATCACACTTTGCTTGACATGAAAGGCAATGGTTGACTTGTCTTGGTGAAACATTTGATTTCTTGCTGAAAAGGTCTTCTTGGATGCATATCGATTCAAATGGTTGCATTTGGCCAAAAGATATCTTAGGGAGACCTTGTCGTCTTTGTGTAAATCCTATCTTCCATAATGAAAAGAAATAACTTGCAACAAGAAATGGTTAGTTAACAATGCATACATGATTGAGGTCTAAATGTAGGTGCAAGAAAATATGACATCTAAGGGGTAAAATTTGGGCTACAACCGTTGCCCCTATTTAAATAGCTTCACCGGATGGCACGAGGAATGGAAATCCTCGGGACGTCGAGGTGGAAGATATTTAAATATAGCAAACCGAAAATTTTGCCCTTAGATGGAATGCAGATGCTAAAGACATGCAACGAACATGCATATGCTGACATGCCATGAACTCTAATATGATGATATGATAGTGCAAAAATGCAGACGACACCAAAGAGCTACCAAACACAGGTGAGCTTTGCTGGGGACGGATGAAGGAAGTATCCAGCAGAAAGACTCACTGGGGATGCAAACTAAACGACAACAGAGACTTGCTGGGGGGCTCAAAGGAAACACTAGGGATAGAGAAATAAAGGGGGAAAACCCTGCAGATCCTCATTGGAAATAGGAGCCAGAGAGGTGTTCTCCACTAGGAAAGATCCAGGGAGGTGGACGACAGGTGCAAATCTGACCGGACGACACTGGGGAAATAATAAACAATCTTACTGGGCCTGAAACCAGAAAGAAGACATGATCTCCACTGGGGATCAATTTGGAATAGAAGGATAAGCAAACTACCAAGAATTTTCTGGGGATTCTTATGCTGAAGAGTTCAAACGAGATCTTCAAGAAAAACCAGAAAAAGATAGAGACAAACTTTGGGTATCAGTATGAGCTGGATTTTGGATAAGAAGGAATCATATGACTATGAGGTCAAAGGTTAAAGAAGGCTATGACTATGAGGTCAAAGCTTGCCTATGACTATGAGGCCAAAGGTGAATGAGGTGATTGGGTCTAAGGTACGAATATGAGTCGGTTGGGATAACAATAGGACTTGGTTTAGGAAGAATAACCAGTATGAGCTAAAGTTGGATGCCAGTATGAGCTGGACTTTGGTTACCAGCATGAACTGGATTTTGGGTACCAGCATGAACTGGATTTTGGGATACTAGCATGAACTGGATTTTGGGTACCAGCATGAACTGGATTTGGATACCAGCATGAACTGGACTTAGATACTAGCATGAACTGGATTTTGGGATACCAGCATGAACTGGCAAGTTAACCGGGGTTTGAAGGCTAGACTTTCTGGGGAGTGGTGATCAAAGAGTCAACAATTTGGCGCACATAGGTAAAGACCGGACGCAACAAGACACGGACAAAAAGTCTGCAAACCAACAAGAAGAGGTTTCAGGAGATAAGGACCCAGCAAACAAAACACACAAATGCAAAGATGTACAATGCTATGGTATGATGCGAATGCCAGATGATATGTAGGAAGCAGCCCTAACGAGACGACGGACTGGGAAAAGTGAGTGGAAGCAAAAACACATCCACTACAAAGAGTCACACTGAAATCTGGAAGTAATCAACCTTGGAGCCAATCTAGGGATATCCTTACTTCACCGGGGAAATGAAATTTCACATTTTCAGCTGAATTTGTGAAGATACAAGGGAGAATCCCTTTACATCGTGACATTTTGGTCATTACTGAGATGTTTCAATTCCGAGAAATATTTGTCGGTCTTTTTTCAATGACAAGCTTGGATGATTTATCAGTGTTTTCGTCCTAACCAGAGTTTTGAGGGACGCCATTGATTTCACTAAATATTCCCTAATGCTAAAGCAAAAAATTTGTATTTCATTATTGAAATTCTGGTACATGTGCAGAGTTCAGATGTCCTATAACATGCCATTCGACATCTGGTCTGACATGAACATAAATGGCAAGGTATATAGCAATAGTCATGGTACTGAAAAGATAAAAGCAAGACACACAGAATTGTTAACCCAGTTCGGTTTAACAACCTACATCTGGGGGCTACCAAGCCAGGGATGAAGTCCACTATTAGTAGTATCAATTCAAAGCTAAACTCACCGTTTACAGCTTATCACTCAACCACTACCCAATGACCCTTCTACCTAGATCCTCTCTAGCTATGAGAAACTTTTCTCACTCCCAATCATCGTAATAATGTCTAGCAGTCGACAATCTGCCACTGCATCAACGACTCTTTACCTATACAACAGTTCAACAAGGAAGACACCCTTCCAAGACACAACTTAGAGTTACTTAAAAGCTTCCTCCAAGAACAATACTCCTCTTACTTAACAGCTTCGAGGATCACACTAACAAACTGTCCAACTCACAGGTCGAGTGGTACAGGAACCAACCCTAATACTAGTACGTTTACATCTTTGGTTGTGTTACAATTCTAGGTTACAAAGTATCTATAAATAACCTATTCCCAACTGGATTTGGGCCTACAAAAACACGGCAAATGAGCTGCTACAACTCAGCAGAGACTTCTGCTACATAATAGGAATTCAATCTTTAACTTCCTAAAATATCTCCATATTTAGAAAGTGTATATTTTCCAATATTTTTCTCAATTTCAGACTTGAATCTTCAGACCTTTTAATTCAGCGCCACATAGAATTTGCATATTATTTCCTGAATCTTCTGCATCTGTTAAGACATAACAGAATTCTAAATTCTCTTCAGTTCTGGCGCGATGTAGAATGAATCTGCATGGGACATCTTGATACGACATGTTGTTCCAGATGTTGAAACTACTTCAGCTCAACATGTTCCAATGCACACTAGGACTTCTTGCTCAACCTGTTCTTCTTTAGCAAGATAAACTATCCTATCTAACATATTGCTGCTATTATTTGTTTTACAAAATTAATGCCAACCCTTAAAATTAAAGAACTAACATTCTCCCCCTTTGGCAAATTTTGGCTAAAACAAATACATAAACACAAATACATAAACATTACAACTCAGATTACTGCAGCAATCACAACTCTATACTACTGTCAGAAGTCATCAGCAACTACTGATCCTAACAGTAGCCATCAGTAGCTACTGAGAACAGCAATCAAGGAGAATCATCTTCTTGGGAATACTTGAATGATGTTAGGACATCATGTTTGACAAATCTTCAAGCATCACCTTCGGGCACCATAGCACAATAACTTCAGGCAGCACATTAGGACCTAAGAAGTAGAAAGTCCTGAAGTTATTTGATGCACATGAGGAAGAAGATATCTGGTGTACATGAGGAAGAAGATGTCTGACACTCCCCCTTAATACAACACATTTCTTTTTCCTTTCAACTCAGACCCGGAGTAATTGTAGAAGACTCCTCCAGAAAAGAAACGTCTGTCTTGACACAAAGGACCAATGGTGGCATAAGAGATTTCTGCACACCTTAAATGATCAGACGCCCCCAGTCGACCTGTGGCATAAGATGAAACTTAAGAAGTATCAATCTATCAACCCAGGTAACTCAGAACACAAGTCACAACTATGTTCATAACTCAGGACACAAGTCACAAGGAACTCAATACCAGCTCAAGGAAAGGACACCCTCTTCGACATCTCTGCACACAATTGGAAATCCAGACTGCAGACACGGCATCTGCACAACCCATTTCACACACCCTTTCTCCCCCTTTTTAGCCAAAAATTGGCAAAGAAGGCCCTCATAGAACCAGACCTAAGTGATGCTAACCCAAACACGAACAAACGCCATAAGACTTGTGAAACAAGAACACTCACTTGGCTGAAGGAGAAGAGAACAACCCCTATAAATAGCTGATTAGTTACTTTGGAATTAACGAGCTTTGAATATGTCAAGGTTCTTGGTCAAAGAAACGCTATTTTAGGTACCAAAAACTCCATTCAATATTCAATGCCTACCTTCCAAAACAGACTTGACTACCTTTAATGTTTCTCAACTGAATCTTACCATAAATTAGGCCAATAACGCTCCATGCATAGGCAGAGACACGTGTTTCACCTTATCCTTGCACTACCGACCAGAATAATTCCTTGTTTGGCTTAAGAGAAACATGTCCTGTACCATGTTCTGACATCTTACCAAAACAGTTTGTCTGCTTGCTCATAGAATTATCAATCCAAGACTACACAGAAACTTATACATTCCAAGCACATTTTCTTGTCCGTTGGATACTGAGATGACTTCTATCGATCAGCCCAACTCACAATCTCTTCCAGATTCCTTCAGAACAGTAGAAAAATGAACTCTCCCACATACAACAATTTTGCTTTTCAGACCTCTCTTTCATAATCACTAACTTCACACAGCTATGATATGTCCCATCATGATGTTTGACATCACACTGCACAAACTTGACCAGCACACATGCTACACAGAAATCAGTACACTTGCATCAATAGGCTATAGACAACAGCCTTAACATTCAATGCTCTTTATGATATCACACCAATATTGCCACATTCAGGTATATGTTGAGCAAGACCTCACCATGTTCATTTTGAATACATGGTCTGCCAATTCCAATAAACAAAAGCCCACTTGATTTGGAATTTCTCACATATTCCATAACAAATGTCTTTAGATCACTTGCAACAAAAGATAATGACTGCCACCACCTTTCACTTGTATTAGAAGGAACCTCCTTTCCTTCAGCCATTCTGATCAGATTGCACCACTGGCAACACCCTTCTGACCTTACATTTGTAGCACCCTAAATGAGTCTTCAACATGAAAGTAGTCATGTATTACCATAACTACTTACCATTAAGATCAGAATCTGCCCATTCTAATCCACATTATGTCAGAACTGCCACTTCGGACGATAATGCTGCTTCTTCCAACTCCACAAGTATGGTACACAACAACGATGTTGTAACAGTATGTAGGACATCAACATAAGACAAAAGAACACACCACTTTATCACGACCAGCACCAGCAGCTAAATCGAAAGCAAACTAAAGGGAATCACATCAGACAACTAGACAAGACCTAGGCTCATCCTTTTAGTTACACTAGGACAACCTCTACTAAGGCACCAAACACGAAGTTCTGGTATCCAATGTGATAAGAAAAAAAACAGGTTCCCAAGAAAACAAATTCCCACACCAAAGACTACTTTGACTGGTCGGGCGATACAAACAAGATCTCTTTATGCAGTATAAAAACCAAGCTTCCTAGCTTCTAACACCGCATCACAGATAGATCCATGAGTCAGTCTAGCAAGGATGCAGAGAAGAGACACATGCAGGAAGTGATGAAACCAGATCCACAGAAGTTGAAGGACAAACCACTGTCCACAGCTGGGGCAGCTTCAGGAGCAACAAGAACAAGAAAGACATCAGAGACAAGGTTGAAGACCATCAAGAAACACCAAGTGCAACTTCAAGCTTCTGATGATGAATGGGATGAAGATTGGAAAACTTTTCTTGATTCGGGGGGTCGGGATAACCTTTAGACCCTTTGTTTGGTGTTTTTTCTAATCTTGTATGCTCTCAAAAATGCAATAAATTTCTGTTTTAATCCTGCTCCATTTATATTAAACAGATGCAATAAGAATCACAACTGCACAAGACACATCACAACACACTTAATCCTCATGTATGCACAATCCTAATTTGCTTCAAAATAAGTGCCAACACCAAAAGATGCAGAATTTATCAATCACACGTCCAGCTGCATAAAAATGAAACACTCTTCCCCTATCATATGCTTCCTCGTACCTTGAAGAAAGGAAAACATAAGACGCATCTTCATGTCTTCAAGAGCTCACTCTTTATTCAACTCACAAGTTGAACACAATCATCACTTGTACCAATACTCACATGATCCCAATCTGATCAACTTTTCTCTATCTAAGACCAACAGTACTCCTTTGCAAGAAGAATACCTTAAATGAATGGAGAACATGAGACTCATCTTCATGTCTTCAAGAGCACACTCTCTGTTCAACACACCTGCTGAACACATTCACCCACTGCTCGACCCTCACATCAGTACATAAATCAAGTAGAGACTTGTGATCTCAGGAGACAAAAACTATAACACTCTAAACATAATGTTCTGTCAACAGATGTTAAGACATCAGTCTTGACATCATGAACAGAATCCAGCTGCACTAAGAAAAACACCACATTCCAAAACAGAATCTCCAAACTTCCCTTTTTAAGCCTTGGGACCAGAAACAACCCTCATAACCCATCACATCACAGAAGGTAGTATTCTCTCATCCAACTCTCCAATCTGTAATCAATCACCTTTAACAGCAGCACAGGCTATGATTGGATCACACACAGTCAATACTAGTCTAGCTTCACACGATCATTCAGATGATACTTCCAGAGAAAAATCATGCCTCTTTGATCTTTGACCTTCATGTCCAAGAAGTCTGCTAGCGAGAATACTTCTTGAAATCTCAGGTTCTCCACTCCTGCAGCAAGGACCAGAAATAAACTGACCTCAGGAGTAAATAACATGTTAATCACACCTTGACCAACTCACACATCTAGGATAAGTTCCAGGGCCAGAAACTTCTTAGACATACCACCCAGATGCCTCCTCTTCCAGATCAGGAGTAGGTTCTAAACTCATGTGATCAAACCTCATTAGTTTAGCACCCAGAGCATCTGCTATGCCATTCCTTCAGACAACGGAATTTAGCACAATTCTGACGTGATGTTCTAACACAAGATAAGACATCATTCCAATGAACACATCAAGAGATCAAAGACTTGAGATTAGCCCTTTTAGGAATAGTGGCAAAAGTAAATTACTTCTCTACCTTACAACTTCACTTATCAATGCCTTTATGAGTGGACTTGAACAATAATCTTCAAGTATCGTTAATAAAGTAAGTTGAAGCAGTTTTGCATATATCCCATCACCATAGTATATTCATTCAGAGAGGAACAACCTTCTCAATTACAACCTCAGGAGTTTTCAGATAGATACGCAGCGGATCAAAACACAAACTCCTCAAAACTTTCGGGTGTCACATATCAGCCCTAGTATCATAATCCAGGTGACACCTAACATAATCACAACACAGCAGCTTTTCAACCAAACCTCCAAGCCATCAGCACATGCCACTGCCTAACACGAACGGTCCATCCTCCACTTCTAGGGTCCATTTTAACACTTATATGAACTTCTCCAAGTTCAAACAACTTTTCAGTAGAAAGCTTCTACCTTGACCATGAACCAGAAAGTATCTTCCCTTGGATCTCATTCAGATACAAAGTAGAATGACCTGCTCTGATACCAATTGAAATTCTGGTACATGTGCAGAGTTCATATGTCCTATAACATGCCATTCGACATCTGGTCTGACATGAACATAAATGGCAAGGTATATAGCAATAGTCATGGTACTGAAAAGATAAAAGCAAGACACACAGAATTGTTAACCCAGTTCGGTTTAACAACCTACATCTGGGGGCTACCAAGCCAGGGATGAAGTCCACTATTAGTAGTATCAATTCAAAGCTAAACTCACCGTTTACAGCTTATCACTCAACCACTACCCAATGACCCTTCTACCTAGATCCTCTCTAGCTATGAGAAACTTTTCTCACTCCCAATCATCGCAATAATGTCTAGCAGTCGACAATCTGCCACTGCATCAACGGCTCTTTACCTATACAACAGTTCAACAAGGACGACACCCTTCCAAGACACAACTTAGAGTTACTTAAAAGCTTCCTCCAAGAACAGTACTCCTCTTACTTAACAGCTTCGAGGATCACACTAACAAACTGTCCAACTCACAGGTCGAGTGGTACAGGAACCAACCCTAATACTAGTACATTTACATCTTTGGTTGCGTTACAATTCTAGGTTACAAAGTATCTATAAATAACCTATTCCCAACTGGATTTGGGCCTACAAAAACACAGCAAATGAGCTGCTACTACTCAGCAGAGACTTCTGCTACATAATAGGAATTCAATCTTTAACTTCCTAAAATATCTCCATATTTAGAAAGTGTATATTTTCCAATATTTTTCTCAATTTCAGACTTGAATCTTCAGACCTTTTAATTCAGCGCCACATAGAATTTGCATATTATTTCCTGAATCTTCTGCATCTGTTAAGACATAACAGAATTCTAAATTCTCTTCAGTTCTGGCGCGATGTCGAATGAACCTGCATGGGACATCTTGATACGACATGTTGTTCCAGATGTTGAAACTACTTCAGCTCAATATGTTCCAATGCACACTAGGACTTCTTGCTCAACCTGTTCTTCTTTAGCAAGATAAACTATCCTATCTAACATATTGCTGCTATTATTTGTTTTACAAAATTAATGCCAACCCTTAAAATTAAAGAACTAACATTCTCCCCCTTTGGCAAAATTTGGCTAAAACAAATACATAAACACAAATACATAAACATTACAACTCAGATTACTGCAGCAATCACAACTCTATACTACTGTCAGAAGTCATCAGCAACTACTGAACCTAACAGTAGCCATCAGTAGCTACTGAGAACAGCAATCAAGGAGAATCATCTTCTTGGGAATACTTGAATGATGTTAGGACATCATGTTTGACAAATCTTCAAGCATCACCTTCGGGCACCACAGCACAATAACTTCAGGCAGCACATTAGGACCTAAGAAGTAGAAAGTCCTGAAGTTATTTGATGCACATGAGGAAGAAGATATCTGGTGTACATGAGGAAGAAGATGTCTGACACTCCCCCTTAATACAACACATTTCTTTTTCCTTTCAACTCAGACCCGGAGTAATTGTAGAAGACTCCTCCAGAAAAGAAACGTCTGTCTTGACACAAAGGACCAATGGTGGCATAAGAGATTTCTGCACACCTTAAATGATCAGACGCCCCCAGTCGACCTGTGGCATAAGATGAAACTTAAGAAGTATCAATCTATCAACCCAGGTAACTCAGAACACAAGTCACAACTATGTTCATAACTCAGGACACAAGTCACAAGGAACTCAATACCAGCTCAAGGAAAGGACACCCTCTTCGACATCTCTGCACACAATTGGAAATCCAGACTGCAGACACGGCATCTGCACAACCCATTTCACACACCCTTTCTCCCCATTTTTAGCCAAAAATTGGCAAAGAAGGCCCTCATAGAACCAGACCCAAGTGATGCTAACCCAAACACGAACAAACGCCATAAGACTTGTGAAACAAGAACACTCACTTGGCTGAAGGAGAAGAGAACAACCCCTATAAATAGCTGATCAGTTACTTTGGAATTAACGAGCTTTGAATATGTCAAGGTTCTTGGTCAAAGAAACACTATTTTAGGTACCAAAAACTCCATTCAATATTCAATGCCTACCTTCCAAAACAGCCTTGACTACCTTTAATGTTTCTCAACTGAATCTTACCATAAATTAGGCCAATAACGCTCCATGCATAGGCAGAGACACGTGTTTCACCTTATCCTTGCACTACCGACCAGAATAATTCCTTGTTTGGCTCAAGAGAAACATGTCCTGTACCATGTTCTGACATCTTACCAAAACAGTTTGTCTGCTTGCTCATAGAATTATCAATCCAAGACTACACAGAAACTTATACATTCCAAGCACATTTTCTTATCCGTTGGATACTGAGATGACTTCTATCGATCAGTCCAACTCACAATCTCTTCCAGATTCCTTCAGAACAGTAGAAAAATGAACTCTCCCACATACAAAAATTTTGCTTTTCAGACCTCTCTTTCATAATCACTAACTTCACACAGCTATGATATGTCCCATCATGATGTTTGACATCACACTGCACAAACTTGACCAGCACACATGCTACACAGAAATCAGCACACTTGCATCAATAGGCTATAGACAACAGCCTTAACATTCAATGCTCTTTATGATATCACACCAATATTGCCACATTCAGGTATATGTTGAGCAAGACCTCACCATGTTGATTTTGAATACATGGTCTGCCAATTCCAATAAACAAAAGCCCACTTGATTTGGAATTTCTCACATATTCCATAACAAATGTCTTTAGATCACTTGCAACAAAAGATAAGGACTGCCACCACCTTTCACTTGTATTAGAAGGAACCTCCTTTCCTTCAGCCATTCTGATCAGATTGCACCACTGGCAACACCCTTCTGACCTTACATTTGTAGCACCCTAAATGAGTCTTCAACATGAAAGTAGTCATGTATTACCATAACTACTTACCATTAAGATCAGAATCTGCCCATTCTAATCCACATTATGTCAGAACTGCCACTTCGGACGATAATGCTGCTTCTTCCAACTCCACAAGTATGGTACACAACAACGATGTTGTAACAGTATGTAGGACATCAACATAAGACAAAAGAACACACCACTTTATCACGACCAGCACCAGCAGCTAAATCGAAAGCAAACTAAAGGGAATCACATCAGACAACTAGATAAGACCTAGGCTCATCCTTTTAGTTACACTAGGACAACCTCTACTAAGGCACCAAACACGAAGTTCTGGTATCCAATGTGATAAGAAAAAAAACAGGTTCCCAAGAAAACAAATTCCTACACCAAAGACTACTTTGACTGGTCGGGCGCTACAAACAAGATCTCTTTATGCAGTATAAAAACTAAGCTTCCTAGCTTCTAACACCGCATCACAGATAGATCCATGAGTCAGTCTAGCAAGGATGCAGAGAAGAGACACATGCAGGAAGTGATGAAACCAGATCCACAGAAGTTGAAGGACAAACCACTATCCACAGCTGGGGCAGCTTCAGGAGCAACAAGAACAAGAAAGACATCAGAGACAAGGTTGAAGACCATCAAGAAAAACCAAGTGCAACTTCAAGCTTCTGATGATGAATGGAATGAAGATTGGAAAACTTTTCTTGATTCTGGGGGTCGGGATAACCTTTAGACCCTTTGTTTGGTGTTTTTACTAATCTTGTATGCTTTCAAAAATGCAATAAATTTCTGTTTTAATCCTGCTCCATTTATATTAAACAGATGCAATAAGAATCACAACTGCACAAGACACATCACAACACACTTAATCCTCATGTATGCACAATCCTAATTTGCTTCAAAATAAGTGCCAACACCAAAAGCAGCAGAATTTATCAATCACACGTCCAGCTGCATAAAAATGAAACACTCTTCCCCTATCATATGCTTCCTCGTACCTTGAAGAAAGGAAAACATAAGACGCATCTTCATGTCTTCAAGAGCTCACTCTTTGTTCAACTCACAAGTTGAACACAATCATCACTTGTACCAATACTCACAAGATCTCAATCTGATCAACTTTTCTCTATCTAAGACCACCAGTACTCCTTTGCAAGAAGAATACCTTAAATGAATGGAGAACATGAGACTCATCTTCATGTCTTCAAGAGCACACTCTCTGTTCAACACACCTGCTGAACACATTCACCTACTGCTCGACCCTCACATCAGTACATAAATCAAATAGAGACTTGTGATCTCAGGAGACAAACACCATAACACTCTAAACATAATGTTCTGTCAACAGATGTTAAGACATCAGTCTTGACATCATGAACAGAATCCAGCTGCACTAAGAAAAACACCACATTCCAAAACAGAATCTCCAAACTTCCCTTTTTAAGCCTCGGGACCAGAAACAACCCTCATAACCCATCACATCACAGAAGGTAGTATTCTCTCATCCAACTCTCCAATCTGTAATCAATCACCTTTAACAGCAGCACAGGCTATGATTGGATCACACACAGTCAATACTAGTCTAGCTTCACACGATCATTCAGATGATACTTCCAGAGAAAAATCATGCCTCTTTGATCTTTGACCTTCATGTCCAAGAAGTCTGCTAGCGAGAATACTTCTTGAAATCTCAGGTTCTCCACTCCTGCAGCAAGGACCAGAAATAAACTGACCTCAGGAGTAAATAACACGTTGATCACACCTTGACCAACTCACACATCTAGGATAAGTTCCAGGGCCAGAAACTTCTTAGACATACCACCCAGATGCCTCCTCTTCCAGATCAGGAGTAGGTTCTAAACTCATGTGATCAAACCTTATTAGTTTAGCACCCAGAGCATCTGCTATGCCATTCCTTCAGACAACAGAATTCAGCATAATTCTGACGTGATGTTCTAACACAAGATAGGACATCATTCCAATGAACACATCAAGAGATCAAAGACTGGAGATTAGCCCTTTTAGGAATAGAGGCAAAAGTATATTACTTCTCTACCTTACAAATTCACTTATCAATGCCTTTATGAGTGGACTTGAACAATAATCTTCAAGTATCGTTGACAAAGTAAGTTGAAGCAGTTTTGCATATATCCCATCACCATAGTATATTCATTCAGAGAGGAACAACCTTCTCAATTACAACCTCGGGAGTTTTCAGATAGATACGCAGCAGATCAAAACACAAACTCCTCAAAACCTTCAGGTGTCACATATCAGCCCTAGTATCATAATCCATGTGACACCTAACATAATCACAACACAGCAGCTTTTCAACCAAACCTCCAAGCCATCAGCACATGCCACTGCCTGTCACGAACGGTCCATCCTCCACTTCTAGGGACCATTTTCACACTTATATGAACTTCTCCAAGTTCAAACAACTTTTCAGTAGAAAGCTTCTACCTTGACCATGAACCAGAAAGTATCTTCCCTTGGATCTCATTCAGATACAGAACAGAATGACCTGCTCTGATACCAATTGAAATTCTGGTACATGTGCAGAGTTCAGATGTCCTATAACATGCCATTCGACATCTGGTCTGACATGAACATAAATGGCAAGGTATATAGCAATAGTCATGGTACTGAAAAGATAAAAGCAAGACACACAGAATTGTTAACCCAGTTCGGTTTAACAACCTACATCTGGGGGCTACCAAGCTATGGATGAAGTCCACTATTAGTAGTATCAATTCAAAGCTTAACTCTTCGTTTACAGCTTATCACTCAATCATTACCCAATGACCCTTCTACCTAGATCCTTTCTAGCTATGAGAAACTCTTCTCACTCCCAATCATCGCAATAATGTCTAGCAGTCGACAATCTGCCACTGTATCAACGGCTCTTTACCTATACAACAGTTCAACAAGGAAGACACTCTTCCAAGACACAACTTAGAGTTACTTAAAAGCTTCCTCCAAGAACAATACTCCTCTTACTTAACAGCTTCGAGGATCACACTAACAAACTGTCCAACTCACAGGTCGAGTGGTACAGGAACCAACCCTAATACTAGTACGTTTACATCTTTGGTTGCGTTACAATTCTAGGTTACAAAGTATCTATAAATAACCTATTCCCAACTGGATTTGAGCCTACAAAAACACAGCAAATGAGCTGCTACAACTCAGCAGAGACTTCTGCTACATAATAGGACTTCAATCTTTAACTTCCTAAAATATCTCCATATTTAGAAAGTGTATATTTTCCAATATTTTTCTCAATTTCAGACTTGAATCTTCAGACCTTTTAATTCAGCGCCACATAGAATTTCCATATTATTTCCTGAATCTTCTGCATCTGTTAAGACATAACAGAATTCTAAATTCTCTTCAGTTCTGGTGCGATGTCGAATGAACCTGCATGGGACATCTTGATACGACATGTTGTTCCAGATGTTGAAACTACTTCAGCTCAACATGTTCCAATGCACACTAGGACTTCTTGCTTAACCTGTTCTTCTTTAGCAAGATAAACTATCCTATCTAACATATTGCTGCCATTATTTGTTTTACAAAATTAATGCCAACCCTTAAAATTAAAGAACTAACAATTATGTTTTCTCAAAAGGTTTTTCAAAACATTTTCCGCTTTCAAAACCGTTATTAATGAATAAGTGAAGTTTTGCATAACAAGGAAAATAACAGAGCAATGATAAACAGTAAACAAAGAAAGGCTCGAAAATCTGATTTTATTAGAATGGTAACTTGCCAATAGCGAAGTTCCATGGAACATTACAATTGAAAAATGGCAATTGGGGAAAAGTTTACATCGTATTCAGTGACCACTATCCTTCCTAATGACTAAGAGTCCTGAAATATTTGTTGTTGATGAGGACCAATGAGAATTGAACTTCTTCGAGAATTCTTGGAAGTAGGTGATAACCTGGTCTGACACAGTGAAACGCCTTTGTCCCTAAGTTTTGCCTAGACCGCCCTCTCGGGTTTTCAGTCCACCGGGATGCTCTTTTTTGCCTAGGCCGCCCTTTCGGGTTTTCGACCTAGCGAGCTCTTTTTTTTTATTTAATCCCTAACTTTTGCCTTAGTCTCCTTCATAGGTTATGACCCACCGGGATACCCTTTTCTTGCCTAAGTCGCCATTTCTGGTTTTCGACTTAGCGGGTTTTTTAGGCGTAATATTTTCGTACTGAGTCAGTGTTCACAGGGTGTGTGAGTTGTTCACCATCCATCGTTGTGAGGAATAAGGAGCCTCCTGAGAACACAATCTTTACCACAAATGGACCCTTATAGTTAGGTGCCCATTTTCCGCGAGCATCCCTTTGAGATGGCAGAATCTTCTTGAGTACCAGCTCTCCTTCCCGAAATTATCGAACACGGACCTTCTTGTCGAATGCCCTCTTCATTATTTTCTGATATAAATACCCATGAAACATGGCCGTCAGTCGCTTCTCATCAATGAGGTTCAATTGATCATATCTCTCTCTGACCTACTCTGCTTCATCAAGCTTGGTTTCCATCAGGATTCTCAGAGATGGTATCTCTACTTCAATGGGGAGGACAGTATCCATTCCATATACCAGAGAAAAAGGCGTTGCCCCTGTCAAAGTTTGAATCGAAGTTCGGTATCCGTGCAAGGAAAATGGTAACATCTCATGCCAATCCTTATACGTCTTGACCATTTTCTGCAGGATCTTTTTGATATTCTTATTAGCAGCTTCGACAGCTCCGTTTATCTTGGGACGATAGGGTGAAAAATTGTGATGCTCAATCTTGAAATTGTCACATAACTCTTTCATTGTCTTGTTATTCAGATTTGTCCCATTGTCGGTTATGATCTTGTTGGGGATTCCATAACGACAGATGATATTATTTTTGATGAAACGGGCAACCACTTGCTTGGTCACATTGGCGTAGGAAGCGGCTTCAACCCACTTGGTAAAATAATCGATGGCCACCAGGATGAAACGATGACCATTAGAGGCTTTAGGCTCAATAGCTCCAATCATGTCGATGCCCCACATGGAAAAAGGCCACGGGGAGGACATAACATTTAGCAATGTCGGAGGAACATGCATCTTATCAGCGTAGATCTGACACTTATGACACCTTCTGGCGTATTGGATACAGTCGGCTTCCATAGTCAACCAGTAATACCCAGCTCTCAAGATCTTCTTAGCCATAGTATGTCCATTGGCGTGAGTACCGAAAGCTCCTTCATGAATATCATGCATCAACAAGTCTGCTTCTCGCTTATCAACACATCTTAGCAAGACCATGTCATGATTCCTTTTGTACAGTACACCGTTGCTGATGAAGAACTTGGCTGACAATCTTCGCAGAGTCTTCCTATCAAGAATGGAGGCGTTGGCCGAATATTCTTGATTCTTTAGGAAGTTCAAAATGTCATGGAACCAAGGTTTGCCGTCTGGTTCTTCTTCAATTGACTGGCAGTAGGCAGGCTCGGTCCTCCTTTCAATATTGATTACTGGATCTTCGTTGATAAATCTAACTTGCCACATCGAAGCCAGTGTTGCTAAAGCATCAGCCACATGATTCTCAGTATGTGGCACATGGCGAAAAGTTATCTCATCAAAACACTTAATCAACTCCAAAGCATATGCCTGATAAGGGATAAGCTTCTCATCTTTTGTCTCCCACTCGCCTCTGATTTGATAAATGACTAGAGCAGAGTTACCCATAACTTCAAGAAAAACAGGTTCCAAGATCAATTGCAGCTTCCAGACCCAGAATGCACGCTTCATACTCAGCAATATTATTCGTACACCCAAAATCCAATCTAGCTGTAAAAGGGGTGTAGCCACCTTCAGGATTAATTATAACAACACCTACTCCATGCCCCTTGTAATTGGACGAACCGTCGAACATCATCCTCCACCTGTACTCAGTCCTGGGATCTTCTTCAGAGCTTGACTCTTCACAATTTTTCACCGCCATAATATCCTCGTCAGGAAAATCAAACTTGAGTGGTTCATAGTCTTCAACTGGTTGATCGGCAAGACATTCTGAAAGAACACTTCCTTTAATGGCCTTTTGAGTGACATACTGAATGTCATATTCAGATAATAACATGTGCAAGCGGGCAAGTCTACCCGTTTGAGCAGGTTTCTCGAAAATGTACTTTATCGGATCCATCTTGGATATCAACAAAGTAGTATGGCAAATCAAGTACTGTCTTAGGCGTTTGGCGGCCCAAGCCAGAGCGCAACAAGTCTTTTCAAGTAGTGAGTAACGACTTTCACTATCTGCAAACTTCTTACTCAGATAATAAATTGCATGTTCTTTCCGGCCAGTCTCGTCATGCTGTCCCAAAACACAGCCCATAGATTCCTCCAAAACAGTCAAATACATAAAGAGAGGTCTTCCGGGAACCGGCGGAATCAGAATAGGAGGTTCTTGGAGATAACTTTTGAGTTTCTCGAAAGCCTATTGATAGTCAGCATTCCATTCTACTGGCTGATTCTTACGGAGCAATTTGAAAATTGGTGCACATATTGGAGTCATGTTGGAGATGAACCTGGAAATGTAATTCAAATGGCCCAAAAATCCTCTGACTTGAGACTCGGTCTGTGGAGCTGGCATCTCTTGAATAGCTCGCACCTTGTCAGGATCTACTTCGATTCCTCTTTGACTGACGATAAAACCGAGTAGCTTCCCTGATTTGACACCGAAATTACATTTAGCAGGATTCAGCTTCAGCTGGTATTTCCGAAGTCTCTTGAACAATTTCAGAAGATGGTCCAGATGTTCCTCCTCACTCTGAGACTTAGCAATCATATCATCCACGTACACTTCAATTTCTTTGTGGATCATATCATGGAACAAGGTCACCATAGCTCTCTGGTAAGTTTCCCCTGCATTTTTCAAACCGAAGGGCATGACTTTGTAGCAATAGGTTCCCCATGGAGTGATGAACGTAGTTTTATCCATATCGGCCGGATCCATTCTGATCTGATTATAGCCTGAGAAACCATCCATAAATGAGAATATTGCAAATCGAGCTGTATTATCCACAAGAGTGTCAATATGCGGAAGAGGGAAATCGTCCTTAGGACTGGCTTTGTTGAGATCCCTGTAGTCTACACATATTCGCACTTTACCGTTTTTCTTCATCACCGAAACAATGTTAGCTACCCATTCGGGGTACTTTGAAACTGCCAAGAAACCTGCATCCAATTGCCTTTTAACCTCATCTCTGATCTTAAGAGCCATGTCGGGTCTACTTCTGCGAAGTTTTTGTTTCACCGGAGGACAGTCGGGCTTGAGAGGTAGTTTATGCACTACTATATCCATATCCAAACCAGGCATATCCTGATAAGACCAAGCGGACACATCCACATATTCTTTCAAAATCAGTATTAGCCGTTGTCTGACTTCTGCCCCAAGGGTTGCTCCAACCTTGACCTCTTTCCTCTCCTCTTCAGTACCAAGATTGACGATGTCGACTTGTTCCTCATGTGGCTGAAGATCCGTATACTGATATTCACACATTTCTGCCAAGTCATCAGGGACCTCATAGTCCTCCTCATCCTCAGCTTGATAAATGGGTGAGTCAAAGTCAATAGTGAGATTAGGGTCACTGAATACAACGGGTTTGGGATTTATTCTACATGATGGAGGGATTTATTTTATTAAAATGCACAAAACTCAAATGCAAAAAGAAAATGTTTTTGTAGATTGCCATTTTTCTTAAAAAGCAAAAAAACAGTAAAATAAAGACAGGGAATTTTAACAAAACAATCACTTTCATTGATTAATAAGAGTTAAAAGCGGTGGCCCATACAAAATAATCTGATAGCCTCGAGCAAAGCTACAGAATTTGAAAACATCAATAAAAACAAGCAAATTACTCTGGCATAGGGTACAAAGTAGGGATCTCAATAGCTTCCCAATTACTCAAAGCAGCGTCACACTGAAAAACCAAATTATCGATATCTTCGTCTTCAGCATCTTCAATGACGGCATGGACCTGTTGTCCCCCACTGACGAACATCTCTTGAATAGTCTTCAGTCTTCCCGTGGTCGGAGCAGCTTTTTCCTCAAGAGTTGGTTTGTAACCCAACCCTTGGTACTTTTCTCTCTCTTGGATCTCTACCACTTTGCCCCAGCCTTCTGGTATACCGTTCTGTAAGGCGGATTGAATGCTCTTGAAGGAAGCAAAAGATGGATCATTGGAGGCCACTGTCTTGTTATCATCAATCATAACAGCGTTTGTTATCTCAAGTGCTTGGAAAGAAGTTTTCAAAGCATCTTCATCAGCCTCAATGTACCGGAAGGAGGACAAATTGCTGACCATTAAGTCTTCCTCTCCATGTATGATAACCAATTTCTCTTCAGCTACAAACTTCATTTTTTGATGCAGAGTTGATGTTACGGCGCCGGCCTCATGGATCCAAGGCCTACCCAACAGACAACTATAGGCAGGGTTGATGTCCAAGACCTGGAAAATGATGTTGAACACTTGAGGACCAATCAAAATAGGCAGCTCAATCTCTCCCATCACTGATCTTCTCGAGCCATCGAAAGCTTTAACAACAAGCGTATTGGGTCTCATTACAGCCCCTCGGTAGGTCAGCTTCTCCAGGGCTTTTTTTGGTAACACATTCAGGGATGAACTAGTATCCACTAGAACTCTGGCCAATGTATCCTCTTGGCACTTTACTGACACGTGTAAAGCTAGGTTATGGTTCTTTCCTGCCCGAGGTAACTCCTCATCACTGAAACTAAGAGTGTTGCATGCTGTAATGTTGGCGATGACATGGTCAAATTGTCCTGCGATTATATCTTGGGCTACGTGTGCTTGGGCCAGGACTTTTTGTAGAGCTGCTCGGTGGACAGGTGAGTTCATTAGTAGAGACAAGATCGAAATCTTGGATGGGGTCTGATGAAGTTGATCCACCACCTTATAATCACTCCTCTTGATGATTCTTAGGAACTCCTCATCTTCTTCCTTATTAACTACCTCCTTTCCTTTGTCCTTAGGGGGTACAGAAACAACAGTCTCTTTGGGCACTATTTCTTTGGAAAAGGGAGTGTACACTCTGCCACTTCGAGTTATTTTTCCCGTTCCAACTATGTTCGTCACCTCTTCGGTAGTTCCCACCTCATTCCTTGGAACAATTTCTTCAACAACGATTCCCACCTCATTCCTTGGAACCACTTCTTCGTGGGTTTTGTTACCCATAATGTTATCATAGATCCATGGCACGACTTTAGTTCCTCTGAACCTGAATGGAGTAGGTTGTCGAGTATCGTATTGCTTGGTGTGACTGGCGGCAATAGCAATAACAGTCTCTGGATTGTTGAAAACGGGTACAGGTTTGTTGAACACATGCACCACAGAATCTGACCCAGGCATATTGAACACAGGCACCTGCTCTCTTGGCTTTGGCAGGTTAAATACAGGCTCGATTACTGCAATTTTATCCCTCTTTTCTTTACTGAACACTTGTAGAAATCCTTCATCAATCAGACCGTGAATGTCGTTTTGGACCAGCTGACAACCTTTGATGCTGTCATTACAACCCTCACAATTACTATGACAAGCTCTGACCAACCCAGCTTCGAACAACTTAGCATGGAAGATTTTCATAGGAGTTCGTATCTTTGAAGCATCCCTTAATAACACCTCATTATTCTTATTCTCAACAGCATTGGTGGCTCCATGTGTGGGTAATGGATTGCTCTTCACATTTGGCAGATTATCCGCAAAAGACAAGATCTTCTTCTCCACCAAACCTTTTACCACATACTTCAAAGCAAGGCAACCCTCCAGATCATGACCCGCTGCCCCTTGATGAAAGGCACACGTAACATTCAGATTATGGAACCTCATAGATTTCTCTGAGGGTGGGCCCATAGGTCTAGTGACAATCAAACCTTGTTGAACCAGAAAAGGATATAACTCAGTGTAAGTCATGGGTATGGATGGGAATAAAGGCTTTCCTCCTTGTCCTCTATAAGAAGTGTTTTGCTGAGGAACTTGCAGTCTCGGTTGTTGATATTGTTGGGTATTTGGTACATGCTGATAGGCTGGCTGTTGGTAGATTGGCGCCTGTTGCGTTACTTGGTGATTAAAGGTCGGTGTTACAACCGCTATGTAAGGTTGCTGAGGATAATGAATCGGGTAGATCGGTTGCTGAGAGAAGTTAGGACCTGCCTGCTGTTGGTAGGTTGGTTGTTTCCATCTGGGATTTTTCTCCCTTCCTGCCATGATGGCGTTGGTTTCTCCTTCTTTTTTCTTGTGGAAGTTACCGGGAGCCTTCTTAACATTGTTGCTGGTTGAACTGCTTGCAGAACTTATCACTTTCCCACTTTTCAATCCAGCCTCTACTTTTACACCAACTGCAACGATGTCAGCGAAATTAGCATTGACGCTGCTGATCATCCTTTTGTAAAATTCTGGTTTCACAGTATCTATAAACCAGTCTGCCAGTTCTTTCTCAGTCAAAGGTGGTTCAACTTGAGAAGCAGTTTCCCTCCACCGTTGTGCATACTCTTTAAAGGATTCAGTGCTCCTTTGGGTCATGCTTAGCAATTGTCTTCGGTCAGGGGCCAGATCCAAATTGTACTTGTAATGTTTCACGAAAGCATCCATTACATCTTGGAAGCAGTGGACCTGAGATTGATCCAGACTTAGGTACCACTTAGCAGCAGCGCCCTTCAGACTATCTTGAAAACAGTGTATCATCAGCTTGTCATTACGCACATGGGTGACCATTCTTCGGAAATACATGACCAAGTGTGATCTGGGACAAGTAGCGCCCGAGTACAACTCAAAATTCGGCAGCTTGAATTTAGAGGGGATCACCAAGTCTGAGACTAGGCACATGTCCTTGACATCAGTGCTGAAGGAGTTACTTCCTTCCATAGCCTTTATCTTCCTCTGCATGGTCTCGACACTCTCTCTTAACCTTTCATTTTGGTCATCCGCATCTTTAGATACATCGACGTAGTCATAAGGATGGTGATTATGGAAAACAGGACGAGCTTGTGTCTGCACCGCTGGCGGAGCGAAGGTAGGAATTATAACACCCCAATTCCCATCGCGAATAAATAATACATAAATAAAATCAGAGAAACAAATCTTTATTTTTCCGACTGAAACAAGGATGTCACATTTAAATAAACAAAACATCATCCCTGCTCATATACTTGATACATAGCATAAAATAGAATACCCTCAAAGGGGAAACTTTTTCCAACAAAATGAAGTTCAATTATGGAATAAAGCGGAAGATCCATAACTGAATTGTTTTACAACATAAACTGTTTTATAACATCAAAATATTTCTACAAAGTTAATACAAAATAAATCTAACAAGAGTATACATATAACATAATCGTTCCCCGACTCCCGTGCTACGTATCAGAGCAGACACCAAGACCGACAAAAGAACGGAGGACTAATCTTCACAAAAGACCTCCAGCAACTCTAATCTGCAATGCCTCATAGAGCATTATAAAACAGCAGAAGGGTGAGAAATAACAACTAAAATCAAGATTACATAATAATATGCAACACATATTCAAACACATGCATAGATCATCTCACCCATACCATCACATACTAACACATATAGCATGCCACAAATACAAAACATATCACACATAATCCAACCACAATTAAGACATATGGAACCACACCACCACAAAATATAGCATATATCACTTATTCCAACATAAGGCACACCAAGGTTATGACATATGGAAACACACCACCACACCACATATTTTCACGCATAGCATATCGTCCATAAACAATGCATTTATCACGTATGCACATCAAATTACCAATGCTATCACAATTTTAACACATAACAAATCAATGCACAATTTCCACACATAATCAATCAAATCATGATTTTCCACACATAATGCATCCATGATTTATGCAAATGCACAGAGACCGAAACAACGACTCTATGCAAATGCCATGCGGTACCGACTTCCAATGTTTCTCATGTCTCATCATCAGTTCACTCAGGAACTATTGGAACCATCGCTCGTTACTTAGTGTAACTCCCCGTCGGGCATACGATGTTCACCCGTCGCTTTAGGTCCCCGCATGGGCACACGACATTTATGGATTGCTTTAGGTCCCCGTATGGGCACACAACCCGATCGCTTTAGGTCCCCGCATGGGCGCACGATCGTCTATAACCATCGCTTTAGGTCCCCGCATGGGCACATGATGTTATAGCAGATTCCCTCTGGAACCAATCCGTCGCTCGTACCCTCATGGTACTCGACTTCACAATATGCATATTATGATGTTTGGCATACAATGACTCATAACATTCATATGCACACATTTACTCATCCATAATCATGCATAACTCAACCATTACAACACATTGCAATTTCTTGCCGTAAGGCCACAAATCATCATCATCACATGTCATCACATGCATTCACATCATATACATCACACAAGTCATACAATATCCATATCAAAAGCACCTTGCATGATACACATCAATTACACATAATTACAACGACAAAAGTCGACAAAACAACACCATTCAAATATCATACATCCATCACCAATGCGTATCAATCATGCACAACATTTCATCACATATATTCACATCATATAACAGCACACAAGCTACATGTTACATAACAAAAGCATATAGCATGATAACACATCAATTGCACACATTGTGCGCGATAAAAACCCGACAACCCGACTATTTTTCCAAAAACAAGAATTAATTAATTCATCTTTTACTCTCCAAACCATTTTTAATAGAAATAACTTTTCATTAGCTTTCCAATGCTTCAAACGGGGGTCAAAACGGACTTACGGTTCAAAAGTTACGATCGAAACAATTTTGAAAGAAAAACCTACAGTAGGGCTGACACGGCCGCCCGTGTTGTGCGACACCGCCCGTGTCAGAACCCAGAAAATACATTTTTTTATCGTCGGAAGCCTTCCGGACCTCCGATTTCGATTCCGTAAAAAGCCTCGGTCTCAGAATTCAACGTACTACAATATTATCACCATTAAAAGACCATCCAACACATTTTCCATTTTTGAAATATTTTTAAACATAATTTTATCAATTTCACCCGATTCCAAACTCGATCAAAACCACTCGAAAACACACCAACAACCATTCACCGATTAAATATCAACCTATACCGATATTACCAGACATATCCAAACACTTTTACTCGATCACAACATCAATTTGCACAAAAACCTCAATATATATCAAAAACTCAAAAGTTACAGATTCAACTCGATTCAATCAAACGATCACGCTAAATCATGACCCAACATCACACGACTCTACTACGCGATTTATTCCGACTTTCGTCCGTAAAAACATCGATTTCTATCCATTTTTCTCATTTCGACCTAGAATGGAAACTAGAGAAAATAACCAAAACAATCCAAGAAAACATACACATATACATATACAAGTAAGATATAATCGAAACTTCTCACCCTTACCCGATTATTCGCGCTTTAAACTGAGTTTTCTCGATTTTTCCTCTTTTCCTCTTCTCCCTTTTCTTTCCTCTCTTTTCTCTTCTCTTACCTTTCTCTTCTTCTTCTTTCTTTTCTCTCTTTTTCTCTCTCTCTTTCTATTTATACAAAATATCTAACCCCAAAAAGACCAAAATACCCCTCAGCTCAATTATCTCCCAAACGCTCTCAAAATGCGATAAAACATAAACAACGATGAAAAATAATATATTGCCAAATAAAAGTCAAGAATAAAATAATATAATAATAAAATAATCAACTAAACTCGATTAAATAAAACTGACCAAACTGGGGCGTTACAATTCTCCCCCACTTAGACATTTTCGCCCTCGAAAATATAACCGCTACGAACAACTCCGGATACGACTCTCGCATCCGACCAACAAACTAACATGCCAACAAAAGCACACCATGAATAACACAAACTGACAAACCACCTTGCTAACAGCAACCACAACAACGACACGACGACCACTACAACGACAAGATGCAAAGCCCATACAATGCACTTGACGACCAACTCACAACTCAAGGAAAACCACGATACCAACACACAGGTTCACTCTTGAACCGAAACACAACAAGAACACAAGTTCCACGACACAACATCGTCTCAACAACATCAACAAAACCAGAATACCAACATCCTTGTCACACAACCTTATTACAACAATGCTACGATTCACCAATCGAACATATAACCCAAACATCCATCTACATAGTAGCCCATGGATAATATCTAAACCTTTCACCTAACACTCCCATTCTGAAATGTCCAATGGTCTCAACACTCCTACACGTTTCCAATGTTCACCCTCCGAACTCTTACAAGTCACACACTTATATACGAATCATGTCACCTCACGCTTCCGTTGCACATTTTGATTACTCATAACCCTCAAAACTACCAATTTCATGTCCAAAGTCTAACTCTTTCTCATATTCACCAAAAATCATTGTTCGCCTTTAATATACCCGACCTCACACTCTTCTGTGTTAGCTCCCATACCAGACACAAGTCTTGGAACTGCTCAAATAATTCTAATTCTCGGACCATCAAAACTGACATGTATAAAAACTTTCGACTTAACTTATCACGCACGACACCAACCTTTCCCAAAGGATAATCCAAGCCAAATTCATAACTCGTCTCTGATTCTAACCATCCTCTCTGTCTCATACTCTATTCCTTCAGACCAAACAAGTACTTTAAACTCTTGCGATTACCAAACACTTCGAGCCGAGAACCATAAAAATAATACCTCCAAATTTTCCAACACAATACACCGCAACCAATTCTAAATCCAGAATAATATAGATCCTTCTATGAATCCTCAATTGTCGTAAAGCATAAGCCACGACTTTACTCTCTTGCATTAACACCTGACTACACTCTTCAGAGACACTTCACAATACCTCACAAACGATTTATTAGGATCACACAGAATCAAAACTGAAGCCGTAGACAACTTCTACTTTAACCCTCTCAACTTATTCCACAATGAACATCCAAAGCAAACAACTTACCCTTTGCAAGTCTACCGAAGTAACGAAAATGCTAACTTGGAAAAACCCTCCATAACCTCCGGTAATAACCAACTAAGGTCCAAAAAGTTTCTATTCTCCGTAATCAACCTCGGAGCCTCTCCTTGTAAAACCAGATCTACTTCCGATGGATCCATAACAATACCATTACCTGAAATAACATATCCAAGAAGACTAACCTTTTTCCAACCCAAATTCTCACTTGAATAACTTAGCATAAAACTTCGTCTCTTTTCCACACTTGTAATGCAATTCTCAAACACTCTACATGTTCTTCCTCTGAGTTTATAACAGATCCAAATATTCTCAATTAAAACCACTACGAACTTATCCCAATAAATATGGAAGATACGATTTCTCTACTCCACAAACATTACAGATTTCTTACTAACACCAAATAACATCACTGCACGTTGTAATGCCCAAACAAATTCCAAAAGATATAAATTCTTAAATTTCTTGCAAAATTCTTTTCCCTGGGTAACTGGTTACTCACACACAAGCTTAACCGAGTACATAACAGCCTATCCCAACGATAACAACCATAACCAGTCACATTAAATCGATCAAAGCCTCAGCTCACACAATTCACCACTCTTATCAAACATTCCCAACAATTGCAATTTCACTCAAACTCAACCAAACCATTCTAGTTATCTAACCATGAAAGTGGACACTTATTCTCAATCGTTACCTTATTCAATTGTCAGTAATCCATATACAAGTCCTTCTCTTAACCATCCAAATTCCATAAATCCCAACATGTAGCAACAACCAACCAAAAATAACTCTTAAATATTACATCCATACCTAAAGGTTCTCTCAAAATTTCCATTAATGCCTTAAAACTCCCAAGACTTCAAACCTCACCAGAACTCTAAGTTTTGCTGTCCATAGTCTCGATACCTTCATACCCATCATGCTTGTTATTCCATTCAATCATCAGTTCCTTGAATTACTATCAATACTGGAGCTCTCTAAGACGACACACTTGGCCTCACAAATCCCTTTTCCAGTAAATCTTCCAACCACTCTTTCCATCTGAGTTTCACGTCCTAAAAGTTCTTCTATGTACTTAGCAGATCCAAACCTCAAATCATCACCTTCGTCCAATTTGAGTTCACACTCTACTCTCTGAGAACAACCATTAACGATACCCAATCGTTTTCTCTCAATGACTTCCCAACTGGACCAACATACAAAAACCTCGAATTCGGCTCACCTTCAGATATTAGAATCTTCATCGACTCAACAAAATAATCTGTAACCATTTCCTTAATTCCAAACAATTCATTTCACCCACTATCAAAGCCAGAAAGACACGCCTATTCCATTCAACATAATTTCCGTCTGCTATCGACAAGAGATTAAGGGTGATCAGTTCCTCAATTTGTCAATAGACAGTCGACAATCATGATGGGGCATAAACCGTATTTACCAAACTATAATAGCATTTCTTGCATCCTGTGTGCAAAACTACCTAAGGCACAAATCCTTAGTTGACATAAACCTTACCTCTGCCTTCCTTCCAGAACCGGGAACAACGCTGTCCAAACCATACTTACAATCTTGCAATCAATGACACACTAAGCCAATGTTCCACAACTGAAGTAACTTGGAGAAGTACCAGCTTCTCCCCCACTTATCTCAATCTCACACCTGAAGACAAAGGATTACCAAAAACCAGAAAGCACTGACAGTGTTTCACACATATATCACGTACTAAGGAACAAACAACAACGATAGTATTCAACTGTCACACCAACTGACTCAACAACTTGGCCGGACGGACCGACCTGCTCTGATACCACTAATATAACACCCTAATTCCCATCGCGAATAAATAATACATAAATAAAATCAGAGTAACAAATCTTTATTTTTCCGACTGAAACAAGGATGTCACATTTAAATAAACAAAACATCATCCCTGCTCATATACTTGATACATAGCATAAAATAGAATACCCTCAAAGGGGAAACTTTTTCCAACAAAATGAAGTTCAATTATGGAATAAAGCGGAAGATCCATAACTGAATTGTTTTACAACATAAACTGTTTTATAACATCAAAATATTTCTACAAAGTTAATACAAAATAAATCTAACAAGAGTATACATATAACATAATCGTTCCCCGACTCCCGTGCTACGTATCAGAGCAGACACCAAGACCGACAAAAGAACGGAGGACTAATCTTCACAAAAAGACCTCCAACAACTCTAATCTGCAATGCCTCATAGAGCATTATAAAATAGCAGAAGGGTGAGAAATAACAACTAAAATCAAGATTGCATAATAATATGCAACACACATTCAAACACATGCATAGATCATCTCACCCATACCATAACATACTAACACATATAGCATGCCACAAATACAAAACATATCACACATAATCCAACCACAATTAAGACATATGGAACCACACCACCACATCACCACAAAATATAGCATATATCACTTATTCCAACATAAGGCACACCAAGGTTATGACATATGGAAACACACCACCACACCACATATTTTCACACATAGCATATCGTCCATAAACAATGCATTTATCACGTATGCACATCAAATTACCAATGCTATCACAATTTTAACACATAACAAATCAATGCACAATTTCCACACATAATCAATCAAATCATGATTTTCCACACATAATGCATCCATGATTTATGCAAATGCACAGATACCGACACAACGACTCTATGCAAATGCCATGCGGTACCGACTTCCAATGTTTCTCATGTCTCATCATCAGTTCACTCAGGAACTATTGGAACCATCGCTCGTTACTTAGTGTAACTCCCCGTCGGGCATACGATGTTCACCCCGTCGCTTTAGGTCCCCGCATGGGCACACGACGTTTATGGATTGCTTTAGGTCCCCGCATGGGCACACAACCCGATCGCTTTAGGTCCCCGCATGGGCGCACGATCGTCTATAACCATCGCTTTAGGTCCCCGCATGGGCACATGATGTTATAGCAGATTCCCTCTGGAACCAATCCGTCGCTCGTACCCTCATGGTACTCGACTTCACAATATGCATATTATGATGTTTGGCATACAATGACTCATAACATTCATATGCACACATTTACTCATCCATAATCATGCATAACTCAACCATTACAACACATTGCAATTTCTTGCCGTAAGGCCACAAATCATCATCATCATCACATGTCATCACATGCATTCACATCATATACATCACACAAGTCATACAATATCCATATCAAAAGCACCTTGCATGATACACATCAATTACACATAATTACAACGACAAAAGTCGACAAAACAACACCATTCAAATATCATACATCCATCACCAATGCGTATCAATCATGCACAACATTTCATCACATATATTCACATCATATAACAGCACACAAGCTACACGTTACATAACAAAAGCATATAGCATGATAACACATCAATTGCACACATTGTACGCGATAAAAACCCGACAACCCGACTATTTTTCCAAAAACAAGAATTAATTAATTCATATTTTACTCTCCAAACCATTTTTAATAGAAAGAACTTTTCATTAGCTTTCCAACGCTTCAAACGGGGGTCAAAACGGACTTACGGTTCAAAAGTTACGATCGAAACAATTTTGAAAGAAAAACCTACAGCAGGGCTGACACGGCCGCCCGTGTTGTGTGACACGGCCGTGTCACCCAAAACTTCCAAATGGCCGCAAATTGACACGTCTGACACGGCCGCCCGTGTTGTGCGACACGGCCCGTGTCAGAACCCAGAAAATGCATTTTTTTACCGTCGGAAGCCTTCCGGACCTCCGATTTCGATTCCGTAAAAAGCCCCGGTCTCAGAATTCAACGTACTACAATATTATCACCATTAAAAGACCATCCAACACATTTTCCATTTTTGAAATATTTTGAAACATAATTTTATCAATTTCACCCGATTCCAAACTCGATCAAAACCACTCGAAAACACACCAACAACCATTCACCGATTAAATATCAACCTATACCGATATTACCAGACATATCCAAACACTTTTACTCGATCACAACATCAATTTGCGCAAAAACCTCAATATATATCAAAAACTCAAAATTTACAAATTCAACTCGATTCAATCAAACGATCACGCTAAATCATGACCCAACATCACACGACTCTACTACGCGATTTATTCTGACTTTCGTCCGTAAAAACATCGATTTCTATCCATTTTTCTCATTTCGACCTAGAATGGAAACTAGAGAAAATAACCAAAAAAATCAAAGAAAACATACACATATGCATATACAAGCAAGATATAATCGAAACTTCTCACCCTTACCCGATTATTCGCGCTTTAAACGGAGTTTTCTCGATTTTTCCTCTTTTCCTCTTCTCCCTTTTCTTTCCTCTCTTTTCTCTTCTCTTCCCTTTCTCTTCTTCTTCTTTATTTTCTCTCTTTTTCTCTCTCTCTTTCTATTTATACAAAATATCTAACCCCAAAAAGACCAAAATACCCCTCAGCTCAATTATCTCCCAAACGCTCTCAAAATGCGATAAAACATAAACAACGATGAAAAATAATATATTGCCAAATAAAAGTCAAGAATAAAATAATATAATAATAAAATAATCAACTAAACTCGATTAAATAAAATGACCAAAACTGGGGCGTTACAGGAATAACCTGCTGAGCCTCATTAATCAGAGGCACTGTCTGCTGAGTAGATTGAGGAGCTGTGGCTCGGATGAAGTCGAATGGCATACCCAAAGTAGGGTTCACAACAGGAATGACGGGAGGTTCTACTGCAGGAGTGATGATCTCAGAGACCACAGTGGCCTGGGTATCCATCTTTGCTCTCAAAATGTTGACAGCTTCCAAAAGCTGCCCCATTCCACCTCGTATTTCTGTCAATTCATTGTTGACTCGATCCATTTCCCCATAAACTTCTGACATCTTCAATCGAGCTTGGGCTCGAGTGTTGTATCCGTGCTTAGGATTCAGTGTGACGGTTCTAGGATAACAAGGCGACATCAGACAAAACCCAAGAGGAAAATGCACATGATATGATCTGATGCACATGAGAATGCACATGAAAATGCAAGCTAAACTATCAAGAAACCAAAGAAATTTTTCAAATAATATAGGCAATGGAACATTTTGTCAAAACATCTTCTTCATTTACGGAAATCTGGCAGTTGTTACATCGAGAGCAGAGTATCTTCGTGCTCTTAATACAAAAAGTATGGGCACGCCCACAACAGAAAGGAAATAACAACATCAGCGAAAGGAAATAACAAAGAAAGAAACAATAATCATCAACTTTAAAGGACTAGAAATTGGATCCACTGGTGGCTGATTCCTCCTCTTCATTGATCTTCTTCATAAGCTCCTCAATGCGGCCCTTGATCCTTTCTCTTTCAAGAAACAAATCGGTCAGAGCATCCACCATCCTCTTTTTGATCTCTGGTGGTGCTTCGTGACGAGGATATGGTTTCCTCATTACTCGAGCTATGTCACGAGACCATTGCAGGTGAGTCTCGGTGACGGAACATTCAGCCCTCCATAATTGCCTATTAATCTGGTGCCAAGCGCGCTCAAGTCGCATTTTCATTTCGAAGCCCTCCCTTTCTTCATAGTACATCATGTGCATCTCCTCATTGGCTGGAGGTCCTTCCTTCATGTGACCTAGCTGGCGGCGAGCAAGGACAGGGTTGTAGTTGATACAACCATTCCTTCCCATTAAAGGTACATTGGGGCAATCCCCGCAGCTAACGATCATGGTAATTCCTTCATCCGTTGGGTCATACCATTCGATATCCGTGTGCTTCAATTCCATCAACCTTTTGGACCATATTTTACAGTCTTCAACATCCCAGAAAGCCGGAGTCTTCGAAAGGTAAGAGATGAACCATTTGTAGAAGAGGGCTACACAGCAGACAATCGGCCCACAGCCTCTTGAGTATCTGGTCTGGATCGAGTGATAAACATCCGCAAGCAAAGTAGGGACTGGATTGTTGATGGCGAATATCTGGATGGCTTGGACATCCACAAAATGTTTGGCATTTGGGAATAAAAACAAACCGTAGATCATCAGAGCTAAAGTTGATTCAAACAAGGCTTCATTTCCTTGGTTCTTGAAATAGAGGGCTTTTGTTAGCAAGAACAAAGCAGGGAGTCCGTGTCGCCCTCCTTTGACGGTCAAATTAGCTTGAATGTCCGATACTCTAATCTTCGTAGCCATGGCAATTTCTTTAACGGAAGGCATTGCCTCAATCCTAGAGAAAATTGGGGCCTTCCTGATGGGGATTCCAATCATAGCAGAGAACTCTTCCAAGGTTGGAACCAGCTGGAACTCGGGGAATAGGAAGTAACGGTAGGCGGGATGGTATAGCTGAACCAACACTTCAAGGGGCCCTTTGGTTACTGGCATTCTCATTAGTGGAAGAAGGCACCCATACTTATCAGCAAAATTGGACGGGTCTGCAACTCTGTTACCCAACCACAACAATTGTTCGAGCTCAGGAAGCTCAAAGGAGTAAGGCCAAACATTTTTTCCTGAAGCGTCCATGTCTACAAAATCTGCAAAATAAAATTAGTACCTTGACAGTTTAGCAAGAAATGCGAAGATGCAAATGCGATTGGTTTTAAGGAACTCAAGAAAGACAATTTTAAAAACAAGCCTCATTTCATTAAATATTGAGAAGAGTTTACAACTTGGATAGTACATCTCAAAAAGGCTCAAAATACAATAAGACGGGAATAACAACTAGTCCTAGAAGAAAAAGCAACCCTATCTAGAAGTGTCCTGCTTCGCGCCTTCTCTTCTGTCTCTTCAGCTCTTGATTCTCGAAGATCAGCTTATCAACAATCCCTTTCCAAGCACCAGACGTCGAGGGAATACTAGCATACTCATGAGTGCTAGCAGTGGGCTTTGTGCTAGAGAAAAATAAATTCTCCTGCGCCAAAGGTTCATCAATTATGCGTTTTTCCAGCCACTCGATCAAGTCATCTTTCTCTTTCATCTTCTCCTTCATTTCTTCTTGCTCGATGCAGACAGTATGATATTTCCACTCCCATGTGTCCCTCTCAAGCTTCATCCTGGCTAGATTTTCTTGATATTCTTCCATGCGCTCAATAGGAATAGCAGATGGAGATGCAATAATTGGCTGCTGAAGTATCTTGGGAATATAGGGCATCTTGAGGTCACGGGCTCGAGATCGAACCCACTGAAGGTATGGCTCCAAAGACACACAGTTTCTCTTCCCCAACTCGTCCTTGGTACTTTCGTGGAATTTATCCCACGCACACTAAACTCCACTTTTGGTCTCATCATTGGCCTCTTCGTTAAGATAAAAGAAATCGGACACATGGATACTCTTAGTCTTTTCTTTCATCGTAAATCCGAATTGGCGTCTGGCCAGAACAGGACTGTAGTTAATCCCACCATGAATACCAAGGAGTGGCACGTTAGGAAATGGCCCACAACTATCAATGTATACATTCTTGTCATAAACCGGGTCATACCAAAAGATATCATGGTGAGTAAGAGAGATGATCCTCTGAGACCAGCGAAGTTTGTCAGGGTTGTCTCGGAATTCAGACGTTCGAGGCAAATGAGTGATATACCACTGGTAAAGCAACGGTGCACAACACAAAATAGTTCCTTTTCCTCGAAGAGTCCTATGGTGGATGGAATGGAGAGCATCACCAAGTAATGTAGGCACATGGTTTCTGCTAATGAAGATCCGGATAACATTGATGTCGACAAAATCTTCCACATTAGCGAACAAGAACATACCATAGACCAATAGAGCAAAGGTTGCTTCAAAGGTAGCAATACTGTTTGCATTGAAAAATTGACAAGCTTTTTCATACAAGAACTTAGATGGGAGTCCCTTGATGCCATCCTTGGTGGTGATGTGGGGCTTGACCTCTGATGCATCCAAGTGAATACACTCGCCAATCTCTTTTGGGGTAGGAATTTTCTCTTGACCGCTGAAAGGTCTCTGTTTCTTCACAGGTAAGCCGATCCAATGAGAGTACTCTTCCAAGGTTGGAACCAGTTGGTAATCCGGGAAGGTGAAACAATGATAGAGGGGATCATAAAATTGGACCAAGGTGTCAAGGATTCCTTCCTCCATTTTAGTGCTGAGAAGGCCAACCAATCTTCCATACCGCTTTCGGAAACTTTCATGTCCGGTCACCAAGGTTGCTAACTTCTTCAGCTTTTCCAATTTGGGCTTTTGGAAATTGAACTTCTTAGTGTTCCTCTTCTCAATATCCATGATACCTATGATTTTCAAAGGAAAAATATGACTGAGTTCCTTAAAACCAATGAGATGGATGTAATGAGATATATGCAATGAGCAAACATGGGCAACTGTACAATCATATGTACACAAACATAGCACACAAGCCTTAGGTTTTGAGGTCTCATGAATGGAGTCATGGTCTACCCATCCCAACAAGGTGTGGACTATGATCAAATGTGGAACAAGGTTCTAAAAGTTCCCAGAGTCTACGTAAATCCTTCGGATATTATCGGCCCATGTAACTACTTACACGAGTTAATAATATTCTCAAGATAAACTCGTCTGAGTGTAGTATCGTGTGACAACTACTCGGGACTGGCTTCCTCATAGTCACCGCACTACATCCTAAAAGGCCAAGTGGGGTAAAGGTAACTACGGTTCTCAGAATCCCTAGCTCCCAATTAAAAAAGTAATATCAATGCGACTTCTCACATCAGACATCAATAACCCCAAAGGGCCTCATCTGAGTGTGGTCATCATATGCCATAGATTGTTGGTACTACTGCCAACAACTGACTATTGATTACACCATGATCTTATCATATTTGTGCACTCAAGTCTGGGTTAGGACTTATCTCACCACTCAATAGTTCCATGCCCACAAAATATTTCAAACAAAGCATATATACAAGGGATATGTACAAATATAGCAAACAAGCATGAATAACATAAGCAAAAGCAAGGTGGGCTTAACCCTCAAAAAAGTGTCCCCAGTGAAGTCGCCATTTCTGTTGCGGTGAAAATCGGATAACAAGCTATTAATTAACTTGCATCATTTTCTTTTACAACCGACTTTGATTTATCCAAAGGAAAGGTTCAACATCGTTAAAAAAACCTAAAGGGGGGAGATCTAAGGTTCGGGGGTTGGTTATACTAAGGGAAGGTGTTAGCACCCTTAATATCTGTAGTATTCTACAGGAACCTCTTGTTTAGCTTATGTTATGTTTGCTTGCTAAGGATAAGGTAAAGATGTTGCTAATGACTATGAGGTCAAAGGCTAGATGGCTATGAGGCCAAGATGATAATGAGTTATCTATGACTATGAGGTCAATAGAGAGACTTTGTGACTATGAGGTCAATGTTGGAAGGTGGCTATGAGGCCAATGGAGAGGGCTATGACTATGAGGTCAAAGTTTTGTTTATGACTATGAGGTCGAAGGTTAAAGATGGCTCTATGACTATGAGGTCAAGAGAGAGAGTCCTATGACTATGAGGTCAAAGGATGGTAAATGAGCTTTCTATGACTATGAGGTCAATAGAGAGACTTTGAATATGAGGTCAAGATTAGATGACTATGAGGCCAAAGTTTAATTATGACTATGAGGTCAAGGTTGAATAAATTGCTCTATGACTATGAGGTCAAGAAGGGTCCTATTGACTATGAGGTCAATGAGGGAAGGTTGCCTAAGACTATGAGGTCCAAGGTAGTAATGAGCTTTCTATGATCTTGAAATCAATAGAAAAACTTTTCCTTTGGAAGGAAGGGGGAAATAACTCTTATTTAGTGAAATATGAGGGAACATATGAGTTCAATAATTCCAAGCAGTAAACAGCAATTAACATATGAAATGGAATTCCAGAATGAACATGGTAAACAAGTGGTCGAATAAATGTGACAAGCATGGAAAAGAGGACATTCACAATTTAAACCAAATGCATATGCAATTTATCATCAAAGAGCAAAACAAAAAGCATTGCATAGTAGGATTTTGTTAAAGTCAGGAATAGAACTTTACACATCAAACATATTTTTCCTAGAAAACTCAAGCCAAAATCAGTAGTCACATGATTATATCAAGCATGGCATGGAGAGCACCAGAAACAAATGGATTTAAGTTATATGATTTCAAACAGAGAACAAAAATAAGCAATATTCTCGTGGTAGGGTTTGGTTAAAGTCAGGAACAATGCTTTTAGGAATCACAACAATATTTCCAAAACAAATCACTTTGAAGTTAGTGGTCACACAAAAATGATCCAGGTATGGCAGAAGAGAGAATTTTCAAAGTTTTGAAAACAAGTGCATTTGGGATCATACAAACTTAACAATCAGAAGCCAACAAAATCAGGGTAACGTTCTCATGATATAGCCAAGAAGAAAATTTGTAACCAAAACTCACAAGTTACCAAAATATTCTACCAGAGAAAAAACCTTAAACATTTTCACGAAAAAAAGATTGATTTTCTTTAAAAGAAACCTAAAGATTAGAAATGAGGTTATGTTCATTTTATTTTTATTATTATTTTTATTGTATTTTTCCAAAATAAGTTAGAAATATGAGGTAAAAATGAAAAAAATACAAAATAAAATAAGTGCACAGTGGTGTGTGGGGGTGTGGCTTGCGCCACCCCTTATGTGTGTGTGTAAGTGGCTGGCGCCACAGTGTGTGTGAGTGAGGGTGTGGCTTGCGCCACCCCTTGTGTGTGTGTGTGTGAGGGTGTGGCTTGCGCCACCCCTTTATGTGTGTGTGAGTGAGTGATTTTCTTTTCTTATTTTTTATTACGTGGTGGTTCTTTTTTTTAATATTTCTTTTCGTAGGACCTTATATTTTATTATATTTTCCTTTTTAAAACAAGGTGGCGGACGCCATATTTTCACGTGGCGAGGGCCACCAAACTTCTTATTTATTTTTAGTTTTCTTTCAAACGAACGCAAATACGAACCAGTTACGATTAACAAAATAAAATGAAACTAAACATGTTAATGATTTCTCACAGAAACAAACAATAATCCAACAATAACAAGATCACATCAATATGGAGCAGAATAATTATAACACTAGGCGATAATGAAACAACAAGCATGATAATAGTATGGAACAGAAATAACAAGATAATGACTATAATAACAACATGGTGCAAACATGAAACGAAAACAAAATGAGGTAGAGTGATACCTAGTGGAGAATGTCCACTGCTTCTTCACAGGCGAGTGTTTCTAGAGATGGTGGATAAGCCTCCTTCTTTCAGCCGCTACAGAACCAGCCTCTCAGCAAGAAACAAGAACTTTTGGTGGTTAACGTGTTGAAATTTTGGAGTGTTTACGGGAGTGAACAAAAGAGACAAGTTCTTGCAAGACTTGAGGGTGACTTGCAGAACTTAACGAAAACTGAAAAGTGAAGAGGTTTTGATGAGTTTCTTTTTGTATTTTCTCGGAGTGTTTGTTTTCTGTGTGTTACAGAGGAAATGAAAAATAGTGAATTTCTTGCAAGTTTTGGAGTGTTACTTGCAAGATTATGGGAGGAAGAGGTAGAGAGAAATTCTTGGCAATTTCTGGTGTATCTCAACAAGGAGGAAATGAGCTCTTTTTATAGGCCAAGCAAGTGGATCCGGGTATTGGAAATACAGTGGATAGTTGGTTTGTCCATGGGATAAAAAATTAGGGTTTGTGTATCAATCTCCTCAGCCGTTGATCTTGGTCAATTCTTTGGAGATCACCATGCTAGACAAGTGCAGCGGAGGAGGTGGTGGTGCAGTCAATCACTTTCATTTTTCAATGGTTATTCCAAAACCACTTTTTGATGTGCCATGAGAGAGAAAGTAAAAAAGTAGTAATAATTTGAATTTTGAATACGGACTTTCTGCTCATGCATGCAGGTCTCTTGTGCTGAGCCTCCTTATTTCACTAATTCACTATGGTATCTCAGTATCCTTTTGGCTTTTACAGGAATGGGTGAGCTTAGAAGAGTAATATGTAGTGACTCCACGAAACTTGTTTTTGAAGCAAAACATCTTCAGAATTTTCAACTAACAAATGGCACATGGGCTAGCTAGATGTACAAGGCCTTGCTACTTAATCCATACGGGAACAAAACTTGGAATTTTCAACACGTTAAAGCCTTTGATCCAAATGACACCTTTGGGCCCAAAAGAAAATTGAGACAAACCATATGTCCATGACCAAAGAGAAAAGTTACGGGAACAAACTTAGGGCATTGCAAAATTAAATCCTCCCATGGCACCACTTTGATATGTTACACCTTGATAAATATTTATCTCCATGGAAAATTCTTGCACTTGAGAAAAAAAATCTTTAAGGCCCAAAAATGGATCCTAAGGATGTTTGTTATCACATGGCATAATTTCTCAAAATTTGGTATCAAACTTTGCTTGACATGAAAGGTAATGGTTGACTTGTCTTGGTGAAACATTTGATTTCTTGCTGAAAAGGTCTTCTTGGATGCATATAGATTCAAATGGTTGCATTTGGCCAAAAGATATCTTAGGGAGACCTTGTCATCTTGGTGTAAATCCTATCTTCCATAATGAAAATAAATAACTTGCAACAAGAAATGGTTAGTTAACAATGCATACATGATTGAGGTCTAAATGTAGGTGCAAGAAAATATGACATCTAAGGGGTAAAATTTTGGGTACAACACTTAGGACACGATTGGTACCTAGCACACATGCAGACACTAAACATAATATTTGGCCGGGATGCGGTAAGATAGAGGAGAGAGCCAATCATACATCTATATCTCTTGACATCTACATCCTTACCATTCTCATCTCGACTCAAGTTGATGCATGTAGGCATCAGAGTGTCAATAGCCTTTGAGCTAGCCATGTCGAAGCGCTTGAGTAGCTCAAGACAATACTTCGTCTGGCTCACGAATGTCCCTTCATCAAGTTGCTTGATTTGCAATCCGAGGAAATAGTTTAGCTCCCCCATCATGCTCATCTCGAACTCTCCCTGCATTAACTTAGAAAACTCTTTGACCATATTTGTGTTAGTAGAACTAAATATAATATCGTCTACATATACTTGTACCAAAATTTGGTGTTTACCTTGACGTTTAATGAAAAAAGTTGTGTCAACCTTTCCTCTAGAGTACCCTTGATCAAGTAGGAATTTGCTAAGACGCTCATACCAAGCCGTAGGGAGTTGTTTGAGATTGTACAAGGCACGTTTTACTTTGTAAACTTGATCAGGATACTTATGGGACTCAAATCCAGGAGGTTGGGCAACATAAACCTCTTCATTAATGTAACCGTTAAGGAATGCACTTTTTACATCCATTTGAAATAATTTGAAGTTTTTCGCATATGCATAGGCAAGCAACAGGCGTATAGCCTCGAGTCGGGCAACAGGCGCATAAGTTTCCTCATAGTCTATGCCTTCCTCTTGGTTATACCCTTGCGTAACTAAGTGCGCTTTATTTCTAGTTATAACTCCATTTTCGTCGAGCTTGTTCCAAAACACCCATTGGGTGCCGATTACTCGATGGCCTCGCTGAGGAGGGACAAGGTCCCAAACCTCATTTCTTTTAAATTGATTCAACTCCTCTTACATTGACAAAAGCCAATGTTCATCGAGTAGGGCCTCTTTTGAGTTTTTAGGCTCAACTTGCAAAACGAAAGCGGAGTAATAACAGAAGTTACTTAACTTGGAACGAGTTGTTACTCCCTTTGAGATGTCACCGAGAATGTTGTCGATGGGATGGTCTTTGGAAGACTTCCAAGCTGGAGGAAGGTCATCTTTATTAGACGGATGATCCTCCTGACTTTTCACAAGTTGGTGATCTTTTTCCTCCTTAACATGCACTACTACAGGTTGATCAGTCCCTTTATCAGTGTCCTTGAGTATGTCTTCTGAAGATACATCTGCACCATGAAAAGAACTACTTTTTCCGACATTTTTCGGATAAGACTCATCAAAAGTAACGTGTACCTACTCCTCAACAGTAAGTAACCTCTTATTGTAAACCTTATATGCCTTACTAGAGTGAGAGTATACAAGAAAGATACCTTCGTCGGCCTTAGCATCAAACTTACCAAGTGTCTCTTTACCATTATTAAACACGAAACACTTACAACAAAAAACGTGAAGGTGAGATACGTTGGGCTTTCTCCCTTTTAAAAGCTCATACAGTGCCTTGTTTAAAATAGGACGGATGAACACCCTATTCAAAACGTAACAAACCGTACTAATGCCATCAGCCCAAAAGTATTTTGGAAGGCCACTCTCATTGATCGTAGTCCTTCCTAATTCTTCCAAAATTCTGTTTTTACGTTCTACAACCCCATTTTGTTGAGGGGTACGTGGTGCGAAAAAATTATAATCAATCCCATAGCTTTCACAAAATGCTTCAAAAAGATGATTTTCGAACTCATCCCCATGATCACTTCTAATTGATATAATGTTGTGTTCAATTTGTTTTGGGATAACTTGGCAAAATTTTCAAAAGCCGAAAAAGTATCATTCTTGCTTGCTAAGAAAACAGTCCAGCAAAGCCTAGAAAAGTCATCGACAATCACAAAACCATAATAGTTACCACCTAGGCTCTTAATCCTAGATGGGTCCATATGGAGGAGCTCAAGGGGTCTCGTGGTTGAAACAATGATTTTAGACTTAAACAAGATCATTGTTTGCTTCCCCATTTGGCACGCATCACATAAGTGATCCTTTGTGAATTTGATTTTTGGTAAGTCGGTTACTAGGTCTTTAGAAACTATTTTATTAAGCAAATCAAAATTGACATGTGTCAACCGTCTATGCCATAACCATGAATCTTCACTCATGGTGACTAGACACTTGTCGCTACTCAACGATACATCATTCAAGTCTAGCATGTAGACGTTATTGACCCTCAAGCCTTTAAACACATCCTTTTTATCACTATTTTCAATTATACAACAATCATTTGAAAAAGACACTTTATAGTCCTTGTCACATAATTGACTAATGCTTAAAAGGTTATGTTTAAGACCCTCAGCAAGAAGCACATATGAGATAGTAGTAGATAAGGGGTTACCTACACTACATTTGCCAAGTATTTGTCCCTTGTTGTTGTCTCCGTAGGTAACAAATCCCTTTTTCTTCGCCACGTAGTCGATGAAAAGAGATATGTCTCCCGTCATATGTCTTGAGCAGCTACTATCAAGAACCCATCTTCTTTCTGTGGTCTCAAGACGTTGTACCTACACAATCAATCAAGGGAAATAGGTACCCAATTCTTATTGGGTCCTTGGTTGTGAGTGAAAACAGGATTGCATTTGGGCAACCATTGATAAACGCCTTTAGGAACTAAATACCTCCTAAAGCGACACTTAGTAATGGTATGGCCCCTTTTGCAACAATACAAGCAAGTAAAGTTAACATGAGAATCACTTTTGCTAGGTTGATCTCTAATCACATAAGTATATTTTTGATATGGATTAATCATACTTTTCTTAAAATGTGATCTATCAATAGCAAAAGTCATTTTTGGTTCTAGAGCCTTGTCAAGTTTGGCCTTAAGAGTTCTAACCTCTTTTTTCCAAATATGACAAGTATCACAACCAAAATTTAACCATCTACTCTTGTCTTCCTCAACATCTACCTTTGTTACTTCCACCATGGACTTTTTTAGAGCCTCTAATTCCTTTTCGGAATCGGAGATCTTTTGCTCCAAATAAGAAAATATTTATTTATTTGAAGCTAACCGTTTAAAGGCTTCCTTGGCCTCATGGTGTAGAGTATCAAAAGCATGTTGTAGCTCAGAATAAGACATTGAATTAGAGTTATCGTACTTATAATGTCTTACCTTTTTGTTCTTTCATCACTAAACGAACCATTATCGCTTTCCCAAGCGATATAGGCTCTTCTAGGTTTAGATTGTTTCTTCCCTTGATGACTTTTATCCTTACCTTTGTTCCTCTTCAACAATGGATAATCCGGCTTATAGTGGCCGACTTTTCCACAGTTATAGCAAGACCCCTTAGTTTTTCCACTCTTTTTGTCTTCATTCTTGGAAGACCTTGATTGTTTTCTAAAGTTGACGAGGTTTTTCTCCGAATGTTGAATACCATTTTTCTTGATATAACGATTGTATCGCTTCACAAATAATCCCATGTCTTCATTCGAATCCTCTTACTCGTCATCACTAGATTCACTCTCGCTTAGCTCATTTGCGGAGGACTTTGACCTAGAAGTCTTTAGAGCTATCGACTTCTTTTCTGCGTCTTTGGTCTTGTTCTCTACCTTCTTCTCTCTTTTCTCAAATTGGTCTAAGCTAATGAGTATTTGCTCATGTTCCTCGAGCTTCCCAAATAAAGTTATGATGTCTAACGTCATTAGGTCGTTGGCTTCATTTATGGCAGTCACCTTTGGTTGCCAATCCCTAGTAAGACACCTCAAGATTTTATTAGTAGCAACGTCATTGGAAATTAGTCTACTAAGTGAGTTAAGTCTATTGATTAAATGAGTGAACCTCTTTTGCATGTCGGCAATGGTTTCCCCTTGCTTCATGTGAAAGAGGTCGAACTCTTGAGTTAATGTATTGATTCTAGATAGCTTGACGTCGTTAGTTCCCTCATGGCCAACTTGTAACACGTCCCACATAGCTTTAGCACTCGTACAATGTGAAACTCTATAGTATTCATCAACTCCCGATGAGGAGATCAGAATATTTCTAGCCTTCCAATCGTAGTTGTACTTTTTCTCGTATTCTTCATTCCATTGTGCTTCAGGCTTAGGTACTACCATGTTATTCACATCAGTCATGGTTATTTCCATTGGACCGTTTTGTATAATGCTCCATACCTTCCCATCAATAGAATTGATGTGTACACGCATACAATCCTTCTAGTAACTATAGTTCTCACCGTTAAAACAAGTGCTCTATTGTAAGCCTCTTTTGGTTCGTTTGCCATTTTCTAAAAAGTTATACTTGAAGCACTAGATTAACCGGTGCTCCTAATACCACTTGTTAGACGACGACAATTGATCTTGAAGGAGGGGGTGAATAGATCACTTCTTTTTAATTGCGAGTCAGCGCTAAAATTTGTTTTTGAAATTCTGGTACAGATGTGTGATGTCTTTGTGCAATGTCACAACATCGTAATCTGCTGAACAAGGCAATAATAGAAACAGTAAATAACACACTGAATTGTTCACCCAGTTCGGTTCAACAACCTACATCTGGGGGCATACCAAGCCAGGAAGGAAGTCCACTATTAGTAGTATCAAATTACAGACTCAACAGACCAGTTGACAATCTACCTAATTCAATCACTACCCAATGACCCTTCTACCTAAGTCCTCCCTAGGTAAGAGACTCCATCTCACTCCCAATCATCGCAATGATGTCTAGCAGTCAACAACTCCGCCACTGCATCGACAGCTTGTTTACCAACAACTTTTCTAACACAGAAAACTAGAAGACACACTTCCATGACTCATATTGGAGTTGCTTAACAGCTTCCTCCAAGACCAATACAGTACTCATTACCTACAGGTTTCTGAGTAATAACACAGTGACCATCTCACAACCCGAGTGGTTCACTTAGACAAAGCCCTAAAGTTCTACATCTTGGACCCGTACCTCTTCTAGGTTACAAGCATTCTATTTATAACATAATCCCAACAGGATTTGGGCCTTCAAATCATATCATATCTTCTGTAACAAATCTGCTTCTAAATAGATCTTCAATCATATCTTCAATTAAATCTTCAATTATTAACTCTGAATATTCTCCATATCTTTATGCTTTAAATGCGCAACAAAATGATCTTCATAACTGATTGTAACAGAATATATCTCTCCCTTGATCTTCGCCTACATTCTCTGATTCTCTTTAGCAGAATATCTCATTCATACCAGAAACACGTGCAGCCCTAATTAATCATCCCATACCTGATGTTGTAATGTTCTGGTATAGTGATGTTAAGACTTCGCATGCGACATCACTCTTCAGCACTTTAACTCTTCAACACCTTAACCTTCACTAATGTTATGACTCAATGTTAAGACATCAGACTCATGACATTAACATTGTTCAACTTTGTTTTACCAAAATTCCAGCCAATACAAGAACTAACAATCTCCCCCTTTGGCTAATTTTGGCTAAAACAATCTCAGCTAACATCAGCAGCAAAACCCACAAGCTGCATAAACTCACTTTCACATCAGCATAGGGCAAACTCCCCCTCAAACCAAGAACCAGCTTACAGCTACTGCACCATATCAGGAAAGGCTTCACAACCACACCTTGGCAACTCTCTCCCCCTTTTTAGCCATAATTGGACAAACTCTGAATCTGTTAACCAACATACTCAGAACAAGATCCATACTCAACAGCTACTACTGAACATTCTCTCCCCCTTTTTGGGCAACAATTGACAAACATTGGGGTAAATGTATACTTCTGATTCAATCCATTGACACACAAATCTATAGAACCAGGTCCAAACTGTCAAGAACACCATAAACAGTAACATCTTGTCTGACAACTACTTCAACAAAATATCCAAAAAGATTAACTCCCCCCATCTAAGATAACCAATGCTCATTTGCAAGAAGAACACCTTAAATGAATGGAAAACATAAGACTCATCTTCATGTCTTCAAGAGCGCACCCTCTGTTCAACACACCTGCTGAATGCATTCACTTAATGCTTGATCCTTAAATAATCCAAATACCAAAACTCACATGATTCCCTCTTGGTTTGTTATCTTCTCATGCTCCAAAACTCGCATCTTGCCAAGCTGATCAAATTCTCTCTGTAATATCCACAGGAATGATCACAATGAACTCCTTGATCATAACACAGTCATTCCCTATCATACTCTTCATCTTCAGATTTCCAAGCAAACAATACCTGATCTACTTCAGTCTTCTCTACATTCTCCATCCAAGGCAGACCTTCTACTTCATCATTCTCCCGTATGACTATGTAGACGCTCCTTAGGCATAATGTATGCACCAAACTCCAGAACCAGAACAAAATCATCCTTCATCAAGGATATTCAACCAGATAATGTCCCAACACAAGTTAGAACATTTGCCACACACTAAGATATCATCACCATGATTCTTGATAAGCTCCACCAGCTGGACTTACTATTGCATAGTAATCCAAAGAACTAGAGAATTAAACTCTCATCCACCTTCAAGAGGAATAATCTCCTTGAGTCTCCAACTCCTCACCCTAGAACTTCTGCCAAAATCTCCAAGAGAATTAGAACCTCCTTACATTTTCAACTAAATACTCTTCTGCACAAGAGCAATCAGTTTCAAGCATCCTGCTTGAATGCACACAATGAAACCAACCAAATTCGACCTTTTGATTGATCTCAATCTTCTTCAGAACTCCCACAAGATATCCTGATCCACCTATGAAACCAGATCTTCAAGTCATATGAACTACTTGCTCCAAAGCAAGACATCTTGGATTCACCAAGCCTCTTAGTCATGTAACATCTTCTCAAACCACAGCTCCCGCAAACTGTATGAGACAGACCTTTTCGAAGCATCCATAACTTCCATTACTTTAGATCACCTCTATCTTAAGCTGATGTGCCACATCACCAGCTGAGACTTCTGATGTTAAGCTAGATGTCAGACCATTATGACATCCAACTGTTGAATTCAGCTCTTCCTTCTGCCACTCAGAGGAACCTCCTCCCTTTGCAGAAACAGATTTCCATGCTCTCATAGACTTGATTCAACAATCAAGTTTGAGTAGACAACCTCCATTATGCTTAGAAACTCCAAAGACTTCAAATCTGAATCTTCAGAAAATAAGTAGTCCAAGACTACCCCATAGCTATACCAAAGAATGCCACTTCCCTTAGTAGAGCCGTCAGTAGAAATCCAGAGATAACAACCACATATCCTCGACTTTCACAAACAACCATGCTCCAAAGCACCTAGATCAGAAATAAACTGATCCCCCCATCAAGATTCTGATGTCTTCATAGTCTTCCGTCTCCCTCTTCACCAGCATAATTCAGGTCGTCACACACCAACACACCACAAAGAGACATAAACAGCCACATAGAGAAAGGTAAATTCTCAACACTTCTGCAGTCCTGCACTTTTACATCAGACATATACATAGTCTTCCGTCAATGTATATTGTCATTAGTTGAATGCACAACATCTTAGATAAACACTCAGCTCCCGTCAGAGTATTCACTATCGGTTAGATGCACAACCTTATCAAAAGTAGACAAATACTCAACTACTGTCAAGGTATTTATCATATGTGATAAGATAACCTTCTCACACAAGGTACACCATTTGATCTGGTCTGACATTCATTTCCTGCACACTTGTGGCATTAGCTGATCCCTCTTTTATTAATCCATACCACTGATAACTTCAGATTAGGTAAGTGGCTTGACCTGATACTCCACCATGAGCACACCTGACTTTCTTTGGCTGAGAAAGCAAAGAACTGAAATGATGTTTCAACATCAGTTTCGACATCAGTCTAAATCGCATCTCCTAATCATATTCATCCACACATATCTCTTGCAGGGAACATACGAGAGCATATCAGCATCTTCCAAGATGAGACCAACAAAACTGCAGTATCTTGCATAACACACTCTTCCAAAGGCTTCTTCTAATAAGCACAAGGTTCATACCTCCTAACCAAAGAGTAATAACTGCCATCCTTCTGCAGAAACATACCATAGACAATCTGCTACTTTGAATCCTTCAAGGCACAAAACTGAAAGAGCTCAAGCAAACACCAATTGACCACCGGCTGAATTACCCTGCTACTGCACACAAACTCTTGGATGCCTTTTCCCTTCTCTTTAACCAGCTCATGCTGAAATGCTATGACATTATGAACAGCATCTCAAAAATTGTTCAACTTCACAGCTTCAGTGATCCTTCAAAGCAGTTACACTCTAAAAGGTCTTGACTTAGCATTTACCACAAACTGCTGATGTGTAGCGTGATGTCGAGACATTAGAATTGACATATTAAGCTCAGCTTCTTTCTTGATGAACCTTCCTCCAGTTCATGTATCTTCACAAGAGAATTCATCTTCAGACATACCAGAACTATATTTGACATCATAACCAGGAAGATCCTCCTAATTAGGTCACCACAACTAAGCTTAAGAGATAGCTTATCAAGATCTTCACTCCCGCATGAAATATTTGACAGTGATACTCTTTTGCATTGGCTTCACCCTCTTCTTTCACCATCAAGAAACTTGATAAAGAAGGAATCAATGTTCTGGACAGATTGGTCTTCAATGCCTGATATGAAATATATTCTTCTCCAAAAAACTGAAACTTCCATGTCATACACTCTTCAATAAGATCCATTCACCTTATGATCACTTCTTTCCCAAAACTAGAACATGAGATAATCCTTAAGTATCTTTGGCATCTCTAACCAAACGGTTGAAGCTGTCTTGCATAAACTACAACATCAAAGAATATCTTGCTGAGGAGACCAAACCCTATTTTCTTTCCAAGAGAATACCTACCTAGAATCTCACCACCAGAGATACAAGAACCAACTAGGGTTACATCAAATACCATGCAGCGGAACACACAACAACTCCTCAACTACCTTCAGGCACTACTCAATAATCCTTGCACACCAAACTCACAACAGCAGTTCTCCTGATAACAACAGACATGTCCAATACATACCCTGTCATGAATGGTCCATCCTCCACTTCAAGGGACCATTTAAACAACATGTGAGCAGACCATCTGAACTGTATTCCTTGCTCATGAACCAGAAAGTATCTTCCCAAGATCTCATCCAGAAACAAACAGGATGCCTGCTCTGATACCAATTGAAATTCTGGTATAGATGTGTGATGTCTTTGTGTAATGTCACAACATTGCAATCTGCTGAACAAGGCAATAATAGAAATAGTAAATAACACACTGAATTGTTCACCCAGTTCGGTTCAACAACCTACATCTGGGGGCATACTAAGCCAGGAAGGAAGTTCACTATTAGTAGTATCAAATTACAGACTCAACAGACCAGTTGACAATCTACCTAATTCAATCACTACCCAATGACCCTTCTACCTAAGTCCTCCCTAGGTAAGAGAATCCATCTCACTCCCAATCATCGCAATGATGTCTAGCAGTCAACAACTCCGCCACTGCATCGACAGCTTGTTTACCAACAACTTTTCTAACACAGAAAACTAGAAGACACACTTCCATGACTCATATTGGAGTTGCTTAACAGCTTCCTCCAAGACCAATACAGTACTCATTACCTACAGGTTTCTGAGTAATAACACAGTGACCATCTCACAACCCGAGTGGTTCACTTAGACAAAGCCCTAAAGTTCTACATATTGGACCCGTACCTCTTCTAGGTTACAAGCATTCTATTTATAACATAATCCCAACAGGATTTGGGCCTTCAAATTATATCATATCTTCTGTAACAAATCTGCTTCTAAATAGATCTTCAATCATATCTTCAATTAAATCTTCAATTATTAACTCTGAATATTCTCCATATCTTTATGCTTTAAATGCGCAACAAACTGATCTTCATAACTGATTGTAACAGAATATATCTCTCCCTTGATCTTCGCCTGCATTCTCTGATTCTCTTTAGCAGAATATCTCATTCATACCAGAAACACGTGCAGCCCTAATTAATATCCCAGACCTGATGTTGTAATGTTCTGGTATAGTGATGTTAAGACTTCGCATGTGACATCACTCTTCAGCACTTTAACTCTTCAACACCTTAACCTTCACTAATGTTATGACTCAATGTTAAGACATCAGACACATGACATTAACATTGTTCAACTTTGTTTTACCAAAATTCCAGCCAATACAAGAACTAACAGTTTTTAAAAATATTTTACGGAAGCGGCCGAGGATAATTCGTCTACACGAACCGAGTTACTAGAAGAATCGGATATACGTGAGCCAAATGGAACGAAAGACTCGATGAGAAAAATTGAATCGCAACTTAACTATTAATCAATTTACCAACAACACTTAATATGGTATAATCTCCAATGAACAGTTAAAAATTAAATCAAAATTGACAATATATCAAACACCTTGTAAGCGTTTAATTTATCGAGCACTTAGAGTGCATAAAACTCCAAACTAAACCTTCTATGTTAGTTAGTGCAGAATTTTCACTAAGCGTAATCCAAAATGATTGTGCAATGGTTTTCAAATCAGTTTTTCTGCACTATACTATACCAGAATTTTTATCGATCAATTGAACAATCACAAGCATAAATAGTTCGAAAATTAAATGAGATAGGGAAAGAGAAACGACACTGAGTTTATTTAGACAGTTCCCCTTTTGTCCTCGCTTCGGGTACGTCTGCCCCCAATCCTAAATCTAGAATTGAGATATCTATAATCTTGTTTGAAAATTGTTTTTACAAGATAAAACTTAGATATCACACACCCAAGAAACTCCGTTGATGCAGATACTATGTCTTCTCTTTCCTTGATTCGAGTCGAATCAAGTGCCTCGAACTTGTTGGATGAACCTCTGTTTACCGTTACTAAATTGAAAGAACACATCGGTCTTTAATCACCTTCACTCGGCTGATTCTGATCCACACACAATTTGATCTCCAAACCTTGTTGTACAATCCTCCAGTTAACATTACTAGATCGACAAAATCAACCGTTCTTTGATCACCTTTGCTCGGCTGAATTCAATGCACACAAAGATCTGATCCAAAAACCCCCTAAATCCAACTGATCTTGGAGGACAAAACCCTAGAGGTTTTATTCAAGAAAAAAACCCACTGAAACACTCACCCCAAACAAGCAACAATTCTATGTTTGGACGTTATCACCTCATGATGCAAAGGATCAACAAAAATGGTTATGTGTATTTGTTGAGAAAATGCAAGAATAAAGATGAAGGTGATGAGAGAAAAGTTTCAATGTAAATCTTTCACTTTTTCTTGTTGTTATGTAAAAAATGAGGAACCACGTATTTATATGATGCTAGGACCAACTATCAATCATAACCACATTTTAAACTTTGAAAAAATCAGAAAAATGAGTTATATGCAGCGAAGATTCGACCACAAGTTAATGACGGTCAGCCTGCGCTGACCCGTGGGAAATCTGCGCAAATTGGGGAACCATGCGTCGACGCATGGCTGAAGAAATTGCAGAAACACAAATATTAACAACATGAGTCGACCATAGGGTTACTGTACGCTAACCTGATGAAAACTTCAATAATACTAACAAGTCATGAGTCGACCAGAGCCTAGTTTAGGTCAACTCAAGCTACCAAAACACCTAAAAAGTGATTTTTGTACATGTTTTCATCTACTTGGACAATGTTTATGCATACCTAAAACTCATACCATGATCACATACATGTAATAGATGTGCAAGACTCTTCATATATGTTTGGACACATGATTATTAATTGTTATATGCATTGCGAAATAAGAATGCCGACAATGATGAGATGATATCGTCCAAATTACAAACTACGAGCTAGTACACATTTTGACATCATTAAAATAAAGATCAAGTGAAAGACACCTTGCCCTCACAGACACTTCAACCATACATTTACGACCTTCCCTGGCTAGCATCAGGGAGGTAAATTGGTTTATGTTTTTTACACAAGAACATCTAGGGTTTGGGTTGTTCTCTTCAGACTTGAGTTTGAACACCCACTTGTTTTTCAAAGCCCTTCTTCCCTTTGGTAATTTCACCAAGTCATATGTATTGTTCTCCTTCAGTGACTATAATTCTTCTTGCATGGCTTGCATCCATTTGTCATTGTCATCCATCTTAAACAACTTCCATGAAACTTTGAGGTTCTACTTCATCGGTGAGAGTGGCATACTCATCTAGGGAATATCTTCTTGATGGTTGTCGTACTCGCATGGATCTTTTCACTCGAGGTTTTTGGTCCCTCTGATTAGTCTCTATCATTTTCTCTCATAGTATTTCCTGACCTTGTTCTATCTGGCCAGGTTGCTCCATATGATGGGTTTATGTTGTCTAATCATGTTTGATATCTCGTTGAGGAATCTCTCTGTCGCGGTGAGAATTGGATATCAAGCTATTGATTAACTTGAATCGCAAATCATTATTCATCACCGGTCTTTGATTTATCCAAGGGAAGGGAGAAAGATCGAATAACCCATAGTATGCAATGCAAATGCGAAGCTAAGAGTCTAAGGTTTAGGGGTTGGTTATACCTAGGGAAGATGTTAGCATCCTAGATATCTGTAGTACTTTACAGGAACCTCTTGTTTTAATATGTTATCTGCTAATGTTATCTGTTTGCTAAGGGTTAAAGGGGTAGAAAGACCTAAAGTTCTATTCCTAAGTGTGCTCGACAAGATATCGCATCTTGTGCCTACATATCCTGTCGGGAGTGGAATCAGAGCACTTGTAGTTCCTCTCTGAGGGGTCTACTAAGTTTTGAATTGGAAATGGTTTAGGAGAAAAGATGAGTCGTCATCTTAAGAACCACCACAATTTTTATGAATGGACCTTTGCTTCATCTTAGAAGAAGGGCTCCAACCCGGATATATAATTGACGAGTATGCCTCATACCTCTCCTAAGTAGAAAAGGAATCCACGTCTTGTTTGTATTTGTGGGGTATGAGATTATATGTCTCTTCTTTGAGATGATTCACATCTAATTCTCTTGTGTGGAGAATTAGGTGAGCTAAAGTTTGATTGTCTTATCAATTTTAAAGGGGGACTAACTTAGGAAGTCTATCCTAAAGTTGTCTAAAAACTTATCTTAAAGGGACATAAAGCCTATGGGGAGGTATGAAATGCATATGCAATGCACCATGCACGATAAATGATTATCATGCATGGAATTTTCCCTTGGATATAGGACATGCAATAATATATTAGAATGGATAAAAGCATGAAGTATAAAGTATAAAATAAAGACGTCAATGATTAATCAAACAAAGGGGTTGAATTTTAATCGTGCACACTAGCGAAGTAGCTAGTCTCGTGTATAGTGACCAAAGGTTGATAGCAATGCTTAAAAGCAATCGACTTACATGGGTGGAAAAATGGCTCGACGTTGGATCGAGAATTTTAAATTCTTTGAAAAGGTTTAAAGCACAAAAGCATGCATACATCAAGTATAAAGGTAAACAGACAAAATGTGTAAGCACATGGCATGATATCAAACAAGACTAAACTTATTTCACACAAACGTATGATTAAGGATTTTAATAGGGAACGGAAAAAGTTAAATAACTTTAAAAGGAGAATTATAAAAAGGTTCATTATTATATTTAAGAGTTATTATATTAAAAGTTATTATTAATTTAAAATAAAAAAGGGAAAAAAATTGTTAAAGGTTTTTTTTTATCTTATAAAAATGATTAATTTTAATAAATAACAAAAAAAGTTTTTATTATTATTATTATTTTTTTTAAAAAGAAAGGTTTTACTAATTTTAAAAAAAGTTTTATCAAAAATACTTTATTATTTTTATTTTTTTTTAAAAAGATTATGTTTTATTATCTAGAAAAGAGAAAAAAAGAAGTGATATTTTAGATAGAAGAGAAGTTATATTTTAAAAGGGTTATATTAAAAAAAATTCTACATTTTTTTTAAGGATTGGTTATGTTTAAAAAAAATAAAATAAAATTTTAGTTATTTTAGAGAAAAACATGAATTATTTAATAAAAGGTTAAATTAATTAAAAGATTGATTATAACATAGGGATCCTGTGTTTGCGACGGGAGAGGGTCTACGATAGACCCTCAAATCGTGACCGTGTGATGCATAATTGGGTATGATCCAACGACCAAGATAGAGGGCACATGATAAGCGTCGTGTGTGCACGTGTATGGAATCGTGCGGAGATAAAATCAGGAAAAGGGGATACGCAGACCCTTTTCTCTCTCGTTGTTCATTCTCCTCCCTCTCACCTCCGTCTGTGACTACTCCCTCAAAGGGTTTCAGGAACCCTAAATTCTCTCAAACGATTTCTCTCTCACCTCCTCTAACGTTAATCCTCCTCAATTATCTCGTACCTCACCCTCTCTCGAATCCAAACAAAACAGAAACAAAATCACAAAAACCTAAATCTAAACCCTAATCCCCAATACGAGCCCCAAAACCCCAATCCACTATATCAGAAGATTACAAATACAAATGAATAAAGCAAAGAAAAATAGAGAAGATGCTGGTGCGATTCGGAACGACGTCGATGATGATGACGAACAGAGACCCTCCCAAAAGCTAAGTCCTTGGTCCTTTCTTCGTTTATGAATTCCTCCTGCTTTCTGCACTTCGTGTGTGTGTATATGTCTAATGATTCAGCTCTGGTATGTGTGTGATATTTGTGTTTGTTGGTGTCTGTTGATTTGGTCAAGAATTTTCTGATATATTGGTGATTTATTTCTGTTATGATGAACTGTTTCTGGTAATTGATTTTGAGGAATTTGAAGTTTGGTTGTGGACTCTGATGAATTGGATGTGTAAAGTTTCTGGTTTGATGTTTTCTGGCATATACTATCAATGAATTGGATGGCGTGAGGCTTTATGATGAATGGCTTTTCCTCTGATCTGTGAATGGTTTGCCTAAGAATTTTGATGAATGGCTTGAGTTTAAGTTGAATGATTGAATTAGTGTAAGACTATTGTGTAATGTTTGTGTTATTGGTCGTGTTGTAAGGTTTGTGTCGTGATTGTAATTTCTGGTGTTAGATTATTTTTGAAGTGTGTGGTGTGATTTGAATGTTGGTTTTGAACTTTAACTGATGTGTATTGGTGAATCATTTTCTTCTGATCGTCCCCTTCCTGTGTGTATCTGCTGGTTTTATAGGTTAAGATGATAGAAGCACAAAAGTCCCTCTTGAAAGCTCCTTAATTGCTTGTCTGAAACATGCTCTGTTAATTTAGGAAAGTTGAGAAAGTGTATGATATTATGTTGGTTTGGTTTTGGAAACAAATTGAAAGTTGTCTGAAGCATGTGTTGAATTGTATTACTGCTCTTAATCCTTTTCATTATAGCAGGTTTAATTGTATTTGAAGCATGTGTTGAATTGTATTACTGCTCTTAATCCTTTTCATTATAGCAGGTTTAATTGTATTTGATTTTGTTTTGGAATCTTGATGAATGTGAATCCCCCCTTTTTTCAGATGGGTCGTGTACTTCAAGGGGAAAGTCACGCGGAAGGAGTTGATGGTAATAGCAATTTTAATCAGAGGAAAACTCTGTTTTGGGAAAAAAATTCTGATATTTAAGACCTCATAATTCAAATCAATCTTGGTATCTGATGCTTTATTGTATTTGACAGGTTGGCTTGGAAGGGGCCTACTACATTAAAGTGAAATCCTCATAAAGTCTCCAAGTACAACTCTTTATGGCAATGAGAGAGGAGCTTGTTGGTCGTACGAGAAGGGAAATATTAGCCAAGATTTCTTTCTTTTATACGCTTTGTAATAGGAGTGTAATTAGTGACTTTATTGATTAAATAAAAGTTGTACTCAAGTCATGCTTCATGAGATTTGGATTTGAAATCGTATATTGCCAAGGAATTTATGACTGCCAAGTAGAGGCTTAGGATCTTCCCACTTGAATTTGTATTGGACCTTGAGTTTGTATTAAAATGAAGTTCCTCCTTTATAAAATGTCAATTTTGTAGCTTTGATGGGTCTTTAAGAAAGGCGGTTCCTCTTCACCTAGAAGCTATAACGCCAAGTTCCTCTTTGCAGCGTAAATCTTTTCATCATGCTGTAAACATACTGCTTCAACAACCGATGCATAACTTTTTAAATGGATATATATATATATATATATATATATATATATATATATGTTCTGGACTGGACCAATGGCTAGACATGGCCCAATCCGCTTCTGCTCCAGAGCGGCCCAAATTGCCTAAGTCCAATCCACGAAGGGGAGAAAGACGCACAGCTTCACTGCTCCCCGAACAGTTAAGGGCAGGTGCCCGAAACCATGCTTACGCCCGACATAACGGCTAGTTTCGGGCACCCCTGCCCGACATAACGGCTAGTTGGGGCAGTTACCTATTCTTCGGGAAAACGGTTATTTCGCCCCAAAAATAGGATGGTTGGCCACGCGCTGGGGGCTCTATATAAACCCTCTCGCTTGAGAGGGTCAGGTATCCAATATTCACCCTAAGAACTCATACTTTGTACTTGCCCCTTTTCTCTGACCCTTTCTTACTTGAGCGTCGGAGTACCTTGCAGGTACACCCCCTCCTCTCCATACGACCAGCATCCCTGACGCACTTGGTGGCCCACTTCTACAGGATCTGATCCAGCCTTCACGATCAGTGGCGCCGTCTATGGGAATCATTGTTCTCCCCATCTTTCTTTCCTCGGAAACCGAAGATCAAAACAATTCTCAAAGATCATCACGATCATGGCCTCCCAAGATCGCACCAAGGATGCTCTCCAAACCACCATCCTCCCCGTCAATAAATCTGACGTTGAGGGTCATTCATCTCTCCTCCGAGATACCCATTTCCTCAGGGACGAAGCCACTGCTTCTCATTCCCTTACCCCTGCTGATCACAACAACGATCAGCCTTCACTTGACGTCCAGTCCGTTCCTATTCCGCCCAACGTCGACCCGGCCGTGGCGGCCCTCCTGGAGGCGATCAACAAAACCAACACCCTGATCTTGCAGCAAAACAAGAGGATCAGGGCATTAGAAGAGTCCAACCGTCCAAGATCCCCTCCTCCGTGGAGGAACCAGTGACGATCAAGGAGCCCGCAGCCTCGGAGAGACATCGACCGAAGACTGTGCCAAGAGCTTGATTCTCGCGCAGCCCGGAAGCGTGAACAGATCTCCCCGCGTGACCAGTACGCTCACGACCACAAGAGGACTCGAAGGAACAAGCAATCTCCCCCGGTCAAGTCTAAAGGCCGGGCCCGCTTACCTTCTCCTCGAAGGAACCGCTCACCTTCTCCGCGAAGGAACCGCTCCCCTTCTCCCCAGAGGAACCGCCGCCTCGAGCATCCCCTTCGGTCCCTATCATACACCAGTTCTAGCAGCGATGACAAGCCTCACGGCCCGTTGTCCCAGGAGATCTTGCCTACCCGTCTCCCAAAAGGCTTGGAGAAACCCCCGTCACTAGGCACGTACGACGGAACCACTGACCCCGACGAGCACATTGAGAACATCGATGCGTTGTTAGACTACCGCGGCGTACGAGGCGCCATCAAATGCCGACTATTCCCGACCATGCTCCAAAAAGGAGCTATGACATGGTACAAGCAACTGCCCGAGGAGTCCATTACCTCGTGGAGACAACTGGGCAGGATGTTCTCACGGCACTTCATAACATCTCGCCGCCACCCAAAAAATGAGGCCTCCCTTGGGGCCATAATCCAAGGAAAAGACGAACCTCTCCGCGCATATATTGAGAGATTCAACAAGGAAGCTGTACAGGTCCCTACAACGGACGAAATGAAGAAGTTTCTGCTCGAGCAAGGGCTCCGCCCAGGCTCCGAGTTTTCTAATGCCATTGGCCTCGCACCACCGAGGAACTTAGACGCCCTCCTCCTCAAAGCCCAATCACACATTCAGTACGAAGAGAAGGTTGCGGCCAGCAACGTCCGAGCATCACTCCATCAGGAGAATGCTCGAGCATCCAGAGGAGAGGAAGCTTCGACATCTCGTCGGGGCGAACGGAGGCGCGAGGACCGTCCTCGTGACTCCCGTGACAACAAGGGACCCTCCGGACGGTTCCATGACTACACCCCCCTGACTGTCTCCAGGGAAAAGATATTGTCCGAATGTGCCAATTCAGAGTTTAAGCAGGCAGGGGTCCGGTTCCCCAAGCAACTGCCGAACAGACCAAACGTGGACAAATCAAAATACTGCCGTTTCCACAAGAGTCACGTCCACACTACAGAGGACTGCATCCATCTGAAGGATTCCATTGAGATACTGATCAAGGACGGCCACCTGAAGCAGTTCGCGAAGAAGAAGGACACTCCTCGGTAGGACGCCCAGGAGTCCAAGAAGATAGAGGAGGAGGTATCCTCCTTGGAAGACGCCAATATACAGGTCGCTATGTCCATATCGCGACCAGAGGACTTCTACGTCCTGGATGGGCTCAGCGCCCCTGCTTATTTTGCGGCCCACAGCCCGTGGGAGACATTTCCCTCCGCCATGGTCATCTCTGGCGGGGGTTTCAACAAAGTCACTGTGGGCTCCATGAAACGAAAGTTCGAGCACCTGATCAACACAAGCTCCAACAAGGTGACCACGCTCGATCAGGCCCAGAAGGGCTCCGTCCCCATCTCCTTCTACCGGGAGGAGCTCCTCACGGGTTCCCTGAACTCAAGTATACCTTTGCTCGTCAGAGCCCGAATGGCGAACTTCGACGTTCGCAGAATACTCGTCGACCAGGGCAGCTCGGTCGACATCATGTACTCCCAGCTGTTTTCAACACTTCAACTGGACGAATCGCACCTTACCTCCTATGTAGGGTCCGATTTACAAGGATTCAACAGGTCAGTGACCAAGCCGTGGGGATACGTCGAACTGATCGTGACCTTCAGATTAGCTGAGATGGCCAGATCCATCAAGGTGAAATTTCTGGTAATCGACTGCCCGTCGCTTTACCAGTGCATTTTCAGAAGGCCAACTCTGGCCGAGTTGGTAGCAGTGCCCTAAACAGTCTACCTGAAGATGAAGTATTACACTTTAAAGGGAATGGTCGCCACCCTCCACGGCGACATCGAATCTGCACGACGGTGTTTTGAGGCAGCTACAAAGGGGCTTAACGCCATTGCGTCTAAGCCGAAAGCGTCGGGCAAGCCAGCATTGTCAAGCAGCTCCGAGGAAGCCAAGCCTCTGCCCCAGGTCGACTCCATCGACCTCGACAGTCGCTTCCCCGAAGAAGACTAATCGGAGGAACGAGCAGCTTCTACCAACCCGTCTACATCGTCCAGCAGCATCTCCCATCCGATGCGCCCTATCCTGGATGGCAACTTCGAGATCGTTCTGTTCGGCGAAGACCCCTAACGGGGAGTGAAGATTGGAGCAGACCTGCCCGACATTGCGAGGAAGCAGCTCAAAGCATGCCTCCGGGAGAATGTCGACCTCTTCGCGTGAAGCGCCGCCGAAATGCCTGGCTTGGATCCGTCCGTCGCCTGTCACCAGCTGACAATCGACCCGGCCGTCAAGGCCGTAGGACAATGTAGGAGAAAGCAGTCTCTGGAGAAAATGGAGGCTGCTGAAAAAGTTGTAAAGGACCTCCTCGAGGCCAAATTTATTTCGGAGGCCAAGTACACCACTTGGCTGTTGAAGATGGCTGGTTTCTACCTGAGTGAATCACACACTCAGAGATAACAACAGAGTCGCCACCAAACTTTATTTAGTCCCAAAGGACAGGGAAAATATCGATAAAACCCGAGAGGAAAAGAAACGGGAACGGGGGGTCGGTTATGCGAAAGGAAGGTATTAGCACCTAACGCATCCGTCGTACTCGACGGGAACCATTTCGCTTGCTTCTAGGCTTGGATGGGTTATTTATCTAAAGGCTTCTAGCTAAAAGAAGGAGAGAGAGAAAGGGGAAAAAGGAAGAACATAAGGAAAGTGCTCGCGGAGGAACGAAGTCCTCGTGCCTACGTACCCTCATAGTGCAATGAGGAAATCAGAGCGTCGTAGTTCATGAAACCAGGGGACAAGGAAGAAAAGAAGAAAGGGAGAAGGAAAGAAGGGTGGAAGTGTGCTCACCAAGACATTGCGTCTTGTGCCTACGTATCGGACATTCAGAAGAATGCAGAATCAGAGCTTCCGTAGTTCGGGGAACTGAACGAAAAAGGAAAACGTGAAAGAAACAAGGAGACGAAAGAAGTGGCGTCAAAACCAAGAGTAAGAGTGAAAGAAAAACTCTACTGGGAAAGACCCCGCAGTAAGAGCGTTTTCACAAAAGAATAGGAAAAGAATGGTGTCAAAACCAAGAATGACACAAACTCCGCTGGGATAGCAAAGAGAATTGGTGTCAAAACCAAGAAAGTTAGAGCAAGGGGGATAGGAAGGACTCCTCTGGGGATCCAAAAAAAGGGATGGTGTCATAACCAAGAGAAAAAGGAGACTCAGTATATTAACTGACTGGCAGTGGTTAACCGAAGAAAGAAAGTAGACCCTGGCGGGGAAAAGAAGCTGGTGTCAACAGACGGACTGTGATAAACCAAGGGAGAGAGTGCTAAACCGAGAGAAGGTGTTTGACTCTGAAGGGGCCTCGGTATATTAACTGGTAAACAGTGATTAGCCGAGGAAAGAAAGGACTGCAACTCTGTGGGGATAGAGAAGCATTGGTTTTAACAGAGAAAACTATGATTAACCAGAAGCACGGGCGTAGGACCGATCAAAGGTCGTGACCCAAAGGACGGGTGTATGACTGAGCAAAGGTCGTGACCCAAAGGGGTTCGGTTAACTGAATGAACAAACAGTACTCAACCGAAGAAAGGGTATTTGAACCAAAGAAAGGTTACTAACCCAAGGGTGCAAGTATTTGAACCAAGAGGAGGTTGCCAACTGCGGGGGATTCGGTGTTTACAGATGGACTGTGACCAACCGAAGAGAAAAGCGAGTGATTAACCAAGAGAAGGTGATTAACTTAAAAGGGTTCAGTATCTTAACAGACGGACTGTGGGTAACTAAAGAAAACGGTGATTAACCAAGGAGAGGTGATTAACCCAAGAGGTGCTCAGTGATTAACAGACGAACTGTGGTTAACTGAAGAAACGGGTGATTAACCAAGAGAAGGTGATTAACCCAAGGGGTGCTCAGTGATTAACAGACGGACTGTGATTAAGTGAAGAGACAGGTGATTAACCAAGACAAGGTGATTAACCCAAGAAAGGAGAAGAACCAAGAGAAGGTTGCGAACTCCAGGGGAAAAATGGTCGTGACAGGAAAACTGTGTTGGACCAAAGAGAGAGAATTGAGACTCTTCAGGGGAATCAAAAAGCAATGATTGATTACAAGAGAGATTACTAGCGCAAGAATAATGATCTTAACCAAGAAGGATGGTGATTGATCAAAAGGAGAGATTGAAATAGATAGGAGTGATCAAGGATCAAAAGAGATCGCAAAAAGAGAAAGAGTGATCAAGGATCAATTCGACTGGGGAAAGAAAGCACATTACCGCCTGGAGATAGAGATGACTAAGCCAAGCACAGGGTCATTCGTCCCCTACCTGAAGTAGTCAGAATGAGAGTAGGAATTCTCCCTTCTCATCCTTTCCCTAACACACACAGGGTGTAATGCAGAATTTGAACCAGACGGCCCAACAACTCCAAGTTGTACAGTGCCCCTGCGTAGAGAAACAGACAGCATAACGACGTCAATTTGTACAGTGCTCCGATGCAAGGCGCAGTACGAAACTCTAACTCCACGGGGGGGAATGGGAGAGAAAGCTCTAAAGGAGGTCTAAAGAGAGGAAAAGGGAAGATCGATTAATCGAAACAAAGTTTCGATCAATTAATCAAGGGAAAAACATGCTAACAACTTTTCAAAGAGGATGAAAAGTCATTAAAGCAAATAGGAGTGAATTATTGATTATACAAGATTAATTTTATCCATGAAGAATAAACTTAATGCAAATCTGAAATGGAAGGTGCAAAACAGTGCCAAATGATCACCAAAATGCCCCACAAAATCATGCATCATGTGAACAAATATAGTGCAAGAATTGCTATGTTCATACAATGCTAAGAACATGAAACAAATGAATAATCGAAAATGTGCATCGAAAGTTCATGAATTTGATTCAACCAGAAGTGCAATGACATTAAAAACATCCATAAAATCAAGCATGACAATCAATGGAAGTTAAAATGAAGAAAGCATGGCAAACAAGCTTGTAAAACCCCAAAATTGGCCATTATGTTCAGTGGTAACCGGTTAACAGCATATTTGCTAACCGGTTACATACTTGAAAATCAGCGTATTTGTTGAAAATTGAACAGTGTAACCGGTTACAACATAACTGCTAACCGGTTACCACTGAGACAGTGGCAAAAATAACAGCAAAAACAGCTTTTCAAAAGTAGTTTTCAACACATAATCACTTATACCAACCACCACATGCTAGGAACTGAAATTATGCACGAAAATTAAACTTGAAAACAACAAATAAACAGTGATAGAATCAACTAACACAATAGGATCATGGATCAAACAAATGCAAAACCAAATCACACGCAACAATTATCGACTACATTGCGAACGATACAAAAATGCGCGAAACGATGAAATTAGTTAGATCCACCAACCTACAAGCCGGAGATTTGGCTTGGTAAGTGTTGTAAAGAGATTTTGATGCAGAAAATCAAAGAAAACCAGAGGATCCTTAATTTGTAGACGAAACGCGTCGAAACCGATCAAAAACGCGAAAATGCACCGAAATCGAACTTGCACCAAATTGAAAGTTGTAGAACTCTTGGATTGAAGTAGAACAAGATGTAATTCCAAAAATCCAACCAAAGAATGCCAAATGATGGAGGTTAAGCTCAAGAATTAATCACTTTCAATGTGAAAAGTGATTATCCTTCAAGAATAAGAGCTTTTGGTGAGGTTTTGGGATGAGAATTGAGATGAAGATGTAGAAGTTGCAGAAAAATGCAGAGGAGAATGAGAGAATTGAAAGTGAATTGTGCAAAATGGTTGAAGGTCCTTGAAAAATGAGTGAAGGTGAGTTTATATAGACTTTAGGTTTGGAGTATGGGAGGTTTGGACTTAGCTTTGGGTTTGGAGTTAGGGTTGGAGTTAGTTGGGCTTGACTCACTGAGTCAAGGTGGTTAACTCGGTTAGTTAGAACCAACTCGGTAACAATCCCAATGTGAATTTCCATCATCTAACGGTTGGCATGCTTGTAAAACAAGGAACATGGTGCACTTAATTTGGAGTGAAGTATTAGAATAAATGCACTTGGATTGAATTGAATAGCCTTGAAATGTCTAGAGAAGTCTAGAATGTTCCACACACTGCTAGAATACTGTAGAATCAATGACCAAGGAGAGTGCATGGTGTTGTCCAAAAAATGCAGCAGAAACTGAAATTTTCCACTGAGTAACCGGTTACAGCATATGTGCTAACCGATTACATGCTTGAAAACTTGCGTTTTTTGGTGAAAAATACACTGAGTAACCGGTTACAGCATATGTGCTAACCGGTTACTTCATCCAAATTTCCACAAATTTGCAAAAGGATGATGCTGAAGTCCTGATTCTGCTTTTGCATCTCTTGTCTTGATAAATAAACATGGAAACCTTTATTTTGGGCTTGTTTTGGTGATGTGATGACCTTGTGAGGATTCAATTGATCGGGCTTGGAAAACTTGAATGTCCTGCAACAAGAAACACACAAAGAAAAGTGCGAATGCGTATGCCAACGATGCGAGTGCGCATGCCTATGCAAAAGGCCAAAAGAGGGAGGTCAAATTTTGGGTTACGACAGCTGCCCCTATTTAATCCTCTTGGACCTGAATGTACGAATTGCGCCAGCTTTTCGACGATTCGAGGTAAAAGGGGATTAAATAAAAGAGTAGCTCGAGAATTTGGCCGACGGTGACAAAAGAAGAGTTGAAAGTGTTTGAATAGATAAGTGCAAAGATTGCTAAAAATCTGTTGGGAGATAAGTCAGGTAAAAGAGAGGGGGTATGATCGATGCATATGCTATGTATGCGCTTCTACATGATGCTTGATATCATGCAATGCAAGGATGCAAGGTTAAGGTACCATATCGCAAGTTTGCAGGTTCTGGACGGACCAAAGGATTGAAAACCTTCGGAAAAGTTTACCAGGCAGGAATTCGACGTTGAAAAGGTCTGCCAGACGATGACTGGACTTTTAAAAAGTATGCCAGACGAGAACTGGATTTTTAAAAAAAATGCTCCAGACGAGAACTGGAAATGTTGGCCGGACAAGAACCGGACGTTGAAGGGACAAGTCAGACGAGGACTGACTATCAGACGAGAACTAGTTTTCAAAGTGACAAGTCAGACGTGAACTGACTACCAGATAACAGCTGAATTTTGAAGGGAAAAGTCAATCGAGTAGTGACTACCGAACGAGAACTGGGCTTTAAAGAGATTAGTCAAACGAGGATTGACTACAAGGTAAGGATTGAATTATGTAAAGATAAGTCAGACAGGAACTGAACACCAGACGAGAACTGGGCTTTGATAAAAAATTTCCAGACGAGAACTGGACGTTGCAAGGATAAGCCAGACGGGAACTGACTACCAGACAGGAATTGGATTTTGATGAGACAGGTCAAACGAGAATTGACTACCAGACGGGAACTGGAAATTGATGAGACAAGTCAGACGAGAACTGACTACCAGACGTGACCGGATCTTAAAGACACAGGTCAGACGAGGACTGACCATGAGAACTGGAATTAGAAGAGGCAAGTCAGACGAGAACTGACTACCAGACGAGAACTGGATTTTGATTAAGCCAGACGAGAAATGACTACCAGACGGGAACTGGATTTAAGAGATAAGTCAAACGGGAATTGACTACCAGACGAGAACTGGGTTTTACAAGGATGAGCCAGACGAGAACTGGACGTTAAAGCGATAAGTCAGACGAGGACTGAAGACCAGACGAGAATTGGAATTAAGTTTACCATACGTGAACTGGATTTAAGCAAAGATGAGCCAGACGGGAACTGACTACCAGATGAGAACTGGGTTTTAAAGAGATAAGTCAGACGAGAACTGACTACCAGACGAGAACTGGGTTTTGATTGGGACGTGCGTTTGAACCTGTATAGCGTAATGCTTCATCTTGATAAACATGCTTATGCGTTTGAAAATGCAATGCTATGCGATGATGATTACTATATGCAGAATGTAGGTAATTGGTTTTTGAAAAGATGTCAAGTTGGAGTAGGCTCTTGTCAAGGCTTCGTGTTGTGCCAGATGAAGAATGTGCATGAGTGAAGCGACATAATCAAAGTGTGAGGAAGGTCTATGAAATGGTTCAAGACTTTTTATTGTGAGAAGTGAAAGAGTTGAGGTTAGGGTGTAAGCCATAAAGACGTGATTCCCCGACACCTACTTCAGGATCAACAATTGTTGCTGCACCATTGCTCTGGCCTCAAAACGGGGAGAGAACTTGTACCTTGGTAGCCTGACTCTGCGCCAGTCTGTTGGGTATCTACATGGATTGCCCTAGTCACACGGTAGGAAACAGTTGTGTCACAGGATGATCTTGATTCGGCTTGCCCCAGTGTATTGGAACAGTATGCCCCTGATTAACCTTCTCTTGGAGAGGTCGGATTCTTGCGCTCTTGAGGTGGTTTGCCTCAATTTGAGCTCTGAAGTGATTTTACCCCTGTCTGATCGATCTTTGGAGGAATGCCCCTGACCAAATGAACATGGAGAGATTTGTCGGATCTCGTCGTGATTGGCTCAGACCGACTGAATCCTGAGGTGGCTAGGCCCTTTTTTCTCAACAGAGTTTTCAGGGGTTTTGCCCCTTAAGGTGATCACACTTTCCATTGTGGAAACCTTCTTGATGTCAAGTGCTTGTTCGCAAGTAAAAAGTGTTTGTTTTGAAAATGACAATGTTAATGCCATGCATATGTCAGTTTTGAAGTCCAAGTATGTTCACTAAGATTATGACATATAGTGAATGGATCACCAATTAGAATGCCATGTCAGTATCGGCACAAATGATAAGCAAATCTTTGGGATTCAGCTTTGACGTGATTTTACTGTCGTATGCTTTTGAAATAAACCCTGCTTTAATTAGGTCTTTTCAGGGTTGTAACGTGGCCTGGTTCATGGTTTAAGAAAGAAAGGATATAAGGCTCAAAAAATTATTTTACCCCACCCATTCTCCTTGATGTTCTCCAGTCATACGTTCAATTAGTTTGACACAAGCGTTCAACTTTCAACAAAGGATTTTGAATGGTTGATGTGATGGTAGAGGAACCGACGATGGTTTCGGAGCGGAAGTCACTCACCTTTTGTTTTTGTCATATGTGATCACACGAACTTGTTCTTATTGAGGATTTTTGCTCTTTTAATTCTCTGTTTTGTTCTTTTTGTTTTCCCTAATTTTTGTGTAGACTGATTATTTTGAATTTGCAGTCTACCGGGATGCCCTAATTTTTGCCTAAGTCATTTGCTTTTGAGTTTTTGACTTAGCGGGCTTTTATTCTTTTGCTTTTTTTTTCTTTTGCTTTTGTGATTTTGATTTTTTTCCTCGAACAAAATCGTGTGACACGTGTTTATTTGATTTGTGAAGGTGAGTAGTGACTGCCTCATTCCTTTGGTCGGTGAGAGACAACCATTGTGGATTTGTGATTTTTCCGAACTCTTGCGAGGGATAGGATGTGGTTGATCCTTAGAATGGGGTACTCCTCTTTTGAAATTTGAACGCATGATCAAACTAGCTGAAAACTACCCTGCCCCTGGTTAAAATTGAGGGTTTGTGTGTACTGAAAGAAACTCCTACTTCAAGGCCCAAAGGGGTTGACTAGGGATTATCTTCCTTATAACTCCAGTGTTTGGGGATTTGAACAAATGCCTTACATCCTCAGCATGGTTTTATTCAAAAGCATATAGACAGTGATCTCATGTCTTTTTGATTTCATCATTCTCTTTTTGATTTTGCTTGATCAAATGTGTGATATTGATAAAAAGTATGAGTGAACACGAATGAATTTATTCAAAACATGCATATTCATTTCATTATTGTTATCATCTGAAAACAAACAAGTTTTACAAGTGAACAATGCTTGACAAACAAAAAGATTACAAATGGGAAATATGGAATGACATAATGGTTGCCGATGTTGAGGAAGTGCTCACAGGCTTATTCAAAAGCTACTTTTGCGGTCTCGGCCCTTACACGGACACAGGATTTCCGTTCACCCACAGTCTCTCGCCTCGAACGGTTAAATGCTTCTTGCCAATCAACTGTTGGACCTTAGCTTTGAAAGCTTTGCAATCCTCGGTTGAATGGCCAGCCGACCCAGCATAATATCTGCACTGTACATTGGGATCATACCCAGGTGGGAATGGTTCTGGTGGAGGCTTCAGAGCTTTGGGAACCACCAGCGAGTTTTGAACCAGATATGGGAGAAGTTGAGTATATGTCACAGGAATCGGATCTATAGGAGCATTTCTTCGTTCTAGATTGTTCCTGGGCTTATGCTAATTCTGACGCTCTCGGCCTTGGGCTTGTTGATCATGAACTTGAGGAGGCTGTTGATACGGTGGTTGTTGGTACTGGGCAGCAGCAACATATGGGTACGGGCAGTATGGTACAGGAGCCATGGGAGTTTGCGCTTGAAAGTGGACACCATCCATGACAGCGTTTGTTTCCTCTTCCTTTTCATCAGAGAACCTACCTTGTGGCTTATTAACCCCTGATTGTTGAGTCACAGTGCCAACAATTTTCCCTGTTTTGAGCCCATTCTCAATGCGTTCCCCAATGGTTACAACATTAGCAAAATTGGAGGATGAGCTACCAACCATCTTCTCATAGTACAAACCCTGAAGAGTGCCCATGAATATGTCAACCAACTCTGAATCAGATAGAGCAGGTCGGGCTTGTGAAGCCATCTCACGCCATCTCTGAGCGTATTCTCTGAATGATTCATCGGCTTTCTGAGCTTGATTTTTTAGTTGCAACCTGGTGGGAGCCATATCCAAGTTGTACTTGTATTGCTTCAAGAACGCTTCAGACAGATCTTTCCAGGTTCTGATCTTACCTTGCTCAAGGTTCATGTACCAATCCAAGGAAGCCCCGGATAGGCTATCCTGGAAACAGTGGATAAGCAGATCATCATTGTCTATGTAGGAAGCCATTTTTCTGCAATACATGGTGACGTGGCTTCGTGGACAACTCAACCCCTTGTACTTAGGCAAAATAGGCACCTTGAACTTCTGGAGTAGCAAAACATTTAGGACCAAGCACAAGTCTTTGGCATCCATGTCAAAGGCAGAGAAACCCTCAATAGCTCTGATTCTATCCTCTAATAGCTTGTAGTCTGCAGGTTTGTTCTGATTAGCAGGTCTGGCAAGAATTTGAGGATTTGGAGACTGAGATGCGGCTGGAGCAAGCACTTGAGGAGAGGCAAACTGAGACGGATGTATCAACCCAGAATTAACCATCTGACCAGAAATCTGACCCATTTGAACACCATACGGATAATTCGGAGGAAGTACCCCAGCAGTTGAGGAAGATGCCCAAGGGTAGAACATCCCAGGATGAGCAATCGGAACAGCGGTTTGAGCAACTTGAGATGGACCCGGAACATGAATAGGAGGACCCCTATACACATGCTCTTCATCATCAGGAGTTTCAGTGTCGACCAATTCGGTAGTTTAATGAGTTTGAGCCTGAAGATTCTCAGGATCATCATTCACCACTGGAGGCGGGACTGGAGTATGCATGACCCATGGATAGGCAGCAGCATTCCTATTAGGTATGGGTGCAACAAAAGGCTGATATGGCATGAAGGCACTACCATTATTTGCAATCTGAGGAGTGTAATTCGGAGGCATGCCCCAAGGAAAGGCAGTAGGCACCGGATTTGGATCAGGTGAGAGCTTGGCAAATCAATAGTAGGTTGAACAATAGTATCAACTGGCGCTTCAACAACTGCAGAAATAGGAGTGAAAACATTTGCATCAGTGACAGTGGCGACAACAGCAGAGGTAACACTGGCATCCCTCCGAGTACGAAGGAGTTCCATGATGGAATCCATGTTATCCTGGAATTGACCCATCCTACCCTGGAACTGAGTCAAGGTCTCCGTGTAAGCGGTATTATCAGAATCACCCATGATTTTTGACTTGTTGGATCTGAGGAAGTACCGGTATCAGGTCGTCACTGTCTTCTGGCTGATGAAGGGAAGAAAGTGAGTTTTTTCTGGTTTGAATGCAATGCAAATGTATGTATGCACATGTTACTTATACAGATGGAGTGCAGATGAAACATGCAACACCCAGTGATGCAAAGGTTAGATGATGCAAAAGTTTAGCATACATATGTTGATGCAATAACTCAAGTTCAAAAGTTCGGCATACACGATGATGCAATAACACTATGCAATAACATTATGCAATAATGTAAGTTAGAGATGCAACAACTTCTGGATAATCTGCATATGTAGCTCTGTATAGGTGCGAACATCTGATGCGCATGAGAGAACAAAGGTATGAAGTGGTTTGTTTTCCTGCAAAGAACCCATATCCCCCTCACAGGTGTGATCTAGACACAACAAGGTGGTCCCTAGAAAAGGTCTCCCAAACCATAGGACTCAGAGTGAAAACCCCCCGCCGTTGTGAATTCTCACAGGACGAAAGTATTCTCAAGCGAATCACGATCTGGGATGTGGCTCTCGTGATAACCCAACGCGCAAAACGCAGGCCTCACGACTATCCACGTTCTATCCTATGTGTATACTAGGCCCGGTGTTAGGACCTTTCTCTCCAATAATATCTACCCATCCCGACAACAGCAGAAAACAACATATATCCAGAATATGCAGCATATGAATATTCAAAGCAGTAAAGAAATGTGTTAAATAAACATAATGCTAAAGCATAAAAATAAAGCAAGTAAAGCGCTAAAGATAAACACCCAAGCAAGCAAGAAAGCAAACAAAACTAGGCGAGACCCCTCAAGGGATGCACCAGCAAGAGGTCAATCTGTCCCCAACAGAGTCGCCAGCTGAAGATGGCTGGTTTCTACCTGAGTGAATCGCACACTCAGAGATAACAACAGAGTCGCCACCGAACTTTATTTAGTCCCAAATGACAGGGAAAATATCGATAAAAGCTGAGAGGAAAAGAAACGGGAACGGGGGGTCAGTTATACAAAAGGAAGGTATTAGCACCTAACACATTCATCGTACTCGACGGGAACCATTTCGCTTGCTTCTAGGCTTGGATGGGTTATCTATCTAAAGGCTTCTAGCTAAAAGAAGGAGAGAGAGAGAGAGAGAGAGAAAGGGGAAAAAGGAATAACAGAAGGAAAGTGCTCACGGAGGAACGAAGTCCTCGTGCCTACGTACCCTCATAGTGCAATGAGGAAATCAGAGCGTCGTAGTTCATGGAACCAGGGGACAAGGAAGAAAAGAAGAAAGGGAGAAGGAAAGAAGGGTGGAAGTGTGCTCGCCAAGACATTGCGTCTCGTGCCTACGTATCTGACATCAGAAGAATGCAGAATCAGAGCTTCCGTAGTTCGGGGAACTGAACGGAAAAGGAAAACGGGAAAGAAACAAGGAGACGGAAGAAGTGGCGTCAAAACCAAGAGTAAGAGTGAAAGAAAAACTCTACTGGGAAAGACCCCGCAGTAAGAGCGTTTGCACAAAAGAATAGGAAAAGAATGGTGTCAAAACCAAGAATGACAGAAACTCCGCTGGGGATAGCAAAGAGAATTGGTGTCGAAACCAAGAAAGTAAGAGCAAGGGGAATAGGAAGGACTCCTCTGGGGATCCAAAAATAGGGATGATGTCATAACCAAGAGAAAAAGGAGACTCGGTATATTAACTGGCTGGCAGTTGTTAACCGAAGAAAGAGAGTAGACCCTGGCGGGGAAAAGAAGCTGGTGTCAACAGACGGACTATGATAAACCAAGCGAGAGAGAGTGCTGAACTGAGAGAAGGTGTTTGACTCTGAAGGGGCCTCGGTATATTAACTGGTAAAAAGTGATTAACCGAGGAAAGAAATGACTGCAACTCTGTGGGGATAGAGAAGCATTGGTTTTAACAGAGAAAAATGTGATTAACCAGAAGCACAGGCGTAGGACCGATCAAAGGTCGTGACCCAAAGGACGGGTGTAGGACCGAGCAAAGGTCGTGACCCAAAGGGGTTCGGTAAACTGACTGCACAAACAGTACTCAACAGAAGAAAGGGTATTTGAACCAAAGAAAGATTACTAACCCAAGGGTGCAAGTATTCGAACCAAGAGGAGGTTGCCAACTGCGGGGGATTCGGTGTTTACAGACGGACTGTGACCAACCGAAGAGAAAAGCGAGTGATTAATCAAGAGAAGATGATTAACTTGAAAGGGTTCAGTATCTTAACAGACGGACTGTGGTTAACTTAAGAAAAGGGTGATTAACAAAGAAGAGGTGATTAACCCAAGAGGTGCTCAGTGATTAACAGACAGACTGTGGTTAACTGAAGAGACGGGTGATTAACCAAGAGAATGTGATTAACCCAAGGGGTGCTAAGTGATTAACAGACGGACTGTGATTAACTGAAGAGATGGGTGATTAACCAAGAGAAGGTGATTAACCCAAGAAAGGAGAAGAACCAAGAGAAGGTTGCGAACTCCAGGGGAAAAATGGTCGTGACAGGAAAACTGTGTTGGACCAAAGAGAGAGAATTGAGATTCTTCAGGGGAATAAAAAAGCAATGATTGATTACAAGAGAGATTGCTAGCGCAAGAATAATGATCTTAATCAAGAAGGATGGTGATTGATCAAAAGGAGAGATTGAAAGAGATAGGAGTGATCAAGGATCAAAAGAGATCGCAAAGAGAGAAAGAGTGATCAAGGATTAACTCGACTGGGGAAAGAAAGCACATTACCGCCTGGAGATAGAGATGACTAAGCCAAGCACAGGGTCATTCGTCCCCTACCAGAAGTAGTCAGAATGAGAGTAGGAATTCTCCCTTCTAATCCTTTCCCTAACACACACAGGGTATAATGCGGAAGTTGAACCGGACGGCCCAACAGCTCCAAGTTATACAGTGCCCCTGCGTAGAGAAACGGACAGCATAACGACGTCAATTTGTACAGTGCTCCGATGGAAGGCGCAGGGCGAAACTCCAACTCCACGGGGGGGAATGGGAGAGAAAGCTCTAAAGGAGGCCTAAAGAGAGGAAAAGGGAAGATCAATTAATCGAAACAAAGTTTCGATCAATTAATCAAGGGAGAAACATGCTAATAACTTTTCAAAGAGGATGAAAAGTCATTAAAGCAAATAGGAGTGAATTATTGATTATACAAGATTAAGTTTATCCATGAAGAATAAACTTAATGCAAATCTGAAATGGAAGGTGCAAAACAGTGCCAAATGATCACCAAAATTCCACACAAAATCATGCATCATGTGAAGAAAAATAGTGCAAGAATTGCTATGTTCATACAATGCTAAGAACATGAAACAAATGAATAATCGAAAATATGCATCAAAAGTTCATGAATTTGCTTCAACCAGAAGTGCAATGACATTAAAAACATCCATAAAATCAAGCATGACAATCAATGGAAGTTAAAATGAAGAAAGCATGGCAAATAAGCTTGTAAAAACCCAAAATTGGCCATTCTGTTCAGTGGTAACCGGTTAACAGCATATTTGCTAACCGGTTACATACTTGAAAATCAGCGTATTTGTTGAAAATTGAATTGTGTAACCGGTTACAGCATAACTGCTAACCAGCTACCACTGAGACAGTGGCAAAAATAACAGCAAAAACAGCTTTTCAAAAGTAGTTTTCAACACATAATCACTTATGTCAACCACCACATGCTAGGAACTGAAATTGTGCACGAAAATTGAACTTGAAAACAGCAAATAAATAGTGATAGAATCAACTAACACAATAGGATCATGGATCAAACAAATGCAAAACCAAATCACACACAACAATTATCGACTACATTGCGAACGATACGAAAATGCGCGAAACGATGAAATTACTTAGATCCACCAACCTACAAGCCGGAGATTTGGCTTGGTAAGTGTTGTAAAGAGATTTTGATGCAGAAAATCAAAGAAAACTAGAGGATCCTTAATTTGTAGACGAAATGCGTCAAAACCGATCAAAAACGCGAAAATACACCGAAATCGAATTTGCACCAAATTGAAAGTTGTAGAACTCTTGGATTGAAGTAGAACAAGATGTAATTCCAGAAATCCAACCAAAGAATGCCAAATGATGGAGGTTAAGCTCAAGAATTAATCACTTTCAATGTGAAAAGTGATTATCCTTCAAGAATAAGAGCTTTTGGTGAGGTTTTGGGATGAGAATTGAGATGAAGATGTAGAAGTTGCAGAAAAATGCAGAGGAGAATGAGAGAATTGAGAGTGAATTGTGCAAAATGGTTGAAGGTCCTTGAAAAATGAGTGAAGGTGAGTTTATATAGACTTTAGGTTTGGAGTATGGGAGGTTTGGACTTAGCTTTGGGTTTGGAGTTCGGGTTGGAGTTCGGGTTGGAGTTAGTTGGGCTTGACTCACTGAGTCAAGGTGGTTAACTCGGTTAGTTAGAACCAACTCAGTAACAATCCCATTGTGAATTTCCATCATCCAACGGTTGGCATGCTTGTAAAACAAGGAACATGGTGCACTTAATTTGGAGTGAAGCATTAGAATAAATGCACTTGGATTGAATTGAATAGCCTTGAAATGTCTAGAGAAGTCTAGAATGTTCCACACACTGCTAGAATACTGTAGAATCAATGACCAAGGAGAGTGCATGGTGTTGTCCAAAAAATGCAGCAGAAACTGAAATTTTCCACTGAGTGCATGGAGCAACATACCAACGAATGATGAACAAAGTATTCTGGGGAGAAATAGGCGACATGCTCGAAGTCTACATGGACGACATGATCGTAAAATCCCACGAGGAAACCGATCATATTGCCCATTTGAGGAAGGTCTTTGAATAGGCCAGGAAACACAAAATGCATTTTAATCCGGAGAAGTGCACGTTCGGTGTCCGGGCAGGCAAATTCCTCGGCTTCTACTTGACAGAACGAGGAATCGAAGCCAATCCCGACAAATTCCGGGCATTCTCCGAGTTTCCTATGCCCAGGTCCAAAAAATCCATCCAGTCCCTCAATGGGATGCTCGCATCACTATCTCGTTTCGTGGCTAAGTCCGCCCAACACCCTACCATTCTTCAAACTCCTCCGCAAAGAGGCAGCATTCGAATGGACCGAGGAGTGTGACAAGGCCCTTCTCCATCTGAAATGAGCGCTCTCAGAGCCGCCGGTCCTCTCTCGCCCGGACAATGGTGAAATGTTATACTTGTACCTGGCTGTAGCAACCGAAGCAGTGAGCGCCGCTCTCATCCGCGAGACACCTGATGGGGAGAAACCCATATATTTCACGAGCAAAGCGCTACAAGGACCAGAGTTAAGATACCAACAAATAGAGAAGGTGGCACTGGCCCTCATCAACGCAGCCAGAAGATTAAGACACTACTTCCTGGCTCACACGATCGTGATTCGAACAGATCAACCCATAAAGAAGCTGCTCGGACGACCAGATATGGCCATCTGAATGCTCAAATGGTCGTTAGAACTGTCCGAATTTGACATCCAATACGAAAGCAGAAAAGCCCTCAAGGCCTAAGCTCTGGCCGACTTCGTCGCAGAAATGACATTCGCAGACTCCCCCGCAAGTGAAGCGCGCAAATGGACCATTTTCGTTGACGGTGCCTCAAGCTCGGCAGGGAGCGACGCGGGCATCATACTGGAAAGCGACGAAGGAATCATCATTGAAGTATCACTCACCCTGTGCTTCCCAACCTCCAACAACCTGGCTGAGTACGAGGCCTTCCTCGTTGGGCTACGCCTTGCCGAGGACCTAGGCGCAGAAGAAGTCGTCATTTGCATGGATTCACAACTCGTGGCCCTCCAGGTCCGAGAAGAATATCAAGCCAAAAACGACAACCTGACCGAATACTTGGCCCTAGTCAAGAAGGAGATGGCGAAGTTCACAACAGTGGAAGTGAAATACGTTCCCTGCGAACATAACGTGCGAGCAGACATGCTATCCAAATTAGCTAGCACAAAGAAGAAAGGCGGAAACAAATCCTTCATTCAGGAAGTACTTCCTCGACTCAGCATCGAGAAGACCTCCCCGACCTTCGACGTGCAGGTAATCAGCAACAACAACTGTTGGATGACCCCAGTCTACAACTATCTCGCCAAAGACGAACTTCCGTCCGACCCAAAGGAGGCCAACATAGTCAGGCAAAGAGCCTGCTCTTATGTCTTGGTCGAAGATAAACTCTACAGTGGGGATTCTCCATTCCACTGCTCAAATGTGCCAAGGAGGAAATGGTGGCACACATCCTACGCGAAATCCACGAGGGAATCAACGCCCAACATCTCGGCAGAAGGTCCTTTGCTCGAAAGGCCCTCCGAGCAGGATACTACTGGCCGACCATGCAACACGGCGCGAAAGAACACGTGAAGAAATGCGATAAATGCCAACGGCATGGGGACATGCACCTGGCTCCACCTAACGAGCTCAAGGCTATGTCCTCCCCGTGGCCATTCGCCTGGCGGGGCCTAGACATCCTAGGACCCTTCGTGGAAGGATCAAGTTAGAACAAATACCTAATAGTAGGCGTAGACTATTTCACAAAATGGATAGAAGCGGAAGCTCTAGCCAAAATAACTACCCTCAACATCCTGCGTTTCTACAAACGAAACATCCTTGCATGTTTCGGCATCCCCTAAGCAATAGTAACGGACAACGGGACGCAATTCACGGACAGGAAGTTCCAAGACTTCATCGCCCAACTGGGCACGAAGCAGCACTTCGCATCCGTAGAGCACCCTCAAACAAACGGACAGGCTGAAGCAGCCAACCGAGTCATCATTCGAGGCCTTAAGCGAAGGCTGGACGAAACAAAGACGGCATGGGTCGAGGAACTACACAGCGTACTGTGGACATACCGCACAACTCCACACTCAACGACCGGGGAAACACCTTTCCGTCTAGCATACGGGACCGAGGCTGTAATCCCCGTCGAAGTTCACGTGCCCTCCAGGCGGACAGAGTCGCCCCTAGATGAGGAGATGAACAACGAATCATTGAGAAAAGAACTCGACCTCGTCAAGGAAATTCGAATTGGGGCAGCCCTCCGCGAAGCCTCACTAAAACAAAAAATTACCATCAGGTACAACGCCAAGGTGATACGACGAGAGTTCGACGTGGGAAGCCTTGTTCTAAGAAGAAACCACAAAGACTCTCCCGAAGACAAACTAGCAGCCAACTGGGAAGAACCCTATCGCGTCCGAGCAAAAACAGAAAATGGGGCCTACTACCTAGAACATCTCACTGGGGAAGAACTTGCTCGACCATGGAACGCTGAAAAGCTAAAACAATACTATAGCTAAATTCTCAGTTCGACCCGTCGCGATGACGAACGTCAGCTACCGACCACTATGCACGTCTAGGTACAAGCGTCACATACTAATAAAGCAGAACCCCGCTCAGTAACGAGCCGGGTAACTGCTCGACAACGGTCCTCGATCGAGCATCGCTGTCGTCAAAGTACCATGACTGGCAGAACCCCAGCTCGTGATGGGACGTTCACGCCGCGAACTTAGACCTCAAACACGACCTGAGCTCCGCAGCCCCGCCAGGATATTCCCCAGCCGTTCGACCAGTTCCCCTCACTGCCGAACATATCTACAATGAGCAATCCCCCTTAAATATTTGAACAAGTCAAATACTCCCAATCACGGGCAGACATACATTCACAACCAGCATGAGTACAACATTTAGCAAAAAATAAAAGCAAGTAAAGTCATGCGGATAACATAATCAAACATGTAATAATTTAACATAATATGTGGCCGCAAGGGCCACGATTGTACTGAGTTACATAAAACGGGGGCCATGCCCCCCAAAAAATAAATTACAAGCAATTACTCGGCACGCAGGCCGGATAGATTACAACAACATCAAAAACACAAACTCCTCACTCGTCCATGTGCTCGGCTGGCTCAGACTGAGGTCCCTGGTCCTCTACGGGCTGATCCTTGGGGTTCCCTTCAAGGAAAGCGTCGGGAAAGACAATCCGGCTATCCTCAACATGCGCCAGATAGTGAGTACCCTCGACAGAAAAGTCAAGCTCAGGGTTCACCACCCGCAGCTGAGCCACGGCGTTTCTAAAGGACTCCTCCGCAACAACAATGTCGTTATCCTCGGCCAGTAGCATACGGGAAACCAGCTCGGATCTCGTCTTCAACTCCTTCACATCTTCCGGCTCATCATCACCCGAGGCATTGGCCGCCCTCAATTGCTGGACCAGCTCCTCAGAAGCTTTCTTCTCCGCCGCCAGCGTGGAATTCTCCTTCTTCAACCGAGCTACCTCCTCCTCAGCCTTCTTCCGAGCATCGTCGGCAACCTCGGCTTCTTCTCTGAGGGACGCCATGGTAGCCCGAGCAGCGTTGAGTTCAACCTCGGTTGCAGAGTCCCCTTCAGCATAAACGGCTGCTATCTCCAGCATCCTAACTAAACCTGAAGCATCCTGAGCCACTAACGCCCTCTTGCTCGGGCGGTCCTTTCTTTCCAAGCGAAGAGACTCCGCCCGAGGCACGATCAAAGAGTTCCCCTCAAAGAATTTCCTGTCATGGATGCAAGGAGGAAGCTCGAACTTCCCCTTCTCCGATGCCCGAGTGAGGTTCACAGCGTCATTAAAATTTGGCCGCTTGGATCGACCGGTCAAAGGAAGAGGAGACCCCCGGGAAGCAGGAGTAGGAGAAGAAGAGGTCCCCGCAGTAGACTGCACCGAAAGAGGAGCACGAGCATCAACAAACCGAGACTTCGGAGGAGCCGCCCCGACCTTGTTCCTCGTGAGAGCATTCCTCACAACCCGGTTATGAGCCTGAGGCATCTCACCTGCACAAACAAAATACGAGCACGTTAGATACGAGGAAAAGAAATAACGCAAACAAATCTAAATAACTAAGACTACCAAGAAGCTTCTCGGCATCCTCGGGAGTCTTGCACTCCAGCAGTGCCTTAATGTTGATAAATCGACGCTCAACCCTCTGACTCCCGTCCTCCTCGAAGATAGAATTACCCTTGCTCGTCCAGCACTCAGCAAGCCGAAAGGAGTTGACCCACTTCACCAGCACCTCGTACGCCACGGCGTCCTGCCCGCGTAGCTCGCTCGGTAGGAGAACATAGCCACTGGGCCTCTTGGCAAAATGATCGGGCGCCCAATGGATGAGGAACTTATAGATCCTCTGCCCAATAAACTTTCCATCCTCGTCGCGTAGGTCATTCCCATCCTCGTCAACTTTGATCTCCCAGACGTATGTACTATCCTAGGCAGCTTCGGACAAGGGCTCGATGACATAATACCGCTCTTTGAACATCCGTATCGACTCCGAGAATGGCTTAAACAACTTGCGGGGCTGCTTCAAAGACACCCAACCGTACTTCCTCCCCGATAGCTTCCTTTGAAGATGGAAGACAGAGAAGAACAGAGGGAGAGTAGCCCCTATGGAGAGATGCTCGCATACCAGCTCGAACGCCCGGATGAAGGCCAACGAGTTAGGATGCAGTTGCGTGGGGGCCAATTTCAAATGCACGAACACTGACTGCTGAAAATCAGTGAACGGAAACCTCAGGCCCAGCTCCTTAAAGGCATATTCATACATCGTGAAACGGTCCCCGAAGCTCGTGCAGACCCGATTATCCACGGAAGGAAGGTACACCTTCCACTCTCCCTCCGGTCAAACCTCCGTAAAAGCATCCCCCGAATACCTCGCAAAAGAAGACACATGCTCAGCGGGTTCGGCCACCTCCCACTCCTCGGCAGAGTCCACGGCGACGTCCCGTCTATGTCGTCCATCTCCTCTTCCTCCCCAACATCATTGGGGGAGCTCGAAGCCGTCGAAATCGTGGCCGTCGAACTACTATTATCCTCGGATCCTGTTTCTTCCTCGGACGTATCTATGATAACCTCTCTATCTGGCCCCGTCGCCATAACAATCACCTGAAAAGCAGAGAAGAAAGTGAATTCGACAATAAATCAAATCCACCCTTCCACCGCTAAGTCAAGTGAAAGGGTGCGCAAAGGGCTAAGGACAACGTCCCCGACCTAAGCCCTAACATCAAAAGGAAAACTGAAACCTCCTCGCGGGGAGACGCTCGAAACAAGTCATCCCCAAGCGAGGAGCTTCCTCGCACTCGTACCCAGTTTCCGTTGAAGCTTCGTTGGAAATTGCAAAGCTCCACCAGAATCTGGGAATGTTCTACCGAAAAACTCATCGCCCACTCAGAAGATGAACGAACACGGCAGTCACATATGCACAGCTGTCACGGCGATGCCGTGAATCGCCCTCCTCGCTAGAACATACTAATGTGTCCGGCGACATGTCAGAAGTGGAAAAATGGCACAACCACCGTCCACCACCAACAATCACCGGAAATCCACCTATTTCGTCCTCTAAACCTAGCCCTAACCACATGCAATCTACCATTGACAACCAAAAGGAGTAGAACAAGCACAGGATCAGAAAACTTACTTGATTTAAAAAGATGAAAGTGGTCGCTCGAAGCTTGGAGCGGTGGTCGGAGTAAGTAGACGGTGGCAACGGGCAGGAATGCTGAAGGAAACGAAGAGAAATCAGAGCAAAAAGTTCCAAATGGAACAAATTTCCCCTTTTTATACAAAGGGGAACGTGCGAACACGCGCTCGTAGGCCATGATGGCTATCAACTAGCCATCATTACCTAGTAACTGCTACACGGAGCTCTAGGCACACGTGGCGACCCAACGTTTCCAATTCTGTCTGACCATTAGTCTCCCCGGGCACCGGGCAACAAGGTCACGACCACGAATTTCACGGACACCGGGGGCCACGAGCACATTGAGACAATCCTCCTCGTCTCCAAACGACGACTCCATGCTAGCTCCCCGGAGCAACGAGTTGTCCTTAAGTCATCACTCCCATGTTCAGGAGCAACGACTTAGGGGGCTCCTGTTCTGGACTGGACCAATGGCTAGACATGGCCCAATCCGCTTCTGCTCCAGAGCGGCCTAAATTGCCTAAGTCCAATCACGAAGGGGAGAAAGTTACCTTTTTGCCCTCAAACCGGGCAAGGAACACATCGCTCCTCCCCGGAGTTACTGCTCGTCACACACGGCTTCACTGCTCCCCGAACAGTTAAGGGCAGGTGCCCGAAACCACGCTTATGCCCGACATAACGGCTAGTTTCGGGCACCCCTGCCCGACATAACGGCTAGTTGGGGCAGTTACCTATTCTTCGGGAAAACGGTTATTTCGCCCCGAAAATAGGACCGTTGGCCACGCGCTGGGGGCTCTATATAAACCTTCTCGGTTGAGAGGGTCAGGTATCCAATATTCACCCTAAGAACTCATACTTTGTACTTGCCCTTTTTCTCTGACCCTTTCTTACTTGAGCGTCGGAGTACCTTGCAGGTACACCCCCTCCTCTCCATACAATATGTTATGTATTTCCAAGAGTTTTGGAAAGTACAAGAAATAGGCCTTCGAATAATGGCTTGATGGACTAACATTCTCCAACCAAACCTGGCTATAGCCTTCCACTTCTTTATCAACAATATTAACAAGCAAAACTTTAAGGATTTGCATGAATTACTCAATCTTTCACCACTGATCAAAACATCTTGAACATTCTAAATTCCAAATGATCTTCAAACTTGCTTGAAGAATACTTGACAGCTTCAGGAACACAAATATTCTTCTTAAAACGAAAGGCATGAACTTCATACTTGGAACCAAATGAATTAGAATCATAGGAATGATGTAGGAGCTTCCAACTTGACAACTGTGAACCTGTGACGAATAAAAGGTCTTGAATTTGCATTATGGAATTCAAATTTCTACATCCTCCTAAATTGAACTTTCCTTGATGAACCAATACTTAAGAACATAGAGCAAACACATATCTTAATCTTGAGGAGCCTACAGGGGGGATGCCATCTCGCAATATACTTTTACCACACAACCAATGACCAGTCTTAGGGTACCAAATTCCATATCAAAGGGTATAAGGATTTAATCTTTGTGTGTGTGGGGGGGGGGGGGGGGGACCTGAGGAGTCTTGAGGGAGAAAAGGCTTGGTAGTGGTTTAGGGATCAAAAAGGGTGAGGGCACAATCTCACAGGACAAGAGAACCTCCACAAACACACACGCAACACAACCTTCAGGACCTTGAATCTTCTGCAGCAGCACCTGTCCTTAAAAGAGAAACAAACAGACAAAGCTAGATAAAGCGGTTAGTTATGCACGAATAATTGACCTAATATGTTATGCAAAGAGCAAAGCGGGGATCTTAGGGTAAAAAATTATGGTGTGGCACTCTCCCCCTAAGTTTTGTACCACAATGGTATTTGGCTTCTTAGATTGAATATCGTGGATTGTTTGATCTCCATAGAATACCACATCCCTGCTTCGAACAATCTTCTTATTTGTAGGATCCCATAATCTGATGCTAAGTTCATCTCTTGGTAAACCAAAGTATATGAACTCCTTGTCTTAGCATCGAGTTTCACTCTTTCATCTTTGAGAATATGGAAAAATGCCCTACACCCGAATACTCTCAATTGACTGTAAGAGGCTTTCTTTCTATACTATACTTCATCCGACATCTCTCAATTTAACAAACTTGAAGGAGATAAGTTTATCAAATCAACTGTAGTTCTCACTGTTTCACCCCAAAATGATTTAGGAAGTTTTGCATGATAAAACAAGCTTTTGACTTTCTCTGCAATTGTTTTGTTCATCCTCTCAGTTCAGACTTATTTTTGAAGATCCTAACGATCAAAAAGTAAACACAAATGTTACAAACATGCCCTTCAAAAATGAGTTTGATCATATGGTTAACGAATCCGAAATTTCTGATTTATTAAGGTTGGTTGTAAAAAAACGGGAATATATTTCTCTCTTCTTTTCTCTCTTTTGATTTTTGCGTCTTCTTTTCTCTCTCTCAACCCTAAATTGACTCTCTCCACATAAAATAAGTGAAACACAAATGTGCTAACATATTTTGGTCTTTCTCCACATGGGAATAGAGATTAATCCCAACAAGTTACTACTTCAAAACTTTATAACAATGAAGAAAAAAGTTTAATGTTGATCCAAATATTTCATAATATTATTTTTATATACATAAATAAGTTTATTGTTGATTCAAATATTTTTATAAACTACATTATTTTATATATGATGACAAGTTTACTGTTAATCCACATATTGTTATAAGTTGTGCCAAAACAAAAATTATTTTTATATACGAAAAAGTGTCTACCGTCGATCCAAATATTTTATAAATGACTTTTATATTCAGCAAAAAGTTTCCTATTGATACAAATATTTTTACACGCAGTGCTAAAAAAATAGTTTTTTTTAATAAATTGTTGATCCAAATATTTTTGTAAATGACGTTATTTTATGTATAAAAAAAATCTATAGTTGATCCGAATATTTTTATAAACAAAGGTAAAACAAAAATAATTTTATATAAAAAAATTGTATTGTTAATCCAAATATTTTTATAAAGGACAATTTTTTATATACGGGAAAAAGTTTACTCTTTATCCAAAATTTTGATAAACGTTGTCAAAATCAAAACAAATTTTATATAGATAAATATGTATTGTTGATCTAAATATTTTTATAAACGGTGTTATTTTTATAAATTTGACTTTTGTTTACTATTGATCCAAATATTTTTATAAATGATACTGAAACAAAGTTAATATTTATATACACAAAAAAGTCTATTGTTGATATATTCAAATATTTTTATATAAAAAAAATTGTATTTATGATCTAAATATTAAAAAAAATGCAGCACTTATAAATTAATTAACTACATTATTCAATTTATTTTTTGGTTGAATGTGACTACAAATGCGCTCACACAATCACACACAAAAAGTACATGTGCATAAGCAGAGGTTTTGTTATCATGCTTACATTTCATCTATATTTATCAATTTTAAAAATAATAAAGTCTTTTGATAAAATAATTTCTTCATTCTTTCATTTCATTATTATTAGATTCTAAATACAAATGTGCAATACTAGTATCGTAGACACAAGTTTACTACTAATTGTTATAAATGAGGACATTGTCTCGTTGTGTTGTGATATAAGCCCGAATTAAAAGTCTTAAATTATTTAAGAAAATAAAAGTTGAATGAGAAAATTCATAAAATTAATGTCTTAGACGGATATTTTAAAAAAAAACATAGCAAAATGAAAATGAGAAGAATGAAATGGAATGAAGCGAATTATATGTTTCATTCAATTGTTTGAATATTATAAGACGTAACAAAATCATATTATTATTCCGTTCAATTCATAGGGTAAGAAAATGATGGTAAATTTAGGAATGAGATGAAATTCATTTATCATGGTCGGCTCCATTCCATAATCTTTTTATCAATCCAAACAATTGAAGATAAATTTAGGTGATTTCTTAATATATCTCATAAGTGTTTTAGCCACCATACAAATTTTTTTTTTACTCTCTGTTTTTGGATATGCACATCTGGACGCACTATTATTTTTAAAAATGTTGATTTGTTCCGGATATGCATATCAGAAATAATTCCTGATGTGCAAATCCAGAAGCATTTCTTATTACTTCGCGGCAGAGCTTCTCCCCCTCATTTTTTAGCTTTTCACATTCCAAACAATCAAATTGTTTAAAACTCTCAATTTCTCATTCCCACAAATCCCGACTTTTTTCACTCGAGTCCTACCTCGTTGTCGTGAGATAGAGGAGATAGCGCGCACGGCCATTGCAGACGGTCACCTCCCTGAGGGCTCTGGTGACAGACTTGCCATGGATAGGAATATTGAGATTGTTCGGATGGCACTTCAATACCGCAGATATTGAGTCAGAATGGCGGGTAGGGACAGAGGAGCAGATCCGAAAAAAATCAACGTTTTTAAAAAAAATGGTGCGTTCAGATGTGCATATCCGAAAACTGAGAATAAAAACAAAAATTCGCGTGGTGTCTAAAAAACCTTTGGGGTTTAATAAAAAATTCTCTAAATTTATTTCATTGCATTCCTTTTTTATTCCATCGTATTCTATAATACAAACCATTAATACAAACATAGATTAAGTTTTGAATCTTATACTTGCTCTTTATCCACTATAAATGTATCCAAAAAAGATTGAAACATAAAAGGGAGATATCAAAATCTCCCTCAAACCAATTTTATTTTCCATCCAAAAACGAGAAGATTTAAAAAGGAGAAATACTTGCATAATATTTAAATTTAAAGATTATTTTATTTAATGTAATACTCAAAATTATGAAAGGGTAAAATATAAAATTTCACTTTTCCTCCATAGAAATTTTTATCCTCTCCTAGTTTGAACCAACCACAAATAATTTTAAAACATTTCTTCTTTTTTCCTTTGGCGATTCAACCTCAAAAAATTTTAAATCTTTCATCTCCATTTTGTTAAACTAAACAAACCCTTGTATTTGCTATTAATCAATTGAACTTTGAAAGTTCAAAAAGGGAAAGCGCGTGAGTGTCACGCGAAGAAAAAGGCCGTGAGGTAAGCTGGAGTGAAACTGAGGATGAAGATTGAGTGGCAGTTATTTGCATCGTTGCTATTACCAGTTTAATTCACTTCACAAAAAATGGTTGCGGTGTTTTCCGTCGCAACCGCATTGCTGAAATTCAAGGTCGTAGCTGAAGCTGAAGTTGATGCATTCCCTTCCTTTCTTCCCAAAGACGTCAACAGAATCAAAGACCCGTTCGCTCGAACCCTCGCTACGCGGATTCAAAGACTTCCCGTATCCGTAATTTCTTCGTTTTCACTCATAAATATCAACACCCTTTCTGATATGCGTGTTTGTATCATGTTTGAAAATTCTTACAAATTTCGAAGTGTTTTTGCTCTAATAATGTCAATTTAACCTTTATTATGCAAGTTATCTTATGGATTGGAAAATTAATTTAAACGTGAGGAAAACTAATTCTCTTGTCAATGGATTGTGCTGTGTTCATAATGTAAATGAGCCAAGTACATATGAATTTGGTTGAAAGAGATGAGTTGCTTCATCAAAAAACATTAGCTGTAATTACTATTATTATTATTATTATTTATTTTTGAAATTTTGGTATCGGCCTTGCAGCCGACTAATCCAAAAGGACCAATCACACCCTCCATTAGCGGGGGCTCCGTTTAAAGGCAGAACAAAGCTCTGTATGAACTGACTCAACACAATGATAGGATGGAAATGTGGGGTTTATTCCTTTTATTTATAATAAGGTTAAGTTGTTGTTGTATTTGAGAAATGGTTTTAAATTGCGGTTGCGATCGCGGATGCGGTTGTTAGTTTTGCGATTGCTGTCATTCCGATTGTTGCGATGCGCACTGCAAAAGTGAAGCGTGAATTTTGTTTTGGAAGTGTTTTAAATACAATGTTAAAAAACATATAATGTGATTTTTTATTACATCAGAAATGTAAATTAAGTTTTTGGGTTTTGAAATTTTGAGTTTTGATGAAAATACCTGAAGAAACATAGGCAAAATTGTTTGATGGGGTTATGTATGCGTCCGGACGCGTGATTACAAATCACACTGCAGTCTGATGCGGTTGCAGAAACTACTGCATCAGCAATATTGTGGCTGCAATTGCGGTTGTGGACTGCATTTTTAAATCAATGATCCTGCAGGCCTTGATCAACGTCACTCAACAATACTCCATGTATACTCACTCTGTAATGGTTGTTTAATTGGTCATAAAGTACTAATCAGTTCAATTTTACATGTGATTCAATCAGGTAAAGTTCTCTGAAAATCCCATCATGAGTAGTTGTGTGAAGCCACTGATTCAGAATAAGGAAAATCCAATTGTCCTTTTACATGGTTTTGACAGGTGCTCAAAATAGTTTGTACATTTTCTTTCTAAAGTTACCTTTGGATTTCACTCCTCCTTATTGTTCAGCTCATGCTTAGAATGGAGATACACATATCCATTGCTCGAGGAAGCCGGTCTTGAGACATGGGCCATTGACATTCTCGGTTGGGGTTTTTCTGATCTAGGTTTGTTTCAATACTTTTTCATATGTTATATTCATTCCTTTCCCTCTTCATTTTAGTCACCCTGCTTTCTTCTATCATTCTCATATCCATCAGAAAAACTTCCTTCATGCAATGTGGTATCAAAGCGTGAACACTTTTATCAGGTACATTTGTGTTAATTATTGTGTCTCTTGGATCATGAGTTTTGTAATGAAACTTTAACGGTTTTGTTGTTGGAGTGGCAATTTTAAAGTTGTATATAAATTCGAATTCTCAAACATTTGATCATTTGTATCCTCTGTTATCATATTGTGTGAATCAGAATGAAAAATCAGATATATTTATCATAGGGTTTGAGTGTTTGAGTTGTTCGTCAGCCTATCTTCTTAAGAAATGGTTGTCTTCATACATCGATGAGTTTCTTCGTGCTCCTATTTATTTTAGTTTCACTTGTTTCACTATGTGTTGAGGGTGAATTGGTTTATTTATCAGTTTTGGAAGTCCTACATTAAAAAGGCGATGATATTGGTTGGTCCAAGCCTTGGTTCTGCGGTTGCCATTGACTTTGCAATCAACCATCCAGAAGCTGTATGTGCTATAAAATCATTTAAATTTTGAATGTTTATGGTAACCCAATTTCCAAGGAAATTCTTTACTTAAAAATTATTTTATCATCAAGCGACTCTGACATGATCTGGTCATTTTCAGGTAGAAAAGCTTGTTTTGATTGATGCTAGTGTATATGCAGAAGGGACAGGAAATCTAGCAACCTTGCCTCGATCGGTAGCCTATGCCGGGGTGAGTTTGTCTTTAACTCAATAAAGCCTTAAGTCCTCTGGAAAGTTACTTTCATGGGAAGGGATAAGAATGAGAGGATATTAATGTTTTGAATGATGCAAGTTACACTCACCATTGGCTCTGTATTGAACCAGGTATACTTGTTAAAGAGCATCCCGTTACGCTTATACGCAAACTATTTGTCCTTCACTAACATATCTTTCAGCACCGGCCTCGATTGGACTAATGTAAGTCGCTTGATCCAAAAATTATCACATTTTTTAGATGATATGATGTGCTTGTTTTTATATTTTCTAGCTCATAATGAGCCATTTGACACATGCACACTTTGAGACCTCATCATCACAAGTTGAAGCATGCTTGTTTATGAGATATGACTCTCAAGAATTCAAACATTCTATTTTGTCATAACAAAAGTTAGCATTATGAGAAACAGTTTAATTTTATTGGCTATAATAACATTTGAAATGTATCCTTCATAGCGCCATCATGTCATATTAATTGACATATAATCTTATACAGGTGGGCCGTTTGCATTGTTTATTGCCTTGGTGGGAGGATGCCGCGGTTGATTTTATGACTAGTGGTGGCTACAATGTTGCTTCCCAGATAAAAATGGTATTTTCGGGCAGCATTAGGAGTTTATGAATGTTATTTAAGTTATTTAACATGATTAAATACTTTAAAAATCCTCAGATTAGTGGTACAACTGTTCATAGTTTCTTATTCTTTCTAACAAGATTTGGCTTTCAAATTTATTTATCAGGTAAAGCAGAAAACACTCATAATTTGGGGGGAGAACGACCGCATTATCAGCAATAAACTTGCAGTGGTTAGATAATACACAACACTCTTTTCTATTATAGGACATGCTGAAAAATCATGACTGTAAAACACATGATTCTAGTTTTGTTTCAGTTCCTTTAACTGCAAGAAAATGATATTTCCAACTAATACTAATGCTGTAAATTGTAATTAACTTTTGATTTTTATTCTTAATTTCAGCAACTGCACTGTGAATTACCAGATGCTATCATACGCCAAATACCCGATTGCGGTCACATTCCTCACGTTGAAAGACCGGATTCTGTTGCGAAACTCATAGTGGAATTTGTTCAGACGGGTACCGAGACAGTAAATCAATGTTCTCCATCATTATGAAGGTTCAGACCTTTTTCCATTCTATATCTACTAGAGAAAGGACAGAACTTTTGGCCTTTTTCCAAAAGAAGATCCATTAATGGAGGTTTGAAAAGAAGATCCATTAATGGAGGTTTGAATGGTTATTAATTTAGTGGGTGGGACTGATGGTCCCTAGTGGAATCAATGAATTATATAGTTCAACTTTTTAAAAAGATTACAATTCATATATTTCATTTCTTTTTTTAAATTGTAAAACAATTTACAAGATATTTTATATGTCTATATACTTGAATAGACATTCTAAAGCTTATTTTTAATCCATTTTAACTATGAAACACAGATATCAAATAGACATTGAAAAATTGTTGCAAGAAAGGTTTGTCTGTGTCTTTTTATCATAAAAAAATACAGCATAAATAGGCTGAAAATTTAAAGGAATAATTCTAAGCATAAACTAGTATGTAAAAAAAAAAAAAACTAGTACTATTTCTTTTCATCTTTTGAATAGAAGCACCAAATTAAGTTGATCAAACTTTTATCTAATTTTAGTAATAAAGTTTTTGAGTAAGTTTTTCTTTTAAAACATGTCAGATCTAAGATCACATGTTCAAGTTCAAGGAACCAATTTCCTTTACTTAGGCTAAAAAAATTATTTCAAAAATTATTTAGTAATCAATATATCTGATCTAGTTTATAATAGTCTAAAATTATTAATTATTCCAATTTTTTTTTTATAATAGAGATCAGAGTATTTATTTATTTATTGAGAGAAAACATTATCAATTTTGATTGTGTTCTGAATTACAAAAATAGAGCATTACTATAAGATTTGTGTAAGATTTGTCCGCTATGTATGTCATGATGTCAAACAAACTTATTCTCAGTCGTTTTTGACAATTAGGAGCAATTGCGTCAAACAGATAAATTCTTCCACCGCAGGAAAGAAATGTCAAAATTGGAAAGAGAGATGGTACACAATTTACATCTCATATTAATGTTGATTGATACATACACCTTTGAACAAACCATATACTTCTCATCTTACAAAAGAAAAACCTATAAATTAAAGATAATGTTAACTTGTGCTGTCAAACCTAAAGCACATGTTAAGAAACACAAATAAAAATTTATATCGAAAAAAATAATAAAATTATTAATTATAAGTTTTTAATAAATTCAATGTATAATTTTCAAAAAATGATTTTTATATTTAGCTCTTATATTTTAATCGACAGTCTCTCTGAAATTCATAGATAGACAATATTATCATCTCAGTATCATATTTATAAGAGAAAATTGATTTTTTAATTTTATTATATAATTAATATTTTTAAGCTATTATACAATTTAGATATTGATTATATTATTTGATTATCACATTGATTATATTATTTGATAAGTAAATTTTTTTTATAAATAAAGTT